>OZ024796.1:38195444-38877944 GCA_964017045.1 Omphiscola glabra
AAGAGAGAGAAAGAGAGAGAAAGAGAGAGAAAGAGAGAGATAGAAAGAGAGAGATAGTGAGCGAGGAAGAGATCGAGAGAGAGAGAGACCGAGAGACCGAGAAAGAAAGAGAGAAAGAGAGAGAAAGAGAGAGAAAGAGAGAGAAAGAGAGAGAAAGAGAGAGAGAGAAAGAGAGAGATAGAAAGAGAGAAAGAGAGAAATAGAAAGAGATAGAGAGTGAGGAAGAGAGCGAGAGAGAGAGACCGAGAGACCGAGAAAGAAAGAGAGAAAGAGAGAGAAAGAGAGAGAAAGAGAGAGATAGAAAGAGAGAGAAAGAGAGAGATAGAAAGAGAGAGAAAGAGAGAGATAGAAAGAGAGAGAAAGAGAGAGATAGAAAGAGAGGGAAAGAGAGAGATAGAAAGAGGGGAAAGAGAGAGATAGAAAGAGAGAGAAAGAGAGAGATAGAGAGAGAGAGAAAGAGAGAGATAGAGAGAGAGAGAAAGAGAGAGATAGAAAGAGATAGAGAGTGAGGAAGAGAGGCGAGAGAGAGAGAGACCGAGAGACCGAGAAAGAAAGAGAGAAAGAGAGAGATAGATAGAGAGAGAAAGAGAGAGATAGAAAGAGATAGAGAGCGAGAGAGAGAGAGAGAGAGAGAGAGAGAGAGAGAGAGATAGAAAGAGAGAGAAAGAGAGAGATAGAGAGCGAGGAAGAGAGCGAGAGAGAGAGAGACCGAGAGACCGAGAAAGAAAGAGAGAAAGAGAGAGATAGAAAGAGAGAGAAAGAGAGAGATAGAAAGAGATAGAGAGCGAGAGACCGAGAGACCGAGAAAGAAAGAGAGAAAGAGAGAGATAGAAAGAGAGAGAAAGAGAGAGATAGAAAGAGATAGAGAGCGAGGAAGAGAGCGAGAACAAGAGAAAGAGATATGAAGGGAGAGAGAGATAGGAAGAGAGTAACTTGAGTTTTATTGTCTTTCTAGTATCAAAACTGTAAGATGAGTCATTATTGAGACATGTGTCATTATCGTGACACGCGTCATTATTGTGACATGTGTCATAATCGTGACATGTGTCATTATCGTGAAAAGTAGCCATCTTTGTGTCATGCTTGTTTTATGTGTATCATGTTTGTGTCGTATCTTCATCTTGTTCATAACCATAGTTATCATATCTGTGCTACGTCCGTGTCAAAATCTGGGCAACGTCATCAAAACCAACACATACTCTTCAGCTAGTCAATCTAGTTGTTGGTTCCATAAGAAGAAACTCACATTTCCTCTAAATCCCACCCCCCCCCCCCCCCCCCCCGCTCCAGGTAAAACTCTTCATCACCGCACCGCATGCATGTTGACATCTGGTTATTTTACTGTTCTAAAGTAACGTAAAGGTATGATACAATGTGGACATTGGTGCCGCCCTTGACACAACATTAATCAGTATTATTAACTGTGTCGCCAGACCAGATTGTTGGTTTGGAAAAGATAGAACTTGGGTCTTGAAGAAGTGACAGTTCAATTTTTCAATAAATAAAAATATATACATAAAACTAATGATTTATTTTCAACGTAGAGCGCACATTTTTCATACAGCCTTTAGAGTTATTTGAATGAATCATTTTGTCAACATACACGCTATTAGATAACTCATATCAGCAAAGGGGCGATTTCCGAAACCATCACAGTAGGGGGCGCCATTCAAAGTGCAGCATCAAGATTAGAAAACAGCAATAGTTTCCTTATAAAACTACATTTGACAATCTGATAACTGATCATCTGTCTGGTGTTCAATGCACCCGTTCTCATGGGATTTAGCACTGATGCGCATGCCTGGCAGAATTCTGGTGATGTATTTAACCGTATCTCTAGATGTTCCAATGGAGCAGATAAGTGGCGCCAAATGCTCCATTTATGATGTTATTTAGCACCGATACACATGCATGGCAAAACTCAATGGTGTATTTAACTGACTCCATAGAGGCTTATGTGCTGACCTGAGCAGCTCTCTTTCGGTAACTTTCATCGTAAACCTTGATAGTTTAATGACGCACTTAGATAAGGTTTGGGTTTGAAGATTTGCAGGGCCCATGTAATTTATGACACCCCCCCCCCACTTCTTGTGGCCAGGCCAGCGTCCACACCAGGCCCTCCACCCGAAAAAGTTTCGTATCGTGTATTATTCTTCTAATGGGTGCTGGGTGGCCGAGTGGTCTAACTGAGCAAATCTCAAGTTGATGGTCTGGAGTTCAAACAATGTCCCACCAAAGCCCAGTCAAGCAAAAACACCACCAGCACCCCAGGTGGATGGGACCCGTTAACCTTGGACGGCAACTCATCTAAGAGAAGGAAACCATGAAATCGAACCCGGAGATGGAGTCCCGACAGGCGGATAACATTGATACAATGAAACATTCCGGCAACGCCACTGGTGCCAAGCTGTATCATCCATATGATGATATGTGTGTGGATTTGCTGTTGGGAACCAGCCTATAAACCTAGCGTGATCTTTCAGTTGATAGCCACCTCCGAATCAACATTTCGGAACTAAGCCATTTGGTCGATGCTACTGTCAGAAATTCCCTTGAACTATTCAAACTAAACAAATTGACTCCACTTAGGGTTCTTTTCTAATAAATGATTGGTTCTCTTACATCAACGGTTTAAACAAAAGTATATAATCTCCTATGTGGGCGAGACTGGGCGACGAGTGACGGATAGGTTCCGTATCTGCTGACTTCAAAGAAGTGGCTACGATTGCTCGAAAATGTATCCATAACGTCTAATGTGTTTTCTTCCAACACTTAAGCAAGGGTGAATTTGGAAAACAATGTGAAACACACCCATGGGACCCCGACCCCAAACGGTATGCATGCCATGTTCTCTTTCACTTGCTAACACGCACACAATTTCTCCCCCCCCCCCTTATACATTATATGACTAATTAACGCGAGTTTCATTTACCCTCCTGATTATAACCTTTATTTAATATATTTGTGATTTTTAAAAAAAAACTATCTGATGTTAAGGTTTCTATAAAGTGAACTGTTCATGAAGGTTTTATATCTTTCTTTACTGACCGCCATCTTTCTTAATTATACAAAATTTATTATAAAAAATATACATTCTGATTATTCTATTTTTTCAATCTCTTTTTATCTCTCTCTCTCTCTCTTTCTTTCTCGCTCTCTCTAACTTTTTCTATTTGTTTCTCTCTATCTCTATCTGTGTGTTTCTCTTTCAGTCTCTCTCTCTTTCTCTCTCTCCCTCCCTTCCTCTCTTATTGTGTTCCTAATATCTGTAGTTAAAACAAGAAACCATTAGCCTCTTTTGCTCATTCCATCATATCTGCCTCATATCTACCTCATATCTGCCTCATATCAAACATCCTTGCTAACCTTACCTACGAAGTCCTCCTCGTTTTATAGCAATCTTCGATTTCCCTCTTATCTTATTTAATTCATTTACATATTTCGTATGTTTTACGTTTCCTGTTAATCTCATTGACAAATTCCTTCATTTCATGGGTCAGTTCCGTAGTTGCATATATCTACCATTTCCGTAAGGTACATATCTACACAACAAGCTAAGAGTTTTTTGTCTCTGTCCTGTGGACTACATATCTATACAATAGGCAACGAGTTTTTGTCTCTGTTCTGTAAACTACATATCTACACAACAAGCTAAGAGTTTTTTGTCTCTGTCCTGTAGACTACATATCTATACAACACTGTTATGTAGGGGAAGTGTTTTGAGTTAGACACGCCTTCCTCGCTTTCCCCGTGCATGAGCTCTTGTAGTCAAAACACCCGAGGCCGTTTTGGGGTGTGGCTAGCGAAATTTAACTTTGTTTACAACAAAGATTAGTATTGTCCATTTCAGTCGACGATTGTCGAATGATCTAGAGTATGCGGGAAGCAGCGAGACTGCGTATTCTTTTCGGGAATGATCTGCCAGGAGTAAACTATAAAAGGCTGGAGATTGAATGAGAGGGAGAGAGATCCTTTATCTTGAGACTGTGAGCGTGTTGCGCGTGTCATTATTGTACTACTAGACAGTGTTTTGTTGTGTAGATATTCTTTCATTGTACAACTTTAGCTCATTGTATTGTTTTTACCAAAACAGTACCGGTACCAGCCAAACTGTAAGTCAATAGTTTTAATCATACTCTCTTGCTTTTGTAATTCGTTGAAATTAACACATTAAAAAAACATCATTAGTTGTAATTCGCTCTGATTTTGAGTGTCGTATTATTTGTTATTGCATTTCAACTTTGGTCTCGTCCTTTGTTATGGACTGTTTTGGAACGAGCCACAGATTAAAAATAAGAGATAAAATTCTCCATTAACAAAAGTCCGTAACAACACGCTTAGCGGGTTTGTCTTTGTCTTTAACTGTCTTTGCTGTCGAAAGGTTTTTGTCGGAAACGTTCACCTTTTCGTGTGCCCTCCTTCGGGTTTTCCCTCAACTCTTTGTATATTTCTTATATGAAATGTTGGCTGCTGTTTTGCTCTACAGCACACAAATATGTGTTTTCCGATGGTCTTTGGAGACACCCGTGAAAGGGTCATTCGCCTCTTAAAAGGGGTCGCGATCCACAGGTTGAGAACCGCGGCTCTACAGGGTGTTATGAGATTATCGCACTTGTATGGCTGTATAATGCATGATGAAAGGATAACACAAAAAAGTAGTCTAGGACAATAACAGCTGGTAATCCCTTGCAAACAACACATTATGCAAGCGGTTTTCAACCTGTGATCGCGACCCTGTGGGGGGACGAATGACCCTTTCCCAGGGATCGCCTTAGACCAACGAAAAACACATATACGCCACAGTTATGAAGTAACATCGAAATTAAATTTGTGGCTGGGGGGTCGGCAAAACTTGAAGAACTGTATTAAAGGGTCGCGGCATTAGAAAGGTTGAGAAACACTGCATTATGCCATATTCTCTCATGCTCCCGTCGGTTGGGGATCCGTTGATTGCTGTGGCGACTTGTCCCATCCGCCAATTGTCCAGGAGCGACCGGACCTTGATTCCGCGTGTCAACTTTGTCAGTCCAGGCAGGCGCCGAGATGATCGCGTGCTCACTCGAGAAAGATCGGGATTTCCCAAGTGGTTGGCGGTAGAACGTAGATCCGAGTTCCGATGTGAGAGACAGACCCTTTTGGGGGGAGGGGGTGGGGGAAGTCCTGGATAACGAGAGGTGGGTAAAAAAACAACACACTAAATGAATGGAAAGAAAGAGACATAGATATGGGGGAGAGGATGGAATGAGAAAAATGGTTTGTTTAGCTTTGGCATGAAAAGTGGAGAATAGAGCTAGGTGGGAAATGCATTGAAGTGGAACAATAGAGAGCTGAATAGAGAGCTAAAGAGAGAGAGATAAAAAGAGAGAAAGAGGGAGATAACATGAGAGAGAGAGAGAGGGGATAAAGAGAGAGATAACATGAGGGAGAGAGAGATAAAGAGAGCGAGAGATATAAAGAGAGACAGAGAGATAAAGAGAGAGAGAGATAAAGAGAGCGATAAAAAGAGAGAGATAAAGAGAGAGAGAGAGATAAAAAGAGAGAGAGATAACATCGGAAAGAAAGAGAGAAAGAGAGAGGTAAAGAGAGAGCGAAAGAGAGAGAGAAAGAGAGAGAGAAAGAGAGAGAGAGAAAGAGAGAGAGAAAGAGAGAGAGAAGAGAGAGAGAGAAATAGAGAGAGAGAAATATAGAGAGAGAGAAAGAAAGAGAGAGAGAGAGAGTAAGAGAGAGATAAAGAGAGAGAGAGAAGAGAGAGAGAGAAAGAGAGAGAAAGAGAGAGAGAGAAAGAGAGAGAGAAAGAGAGAGAGAAAGAGAGAGAGAAAGAGAGAGAGAAAGAGAGAGAGAGAGAAATAGAGAGAGAGAGAAATAGAGAGAGAGAGAAATAGAGAGAGAGAGAAATAGAGAGAGAGAAAGAGAGAGAGAAAGAGAGAGAGAAGAGAGAGAGAGAAAGAGAGAGAGAAAGAGAGAGAGAAAGAGAGAGAGAAAGAGAGAGAGAAAGAGAGAGAGAAAGAGAGAGAGAAAGAGAGAGATAACATGAGAGAGACAGAGAGATGTCAGAGATCACGTACTAGAGTTTTGATGGTTATGTCAGTAAATGATAGTATTTGTTTTTTTCCCTTTAAAAAAAAATCACGAGCGTTCTTAGTCACGTGGGACTACGCCTTGGTTTGAGCAGCACGGCCTATAAGAGCCTTTGTGCGCCAGACATTAGAGTAGATTAGATTAGACCAGGGAGAGAGGGGGAGGTGAGTTAAGACATTTTTGTGCTGATAAGAGTGACATTATTAGTACACTATGGCTTAACCGGGTGCAGTGATTGTTTACAACAGGTCCGGTTATCTAGAGATACCTTTTGGCTCAAAGTGATACCAAAAAAAGTTGAATTCTCATTTTCTATAATATGTGACGGCCTTTAAACAATAGATCTACAGACAGTCCTACAACCTACCTGGCGGTCTTTAAACAGGAGACCTACAGACAGTCCTAAAACCTACCTGGCGGTCTTTAAACAGGAGACCTACAGACAGTCCTAAAACCTACCTGGCGGTCTTTAAACAGGAGACCTACAGACAGTCCTACAACCTACCTGACGGCCTTTAAACAATAGACCTACAGAAAGTCCTACACCCTACCTGCCGGCCTTTAAACAGTAGACCTACAGAAAGTTCTACACCCTACCTGCCGCCTTTAAACAGTAGACCTACAGAAAGTTCTACACCCTACATGCCGGCCTTTAAACAGTAGACCTACAGAAAGTCCTACACCCTACCTGCCGGCCTTTAAACAGGAGACCTACAGACAGTCCTACACCCTACCTGCCGACCTTGAAAAAATAGACCTACAGACAGTCCTACACCCTACCTGCCGGCCTTGAAAAAATAGACCTACAGACGGTCCTACAGTTAGTCCTACAAACAGTCCTACACCATACCCGTGGCCCTTTATTGAATAATATAATAGTTATCTCCCACTATTTTTTTTTTTAAAACCTGAGTACACACGTCACGCAAAATAGCTTCTTTTCACTCAGTACTATTAATATAAAACATGTTCAGTTTTTTTTTTTTTTTTTTTGGGGGGGGGGGGGGTGGGGGGGGGCAGTTGTGAAAAATATATCTAATAGTTAAAGCACGCCAAAACATGGCGGTCGCAAGGCGTGGACTTCCCATCAAACTAATGTTACTTGACAAAAACATGCATTTAAGTAGCGCACTCTAAAAGAATCACAATTAGTGGGGGGGGGGGGGGGGCTACCCTTGAACTAAATGAATATTCTAATGTGCCGCCACCTATGACATCGCATTTTTTATGACACCACATTTAAACTGAAACCATTTCTGTCAAACAAAAGAAAATCTTGCGCACCAAACGCGCTTGCGCTGTTTTTAAGAGATCTCATTGAGCGCAGTTATCGGCAATTTTTTTTTTTTGCGCGCTACTGAACGCACCGTTACACCTTACATACCTAGAGACTTTATATCGATTGATATTCACAGTTCCGTGCTTTTCAACTGCCCATGGGCTATCTCACCCGACTCACCCGCAGTCCAAACTAGTAAACTGTTAAGTCATTTTTCTGGTGGAAAGAAGAGGATACAACGCGGTAAATGCGAAGAGATAGCACCTTGGTTTGTTTTTTTACCATGGCTGCCATCATGGTTGACGCGACCCGTAAAATTAAAAATAAAGCGTTAAAAAATAATGAAAAATTTCCTAAGTGTATCCCTAAACCTAACCTGAACCCTAAATCTATCCCTAAACCTAACCTGGACCCTAAATGTATCCCTAACCGGGGTTTTGAACCTATAGGAACCAGGGTTTTGCAAATGAAGTTACGGCGCTATCTCTTCGCATTAGCTTCTAGGTCAGTGGTTCCCAAACTGCTCCACAGCCCCCCCCCTTTTTTTTTCTGGTAAGTCACAATTTCCATACCGTGGTTCAGCGAAGCCGATATAAAAAAAGGTTGTTTAATTCGAAGTACTTGATAGAAATTGACTTCTATGAAAACCTGGGAGCATCAAGGGTACTTGACTCAAACAATTTCGGGAACCTCTGCTCTCTCTATTTAAACCCCCCCCCCCCCCCCAAAAAAAAATCTTCATGAGACATTAGTATGATGACTTACATTATTATTTAAAACTAGGTCTTACAAAGTGAAACGCCGAATCTCATAAACATAAGCACAGCGAATAAACTCCATCTCCCACATATTTTAAAATTTCCTTTTCCTGCCCTCAGCATCATGAACTCTTTTTTTGAAATGGTGTCCCAAAATAAGATTCTCAACTTGCAGCACTGCATGGGATTCTAGAAACAGCATCGAAAGTGCGTGTTGGTTTTTGTTAAGAAAATGGAACCAAATGAATTATGATGTAAATGTTGTTGTAAGATATAATTATATTATAATATATTATTGCAACACAACAAGTTAACCTCGATCTGTCACAAGACAATATTATTTATTCGTACTGCACGACGGCGTAGGGATTCGACAATAATGAATTATAAAGCACCCAGAAAAAAATCAGGAACTAGTTTTTCATAGCGGAGTGAGATCTCATGATTTTCTGGGTTGTAGACAGTGCACGATTTATCAGCGTGGGTGGCGGACATGTTGGTTTCTGCCTAGTGTATTAGTTTTAGGATGGAACAGTATTAAAAGTGAATGTGTATTATATTCTTTACATGTAACTATTTATTTTTACAAAGGATGCACCAATGCCAAGGATTTCATTGTATTATTTAACATGTAATAAAAGTAATGTGTGATTTATACATCGGACCTGTTTGATTCATGAGAGAAAGTGAAATAGTAATAAGTTAAGGCCATCAATCATATTACATAATTAGTTAACGGTGTAACAATTGTTCACATTACATATGTTAAATCCGCTACAATTATAATTGTCATCAATTTCAAAATCTAATGTAGTGTAAGAATTAAAGAAATGGTATAAATTAAATGAGGGATTAACTGTACCAAT
Source organism: Omphiscola glabra (assembly GCA_964017045.1). Classification (NCBI taxonomy): domain Eukaryota; kingdom Metazoa; phylum Mollusca; class Gastropoda; family Lymnaeidae; genus Omphiscola; species Omphiscola glabra. The sequence continues at coordinate 38,204,426 of OZ024796.1, forward strand.
CTGTTTTACACCAAGTGACGTTTTCAACAAAATACCGCCATACTACAACTGAAGCAATGTCGTACTACAACTCAAGCAATGCCATAATACAACTCAAGCAATGTCGTACTACAACTCAAGCAATGTCGTACTACAACTCAAGCAATGCCATAATACAACTCAAGCAATGTCGTACTACAACTCAAGCAATGCCATAATACAACTCAAGCAATGTCGTACTACAACTCAAGCAATGCCATACTACAACTCAAGCAATGTCGTACTACAACTCAAGCAATGCCATACTACAACTCAAGCAATGTCGTACTACAACTCAAGCAATGCCATACTACAACTCAAGCAATGTCGTACTACAACTCAAGCAATGTCATACTACAACTCAAGCAATGTCGTACTACAACTCAAGCAATGTCATACTACAACTCAAGCAATGCCATACTACAACTGAAGCAATGCCATACTACAACTCAAGCAATGCCATACTACAACTCAAGCAATGCCATACTACAACTGAAGCAATGCCATACTACAACTGAAGCAATGCCATACTACAACTTAAGCAATGCCATACTACAACTCAAGCAATGTCGTACTACAACTCAAGCAATGCCATACTACAACTCAAGCAATGTCGTACTACAACTCAAGCAATGTCATACTACAACTCAAGCAATGTCGTACTACAACTCAAGCAATGTCATACTACAACTCAAGCAATGCCATACTACAACTGAAGCAATGCCATACTACAACTGAAGCAATGCCATACTACAACTGAAGCAATGCCATACTACAACTCAAGCAATGTCGTACTACAACTCAAGCAATGCCATACTACAACTCAAGCAATGTCATACTACAACTCAAGCAATGCCATACTACAACTGAAGCAATGCCATACTACAACTGAAGCAATGCCATACTACAACTGAAGCAATGCCATACTACAACTCAAGCAATGCCATACTACAACTCAAGCAATGTCGTACTACAACTGAAGCAATGTCATACTACAACTCAAGCAATGTCGTACTACAACTGAAGCAATGTCGTACTACAACTCAAGCAATGTCGTACTACAACTCAAGCAATGTCATACTACAACTCAAGCAATGTCGTACTACAACTCAAGCAATGTCATACTACAACTCAAGCAATGTCGTACTACAACTGAAGCAATGTCATACTACAACTGAAGCAATGTCGTACTACAACTCAAGCAATGTCGTACTACAACTCAAGCAATGTCATACTACAACTCAAGCAATGTCGTACTACAACTCAACCAATGTCGTACTACAACTCAAGCAATGTCATACTACAACTCAAGCAATGTCATACTACAACTCAAGCAATGTCGTACTACAACTGAAGCAATGTCATACTACAACTGAAGCAATGTCGTACTACAACTCAAGCAATGTCGTACTACAACTCAAGCAATGTCATACTACAACTCAAGCAATGTCGTACTACAACTCAAGCAATGTCGTACTACAACTCAAGCAATGTCGTACTACAACTCAAGCAATGCCATACTACAACTGAAGCAATGCCATACTACAACTGAAGCAATGCCATACTACAACTGAAGCAATGCCATACTACAACTCAAGCAATGTCATACTACAACTCAAGCAATGCCATACTACAACTGAAGCAATGCCATACTACAACTGAAGCAATGCCATACTACAACTGAAGCAATGCCATACTACAACTCAAGCAATGCCATACGACAACTCAACCAATGTCGTACTACAACTGAAGCAATTCCATACTACAACTCAAGCAATGCCATACTACAACTCAACCAATGTCGTACTACAACTCAACCAATGTCGTACTACAACTCAACCAATGTCGTACTACAACTCAACCAATGTCGTACTACAACTCAACCAATGTCGTACTACAACTCAACCAATGTCGTACTACAACTCAAGCAATGCCATACTACAACTCAAGCAATGCCATACGACAACTCAACCAATGTCGTACTACAACTCAAGCAATGCCATACTACAACTGAAGCAATGTCATACTACAACTCAAGCAATGCCATACTACAACTCAAGCAATGTCATACGACAACTCAACCAATGTCGTACTACAACTGAAGCAATGCCATACTACAACTCAAGCAATGCCATACTACAACTCAAGCAATGTCGTACTACAACTGAAGCAATGCCATACTACAACTGAAGCAATGCCATACTACAACTGAAGCAATGCCATACTACAACTGAAGCAATGCCATACTACAACTCAAGCAATGTCGTACTACAACTGAAGCAATGCCATACTACAACTGAAGCAATGCCATACTACAACTGAAGCAATGCCATACTACAACTGAAGCAATGCCATACTACAACTCAAGCAATGCCATACTACAACTTAAGCAATGCCATACTACAACTCAAGCAATGTCATACTACAACTCAAGCAATGCCATACTACAACTGAAGCAATGCCATACTACAACTCAAGCAATGCCATACTACAACTGAAGCAATGTCGTACTACAAATCAAGCAATGCCATACTACAACTGAAGCAATGCCATACTACAACTGAAGCAATGCCATACTACAACTGAAGCAATGCCATACTACAACTCAAGCAATGCCATACTACAACTGAAGCAATGCCATACTACAACTCAAGCAATGTCATACTACAACTCAAGCAATGCCATACTACAACTGAAGCAATGCCATACTACAACTGAAGCAATGCCATACTACAACTGAAGCAATGCCATACTACAACTCAAGCAATGTCATGCTACAACTCAAGCAATGCCATGCTACAACTCAAGCAATGCCATACGACAACTCAACCAATGTCATACTACAACTGAAGCGAAGCAATGTCGTACTACAACTGAAGCAATGTCATAATACAACTTAAGAAATGTCATACTACAAGTCAAGCAATGACATACTACTACTCAAGCAATGACATACTACAACTCAAGCAATGTCATACTACAAATCAAGCAATGTCATACTACAACTCAAGCAATGTCATACTACTAATGAAGCGAAGCAATGTCGTACTACAACTGAAGCAATGTCATAATAAAACTTAAGAAATGTCATACTACAAGTCAAGCAATGACATACTACTACTCAAGCAATGACATACTACAACTCAAGCAATGACATACTACAACTCAAGCAATGTCATACTACAAATCAAGTAATGTCATACTACAAATCAAGCAATGTCATACTACAACTCAAGCAATGTCATACTACAAATCAAGCAAGGTCATACTACAACTCAAGCAATGTCATACTACAACTCAAGCAATGTCATACTACAACTCAAGCAATGACATACTACAACTCAAGCAATGACATACTACAACTCAAGCAATGTCATACTACAACTCAAGCAATGTCATACTACAACTCAAGCAATGTCATACTACAACTCAAGCAATGTCATACTACAACTCAAGCAATGTCATACTACAACTCTAGCAATGTCATACTACAAATCAAGCAATGTCATACTACAAATCAAGCAATGTCGTACTACAACTCAAGCATTAAAATAAACAACGTAGACTTAGCACGGCTACCTATAAATCACGGTTATGAAATATGATTATTTTTGTGTCCGCAGTTTCGAACTCACGCCATCAGAGTTGAGCCACCCTGCGACTCCCGGTTTCGTAGACACATTCGTCCAAATCTCGATTCTTGGTTCGAATCTACGACGCCGTCATGGCGATTACTCTTCGGTAATCTTCGGGCTTTTCTTCCTCTGCATAAAAACCAACTCTCTCCCCCCCCCCCCCCCATTCCACCAAGCCGAAATGAATGACAGTGCGGAATTCAGTGGCTTACATCATTTGTTATCCCGGTGACTCCTTATTAGCGTTGCTCGGGCCTCCACCGTCATTGTCCCCAGCCCCCCCCCCGCCACCCACCAACCCCACTCACCATGAGCCGAGATGAGACCTCGAGATGACCCTCAGCTCCTTGTCAACACTGTGACAGAGATCCACGGCGTGTACTCTTTTCTTATGCCATGGCTCCCGCGCATTGCTTCCATCTTCGCCGTCTCGTTTATCTTCCTCTGTGTCGCGTACGGCTCTTCTTATTCATCCATCTCATTCTCTCATCTCAAGACATTCCTATGTCTAAATCCCCCCCCACTCCTCCTTCCTCCCCATCCCCCCATCCGTTCTTTACCGCAGTTTTTAATAATTTGCATTGTTTGTGCGGATGCATGCAACGACAACTCTCTTGTTTTGTAAGGGAGAGAAATCCACGAGAAAACGATTCCACAAAAACAAAACAAGTGTTGTGTCACACGACCCTATCACATGGGGTGCACTAACAAGTGAAGGCGTTAAGGGGGGATTTTCGGGTTAAGGGGGGCGGGGAAATAACATCGGCGCAGGGAGGAATTAAGGAGTTTTTTGGGGCTCTTGCCCCATTCAGAAACTATATACAGCAACAATGCCCACCAAAAGCAGGCGATACACGGCAGGCTTTAGCTTTCGTGGGCCGTGGACACTTGGCACATTGCCCAGCTTTGCCCTATGCATACAATCACCATTCGAGGAAGGTTTCTTTAAAGTAGTATTTATTTTCACTTTCTTTCACAATTTCCCGATGCCTTGCGAACAGAAACTAAGCAAGCTGCTCTTTGGCTGTGATATATTGTATTGATGACACAGTCAGTGCCATTGCTAGGCTTAGTGGCATCCGACCGAACCTGCACATTCGCCCCCCACCACACCCACTCTCCTACACCACTGGCTACATTGGACAAATAATTATGAATAATTAGAATGATAATTTTTACACCAATGCTACTTGTGAGGTGTACCTAGGGGCGACCCTGCGGATGCCGGCACCCAAGCCAAACATAACTTTGGCGCCCCGTTTAGGCCTAATTATAAACATTTTTGCTAGGAAAAAAACTAAGGGTTAGATAATGATTTTACTATCTAGGTTGTTAATTTGTTTCGGTAACAATTGAATTGATTTTTTAAAATTTTATGTGGGCAGTATGAACAATTAGCCTACCGTGGGCTGTATGAACAATCAGTCTACCGTGGGCTGTATGAACAATCAGCCTACCGTGGGCTGTATGAACAATCAGCCTACCGTGGGCTGTATGAACAATCAGCCTACCGTGGGCTGTATGAACAATCAGCCTACCGTGGGCTGTATGAACAATCAGCCTACTGATGACGTTTTATTGCACTTACTAGTTTTCTTAATGGCGCCCACGTGCAAAGCTTTTCCTATTTTGGAAGATCGTTGATGGCGCCCTATGCACACGGCAACCCGTGCAGCTGCCTGGGTTGCCGGTACTTTGAACCGGCCCTTGGAATACCTTTAAAAAAAACGTAGTTTAAAAATTATGTGGCTTTACAGAAAATTCAACCCCATATTTAAAAAAAAAAATCTTAACGACGACAGAAAGGATGAAGTTACAGAAAACCACAGGCATTACAGATGAATGCACACACAAACAAAAAGCGTGTAATCTAACTTGCGGCAGGGTACTTGTAGTTTTCAAGCGAACGTTCGAGAGCTTCGTTCTGCGAGTGGGGGAGAAATAAAATCTCTAAGCGGAGTTTACAAAACAATCTAAAGGTAAAACCGGAAACGAATGGCGGACGTTTCTTGCGCCGAGCAAGGGGTTGTAAGGCTGCGCAGAACATGTGTTTTAATCAGGAGATTAGACTAACAGAATGACGTCACGAAACCTTAGGTCTCCGCCCCTGGATTAACCAGGGGGGGAAGGTTGTCGTAGAGAGAAATATATCAAATGTCCAATGCTGTGTCCTAGAACCAAATGGATTGAACGTTCAATGGTGTGACCTAGAGGGTAATTGAACAAACTTTCAATAGTTTTTGTGTGTCCTAGAAGAGAACCAAATACTCTTACTTATGGTGTGTCCTAGAGATTAGTCGATCAAAACTTGAAATGGTATGTCCTATAGCGTGATGACCGAAATTTAATGGTGCGTCCTAGAGAGTTATAAGTCCTACTTTTCACTGTGTGTCCTAGAGTTATAGCTCTGACTTTCGGTAGTGTGTCCAGAGAGTAATTGATCAAACTTTTAATGGTGCGTCCTGATATTGTAGAAGTCCAAACTTTCAATGGTGTGTCCCGGAGAGTAAAAGACAAAACTTTTAATGATACATCTTCGAGAGGTTTACACCGAAATTTCAATGGTGTGTCCGAGAGATGGACATGCCATTCTTCCGATGGATTTTTTAAAAGAGCCTTCACTTTCCATGCTTTGTTCGGAGTCCGAAAGTGAGACACAAAGCAGCTGGACTTCCAACGCAACAACTCCAAACCTCTGAAACAAACGGTTCAATTTGACGGAAAACAATCCGTCTTTTTCTTACGTAGCACAGACAGACGGCACGTAGCACCGTCAGAAGCAGACGGCATCGCAAAACACAAAGAGGTGCGCTCACGTACTTCCCCCCTCCCCAGCGGCCTGCGATCTAGCCATCTGGACGACACTACGGAGCCGATACTCCGCAAACAGTTTAGGAGAAGACCCTCCCCAACAAAACTAACGACGTCACTAACTGCCGATGTGGAGAAGAAAAAAAAATGTATGACATTACGATTAACGTAAATGACGCTCATAATTTTTTTTTTGCGCTGGATATTGTAACTGTTCCACGCAATAGATCAAGTGACTCTTCTACTTGAGAGAACGTGGGGAAAAACGAATGGGCAATCTGAAGCAGTGGCGTCATTTTGGAACTGGCTTTGTAATTGTTTGTGAGAAGAAAAAGACGAGGACTGTACGCAGTGGGGAAAAAAAGCATTTTCCGAGTTGTGAGGCGATGGCGGGGGTAGGCAAAAGAGATTCACGTAATTAGTTTGTATCCACGGTTTAATTCAGGCAGGTGCAGAAGACGAAGCTGGTACTTTCTTTTTTTTTTTTTTTTTAAACTTTTTATTATATTTTTAAAAATCTTTTGATTATACTTTACATTTAAATATTTATCTTCAGCCATTGCGGTTTGACATTTTCTTCCTTTGGATTTACGTCAATTAACAAGATTTACATTTTTAGTATAACCTCTATATCATTGAAATAAATTGACAGTCGATGTATAAAGTTCTAAATATCCCTTTTTAGACTTTGATTTCTCCATGAAAATTTTAGACAAGATGACAATGAAAATACCCGATGAATGCTCAATGTAATGAATTAGTGCTAGGGTTTTTGCGAATTCTTATGTTGCGCATCTGTGCATTACGATGCGAATCTATGTTCTGTGGTGCGGCTTGACGTTACAGTCAAACAAACGCAAATGCACCGCATGTCGCCTCACCCGACTACATTGTTGCTTATGCCCCACAGTTGTATTAAAGTCTTTATTTTTTTATAGATTTCAGTATTTTTTTTTTAACGGCAAAAAATTTTTAACAACTAAATTTACCTCTACTTAAAAATTATGTTATATTCAGTTGACCGGGCTTGGTGAGGGGCATCTGGGGGCAGTTCGCTACGGTTGACACTTACTCTTGATACGCCACGTTTACAAAAACAACGTTTCAGTTTCCTCTCGTTGCCAACGTATGGTTGCTACTAAACGACTTCTCCCGCTGCGCTTTGACTGAGCAACACTCTGAAGAGCAAATACCTTGGCAGATTTCCATTCGACGCTACATTTCAATCGTTTCTAATTTTTTTTTTTAAAATGTATATTTCTTTAAAAGGAAGTTAGATCTATATCAATGTGTACATCAAGATGAAAACTTCGGGATCAGGAGAAGAACCCTGTGCGGCTACGATTCTCCGCCTCCGGAAAAAAATTGTCCGCCGCAACAGCTCGCTAAACAATCCACCGGTCGTCATTTTGAACATGCATAGAAGATGACAACAGAGTCAGTCCGAACATGCATAGAAGACAACAGAGTCTGTCCGAACATGCATAGAGGACGACAACAGAGTCTGTCCGAACATGCATAGAAGACGACAACAGAGTCTGTCCGAACATGCATAGAAGACGACAACAGAGTCTGTCCGAACATGCATAGAAGACGACAACAGAGTCCGTCCGAACATGCATAGAAGACGACAACAGAGTATGTCCGAACATGCATAGAAGACGACAACAGAGTCTGTCCGAACATGCATAGAAGACGACAACAGAGTCCGTCCGAACATGCATAGAAGACGACAACAGAGTCCGTCCGAACATGCATAGAAGACGACAACAGAGTCTGTCCGAGTGAGATTATCCGACAAGCCCACGTGATTGTTACAATGTTTAGCATCAGTGGGAAAGTTGGGTTCTTTGGAAGGGGCGGGCTGTGGAAGGGTTCGGCTGTCGGGGGGGGGGGGGGGGTTGAGGGTAGGGGCTAAACAGCACATCTGAAAAATAAACATTGTACGGCTCGATCTTGGCTCTCGGAGTTTTCATGCAGGCGAGAGGTCAATTCGATTATGGAGTTGTGTAAGGGGCAAGTTTATGTGTTAGTTGTTGTTGTGTGTTTTCTTCCCGAGAGATGATGAGTTGGGGACATGAGGGCGATGTAGTGAGGTTATCTGCACGCTGGAGCCTCGAAGGAAGAAAGAGGAGCGCGGGAGGACGTCACGTTATACCTCTTTGCCCTCGCCTCACTCCCGAAGAGTGGCAAATTAAGCATATTCCCCGCTCTCGGAAAAAATTCAATTTCTAGCTTTTTGGTGCGAGGGATGAATTTTTGTGTCCATGTCAACTTCTTGAAAAACTGGGTTCCATTCTCACGTGACTCGATCCGACCCATCCCACGGACCGATTGGTCTATGTACCCAGAGCACCTCGCGACGTCTCGAGCTCGTCTAATCTCGTTACCTCGACTCGAGATTTGGCCAATCTAATGTTCTCACGTAGCCCCCCAAAAGGATTCCCCCTTTGGCGTTTATTGTTCCCCCCTCCCCCCAACGCTCTGTTTGCAGACACTCTAAACTGGCGATGGATTTGTCCCTAATATTCCTCACTGCGGAGAAGGGAAATTAAACGGAGAAATTAAAGATATTAACACCGGGAGTTAGTGATGGGATTGTTAAGAGGCTCATCTTTCCTAGCAAGTCAACGATACTTAGACCTTAAATCTAGTTTTCGTTTGCCAAATGCCAAAATAAAAATATTCAAAAAAACATATTTTAATCTATGACCCACATGAGTTCGTGTTTAATATGACGCAATACCGTTTCTAATTTAACTTTACCGATGTAGGAAATGATCAGAGAGCTTAATGGTTATACCTATATATCAGAAACGAGGACTGATTTTTGAGACCTGTTCAGGTCTAGCTTGAAAGGTTTAAAGGTTAATTTGTGTTTTTAATTGTTGAGACGAAATTAATCAATCAATAGAAAAATGGAGAGAGTAGTCATCTTAGTACTGTCCTATACTTGTACAACTTTTAAGAAAGCACCTATTCTATTGTTGTTAAGAACTAATTTGTAGTAATTTTAAAAAATAAAGAAAAAAAAAAGTATTTTGAACTATTTTGTCTCAGAACGTATAATTTTGAATCGATAAAAAGTATGGGTGGAAATTCATGAAAGTATCAAAGTTTAAAAAAAAAATATATCATATTCCAGTAAAAATAAATTCTAATGGACTACGATGAGTCGATTGTTTTGTCATGTGATAAGAGTAAGTTCGAGTAAGACTTCCGGGAGGCTGTCTGCAACACACTGGTCGCTCACAAATTTTTCTTCAAACAACTTTCTTGCTTTAATCATAACTGAATTATAATTATTGTCACATCTATGAATGTCATTTAAAAAGCACGTGTATTCAAGAATATTTTGAAAAGTAAAATTTTTAATTAACATTGGGGAAGCGCTGATGGAGACAAACATTTTGCTTAAAAATTAATGATAATGGCTGATCAGCTGTTATCCGTTGTTATGTGTTGTTATGTGTAGTAGACAGCCTACCGACGGCTTACACATATCACGTGACAAAGCAAGGAAGTGACTAATCGTAGTCCATTGTAGTAATTGGAAGTAATGTGTAGTAAGTGGTGATATGTCGGTAATGGACTACGATGAGTCGATTGTTTTGTCACGTGATAAGCGTAAGTACGAGTAAGACTTCCGGTAGGCTGTCTGCAACACACTAGTCGCTCACAAATTTTTCTTCAAACAACTTTCTTCCTTTAATCATAACTGAATTATAATTATTGTCCCATTTTATGAATTTCATTTAAAGAAACGCGTGTATTCAAGAATATTTTGAAAAGTAAAATTTTTAATTAACACTGGGGAAGCGCTGATGGAGACAAACATTGTGCTTTAGAATTAATGATAATGTCAATGGCTGATCAGCTGTTATCTGTTGTTATGTGTAGCAGAAAGCCTACCAATGGCTGGTACGTATCACGTGACAAAACAAGGAAGTGACTCATCGTAGTCCATTATGAAGGATTTGTGAACGGTTTTGCTTTATACATGTGTTCCTGAGATTGTGTATGGTGGAACAAACGGATTTTGGAGGACCATAGGAAATGACTAGATCCGGAAACCGCCAGTCAAGTTGCTATTAATATACGCTCTACAATTTTTAAAAAAATCAACAACACGATTGTGCACAGCGGCTAGTTCAGCCATGAACGTTCAATATAAGTTTTGATTGGTGCACACAAAAATAAACGTCTTCCCTGTGCGCCGTGGGTAAGACAGCTTCGCTCGTGACATGAGAACATCGTGTTGAGTGTTAATTTTACCTGACGTCTGAACGTCGTGAAACGTATCCCTGTTGAATAATCGTTCCTAGACCAAGGTGGGAGACCTTATTCAAAAAAATAGCCACAGTTGTGACGAATGAAAAGTAAAATTCGCCACACTATATATAAATCATAAAACTCTACTCATGAAATCAAATTTCTAGTTACGGCATTCCTTACAAGGATTTAAAAAAAGATGTGAGTTTCTTAGAGGCACAGAAGTGAGGTTAGTTTCAAAATAACAAAACAATTATTAATGCATGAAATGGGGGGGGGGGGGGGGGGTCCAAATATTATATGACCAAACACACAAAAAAAACAAAAAAACCAACAAAGTTTTTTTTTTCTAATTATAAAAGCAAATAATAACAACAATTCGATTGTAATAATTACATAAACTCATATCTTGATACGAAAATCAATATTGAACAAGGAAATTGGGAAACAGTTAAAAGCTGAAAAGATGAACAAAAAAAACAACAAAAAAAACAACGACAACAACTACAAGAGGTAGCAAGGAGAGGTAGCAAGGAGAGGTAGCCCTTGCTACATTTAAAAAATAATGTGAACCCAAAAAGCTATACAGTGTGAGCACATTTGATTTTTCCCTTCAGGTCAATGTACACTACAACCTCCCTCACGTCAATGTACTCTACAACATCCCTCAGGTCAATGTACTCTACAGCATCCCTCAGGTCAGTGTACTCTACAACATCCCTGGGGTTAATGTACTATACAATATCCCTCAGGTCAATGTAATATACAACATCCCTCAAGTTAATGTAATATACAACATCACTCAGGTCAATGTACTATACAACATCCCTCAGGTAAATGTACTGTACAACATCCCTCAGGTAAATGTACTGTACAACATCCCTCAGGTAAATGTACTGTACAACATCCCTCAGGTCAATGTACTGTACAACATCCCTCAGGTCAATGTACTATACAACATCCTTCAGGTCAATGTACTATACAACATCCTTCAGGTCAATGTACTATACAAGATCACTCAGGTCAATGTACTATACAACATCCCTCAGGTCAATGTACTGTACAACATCCCTCAGGTCAATGTACTGTACAACATCCCTCAGGTCAATGTACTGTACAACATCCCTCAGGTCAATGTACTGTACAACATCCCTCAGGTCAATGTACTGTACAACATTCCTCAGGTCAATGTACTATACAACATCCCTCAGGTCAATGTACTATACAACATCCCTCAGGTCAATGCCCTTTACAATACAATGTTAACTAACGATTAGAATGGTGTGTGGTAATGGGTGTGTGGTAATAGGTGTGTGGTAATGGGTGTGTGGGAATGGGTGTGTGGGAATGGGTGTGGGAATGGGTGTGGGAATGGGTGTGTGGGAATGGGTGTGTGGTAATGGGTGTGTGGGAATGGGTGTGTGGTAATGGGTGTGTGGGAATGGGTGTTTGGGATGGTTGTGTGGGAATGGGTGTGTGGGGATGGGTGTGTGGGAATGGGTGTGTGGGGATGGATGTGTGAGGATGGATGTGTGGGGATGGATGTGTGGGGATGGGTGTGTGGGGATGGGTTTGTGGGGATGGGTGTGTGGGGATGGGTGTGTGGGATGGGTTAGATTTGACTTCATCACTTAATAATAATCGTGAAAAACAGTCAGCACTGTGAAACTGCTAGCACCGTGAAATGTATGGTGTCGTTTTAAGATCAGAATTAAAGTTTCGAAATTCTTGAAATGTCTTAAGTAAGTTCCGGGCTGAATTTGAAAGTCTTGTTGTAAAGGGAGCTGCTGCCTGCCTCTCTCACGGGAGCGAAATCTGTTTTCCAAAACTAAAAAAAAAAAAAACAAGAAAACAAATATCTGCACTAATTGAAGCTTTGATGTTGTATTCTTACCGTTGATAAGAATGAATTTCTACCTTGAGGTCAGTGAGACTCACACCGAACTGACTGAAGTATATTTGCAAGTGATCCGTCACTTAAGAGTTACAGCCCGTGGTTCGTAGCTTGTCCCCCGCATCCCCCACCACACCTGCCGCCCCGCTCTTTGTGTGCACCCCCCATTAACATCTTTAAAGAAATTACAAGCACATCGAGAAGACCGTAGACTTAATGGAACGAGGTGAGCGAAGTGACTGTCTCAATTTAACGATGGCCACTCGGTGCCATGGAACCCAGACGCAGGATGTAACCTGCGTTAACCGTAGCAGTTTAATGCGGAGAAACCTGCAAAAAGTCATCCAGACGCGGTTGTCTTTTTGATGCCAGTGGAGAAAGCTATGAATCGTTGGACTTTGCACCCCATCGGGCGGTAATTAGTGGTGATTTCTTTAAGTTATTCTGCACGGTGCCGCACTGTCTCAGAGATGCCCATTAAATTATAAGCGAGGATTGAAAAAAAAAAAGGGGGGGGGGGGAGGATTCATTTCTTTTTAATTAAACGTTTTATTATTTTAATTGGCAATTTAAAAAAAAGAGAAATCTGTAAAAAAAAAAAATAACAACTAAATTGTAAACAGTTAAAGCTTAGCTTTTACTATAGAATGGACATTTTGATGAACAACAATTGAATTTTAAAATCATCCCCCACAAAAAAAAGCAAATGCTATAGCTATTGTTATTTCTCTCCCTCTCTGTCGCTCTCTCTCTAACTTACCACGTCTCTCTATCTCCACTTTCTCTCTCATTTCCAACTCTCCCCCCTCTCTCTCACTCCCCCCTTTCTCCCCTCTCTCTCCACTCTTTTTCTCCCATCTCTCTCTCCCCTCTCTCCAATCTGTCCCCCTCTATCTCCACTCTCCATCTCCCTCCCCCCCTCACTCCGGTCTCTCCCCCTCTCCCATCTGTCTCTCCCCCTCTCTCAACTCTCTCTTTACTCTCCCCCCTCCCTCCCCTCATTTTCTCACTCTTCCCCCGTTGTCCCCACTCTCTCCTCCCCATCTCTCCCCTCTTTCTACTTCCCCCCCTCTAACCCCTCTCTCCTGAGGCCACTTCTCCACTATGTTCATGGGTTTTCCATTTTATCTATGCCCCAGTAGATTTTCCATGACACCAACGTTCATAATAAAACATGAAATATTTCAAGGAATCTAAAGAAATTAATTACAACTTTCGAAGCAAAACAAAAATGTTCAAAATAATGAATTGAAATTTGTCCCGTATCTTACAACAAAAATAATCCTTAATAAACAACAGCAATACCAAAATCTGGAAAAAAGTTGCCATTTTAAATTTGCTGCGTCGCTCTGCGTCCGGCGTCGCTCTGCCTCTGGTGTCGTTCTGCGTCTGGTGTCGTTCTGCGCCTGGTGTCGTTCTGAGACTGGCGTCGCTCTGCGTCTGGCGTCGTTCTGCGTCTGGCGTCGTTCTGCGTCTGGCGTCGTTCTGCGTCTGGCGTCGTTCTGCGTCTGGTGTCGTTCTGCGTCTGGCGTCGTTACGGGAACATGACTCGGTGACTTCTTATTTTAGATATGCAACTCAATGTGTATGTGTGTTAGTCTGTATTACCTTACGTACCCGCGAATAAATCGCGTCATTAGATAGGTTTGGGGTTGTCAAGTGTGTGGTTGTGGTCGACCTGCATGTTGTTCGCATCCTTAGGCTAGGTTTGTCAAGTGCGTGGTTTTGATTGTTTGGGTGCTGGGTGGCCGACTGGTCTAAAGTGAGCAAATTTCAAGCTAATGGTCTGTAGTTCAAACCCCACTGTCAGAATATTCTGGTCCCTTGTCAGAATAGTCTGGTCCCTTGTCAGAATAGTCTGGTCCCTTGTCAGAATAGTCTGGTCTCTTGTCAGAATAGTATGTTCCCTTGTCAGAATAGTCTGGTCCCTTGTCAGAATAGTCTGGTCCCTTGTCAGAATAGTATTGGTCCATTGTCAGAATACTATGGTCCCTTGTCTGAATAGTATGGTCCCTTGTCTGAATAGTATGGTCCCTTGTCAGAATAGTATGGTCCATTGTCAGAATAGTATGGTCCATTGTCAGAATAGTATGGTCCCTTGTCAGAATAGTATTGGTCCATTGTCAGAATAGTATGGTCCCTTGTCAGAATAGTATGTTCCATTGTCAGAATAGTCTGGTCCCTTGTCAGAATAGTCTGGTCCCTTGTCAGAATAGTATGGTCCCTTGCCAGAATAGTCTGGTCCATTGTCAGAATAGTATGGTCCCTTGCCAGAATAGTATGGCTCGTGATGAATAGTTGGTTGTCTAGGGGTCGACGAGCGGTAGAGTGCGACAATAACTCTACTCTGACGATCATTACGAGATCTTTGATTCTCTCTCTAGTACACTTAATCAATCTGCTTTAGTCCGAGGCATGACACAATAAGTCCATTGGGTAATGCTCTTCATTATCAGTAGTACAGATCGCAATACATGAAATATCAACTCCAAAGTCCGGAGGTACGCAGCAATCATTCGTTCACAATAGCTCTGTCAGATTTGCCACACACCGCTCGTTCGTGAACATAATAGTAACTCTCCCTATTCAGCTAGTCATCTCCCCTTTTATAACTCTCAACAACTCAGGCAATCGTGCTATTAAAATCGTTCACATTCGTTCTGTCCCAAAATCACAACACACACACTGCCACTGATTTCCATGACCTTGACACCCTTCAATGCCCATCAAGCAAAAACATCACCAGCACCCCGGGTGGAGGGGATACGTTAATCTTGGACGGCAACTCATCTAAGAGAAGGAGACTCTGAATTCAAACCCGGAGATGGAGTCCCGTAGGTAGATAACGTTGGTACAATGAAACATTCCAACAACTCCTGCGACGCCACTGGTGCCAAACTGTATCATCCACATGATGTTCCCTAGGGGCTTTCCAGCGGCGTGGAGAGAGGCAATTTGCTGTGTAGGGAACCAGCTTATAACCCTAAAAAGAATACTCCCAGGCCTTGTGGATTTCGTCCTGCGAAATCCACACCATTGTCAAATCGCCAGCAAATAAAGACGTTTTGTCACGTGCGTAGTTGCGGTCGCAGCCTAGGTTTTGAGAGTTACATGGTCCTTTTTAAAAATAAATAAATATAACAAAGTGTTTCCATGACAACTTCAAAACTGAAAATCAATCTCCACTACGTGCTATTGAAAAAAAAGACCCCCCCCCCAACCCAGCGGGGAAAATTCGTTTTCTCCCAAACTCTCAATTGTGCCCCATGATTGGTCTTCAGTTACGCCGTGTCTACTTCAGATCACTGGGACGTCGATTGTTTGCGAAATTTTTTTGGACCTATACGCGAGTATACAAGGTATATTTGATTTGGTTTTAGTTTGTTTGTTGTTTTTGTGTGTGTTAAATCTTGATCTCTTCCATTCCTGATGATCTTGCAATAAGGAAGCAGAGACCCTCAAATAAACCCCTGCCTCTTGTCTATTTAATCTCGTGACCAGGTTTGACCATAGGAGCGTCCCGTTTTAGCAGTCTTGTCCCCAGCGTCACAGCCATTTCAATCAACCCCCCCCCCCCCCCCACATTTACTCGGTGGGTTTTAATCACAGTGACGTAGAAATTACGTATCCGGAAATTTGTTTGAAAGAAATTTCGTCGACGGAAAATTGATCGAGAGAAATTTTGTCAAATCTTTTTTTCACTTCACACGTTAAATTAAGCGTGAAATTTCTTTTTGAACGCATTATTTTGTTTTACTGTATAGAAAGAAATTTGTCGAAAATTTTAACGTGTGAACTGAAAAAAAGATTCGACCAAATTTCCGTCGATCAATTTTCCGTCGACGAAATTTCTTTCAAGCAAATTTCCGGTAACCTATAAACTAATGTGTACCATAAACATAGATAACATTAGTGATTGGTTGGTATCAAATTCCATATTTAATGTAACATATAGGCATCGGCGTAGCGAGGGTGGAGCAAGGGGGGAGGGCATCATGCCCTGGGCGCCACTCACAAAGGGGCGCCAAATGGAATATTTTACATATAATATTGTATGGTTTTCGAATGGGTGGGGGTGCTAAAAAGGTATTGTACCCCGGGCGCGAGTTAAGCTCGCTACGCCACTGCATATAGGCTACAATCGTAAGCGTAAAGACTTTTGATACACACCCGCTATCAAATAAGTAAATAGAAGTAAGATGCTAACATTATTATTACAGTGGCCTTATATAGCGTGGTACTCCAGCCTAGAGCTGGACTCACCGCGCTACAAAAAAAAATATTGCGAATAATAAACATGAAATTTAAACAGTTACATACATTTATTGAATTTTAAAAAAAAAATTAATCTACCCCCCCCCCGAACTATTTACATGACCAGCCATGGACGGCGCCTAGGAGCATCGTTTAGGTCAGAGGGGGTGGGAATAAACCGGAAATAGTATGATATGAATAAATGTGTCTTGAGTGGAGTTTTATAATAAATTCCCCATAACTAACTGTAAAGGAGACTAAACTCCCTATAACTAACTGTAAATACAAATAAGGTCTCCATAATTTTCCTGTTGAGACATTTTAGACACATGGAATAAAGACAGTTCTCAGAATGTAGATTTAGCTGTTACCTGTAAAAATATGAATAGCATTTTCTTGCCCCCCCCCCCCCCCCCAAACAAACACACACGATGTGACTTTTTCAAACCTGTGGCGCACTTAAAGTAAATGTCCCCCCGGGGTTTATTCCCGCGCCACCTTATACACACACACGCGCACACACACACACTTACACACACACTTACACACACACTCGCACTCATACACACACAAGCACACGCATCTATTATACACAATTGGTATTAAACGGCAACAAAAGTTTCGTCATGGGCGGGTCACCCCCATTTACCCCCTAGGTACGCCACTGGTGAATCATAATCCAATGGTTTCAGGTTTAAACCCTAATCATTAATTTGTACGCCTTTGAAAACTTGAAATTTCAAACAGCTAAAAGCACTTAGAAATATGTGCAAGCAATTGCTTCCAATCCTAACTTTAACAGTCAGCATATACATTCGTTGATTTGGCAAGAAGAGAAAATTCCAATAGAGTGGGAAACAGCATAAATTACCCCAATGCACAAGAGAGGCTCCAAACGTCAATGAACAAACTACTGAGAAATTTCCCCGTTAAATGTTACATACACAATACTGACAAAACTAATTGCCAAAGGACTGCAACCGTACACTGAACAAATACTAGGTGGATACCAATGTGGATTCAGACAAAACATTAATCCGTACAGCACAATTATGCTACAATATGGCTGTGTGTCCCAGACAGCACAAATTACGCCACAGTATGGCTGTGTGTCCCAGACAGCACAAATTACGCCACAGTATGGCCGTGTGTCCCAGACAGCACTACTTACGCCACAGTATGGCCGTGTGTCCCAGACAGCACTACTTACGCCACAGTATGGCCGTGTGTCCCAGACAGCACAAATTACGCCACAGTATGGCTGTGTGTCCCAGACAGCACTACTTACGCCACAGTATGGCCGTGTGTCCCAGACAGCACAAATTACGCCACAGTATGGCCGTGTGTCCCAGACAGCACTACTTACGCCACAGTATGGCCGTGTGTTCCAGACAGCACAAATTACGCCACAGTATGGCCGTGTGTCCAGACAGCACACATTACGCCACAGTACGACTGGGTGTCACAGACAGCTCGGCGTATTTGAATACTATACTTATATCTCAAAGTTTCAATATGTTATAAACCTGGAATTGGTATATAGGCAGTTTTAAAACTAGTGACATAACGTATTTCACCTTCTGAAAACATATTTCAATGGGAGTGAAGACGATGTGTACATTTTCATGAGAATGACTATCTTTAAGAATGACTATCTTTAAGAATGACTATCTTTAAGAGTGACTTTATTTAAGAATGACTATCTTTAAGAATGACTATCTTTAAGAATGACTATCTTTAAGAGTGACTTTCTTTAAGAATGACTATCTTTAAGAATGACTATCTTTAAGAATGACTATCTTTAAGAATAACTATCTTTAAGAATGACTATCTTTAAGAATGACTATCTTTAAGAGTGACTTTCTTTAAGAATGACCATCTTCAAGAATGACCGTATTTAAAAATGACCGTCTTTAAGAATGACCATCTTTAAGAATGACTATCTTTAAGAATGACTATCTTTAAGAATGACTGTCTTTAAGAATGACCATCTTCAAGAATGACCGTATTTAAAAATGACCGTCTTTAAGAATGACCATCTTTAAGAATGACTATCTTTAAGAATGACTATCTTTAAGAATGACTATCTTTAAGAATGACTATCTTTAAGAATGACTATCTTTAAGAATGACTATCTTTAAGAATGACTATCTTTAAGAATGACCATCTTTAAATCAGATGCTACTGCAGTCGGGGAAAAATAAGATTTCAATTTTCCTTAAAGCAAACCATTTAGAATGTGTTATACCAATTTAGAAGTGAGTGCACTTACATGCATACACAAATACCTTAAATTAGTTGGAAAGGGGAAATAGAAGATTGCGACTTGCGTTGCAACAAAAGACATCTAGATTTTCCTAATATTTCCAAAGGTGAGGATAAAGGGTGGGCACATATTTAGAAAGGTAAACAAAACATGTTTATATTACAAATTATATGATATTCGGGAAGGGTTCTTGGGTGGAGTGGGGGGGGTGGGGGGGGGGTCATTTTTAATATCAATATTTCCAAGCCCCGATTATGTTCGAGCTTTGAACTTTTGGTAGAGATTTAAATATAAAATAATTAAGCATGCTCTTTAAATAACGCGAGCATCGGTGCAGATATTCTGCTTAAAATGTTGGAAGTCTGAAGATGTATTTCAAGAACGATAAAAAAATTGGGTAAATTTGATATGAAGGTATACATATATCATATACGTTAATTTAACCCATATTTAAACTGGATTATGCTGTTGTTTTTTTAATTAAGGACAAAATGTTTCTTAACATTTTTGTAAAATATGTTTGATTTCAAGTTCATTGGCGTGAAAAAGATTGGGGAAGACCTCCGTTTTATAGCAGATACAAATTTCTCGAATCAATTAATGTTAGAAAATTAAATATCTTTAAAATGATGCTTCTTTTTTAAAAAAAGGGAGTTTTATTTACTAGTTCCTAAATTTACACTACGTGAAAACTCTATTCGGTTTATAAATGTTGAGACTTCGCAATAGCAGATAGAATTTAGCGCAAAATGCCTATTATTATAATAGATAATCATCTGAAGGTCGAGAGAGAGGCTCGATATTGTAATGGTGAACATAGTTTTGTCTTATTTATGAACAGAAGACCTGGCGCAGTGTATTGTGTATCTCAACACCTTGACAACACCTTGACATAAGGAGGCATCCATAAATGACGTCATACACCGAGTTGGGGGGGGGCGGGTGTGGGGTGGTCTTGATCTTGTAACGATGCACTGTGAAGGCGTCTAAATGTTGTGACAAATAGGTTACGGCCCGGTAGTGAGGGAAGGGTCGTTTCTAATCGGCCAAAATAGTGTGTCGTCATTTATGGATGACCCCTAAGCCGATGTAGCGACCTCCCCAGGGATGCGATGGATTACGAACTTAACCGACCCGCACTCTCCCAAAAGAACATCGCGTCTGGAACTTAAATAGAACATCAGAAATATCAGAAAAATAGAAGGTGAACTAATTTGCTTTTAATATATATATATATATATATATATATATTTTATTATTGGTTGTTTTCTATAGCGTGGTACCCCAGCCTAGGGCTGGGCTCACCACGCTATACATACAATTTGACAACAGTAATCATTAATTTTAAAAAACAAAACAAATATGTATTCGCCCAACAATTCCATAACAATTTACATGTGAAGCCATGGACGGCACTCATCAGCATTGTTTAACGGTGAGAGGGGGAATCAGTCAGGATAGTAGAGTTTAAAGAGATGTGTTTTAAGTGTAGTTTTGAAGGCTGTGATGGTTGATTTACCGGTATTGCGGATGTGTAGTGGAAGAGAATTACATTGTTTGGGGGCACAGTAAGAGAAAGATCGTTAACCGTATGTTTTTGTGCGAGTCTTAGGGGCAGAAAGAATACGCCCGTCTTTCAGGGGAGCGAAGCTGTCGAAGGGGTAAATAGGCAGAGAGAAGTTCGGTAAGATAGGAAGGGCAGGAATTCGAGAAAAAGTTGTAGTCCATCCGTGCTTGTACAGGGAGTCAATGAAGTGAATGAAGTAGTGGTGTGACGAGATCACGTTTTTTTGCCTTTAAAACTGTAAGTAGCTGAGTTATGAAACTTTTGTAGTTTTTCTAAGAAGTGTTATATATATATTAGAGCTTACCTAAACGTAACATTGTAACAAGAAAATATGCAGAGCATAATGCTACATGGCAGAAAATGAAAAATCAAGGGCGCCATTCATACTCGGATCGTCTGTTTAGATAACATGCGCCCCCGTGTAAGATGGCCACGACTTTTATACCATCGGGTACGGAATTAGTAAAGGTGTCGCCATCTTATTTAAAGCGAAGGCGGGGTAATAGTTTTCCACGTTTTTTTACACTTATCATTATGAATTTAATTAACCTGAATTCATTTGCAGCGGCGTTGTGAGAGTAAACCTCTTTGCTACATGTCCCGGACCGAGTGGTTTGAGAATAAACCTCTTTGTTACATGTACCATACAGCGTTGCATGTCCCATATTACATTGCTGTAATTGTAAACTTCTATATTACATGTCACAGACAAAGTCGTTGTAAAAAAAACAAACCCTCTTAGTTGCATGTTCTATACAACGTTGTTGTAAGAGTGAACCTCTTTGTTACATGTCCCGGACAACGTATGTAAAGAGACTACTAGTGTTTTATTGTCATGACTACCCCTCTTCCTCCACCTCCTCCTCTTCCTCCTCCTCTGACCAATAAGTTATGGCCATGAAATCAGCAATCGCGGTACAGTTATCCTTCTGTGGAGATCAGAGTTGAAAAAGAAAAGTTGTTGCAGGGAGATGAAGTAAAGGGCGAGAAGTTGTAGCAGTTAAGGTAAGATGTACTTGATGTTGCAGTCCCAGGTGTCGCTTAAGCGCGTTGTTACGAGCCGCGGAAAAAAATTAAGAAGGAAATTCACGGGCGGCTCGATGGTGCGGTGGGATGGTTGGCCCGTGGGTAGGTAGGCTGGTTGGCTCGTGGTTAGGTGGGATGGTTGGATCGTGGGTAGGTGGGATGGTTGGCTCGTGGTTAGGTGGGATGGTTGGCTCGTGGTTAGGTGGGATGGCTGGCCGTTTCAATGTTTCTTTGAAATCAAGGTCTGTGTTTCTTTACTCGTTGTCCAAAGATATTGCATCCGACACCAAGCTTTCAAAACAAGTTTGGGCCGTGGTCAGCTAAACTGGTGGTCGGATGACAGAAGTTTCTGTATTGAGAATTTTATGACCTCCCTGTCACTCTCTCCGAGGGGTTCCCCCCCCCCCTCCTGAAATCTGCCATTGCTGCTCTTTAAAAACGATATCAAGAGTCCCCCCCCCAACCCCTGACAAACACACTGCATTTCAAAGAGATATGTTAATTTTATTTATCTTTATAACGGTGCACATTAGCATTCTTGAACATATGACATAAATATTCTCACCGGCTGGAAACGTCTTCCCACTCTCTCTTTCTCTCTCTTCCCCCTCCTTCTTCCACCTCTCTCCCTTTTCTCTATCTCTCTTCCCCTTCTCTCTCTTTCTCGCTCTGCCCTGCTCTCTCTTCCCCGCTCTCTTTCTCTCTCTCTCTCTTTCTCTCTCTTTCACCCTCTCCCCTTCTCTCTCTCCTTCTCTCTCTCTCTCTCTTCCCCCTCCCTCTCTCTTCCCCTCTCTCTCTTCCCTTTCTCTCTCTTTCTCCCTCTCCCCGCCCTCTTTCTCTCCCTCTCTCTCTCTTTCTCTCCCTCTCTCTCTTTCTCTCTATCTTTCTCTCTATCTTTCTCCCTCTCTCTTCCCCTCTCTCTCTTCCCCTTCTCTCTCTTTCTCCCTCTCCCCGTCCTCTTTCTCTCTCACTCTCTCTATCTATCTTTCTCCCTCTCTCCTTCTCTCTCTCTCTTTCTCTCTCTCTTTCTCTCTTAACCATACATTGGATCAACTATCTTATTTACGGCTTACACACAACTTAAAGAAAAATCGTGATGACGTGCTGAAGACAAGCCACGCACACAGGGTGAGCCCCGTTTAGGCAAACTTCCACAAAAACCACACGGCATTTCGGCAACTTTCCCTTTGACATCCCTTTATTTAATGCCGGATTGCAACAGCTGTAAGAGGGCCCCCCATGACAATAAATCAGGCTTTTTCGTCCCCAGTAGGAAGGGCTCAGCGGAAATCTAGATGTCCCCGGACAATTAGAAGGAAGCAATGGGTGTGAGATTTTTGACGTCACCGAAAACGTCAGTGAACGGCAACAGGTCCGATAACTCAAACCTATAAATAATTCTTATGCGAGTTGAATAGCAAATTTTTTTTTTCATAACAAGATGCTATTTCTGATAACGGCTATTGTTGATTAACTATTTTATTTGTGGTGGAACTGTATACAGTTAGTTTAGAGGTAAAAAATTGAGGACTGGGTTGCGGCAGCGTGAAGGAAATAGTTGAAACTAGGCATGTGGAAGATTGAAATAGAGAGACGGGACAATGGAAGAAGAACTAGAAACTTAAGGCGAATAATGAAGTTTTTGAACTAGTTTCTATGTCTTGTTGTTTTTGCCGAGGAAGGCCCTTGGCCGAAACATTCTTCTTTTATTTGTCCTGTCTGCTGAGGAAGGCTCTTGGCCGAAACATTCTTCTTTTATTGTCCAGTCTGCTGAGGAAGGCTCTTGGCCGAACCATTCTTCTTTTATTGTCCTGTCTGCTGAGGAAGGCTCTTGGCCGAAACATTCTTCTTTTATTGTCCTGTCTGCTGAGGAAGGCTCTTGGCCGAACCATTCTTCTTTTATTGTCCTGTCTGCTGAGGAAGGCTCTTGGCAGAAACATTCTTCTTTTATTTGTCCTGTCTTCCTATTTCAAGCTTCCACGTACCTTGTTTTGTTTAAACTATTTCGTTGAGAGGTCGGAGACGGGATGATAAAAAATGTGCCTTCAAGCAAATTACAATGCTATTGTGAAGATTAACTTCTCTAGAGTCTGTTCAGAGTTAGGATGAGTGTCTTTCAGATTTAATTGACTTTATTCTTTACAAAAAATCTATATTAAAAAAATTAAACAACTTATACTCATCAATCATTTAATTCGTTAGTTGTTACCAAATATGTCTTTCATCATCATCATCATCATGTCTCGTAGTCTTTCGACCGTTGGGGCACCACAGATGACATGTACACTATTCTTCTCCCTTCCTCTCGGTCTCCTGCCCTATGCATAGCATCGCCTAGTTGTAATCCCGTCCACTCTTTGATGTTATCTTCCGATCTTTTTCTCTGTCTTCCTCTTCTTCTTCCTCCTCTAGTTGTGCCCTGCAAGATTTCTTTGGCGAGCCCTTGTTTTCTGTTCACGTGACCATACCATTCAAGTTTGCGCTTTTTTTACAGACGCCAGGAGGTCATCGTACTGCCCTGCCTTTATTAACCATTAAATATTATGAACATCGACTGATTGACTTTTCGTAGGTTTCAATTAATTTTGAAAGTACTTTCAAATCTTTATGTCCCTTGTTCATAGAAGATACCGGAATAAAACTTGATACACTGAGTGGCTAGTCTACTGATTGATTTGACACTTTTAGAACAAGCTGGGTAATCGAACTATATCAATTAAGTCGATACGTGTCTCGACGTGTCGTCGTTACGGCCACGCCAAAAAGAAATTAATAATAAAATTAATAATAGTAAAAAAAGATCAAGAAATCAAAATAAATGGACATCATTTCCGGTCTAACAGAAAGCGTTTAACAGCAGCGCAGCAGTGTGTGGAAAGTCTGCTCCCATTTTTTCATCTTAGTTTGATATATAACGTTTTATGTTTAAAAAAAATCAGTTAAAAGTGTGTTTTTGGTTTCACTAGTATTTGCGAAGTGGATGTGTGCGTTAATCAACAAATTACATCGCTTTTACTGTTGCAAGAGTATATGGGGGAAAAAGTGGGGGAAAAAAAGTGGGGGAAATAAAGTGGGGGAAAAAAAGTGGGGGAAAAAAAAGTGGGGGAATAAAAGTGGGGGAAAAAAGTTGGCGAGGTGATAGGGGGTGGGGGTTGGGGTGTGTGCGTACAACCGATTTTACATCATTCATTTTATAAACTTAGTTAAATTAGATTTGTTAACCCCCGTCCCAAACGGCACATTCGATTGAATGATCAGATATATGTTGTCAAGCGTAAATCAAATGCCCACCTAGACCCTGACGTCCAAGTAGACCCTGGCGTCCAACAAGACACTGACGTCCATCAAGACACTGACGTCCATCAAGACACTGACGTCCATCAAGACACTGACGTCCAAGACACTGAAGTCCAACAAGACGCTGAAGTTCAACAAGACGCTGACGTCCATCAAGACACTGACGTCCAAGACACTGACGTACAACTAGACACAGACGTCCAACAAGACGCTGACGTCCAACAAGAGGTTGACGTCCAACTAGACACTGACATCCAACTAGACACCGACGTCCAACAAGACACTCTCGTCCATCTATCAAATTGATCACTGTGACAGATAATATTACTCAACTTCTTTTCATTCCGAACCAAAAGGACAACTATTCCCTATTGTACCCTATGTAACATTTTAACGGCTTATAAACGAATCGTCTTAAAAGGTGTGTAAGAACTATTCAGTGAGTTTTCAGCAGGGGTGAAGAGACAATTAATAAAAAAATCGCCAAGACTATATTCTCTGATCGGCAGACAGTGGCAGACTGGCTCAGTGGCATTAAAGATCAAAATGAAATCTCTCATTTTTTGCAAAGAGCCGCACGCGGTTTCGTGGTCGCAGGCTCTCGACCATTGTGCGAGGTAAAAAAAAATGTTTTTTAAAATGATGAGGTTAAACCAGTTTTCGTTGTAGACAAATCTCTGAGACGTTCGTTAAACATTAACGGAAAATGAATGACTTGATTTCCTAACTGCTGAACGGACGACGAGTAACGATGGCAACAGCATTAAAGAAAAAACAACAAAAGACCCCCCCCCCCCCCGGTCCTCCCCCACCAAACCCTTTTTTTCTTCTCTTTCTCTTCCATAATATATGAACACCTCGAACCCTGAGTCCATGTTGACTTACAAGACATGACTCTCACGTAGTACAGAACCGAGATTTCAAGCAATGAGCACCCCACGACGAGGGAGAGAATTAGCAGTGAGCCCTGCTAGTGGCGAGCCGGTCCCTTCACGCGCGCCCGTGAGTTCTGGTGGAAGTTACGACAGTGAGTCGCCGCGCGCACCCTGGTGGGAAAAAAATTAGGCATTTGGCTACCCCCGTGGATTACTGACTGCTTCGTGCGGACGACAAGGGGTTAATTGATACCAAAGATAAATTGATTGGTATACTGCGCAAGGTTTCGCGTATTTCATGGAGTTTTGATCAAATCTTTGGAAATTAATTTGCGGCCAGAAAAGTTTAAAAAATATCTAAATTAAAAAAAAAAAAGAATGTTGCAGCAACAAATGTGGAGCCGATCCTGACACCATCGCATCACGGGGGAATTTTCTATCAGAAGTTATTTTTTCCCCCCAACAGCCTCCACTAAATTTTTACCTAGTGAGTCTAAGATTTGGCAGGCGCGTTGTAATACATCTTAAATATACAATTATGACATGTTTTTTTTTAGACAAAATTTCCAGACAAGGAAGTAGAAGACGCGAAATTCTGTGACTGGGTGTGCAAGCCGGTTACATAATCAAGAAAAAGACTTTTTTTTTTAATTTCCGGAATTAACAGGAGGAAATTCCTTATTATCAGGTAAGATGTGGATTTGGGGTTATTCGGTGAACTATTTCCTGGGGGGTTGGGGGTGGTGGGTTGTGGTGGATTGTGGCATTATAGTTAAGCGCAGTTTTTGTTGATGCACAGTTTACGCAATGGACATGTTAAGAGATATTCGCAATGTGCAATTTGTTCTGATATGTAAATATAAGGGGTGCTATTTTATAGACTCATCCAATTGTGCATGCTGTGTCTAAGGAAGGATTTTAAAAAATGCAACAAAAAAAAGCAACGAACTAAAATAAATCATTTTTCTCTCTTTGGCATCTTCATTTTCCGTTTGGCTTTTATTTCTGAGGTCCACTGGCAATATACAGATTTGCGCATTTCATAAACTGTCCAACCAATTCGTGTACTGTGCAGGTGCGCGATCCGCGCGTGACATTTAGAGTTCAGAAAATCTCTTGAAAATATGCCGCTAAAAACCTCTGTGGCAGCCGACATGTCTGGATCTAACGTAAAAATAGTTAGTCTCATGCATGGGACGAAACAATGCAAAAGCGTTCCAATTAGTCAGACTGTGTTTATGCTTGTAACGGATGAAGCGGGAATGAAAGATATGGATCTGGCTGTCCAACTTGTGTCGATTTTCAGGTAATCCATAAAAAGTAGAACCCAGTTCATATATATTTTCAAAGCAATAGTGGCCTTCAAAGTAGCTAAATCCCCTTTCACCACTCCTGCGATACAGAAGAATTGAGCGCTATCACTGAAATTAATATTGGACATTTATGCAGTACGTAACGTAATTTTCTGTTGTAATCAACAGAAAGTTATAGCTAATGAGGATTGTATGGGAAAGGGCGACGACATACATTTCTGTGGTACTTAACGTAATTTTCTATTATAATCAACATACATTTATAGATATAAGGAGTGTATGGGGGATATACATTTCTGTGGTATATCCTTTTATATTGAAAAGATGAACAAACTTTTTTTATGAGGTAAATATTACAATTGTTATAAATTTACATGGATTGTGTTATATGGAGATTTCCACCCTAGAAGGAAAATTTAAGTAATGTTGTTTGCTTGCAAATCAGCTTCAGGGCGATATCTTCCCGTAGAGTATAGATTATCTGACTATGACAAGGTAACTGTTAGAGGTCTTGGTACTAATGTATGGGTGGGCCCCTATATGTCTATGGGTGGGCCCATATATGTCTATGTGTGGGCCCCTATATGTCTTTTGGTGGGCCCCTATATGTCTTGTTGTGGGCCTCTATATGTTTTTGGTTGACCCCTATATGTCTTTGGTAGGCCCCTATATGTCTATGGGTTGGCCACTATATGTCTATCTGTGGACCCCTATATATCTATTGGTGGACCAATATCCGAGTTGTTCCTGTCGTTTGGGGCTGCTGTTTGTTGGGGACATTTTGACCTGTCTGCTATTATAACTATTATCTACTTAACTTTGGTCAATATCACAGGGTTTTAGGGAAACTAATTATCGTCGTAAATAGGCCTATTACCTTTCTAAAGGACTACTTCCTACCTCTCTTATAGAGCAACTTTTACCTGACGAATGAGGGTAGCTCTTACCTGTTTGAGGTAGCTGTTGCCCGTTGAATCGAGCAACTGTTTTCACGCAACTGGGTCGCAGCACTTCCTGTCGAGCTCTCAAATTGCGTGGAGCGGCCCAGCGGTGCAGGTCTTAGTCAACACCGCCTGCACGTTAACCCTTAGGTCATCACCCTGTGCGTGTAATGAGCCGAATATTCTCCTGTGTAATGAAGTAAACACTGCCGGTGTCAGTGTCGGGGGGAATCTGATCGGGGCGTACAGCTGATGACAAGTGGCAACATTGAACCGTAAAATCTCACATCACTCACTGATGCTATGAGTGTTGGGTTGTGTTTAATGTCTCGCTCGTTTCCCGTCTTGCAACATATTTAGTAATTTGTCTTTTATTCATAAAACGTTTATCTTAATTAATCAGTGTGTAATTTACGGCGTGAATGTGGTAAATATTCTTCGTGAACGCGCAATAACTACGCGGCATATTTTTCGGTATCTTAATTTTTTTTCTTCATAAAAAGTGTATCTTAATTAATCAGTGTGTAATTTATGGCGTGAAAGTGGTAAATATTCTTCGTAAGCGCGCAATAACTACGCGGCATATTTTTTCCGTATCTTTAAATATTATTTTTCAAAAATAAATTTGACTTGTTTTCATTCTGTTTTAACAATTTAAGAACCACTCCTGGCAAAAAAGTTGTCTTCCATTTTTTAATATGTAAATCTCCAAACAGAACTCAAAACTTCTTAAACATGACTGCAGTGGTTCCTTACGCTTCTCTACTGGTGTAAACATTTTCAGAATCCGTTTCTGAAGGGGTCCCCTTAGGTCTACCTTATGTCATGGTTGGTGGCCAAATAGGTCTACCCTTTGTCTTCAGGGGAGCCAATAACGCCTGCCATATGTCTTGGGGGGAGAAAATTAAGCCTACCCTGTATATATGTTATAGTTTATGGTGTTAGGAGAATTTTTACATAGAGTAGGGGGGCAGCTAAAGGATTCAATGAGAAGTGCTCTCGGATCCCTATGGTCTCCGCAGAGAATAACATTGGAACCATTCTATTTGAGGATTCGAACAAATCCTATCGAATCGTTATTGGCTTAAATTCAATCAAAATTTAAAGGCGAGATATCTAGAAGTGGGTTATTGTTCAAAAATTCAAAGAAGTTCTACTTTTTAAACCACAAGATCTGATCTTCCTCACACAAGTGCGCCAACTAATAGAGAATTTAAAATAACATTAAGTCATTTGCTATTAAAGTGAGTCAACGAGTAAAGGGTATCAAAGTTCTAATGTAAGCACAGAATCTTTCTGCAAAGAGAATTTAAAACATTATTTTTTCTAATTAGCAGTATTTAGAAAGTTTAAAAAAAAAACAAAAAGACATACTTTTAAAATATGACTTTGAAAAACAACAACAAACAAGAGAAAAAATAAACCAGTTTCGCATCAAAACAACGTATCTTAAGCCCTAGATTGAGTTTGCATGAAATAACTTCATTTGTGTAACAACTTTGTAGATCTGTCCCTGGAGATCCATTTGGACATTAAACTTCTCATCAATTCGTGCAGGCAAAACTAATGGAGGAATGCTCTATATTCTCCTGGCTTCCAGCTTAATAAT
This sequence comes from Omphiscola glabra, assembly GCA_964017045.1. Classification (NCBI taxonomy): domain Eukaryota; kingdom Metazoa; phylum Mollusca; class Gastropoda; family Lymnaeidae; genus Omphiscola; species Omphiscola glabra. Next base: position 38,234,204 of record OZ024796.1, read on the forward strand.
AATATCAATACTTATATTGAAACGTAACATTAAGAGAAGCTTTATATCAAAACATAACATTAAGAGAGGATTGGTCTGCACAATCTCTATGGCAATAGTTACAAGCCTTACATTGGGGTCATCTGCTTTCATTGAATAGATTTCAAAGATCCATACATGTTGGCTATCATATTACTAGGAATACCTACATATTGGCTATCAGATTTTTATTTGCCATATTACTAAGAATAACATACGTGTTGGCCACCGGATTTCACTGGTCATATTGCATTAGTGCATGCGTTATCAACAAGTGTAATGCAGCCCCAGGCCCCGGGGCATGACAAATTAAGTGGACAGCTTGCTTAGCTCTGCGCAGAACATCTCTCCCGAAAATGTCGTTAATTTTTTTTTTTTAATAAATCGAATGAAACTCAAACCAAACTATTGGAGAATTTCAGAAATGACGCAAAATTCCCAAGAAAAATCAAGTCACTTACAATAAGGGCTTACGTCCTGCCGCACTTACAACTATGGGCGCAGGAAATGCTTTGAGACACTTATCCTGAGACACATTTTAAATGAAGTACAGTAAAGACTTGACTCCCACCAATTTGCTTATAAACCTGCCAGAAGTAACGAGGATGCCATCTTACTATTATTGAAAGACTCTACCATCACCTTGACAGCCCTAAAAATATGTTAGTTTTTTTTTCCCTTAGACTTCTCATCAGCATCTAACACCATCCAACCACAACGTATGATTAAAAAGTTTTCCTCGTTAGAGGCAAATTAAATATGTAAGCATGGATGGTGAATTATATAAAAATAAAATCGTCCACAATATGTCAAGGTCAAGGTGAATGACCAAATATATCAGTAACTGGAGAAATACATACCGGGGCGCCACATGGTTGCGGTAATCTCCCCTGTCCTGTGTATAATATACACCAAAGATATCCAGGGCCCAAGGCAACACATTTCCAATCATTAGATTTGCTGATGATACCACCATCTTTGGCTTGATATATGAACTTAGTTACAAGCTTTATCAGTTGTAGCGATGAAAACTTTCATCATTTGAATGTCTCAAAAAAAAAAAAACGAAAGAAATTATTGTCGATTTCCGTAAAGGGGGGAATCACCCAACTGCAGATATCACAATTAAAAAACAACCAGAACACATTACAGAGCAAGTAGAAACATATAAATACTTGGGTGTCTCCATTACTTTAAAAAAAGTCAACCAACGACTTTTGTATTAAAAAGAAAAACACTATATAAGTTATCAACATATTCTACAATACCACAATTGCCAGCCTACTAACCTTCAGTGTTAACCTGATGTGTGGAAATGTATCGCCTCACATCCAACACCGATAAAATAGACTAATCCAGGAAGCTAGTAATATCACACAAAATAGACAGTGTTCACTAGAAGAGCTATTTGAAGGAAAATTCTGTAGTAAAACTGAAAGTAAATATTTATTTTAAAAAAATGTTGTTATATCCCATCCTCATTATCACAGACACCTAAGATCAGCCCAGTCAGAATGAATTATTTACCATAACGCTAGGACCGAGAATATAAAAAAAAATGTTTTCATTTTCTCAGTCTGTATCAATTTAACAGAATGTTCCTCCAGCGTTGACCATATAATCTAAATCAGGGGTCGGGAACCTATGGCTCGCGAGCCAAATGTGGCTTTATTGATGGCTGCATCTGGCTCGCATGCACATGTTCGATTATAAAAAAAAATGATTCTTTATACTCCTTTGATCTACATATTAATTGCATATCAATATTTCATTCTACAAATGAGGTTAAGTCTACTGCGGCTCAGCATCAGAGACATAATTATCACATTTTTAGTGTTGAAATTACACAAAATGCACACATTTACTTGAATTTTTAGTTTTAAACGTAATGTATGGCTCTCACAGAATTACTTTTCAAAATATGTGGTGTCCATGGCTCTCTCAGACAAAAGGGTTCCCGACCCCTGATCTAAATGATTACTAATTAAGTCATTATTGTCACTAAGGTCTTTCATTGCGCACTGATTTGTACGCTAAGGAAATACTTTTAGACGTGATAACTTTAAATTGTTCTAATCGTAAAACGTTGTCTTGATGAAAAATATGTATTTATTTATGTGCAGAAAATCATATGTACTATGTAATAAATAAAAATTCCATTTATTTACATTAAAAAAAAGAATCTTAACTTCTCTGAAATAATCCTGTGACATCTGCTTTTACTTGCCATATTGCAAGAATATATAAAAGTAGGCCATCTGCTGTCATTGGCCATAGTGCAAGAATATATAAAAGAAGGCCATCTGCTGTAAGTGGCCATATTACAAGAATATATAAAAGTGGGTCATCTCCTGTCATTGGCCATATTACAAGAATACGTATGTGTGAGCCATGTCTTTCGGTGGCCAAATTACAAGATAACATACATGTGATCCATGTCTTTCAGTGGCCATATTACCATATTACCATAATACGTATATTTTCGCCACGCCTATTGATAGTTGAGCTTGGGTGAACGCTACTGTTTTTCATCCAGCCAAAACTACTGATGATTTGTTACACATTGTCAGATATGGCATTACGGTGATGTTACATTCTTTCGGGGGGAAAAAAAAAGATGTCTTTACTTTGATTGATCACCAACTGGGAGCGGAAATGAGCTATGGTTCGTAATATCATGGAATCATTTATACCTCAAATCAGTTTTAGAATATTCTAGCTGAAAAAAAAATTATATTATTGTAAATAAATTGAACCACGACGTTTTCAAGTCCTAGGCGCGCCAGACCGCTTCCTTAAAAAAAGCAAACTATTAACTATTTAATTTGAGCAAATGTCTTCTTAAAGATCAAATTTAGAATAGACACGACAGATGTAACGTAGTACCTACCAGCTCTTTCACCCACCCCAACCATGAGTAAATGGACCATATTTTAACCACTTCCGGTGTATAGGGGGTAGTAAGAGGAAGTGCAAAAAGGGAGGGCACAGCGGAAGTAGTGTTTGTGGCTTATTTTAAAGTGAACACCGTAACATTCTAACAAAATTCGTAACGGTGAACAAGGGGAAATACATTTTGTTGTGTGAGCATGCATCTATTGTTAGAACTCGACGCTAAAAAAAAGTGGCTCTGCGCGAAGGGACGGTTCACACGATCAAATTTTCCTTCAAGCATTTGATGCAATTCGTGTATGAAGCCTTGTCACAACTTTCAAATTACTATTTGATCAATTTCCCCCAAAAAGAAACCACGCTAAAAATAGTGCGTTCATACAACAATTTGACGCGACATTTCATCGTGTGAACTGACGCTTAGAGTTTCCAAAGTTTTTTTTTCGTACCAGTTTTCGACATTTACATTTTTTCTTTGCTGGCATCCGCCCGTCACAGTGTGACGATGGTGGGGTCTGCGCAGGACGAAAATCCGCAAGGCCTAGGATTGTTCTTCTAGGATTATAAGCTAGTTCCCAACAGCAAATCGCCTCTCTCCACGCCGCTGGATAACCCCAAGGGAACATCATGTGGATGATACAGCTTGGCACCAGTGGCGTCGCAGGAGCTGTAGGAATGTTTCATTGTACCAATGTTATCCGCCTACGGGTTTGAATTCAGAGTTTTCCTTCTCTTAGATGAGTTGCCATCCAAGGTTGAGTACTATCCAACCGGGGATCTGGTGATGTTTTTGCTTTGGTGGGCTTTGGTGGGGATTGCAATTCCAGACATTTACATTACTCACATTGAAATCTAAGGAATGTTTCTTTTAAAATTAGAAATTGGCTGGGGTACCCTGCGGCAGTTGGGTATTTATTCAAGGAGGTTTACACAATAAGTTACTTCGCTTTTGTTGGTGTGTTTCTTTCTTGCTGGGCGTGTGGCGAAATCTTCTCGACGGCTAAGTGACCCACCTCCCTTCAACACATTGAGCTGACACGTGGCACACAGACTCGTTGACGGCGGCAACACATTTGATCAAATTTTCAACCCCACCACCAACCCCCCAAATTTCAGATCGTCCTGTTTTTCAAGGGAACATGAAGGAAATAGGATGTCACGAAATAACATTCCCGATAACTGCGCTAAATAAGATTCTTTAAAAAATAAAAAGATCCCATGTGCGATTAGTGCGTACTATTTTCCTTTGTTTTAAAAATAGAAAGTGAAATAAATCTGCGGTGTAAAAGCGGGTGGTACTGAAAATTAATGTAACATTTAAAAAAAATAAATAAAAATAAAATAAAAATAAAGGAGTTATATGGAAAACTTTGTTTTTAAGGGTTCTTTAATTCGTGATCATTCGTGATCATTCGTGATCATTCGTGAACATTCGTGATCATTCGTGAACATTCGTGATCATTCGTGATCATTCGTGAACATTCGTGATCATTCGTGATCATTCGTGATCATTCGTGATCATTCGTGATCATTCGTGATCATTCGTGATGACAAATCCCCGCAGAAATCTGATGGGGCTGGAAATATGATTGGCCGTCGTGTCGTTAATGACGTCCCCATCGCCAGCTGAAACGGACGGTGCGTGTTTGTGTGCGCGTTTTAAATACTGCGCCGTTTTTTATATTTTAAATACCGCTACTTTTTTTAAAGTATTCCGCTGTGTGTGTGTTGAGCGTTAATGAACGTTTAACACCGAAGATTAATTGGACACAAACACTTTGTGTAAGTAAAACAATGTAGGTTCAGCTTTAGTGGTGATTTTTACAAAATACCAAAGTAATGCTTCTGCAAATGGCCTCATCAGTACCGGGAAAAAAAAACAAAGAAAAAGAAAAAAAAAAAAACTGACATTTAAATAAGTATAAATTAAATTAAATTTACATAATCTATATTTACATGTATCGTACCGAAATAGTAGAAAAGAAATCAAAGCTTTCCGTTCTTCTTAACTTTGAACCTAGTTAATCTGCTTTAAAAAAACGATCGCAGTCCAACCCTATTATAAATGTGTAATATACTACTCATGTCATGCTCAGTCTTATAATGCCATTTTTAAGGGAAATATATATGGCTTTAACGTATGCTTGTCTCCAATATTTAAAAAAAAATATATTGATTTATTATTATTATTATTTTAAAATATTCTTTAAAAGTACTACTTTCGTATTGGTGCCCCACGGTGATTTGTGATTATTTCCCCTTGTCATCCACCAACTCTCTGCATGAAATATCCACCCCCTTGACACACACACGCACATAAACCAACCGCCTGTAGTGCGATAGTTATTACCCCAACTCTTACTTTTTAATGAGGTTGTCCAGTTCACTGTGTGTCATCGCGGAACCTTACTTGGCGGTGGCCTTACTATTTTAAGACCGCCCAGTACCCGAGTGGGTGGAGGTCATCCGCTGATCTACTTGTACACAAACAGCTCTTAACTTCCGGGGCGGCTCTGGAAATCTTGGCTCAAAATGTAAGGGCCCTGGAAAAAAGAAGGGCCATGCCATGACTAGATTAACCAGTTTCTAACCTTGGGGGGGATGACCAGAAACTTAGGGTTTGAGCATGGTTCGGGTTGGAAATGAACAATATTGGTTCGAATGTGGATAAAATAGAAAAAAAGTACGTCTTCACAGGTATTAGACCAGTTGTTCTCAACCCTTTCTAATGCCTTGACCCTTTAATATATTATTTTATCGTGTTGTCCGACCCCCCCCCCCAACCACAAAATTATTTTTGTTTATTCTTCATCACTGTAGGTTATATGTGTTTTCTGATGGTCTTAGGTGACCCCTTTCTACTCTCTCTCCCCTCCTCTCTCTCTCTCTCTCTTTCTCTCCAACACCATCTTAAATACTTGGCTTCCAGGAACATAATCTGTTGTTATGAGCAAACCATGTTAGCGAGAATCGTTAGCTTTACTGTGAAGTTCAACACTTTTTGCTGCCTACTACACACTGAGAACGTTTACTTGTAATTAATTTGACGAATTTGGTGAGAAAAGTATATATTTATATATATATACGTATGTAACGCCCATCTCTGTAACAATATACATGTGGGTGCATGTGCATGTGTGTGAGTATTGGGTATGTGTATGTGTGTATGTATGTGTGTATCTGTGTATGTGTGTATCTGTGTATGTATGTGTTTTGTGAGCATGTCTATAGTATGTATGTACTTTTGGTGTGTATGCGTGTTTGTGTTATGTGTGAGTATTTTTGGGTGTATGTGTGTTTGTGTTTATGTGGGCATGTGTGTATGTTTTATATGTGTGCTTCTGTTTATTAATGTTTGTGTATATGTGTTAAAAAATTTCTAGTAAAACAAAAAGATGTGATCAGACAAAAAGATTCGACCAAAGTTCCGTTCGATCACATTTCCGTCGACGAAATTTCTGTCAAACAAGACTACGGCCGGCGACACCATTTGACTATCCCCGCAGGCGAACCAGCAGATTTTTACTCATATCAACAACAAGGGTGTTTTGCACGCCAGTGGTCAGCATACACCTCACCAACCGCGACAGGGATCCCGAGTACTGCAGTTTCAATGAACATCGACATGATCTTGTGTCATTCAGTTTCAGCAGGTTTATTGGATGATGAGGTATGAGCGATTGGATGAGGACGTATGAGCGATTGGATGATGACATATGAGTGATTGGGTGATGACGTATGAGCGATTGGATGATGACGTATGAGTGATTGGGTGATGACGTATGAGCGATTGGATGATGACGTATGAGTGATTGGATGATGACGTATGAGCGATTGGATGATGACGTATGAGCGATTGGATGATGACGTATGAGTGATTGGATGATGTCGTATGAGCGATTGGATGATGACATATGAGTGATTGGGTGATGAGGTATGAGCGATTGGATGAGGACGTATGAGCGATTGGATGATGACATATGAGTGATTGGGTGATGACGTATGAGCGATTGGATGATGACGTATGAGTGATTGGGTGATGACGTATGAGCGATTGGATGATGACGTATGAGTGATTGGATGATGACGTATGAGCGATTGGATGATGACGTATGAGCGATTGGATGATGACGTATGAGCGATTGGATGATGTCGTATGAGCGATTGGATGATGACATATGAGTGATTGGGTGATGACGTATGAGCGATTGGATGATGACGTATGAGTGATTGGGTGATGACGTATGAGCGATTGGATGATGACGTATGAGCGATTGGATGATGACGTATGAGTGATTGGGTGATGACGTATGAGCGATTGGATGATGACGTATGAGTGATTGGATGATGACGTATAAGCGATTGGATGATGACGTATGAGCGATTGGATGATGACGTATGAGTGATTGGGTGATGACGTATGAGTGATTGGGTGATGATGTATGAGTGATTGGATGTTGATGTATGATTATATCGATTACCAAGTGTTTTATTTGGCAAGACCTTTCTTTTATGTACTTTATTTCACGTGTCTTATTTGAAGTTCAATGCGTGACAAAATGGACTCAGTCAAGGTCAGATTCACGCATAGCAAAACGTTATCGAAGTCTTAAAAGCGGTGCCATAGGGTTGTTTGGAAGGCATATGTAGTGCCCTCGGGTTGTTCGGAAGGCATATGTAGTGCCCTCGGGTTGTTCGGAAGGCATGTGTAGTGCCCTCGGGTTGTTCGAAAGGCATGTGTAGTGCCCTCGGGTTGTTCGAAAGGCATGTGTAGTGCCCTGGGGTTGTTCGGAGGGCATCTATAGGTATCAATACTAATGAAACAGTAATATCCAAGTGCAGTGGTTCTCAATTTTGTTTTGCTCATGGTCCATTCAAAAAGTGTGTTTACCTCCATGGCACACTTCCCGGTTGTTAATACAAAAAGCTGCAGTTTTAGTATGCAAAACTTTTTTTTTTGTGTGCAAAGTTTTCGTGGCCTCCAAGAAAGTAATATGCCGTGGCCCCATTGTCTGTCATAAGGTCCCACGATGAGAATCGCTGCCCTAAGGTATCAGGAGAATATTTTTTTTAATTATTAAACTTCATTCACAAAAACAAAACAAAAAATAAAAGCCAAAAAAACCCCACAAAAACAACAACATATTGGAAACATTTACAATACATGCTTTCTTTACTTACCAAATACTTGCATTAATCACTATAAATAATGACTTAAGATATAGGGTTGATATATCCCTTTTGGGTGTTGATTAGTAACAGGAAATATCTTATAGCGTCAAATAAAACGATTATTTAAAAAAAAATATCACTTTATACGAAACCCCACAACTTGCGCATTTAGTCAGACAACAAGTAAGATCTTAGGAATTAACATTCATGTTTTTTTTTAAAAAAAAACAACTTATCTCTTATCAAACATCTTTCATCGGGCCGCATTTTCTCCTTCGACCACATGAATATTGGTGACGAATAAAACCCATTCCATGTTAGCTTGAACCTAACACATCGACTCTAACTTTATGCCTGCAACTCCCCCAAGTCTGTTCTCTCCCCCCCTCCCCCAACCAAAAGCACAGGTAACAGAATGTAGACCGGACCTTTGATCGTGGAATATAAAATGATTGATTCTTCTCTCCCATGTCAATTATAGGTAAAGAGACCAATAATGGATTATCGACCTTTGAATGGTTTGTCTTTGCCGACCGAAAGAAGAGAGAGGGTGTAAAAAAGAGAGAGAAAGAGAGAATACCAAATTGATTTTTTTTCAGGACGTACACTCGAGTAAATACTGAGTGACCTCTAAACACTGAGCAGTTTGTATGTTGGATGCCAGCCGTTTTGTTGGGCCAACTGTTGGATTTGACGCCGGCGGGGAAAATGACTTTGGTTGGTTTTATTCGTCATGGTCATAATGCAGATTTTAAATATGTATTTGTGTGATCACCCCCCCCCCTTTTTCCCACAAGAGCTTTGATCTTTATTACTATGTTGGATGACAGCTCGAAATGTTCTGAGTTGTGGGGGGGGGGGGGGGGGTTTCTGTGGGATTATGTCCGCAATGATAAGTTTTACATGATTTGGTGGGACAATATCCGTAAAGATCTTACATGATTTTTATGATTTGATAAAGATGTCATATACTTTGGTGGGATTTCGGGATTGAAAATTTAACCTTTTCAACTTTGTGATAATGAGTTTCCTATGTACCAATTATGCACCCCGACAGTTAGGAGAAAAATCTTTTTAACATTGGGCGCTTAGCTGTAGGTCCCAAATCTCATCGTAGACGAGTAGTAGCCGTGACTTGAGCTGTATTTTGTTTAAAGTGAAGGAGAGCTACTCCCCTAGTCAGCCAATCTCTCTCGTCCTTGCCTATTTGTTCCATTGCCAAGGTTTGGTCAAGAAGACTAGAAACAGACCAGGATGCAGTAGATGACCAGCAGTGTGTCTTGTGTGTCTCACTGTGCTCTATAAGTGCTCTACGCGGCAGGAGTTGTCGGCATTTTCATTGTGTCAATGACATACTGCCTACGGGACTCCATCTCCGGGTATGATTTCAGAGTTTGCCTTCTCTAAGACGAGTTACCATACAAGGTAAACGAGTCCCATCCACCCGGGGTGCTGGTGATGTTTTTTTTTGCTTTTGCTGGGGACTGGACTCGAGCCCATTAGTTTGGAAGTATTATGTCCTTCGGGATTGAGTCATTCAACAATTTCCCACAACACGTTGTAAAAGGTCTTACTATTCCAAATATTAGTGAATAAACTCAAGTCTTTTCGTATTAACTATAACTTTACTAACCAACGATGATTACAGGCTGGACTTCAATAGAATCATGAATATATCATGATATAGCGCAGCTCGCTATCAGACCTACTAGAAGCACATCTTACTTCCACAACGTTCTACACAAATACTTTAATTTTTTATGTTCCACGATTATGTTTGTTATATTGTATGTACAGCGTGGTGAGCCCAGCCCTAGGCTGGGGTACCACGCTATAGAAAACTACCAATAATAATAATAATAATAATATTTATTCAGTTTAGACCACCCGGCCACCTTTCACACTTATTTCTTACTTCTTCATTTCCACCTCAGCCCAGAGATGTTCTCCCTGAATTAAAAACAAATTTCATACAGTCTTTTTAATTTGCTCCATCGTAGATTAAAAACAATTACTCCTTAAAATTAATGTTATGGACCAGAGGATTATATTTATTTTTAAAAAAATATTTTATTTTTAAAGTTTACATAAACCAAGGAAAAATCAAACATTTAAAAGAAGCAATACAAACTTTTTTTAAAAAACCAATCTTTCCCAAGACTAATCAAAATAAAAGTAAGGATATGACGGTACACATTTAATTAACAACCGAATCCCGCTAAAGTGCATGCTATTTGGACATTTAAAAAGTGCGCACGTCTCCAATTTTTTTATAGCCTAAAAAAACACGATTAAAATCAAAAGTGGAAAGAACTTTTAAAATATTTAATTTTACAAGTACACAAACAATCTAAAAGCAGACTGAGATGTTTATTTTTTCATTTAAAATTGGCATATTGGTGAAAATCTGCAATTCCCACTGACAGACACACGTGACTTCCGCTGTTTCTAAACAGAACTCATACCAGGGGGTGATAACTACGATGGCACGTTGCTGGCAGTAGCCGCCCCCTTTTGGCTTTATCAAGCAAACCATCATAAATAAAGATCCTTTCTGTCGTTGTCGGAGCGCCGGAAGTTGGAACTTTTGAACGGCATCGGGCGAATAGTAGATACGGCAGACACGAGAAAACCCATGCACATTTGCACCAGGTGGGCAAACAAATGAAAGGCGGACGAACAATAAGATGCGTCCTGTGCAGTGATTCTCAAATACGTTTGGCTTAGAAAGGAGCACATTTTTTTTCCTCTACACTCCTATTATTTGCCATATGAGAAATTTTTATTTCCTCAATTAATTAAGATGATAATCTCCGAACAAAAAATATTCCAAAAGATTAAGAGGCGCTAGAAGCAAAAAAAAAAATAATATGAACATTCTTTTCAATGATACATTTAATTTTTTTTAAACGACAGCACTTTTTGTCACAACTTAAAAAAAACAACAACAAATATTTACACTTTATTATTATATTTTGTGTTAGCAATGGATTAAATGTGTTTTCTCCTCCACCGTATCCGATGTTGTTCTTCACGCCAGTGCTGGCAGAGTAGAAGATTTTTTTGTAAGTTTCCATCTTGATTGTTTCTCCCGGTCAGTAAATAAAATTCTAGATATCCTTAGTACCCAGCTCTTCTGCTTTCATTAGTCAAACTCCCGGCATGATTTAAGGTAAGAAATTGTTCATATTATTTATCTTTTTTTATTTTAAACTCACCATCTGGTTCTTTCTTTTTCTTTCGCTCAGTGACTCGCCTGCTACAGGAGGGTAGGTCAAATACATGGCGGTCTCATAGTGTCTCGCCTGCTACAGGAGGGTAGGTCAAATACATGGCGGTCTCATAGTGTCTCGCCTGCTACATGAGGGTAGGTCAAATACATGGCGGTCTCATAGTGTCTCGCCTGCTACAGGAGGGTAGGTCAAATACATGGCGGTCTCATAGTGTCTCGCCTGCTACAGGAGGGTAGGTCAAATACATGGCGGTCTCATAGTGTCTCGCCTGCTACATGAGGGTAGGTCAAATACATGGCGGCTTCATGGCTGCTTAATGGTCAGCGTATGCGCCCGTGTTTGTGGTTCTGGGCTACGAATGAGTAAGTGCCGTCCAGTGTCTAGCTATAGACATTTTTTTTTCCGGATCGAACAAGCATAAAGCCATGCCATTGAAAACAATTTACATCAAAGAATTAACAGGAAAACTCTCTTCTCTTCGTCAGTCATTTTCCTTAAAATAAAATTGCTGCTTTTATCTCAACCTGAATTCCATTTTTATAAACACTGAATACCGAGGACCTTCTATTTCTCACTTAGTTTAGAGACGGACCTCATTCAGCTACGGCTGCGGACGGCAAGCAAGTATTAGGTCATCTTCTTATAGCAACCGAATGTCGCTGATAGAGCCAGGCGTCAATATGGGTCAGGGGTCAATATGGACCAAGGGTCAATATGGGTAAGGGGTCAATATGGGCCAGGGATCAATATGGCCAAGGGTCAATATGGGTAAGGGGTCAATATGGGCCAGGGGTTAATAAGGGCCAGTCGTCAGTATGGGCCAAGGGTCAGTATGGGCCATGGGTCAATAAGGGCCAGTCGTTAATATGGGCCAGGGGTCAATATGGATCAGGGGTCAATATGGGCCAGGGGTCAATATGGGCCAGGCGAACGCAAAACGGGAGACGGTGGCATACAAGCGCAATACAGCAAGGTGCGGTAAAAAAAAAAAAAAAAAAAATCATTTTTTTCCCTTGTGACTTTGTCAGGGTGTCGCCACTGTGCAATTAAGATGCCATTAATAAATTCAAAACCGAAAACATCAAATCTAAGTCTGGCAGAATTTCAAAAGAACCCAAAAATAAATAGCAAATCAATCACCTGGCACCGCGTTGCTGTTTCAATGAGATCGATGACTGGGCAGAAATAAACGGACCTTCCATTTCGGCAACGTATCTGTGGGCTACAATTTAATAGATGAAACGCGTGTTTCTAGAATGTGGATCTCATACTCAAACGTTAATTCTTACCAGTTAATTCTTACAAGTTAATTCTCACAAGTTAATTCTTACCAGTTAATTCTCACAAGTTAATTCTCACAAGTTAATTCTCACAACTTAATTCTCACAAGTTAATTCTTACCAGTTAATTCTTACCAGTTAAATTCTTACAACTTAATTCTCACAAGTTAATTCTTACCAGTTAATTCTTACCAGTTAAATTCTCACAAGTTAATTCTCACAAGTTAATTATCCCAAGTTAATTCTCACAAGTTAATTCTCACAAGTTAATTCTCACAAGTTAATTCTCACAACTTAATTCTCACAACTTAATTCTCACAAGTTAATTATCCCAAGTTAATTCTCACAAGTTAATTCTCACAAGTTAATTCTCACAAGTTAATTCTCACAAGAGAATTCTCAAAGTTAATTCTCACAAGTTCGACCCGCACAATATTTTTTTAAAAAATGAACCTTTATCAAAGTTCAAATTCCTGAAAATTACCCTACAATGTCATTCAAAAATTATCGTACAATGTCATTCAAAAATTACCCTACAATATCATTCAAAAATTACCCTACAATATCATTCAAAAAGTACCCTACAATGTCATTCAAAAAGTACCCTACAATGTCATTCAAAAATTACCCTACAATGTCATTCAAAAAGTACCCTACGATGTCATTCAAAAATTACCCTACAATGTCATTCAAAAATTACCCTGCAATGTCATTCAAAAATTTTAACTTGAGTTGACACATGCTTAGAATATCTTCTTGCACTTAACGCCCTTAGGTTCTAGTCGGTTGGTGGGAAGGCACCCCACTGACGTGTCACACCGCCTATTTACAGATGTCTAGATATTCATGTTTCTATAACCAAGTGCTTTTGGCGCCAGCTAGCATAGTGTTTAGTCCAGGGTTCTATAACCAAGTGCTTTTGGCGCCAGCTAGCATAGTGTTTAGTCCAGGGTTCTATAACCAAGTGCTTTTGGCGCCAGCTAGCATAATGTTTAGTCCAGGGTTCTATAACCAAGTGCTTTTGGCGCCAGCTAGCATAGTGTTTAGTCCAGGGTTCTATAACCAAGTGCTTTTGGCGCCAGCTAGCATAGTGTTTAGTCCAGGGTTCTATAACCAAGTGCTTTTGGCGCCAGCTATCATAGTGTTTAGTCCAGGGCGTCACTAGAATGTCTGTCGTTTATTTTGTGACACAATGCTCACTTTTTGTATGCGTCAAATTTGTTTTATCAACAACTGTCCCAGTTTATGCCACACCTGTCATAGATTTGTGCCACACCTGTCATAGATTTGGGCTACCCCTGTCATAGATTTGTCCTAAACGTTGTCATAGATTTGGGCTACACATGTCATAGATTTGTGCCACACCTGTCATAAATTTGTGCTACACCAGTCATAGATTTGTGCTACACCAGTCATAGATTTGTGCCACGCCTGTCATAGATTTGTGCTGCACCTGTCATAGATTTGTTCCACACCTGTCATAGATTTGGGTCGCACCTGTCATAGATTTGTGCTACACCAGTCATAGATTTGTGCTACACCAGTCATATGTTTGTGCTACACCTGTCATAGATTTGTGTCACACATGTCATAGATTAGTGCTACACCATCTACATTTTTATCCGCAGAAATTTTAGCTACCCTAGTCACCATTGGTACAATTCACAACTTATTTGATGCTTCTGTCATTATCTGTCCAACCCAAGTCTTAATTTACACCACCTCTTCCCATGTTTGAGCAACTAATGCTTTAGTTTGCATCAGCACTGCCACTGTTTGGGCAATACTGTCTTAGTTTAAGGAAGCCCTGTCATAGTAGGTGCAGTGGCATATCTACTGTTAGTGCCGCCTGTAGAGGGCCAAGATTTTTCCCCGCCTCCCTTGTCTAAAAGAAACACTCAGCAATTGGCCGTAAATGAAGCCCCTCCATATGAAGCCCCTCTCCATATGAAGCCCCTCCACATGCAGCCCCTCCACATGAAGCCCCTCCACATGAAGCCCCTCCAGATGAAGCCCCTCCACATGCAGCCCCTCCACATGAAGCCCCTCCACATGAAGCCTCTCCACATGAAGCCCCTCCACATGCAGCCCCTCCATATGAAGCCAAAAAATGGCCACACCACCCCCACCCCGCCCACTTACCCCTCCACCCCCGTCCTACGCCGATGAGAATGTGCACCTATTGTCATAATTCGTGCACGCCTGTCCTATAGAAAGGGGGCCGCCTCGTTTTGATTGCCTTTCAAGTTTCGTTTCTCTGATATTGTCAAAACTATCTAAAAAATTATCATTTTTCTCGATCAGCCACTGAATATGTAAACATGTAAATGTCATAAATGCTGCTCCTATCAATCCCCTTTTTCTGAAATCCCTAAATAAAATAACCTAAACCTTCTCACCCCCTACCCCCCCCTCTTTCCAACCTAGCTAACCCTAACAAACTAAACTTGCACTAATCCCTTACACCAGCAGTTCTCAGCCTGTGGGTCGCGACCCCTTTGAGGGGGGTCGAACGACCCTTTCACAGGGGTCGCCTGAGGCCATCGGAAAAAACATATACTCTACAGTTTTAAGTAGTTATGAAAATAATTTGTCTTGTCTGTTCGAGCAGGCCCTTAGCTGAAACATTTTCTTCATATTGTATTGTCTTTATATTGCAATCTTCAACATACCTTATCCCACTATTTCAATCACAATATATCACCTTTTTCTGTGGAAACCACCCAGTTTCCCCAGCCTAACCATAACAATATAACCCATTCCTAACCCTTAACACGATATATATAACATTTCTCTGCGGAAAGCCACCTCCCCCCCCCCCCCCTTTTTTTTTTCCCGAACCTAACCCCCAAAAATGTATTGATAGTAACAATTTATGAATGGTGAGATTATTTCAGTCCCGTTTAATTACATAATGTTTAATTCTCGGTGATAAGACGGAGGGTTATTGGGGACTGAAGGGCTTGCTAGAGACGGTCATGACTTAGTGGAGAGTCAAGGGATTGCTAGAGACTGCCACGACTTGGTGAAAAGTCAGAAGCTAGCTAGAGAATGCCATGACTTGGTGGAAAGTCAAGGGCTAGCTAGAGAATGCCATGAATAGGTGGAGTCAAGAGATTGCTAGAGAACTGCCACGACTTGGTGGAGAGTCAATGGATTGCTAGAGACTAACATGACTTGGTGGAGAGTCAAGGGATTGGTAGATACTGCCAAGACTTGGTGGAGAGTCAAGGGATTGCTAGAGACTAACATGACTTGGTGGAGAGTAAAGGGATTGCTAGAGAGTGCCAGGGCTTGGTGTAGTCAAGGGCTTGGTAGAGAGACTACCATGACTTGGGGGTCAAGGGCTTGGTATAGAGACTACCATGACTTGGTGGAGAGTCAAGGGATTGCTAGAGAATGCCATGAATAGGTGGAGAGTCAAGGGATTGGTAGATACTGCCACGACTTGGTGGAGAGTCAAGGGATTGCTAGAGACTAACATGACTTGGTGGAGAGTCAAGGGATTGCTAGAGAGTGCCAGGACTTGGTGTAGTCAAGGGCTTGGTAGAGCGAATACCATGACTTGGGGGTCAGGGGCTTGGTAGAGAGACTATCATGACTTGGTGGAGAGTCAAGGGATTGCTAGAGACTAACATGACTTGGTGGAGAGTCAAGGGATTGCTAGAGAGTGCCAGGACTTGGTGTAGTCAAGGGCTTGGTAGAGAGACTATCATGACTTGGTGGAGAGTCAAGGGATTGCTAGAGATACTACCATGACTTGGCTGCTCAAACCTGGATTAATTTGTGGCCCGCTCAGCTTCAATATTCAAACACACAGCAATCTCGTTGCAGATCGCACATCATACTGGATTGTTATCTTTTGTTGTTTTTAATGGGATAAACTATACTTTGTGTCCTGGTAAAAATATTTTTCTTCATTAATGCACGATGCGCGTTGGATTTTTCAAAGATATTTTTATACACAACGTAACCGTGAAAAGTCTATGTAAAAAGACAGTCATTTTAAAAGTTATTGAAATCATTATTTCACCATTTTATATAAACGTCGTTTAAGCTCTTAATTTTTTTTTACTTTCAATGAATCGCTAATTGTAAAAAAAGAGCTTAAATAAATAAACTTTCTTTCGATCAAATGTCCGTTCGACCAAACTTCTTTTCGATCAAATTTCCGTTCGACCAAACTTCCGTCGACCAAATTTCTTTCAAAAACATTTCCGGTAACCATATCTTGTGTACCGATTTATGTCTTGTGTACCGAAGGATTTCTTGTGTACCAATGGATGTCCTGTGTTCCGCTGTATGTCTTGTGTACCTTTGGATGTCTTGTGTACCGATGGATGTCTTGTGTACCGATGGATGCCTAGTGTACCAATTGATGCCTAGTGTACCGATGGATGTCTTGTGTACCGATGGATGTCTTGTGTACCGATGGATGCCTTGTGTACCGATGGATGTCTTGTGTACCGATGGATGCCTAGTGTACCGATGGATGTCTTGTGGTGTTTTTTCTGACAATCTGCAAGTTTGTCGAGAAATGTCATTTTTGAGTGAACATGTCTCATATCTTCACTCATTCTAGAGAGTTGTAACCAAAAAAAAATATTTCTGATAATGATATCATCACAATGGAATCCCTGATAAAGTCGGGTAATTGCTATTTACGTGTAAGTTCCAGGTCATTGTTAAAGTAAAGCCAGAAATTACACCCCCCAACCTTTCCTATTTCTCCCAATGAATTCGTCCAACTATGTGATTACAATTTTCTGAACAACACCGCCACCAGCAGGGTAAACGAGGTCTTATATATATATTTTAACGTAGTCTAGAATTCATTTCTTTGTTAACACTTATCAAAGGCATTTGGCTGAATCAAACCGAATGTTTTTAAAATATTTTTTTGCAAGTTCTTCATTTCTTGCTTATGCAAAGTAAATGTTGAAAAGTCTGTTTATCTGTTTAAACAAGATATCTTTATATTATAAAATAGAAATAGGGGGGGGGGTGTGGGACTGACGATAAAGGAACAAATTGAACAGGGGGGGGGTATCGAAACAACGAATGTGTCGCCCAGAAGCCTGCTTCGGCGAAAAACAAATGACAAGTAAAATAATAATAATAAAGTGAAAGTAAAAATTAAAAAATTAAACACGTTAAGCTTATAAAGTAGGATTGACTGAAACTTGATCGGAGTCCTCTCCGTGACGTTGTTCTTCATTAGATTACTCAAAGTTAAAAATATGTATACATGAAAAGATAGTACTGTTGTTCTTTGAAAAAAAAATTGCACATGAAATACGAAGGAGTTTGACAAAAGTACTTTTGCAATATGACATGCCCCCCCACCTTAGCAAGAACCCCCCCACACCCCCCCCACCCCCGTGGTTTTCTTGCACTGGACGCTCGAAATTGGTTTTAAAAGATATTTACATTTAGTTTACCATGACCCATCGATGCATTCTAAATTACAATTATCCCATGAACGGACAACGTAACAAAATGGTTAAATTAATTCAATAATAGCTACATCTTGAGGAATTGATCTAGATTTTCTTCTTTAATGTCTGGCAAAGAAGTAGAAGAAGAAGAAGAACCCTCACGCGTTTCAAAAACTCGACATTTCCAACTACTTAAAAAAAAAAATTCTATTCGGATATTAAATATTTATTTTTTTAAAATTAAAAAGCGACATTTCCTTGGATTATTTGATGAGAACGCCCCGGGGAATGCAAGGAGATTAGACCAAAAAAAAAGCGTAAATAAAAATTTTAAAAAAAAAATGGAGTCTCAGCTTTTGCTAAGAATGGGGGGGGGGGGGGGGGGTCAAAGGTTACCTATAAAAGAATCACCCGGAAACCAGGGACATTGTGACACATTTTTGAGACGGACATATTAGATGACGCGTTAACGCCGTTAAAAATAAAAAAAAAACAAAAATAATGAAAACGCGTATTTCCACCGATCTGCCGTAACTGTGTGTTCAGACATTGGCCCGTGATTAGCCCAGTTCGGATTTGGTGACGTCACGTATACGTTCTTAACGTTTGAAGTGCGCCACCCTCGCCGAGACGTTGCCGCGGGCTGTTTCCGTAAGAACAGACAAAAGAGAGAAGGGGAAAGGAAAAAACAGCCCCCCCAAGCATATTGCCTCGTCCGATAATCCAATCAGGGCGAAGACCCATTTCTTCTTCCCGTGGGGACCATTCGAACAAGGATTCATTTGACATGTAAACTACTTAGTGACGGAGCGGGCCGCGCGCTGCTTTTCATAAACACGTCACTTTGGCCTGATCTTTAAATGTTTTAGGGCCTGTCGCGGGGAATGCAATCCTACACGGGGCATTGAAAGGCATCTACAGATTCAGATCTGCTGTGGGAAATAAAATGTCTCGCGCTTGGAACGACATTCTCCCAGTGCAATCTTTCGACGACGTTTCTCGGTGGTGTTTATTTATTTGCTAATTACCCTACAGTTTTTGTTTTCGTAACCCCGGATTTACAGAGTTAGAGATGCCATTTTATTGATCATTCTTCGAAGCGTTCGATCCTTCAAAATACCAATACCAGTTACGAGACCAGACATCGAGTCTTGGCAGCTGTTGCCCATTCTTTCTTAACCTATAGCTACTGCTTGTGCATGCATAAATGGCACCACGCGCAGTTGTAGTTATTTAGAAAAAAAAACTTTTTTCTCTTTCAAACGCAGAACAAAAAAAAACGTATAAAAGACTGCAAAAGTCCGACTCTTCAGACAACTTCGATATCTTAAAGGTATGATTTGAACACTCATACACATCAGAGATCATTACACACTAGCGTAAAGATCTTATTTAAAACATAGGCAGCCCTATCAAAATAAATCACACCCACGATAATACTTACGTCATTTTTTAACAACTTGTAAACTTCGCATGGGGAAAGTAGAAATATGTGAGTTAGGCCATATACATATTTAAATATCTACTGTATTTGCGGAAGGTAACAGAGCTAACAAAAAATATATTAACTAACTTAATCTAATAAAGGGGGCATAAGGTCTGTTTAACTACTTTAACTTAAATATGTTTTAAAATTAACAATAACTTGAAACTTACATTTAATAAATTCATTGAAATCGTCGGTAAACGAACACAATAATAATTTGACTGCAGCCGTGTGTAGAAAATAAACACTTTTTTTTTCTTGTTGTCTCACATTAGTCATGAGGTTGATTCTTAGGGTCGGTTCACACGATCACATTTTCATTCAAGCATTTGATGCAATTCGTGTATGAAGCTTTGTCACATCTTTCAAATTACTATTTGATCAAATTTCCCCCAAAAGAAACCATGCACAAAATAGAGCGTTAATACAACAATTTGACGCGAAATTTGATCGTGTGAACTGACACTTAATCTACATTCTGAACTGCAATGTTCGGATGAACTTCTTTGTTAATCGCTTACGATATTTTTGATATTGTAGGACGGTGTTCATCTAGAAAAAAAACAATACCGTTACAATTGTAATACCTTCTTTACCTAGAACAAACAAACTGTTACAATTGTAATACCATTTTTATCTAGATCAAACATACCGTTAAAATTGAAATACCATCTTCACCTAGATCAAACATACCGTTAGAATTGTAATACCATCTTCACCTAGATCAAACATACCGTTACAATTGTAATACCATCTTCACCTAGATCAAACATACCGTTACAATTGTAATACCATCTTCACCTAGATCAAACATACTGTTACAATTGTAATACCATCTTCACCTAGATCAAACATACCGTTACAATTGTAATACCATCTTCACCTAGATCAAACATACCGTTACAATTGTAATACCATCTCACCGTCAGTGTTATCGAACCATTGTCAGACAGTCTCATGCATTGAAAATTAAACCAAAACAGCTGCTATGACGTCATCCGTTACTTGTTCTATTATATGAAGCAATATCCTCGAAAGCCACATATTCGTTTTATCAAATCGTTTAGACTTCTAACTTTGTGACACGACGTCTTGACTTGCCCGCCATTAAAGCACAACCATTCCATTATTTAAAGCTTTTACACTTTGCAGTTTTAAAAAAAAAGTTGGTTTCTCCGGTTCCTAAGCCTTTGTAAGATCCATTCCTTTACCTTGTTTATCCACCTTCTTTGTCCTTGCTTTGAAGTACGCCTCTGATTGCGCCGTCTTTTAAGTTTGAACTCAAATCGTTACAATTCCGTTTCTTTTAAATTGCGCCTTTCAAAAAAAAAAAAACAACTTTACTTCGTATCCCAAAGGATTTTTATGTTGTTCGGCCGTGTATCTAAACGTTGCATGTCTGGCCGAGATGTGAGACTTCCCTTGGGCTGTAGAGTCAATCCAAAATTACGACTGCGAATCCTGGTGCGCCACAGATGCATATTAATGTCACATGCAAGCAGTGGCGTATAATTGGGGTGCAAAAGGGAATGACCGCCTTCTGTCGTCCATCTCTCGTCCAAATCTCATCCTTCTCTTGTCCCTCTCTCGTCCGTCTCTCGTCCTTCTCTCGTCCTTCTCTAGTCCTTCTCTAGTCCTCTCTTCCTTCTCTAGTCCTTCTCTCGTCCGTCTCTCGTCCGTCTCTCGTCCGTCTCTCGTCCTTCTCTCGTCCTTCTCTAGTCCTCTCGTCCTTCTCTAGTCCTTCTCTCGTCCATTCTCGTCCTTTTCTCGTCCATCTCTCGTCCTTCTCTCGTCGTTCTCTCGTCCATCTCTCGTCCATCTCTCGTCCGTCTCTCGTCCTTCTCTCGTCTTTCTCTCGTCCTTCTCTCGTCCGTCTCTCATCCATCTCTCGTCCGTCTCTCGTCCATCTCTCGTCCTTCTCTAGTCCTTCTCTCGTCCATCTCTCGTCCTTTTCTCGTCCATCTCTCGTCCTTCTCTCGTCCTTCTCTCGTCCATCTCTCGTCCGTCTCTCGTCTTTCTCTCGTCCTTCTCTTGTCCATCTCTCGTCCATCTCTCGTCCATCTCTCGTCCGTCTCTCGTCCGTCTCTCGTCCGTCTCTCGTCCGTCTCTCGTCCATCTCTCGTCCGTCTCTCGTCCGTCTCTCGTCCTTCTCTCGTCCTTCTCTCGTCCTTCTCTCGTCCATCTCTCGTCCGTCTCTCGTCCGTCTCTCGTCCATCTCTCGTCCGTCTCTCGTCCTTCTCTAGTCCTTCTCTAGTCCTCTCGTCCTTCTCTAGTCCTTCTCTCGTCCATCTCTCGTCCTTTTCTCGTCCATCTCTCGTCCTTTTCTCGTCCATCTCTCGTCCATCTCTCGTCCTTCTCTCGTCCTTGCATATTTTACCCAAAGAGAAGACATAGTCGAGACGACTGGACATAAGCGTTTTAGGAACTTTCACCGTGTCAATGTTATCCGACTCCGGGATTCCAACTTCGGGTTTGATTTCAGGGTTTGCTTTCTCTGAGACGAGTTGCCATCCAGGGGTAAACGCGTCCCTTCCAATCGGGTGTGCTTGTGATGTTTTCGGTTGTATAGGAGTTTTCTGGGGATTGAGCTCCAGTCCACCAGCTTGGGATTGGCTCAGTTTAGACCGCTCGGCCACCCAGTACTCATACCACTCATTAATACTTCTAGGCTGAATGTAGTAGAAGTTTACTAGTATTAATTTCGTTTGTGGTTGTTGTGCATTTTGAAAGAAAACAAAACAACAACAAACTTTCCGATCTCTTCGACATTTGCTTAGTGAATACGCATATCTTAAGTCTAACGCAGAAGTAGTTTGTAAGAAAATGTCATGTCATAATTGCATAAAGATAATTGAAGTTACAGTATATTTTATGGAGAGAGGAAAAAAAAACAACAACAACTTCATTCACTAGTGGGACGAGGTGAAAGAAAAGCAAAAATAAGAACGGTTGGCGTCCGTTCTTGTCTAAGCCATCAAACTTTGTTCCTTTAAAAAAAAATTAATTCTTTTTTAAAAGTCTCCCACCCAATAATTGGCGTTGCTCTCGTGATTTCCATCTGTGCAGATCGATTTGTGTCTGTATTGAAACATCTTGATTTGATGCGTTGCTACTTTAGTAACGTATTTCCCCGATGAAAGAAAATAAAACAAAATGGGGGGGGGGGGGGAGGGGGGGGGAATACAGAAGTGAATGTTACAATCCTTGCAGTAGTTACAGGAGAAAAAAAATGAAAATATCTTCAAAGCATTTACAGTTCGTATGTTTGAAAATCAGAAACCAAATAAAGAAAAAGAAGAAAAAACATAGCAATTACTTTACAAACATTTTTTTTTTCTTTTATCTTTGAAGTAACGTCTTCTTCCCTTGAAAAAAAAAAAAAAGAAGAAAGAGCAACTGATTTTTAGACATTCATGTTAATGCAAGCTGGTGGGACTTTGTGTCTCTGGTGATGCTGGAGTTGGAGTTGGGTGAGTTGGAAGGCTTTCCACGTTCAAAGATCTTTGGGCACAATAAGTTTAAAATAAGTATTTAAAAAAAAACAACTGTTGCAAAAAGAGTGAGTAGATTTCTTTCTTTTAGCATAAGACCAACGCACTATAGTAATACGAATACACTACAGTAAGACGAGCACACTACAGTAAGACGAATACACTACAGTAAGACGAATACACTACAGTAAGACGAATACACTACAGTAAGACGAATACACTACAGTAGGACGAATACACTACAGTGAGACGAATACACTACAGTAAGACCAATGCACTACTATTAAAACGAGTGCACTAATATTAAGATCAATGCACTACTATTAAGACCAATGCACTACTTTTAAGACGAATGCACTATGTTGACGAATTTTCAAATTGAAATCGTTACTGTGGATAAAATAATGTTTGACCAATGAAAAGAATAATCAAATGGAGACTGCAACCGGTTTATCCACTCAAAACAAATGAACATTTTTTTTTGTTAAACGCACGTTAGGTGAAAAACTGAAGGAAAAAAAAGACAAAAAAAAAACAAAGTAACGTGTCGGCAAAAAGCCTTCTTTAAAAAAAAAAACATGCTTCTGAAATCTGCAGCCTTGATAAATGTTCGAGATTAACAATCAGTCTTGCGAATACTTTCTTTGTGCTCTATTTTATTCGTAAGATTGTGATTGTTATGAAGTTAGCCGAAGACGTCTTTTGCCGACAACTTCATTCTTTTATGTGTGCGTTCCATTTCTCCTGTCCTATGTGAAATTGATAGTTTATTTGATTAATTTCAATATATATTATTTGTTTTAATATATATATACTAGCGAGAACCCGGCATGCGTTGCATGCCACTCGATGAAAAGAGTGTTTGTGTTTTAATTAAATTTTAAAGTAATTTTTAAATAGAAAATATTTATTATTTTTTTCCGTCTAGTGCGTACACAAATAAATTAGAAGTTTTTTTTCAAAGCGTGAGCAGGCAACATACAGCTGTCCACGTGAGAAGCATGGATTTTCAAAATTTAGTCCACACACTTGTAGCGATTGATCCACCCACGCAGTAGCTCTGTTTTAAATTATATTTAGATAGCTCAAATATTTATTATTTTTAAAATAAGGTCCCTGGCCCCAAACGTAAACTTTTAAAATGGTTGTACTTATGTCACACACAAACTGAAATGTCGTTTGTATTTGATTGATTTCTAGCCACACATGCAATAGCACTGATTGAAATTATATTTGTATAGCTCATATAAGAAAAAAATAATTTGGCTCCGGCCCGAAAAGGAATATTTCAAAATGGATAAGCTAATTCAGAAACTTGGTGCGCATAACAACCTACCAAAGTTTTATCGCAATCGGATGAATGGTATAGGAACGCATACGAAAATTATATTTAGCTCATAAAAGGGGGAAAAAAAAATTTAGGTCCCCGGTCCCAAAACGGAATATTGTAAAATGTGTGTAATAATTCAGAAACATTTGAATTTTTTTACAATTCACACAATTTTCATCACTTTGGATTGATGGTATAGAAGCACATACGGGATATACTTATATATCTATAGATATAGTTTACCGAATTAAGATAACTTTTTTGCAATTATTCATGGATGATCTGTCTGTCTGTCTGACTGTCTGTCTCTCTGTCTGTCTCTCTGTCATTCTATCTGTCTCCCTATCTGTCTGTCTCTCTGTCTGTCTCTCTGTCTCTGCCTGTCTCTATGTCTCTCTGTCTGTCTCTCTGTCGCTCTGTCTGTCTCTCTGTCTAACTCTCTTTCTATCTGTCTGTCTATCTTTCTCTTTGTCTGTCTCTCTGTTTCTCTGCCGGTCTATATGTCTCTCTGTCTCTATGTTTGTCTCTCAAGCTGTCTCTCAGTCCGTCTCACTGTCAGTCTCTGTCTCTCTGTCTATCTCTCTGTCATTATGTCTGTCTCTCTGTCTGTCTCTCTGTCTGTCTCTCTGTCTGTCTCTCTGTCTATCTCTCTGTCTGTCTGTCTGTCTGTCTCTCTGTCTGTCTCTCTGTCTGTCTCTCTGTCTGTCTCTCTGTCTGTTTCTCTGTCTACATCTCTGTCTGTATGTCTCTCTGACTGTCTCTCTTTCTGTCTCTCCTTCTGTCTCTCTGTCTGTCTGACTGCCTGTCTGGTTGTTTGTCTGTCTGTCTGTTTATCTATCTATCTACCTATCTATCTATCATCTACCTATCTACCTATTTACCATCTACATGCCTGCCTATCTCCTACCTACCTACCTACCTACCTACCTACCTACCTAACCACATACCTACCTACCTACCTATCTACCTAACTATCTACCAATCCAGCTACTATCTACAGACCTGTTTACCCTCAAAATCTTAAAATCATACAATTTCATCACAAAATCGTTCAATACATTATCTTAATAGTAAAAAAACACTCAGTATATATAATGTATACACATCAAAATCATACATTGTACGCCAAAATCGTAAGAGTAAACAGGTCTGTATCTATCTACCCATCTATCTACCTATCTCCCTACCTACCTACCTACATATCTATCTACCTACTTACCTACCTACCTACCTACCTGCCTACCTACCTTTCTACCTACCTATCTATCCATTCATCCATCCATTCATCCTCTCACCCACCCACCCTTCCATCCATCCATCCTTTCATCCATCCATCCATCCGTCTAGCTATCTGTTATCTACATCTCTATATATCTATCATCTATCTGTGTATTTGTCTGCCTGTCTGTCTGTCTTTCTATCTCTCTATCTAATAAAATCTCTATTTTTAAGATTAAATTTTCACTTGTGTAAAGTGATTAGGTTTTGATATCCCTGGGGATAATTATGAACATATTTTTATGTTTTGTTAAAGTCATTGATTTTCTCAATTGGTTAACATATGTTCATATGCAAAATGAGAATATAGCTTCTTTTTTTTTTACAACTGCAATGTCAATGGATTGAAAGATATTGTCATCCAAGTAAAAATGCATGAACTCAGTTTCCTACCATCGATATAAATGTATCGAAGAAGGTTAATTATTGATCAAATTTATTCTGAGGCTTATCTTGTGCTGCACTGGGCAAAATGAATGTATAGTGTATAGTGGGCTACACAGAGTTTAAAAAAAAAAAAAATCATCCACTGGATTGTAGCCCCCTTACTTACGCAGAATATTTTTTGTGCATTTAATATGCTTATTTCTTATCTAGATCAGTGATAAGTCATTAAAAATGCTATTTGGCTATTTAGTTTTGCTACACCAATTTAATTAAAAGGCATATTCTTATTAAAATTATTTTTAAATGTACAGTTTTTACTACTTTATAAATTTCATAAAAGTTTATTTTTGGAATGAATAAAAAGTACAAACTTACTAAATGTTAAAAATGCAAAGCTAAATTAGTATTTAAGTTTCAATGCTATTTATTAATTTTACTTATAAGAATGGGAATGTACATCATCAGTTTTGTCACGCTCTTTTATTAAATCAGATAACTTTTAGCTTTGGTTAAATAGGCAATTCAGCACTATGACGTCATTTGCGTGATTATTTAAAACTAATTAATTTTAATTTTATTTCGCCTTATTGACAACGCGCTAAAGAACCCACTAACAACAACTGATGTTTAGGTTTTCCCGATAATTGTGATTACTGTGTATTTCTTTGATCATATTTTTTCTATTTAATTTTCCTTTCATAACTTTCAAACGCATATAAAATGCTTAAGATAGTTCCTTACTTGTTTCTTTATATGTATTTGTAAATTATAATAATAATACTTAAACTTTAGCTAAAATAAAAGCGGAAATATAATATTTTTTGCGCATGTAAATTTATTCGATTTCCGTAAAATAATACAAAATAACTATGATTGTTTTTAAGAGTCCGAACGTATCAAAATATTTTCGGCTCTTTGGCGTTATGTCCCTATAGCTCATTCTTATATATATATATAAAATAATATATAAAGATATAATGTGTATATGTGTATATATATATATAAATAACTTATATACACACACTAGTTTTGCTAACACAATTGGCAAATTTTTTTTTGGGGAGGAGGGGGGGGGAAGTTTGGATATGTAGGATTGGATTCCCTAAAATTAAAAGTTTTCATGAAAACAAAAGCCACCAATTTTAGCGCTATTATTCTTCCCGCAGTTCACAAAAACCCGCCACGAAGAATGAAAGTTGAAATGAACGAACTGAACTTGACCAAACTAAATAAAGGGCGTTACTCACTTTCTTTGGTGTGACTTTTTAACTTTCTTATATCATAAAGGCAAATATAGTGTGTGGGTTTTTTTCAAAAAAAAAAAATAAAGGCTTAAATATTTATGAAAAATGTTATAA
The DNA here is from genome assembly GCA_964017045.1 of Omphiscola glabra. NCBI lineage: Eukaryota > Metazoa > Mollusca > Gastropoda > Lymnaeidae > Omphiscola > Omphiscola glabra. The sequence goes on from OZ024796.1 coordinate 38,261,567, forward strand.
AGGGTAAAATATGTATTACACAAAATATAATAAAGGAGAAAATAGTTTGTTTTTAGAAATGTGATAAAAGGTAAAATGTATATTTAATTTTTTTTTTATTAGGGGTAAAATATTAAATGTATAAAAAAAATATAATTAAAGTAGGGCTGTTAACGATTAATTTAAATTTAATAGTTAACTTTTGAAAAATTAACGATTAATTAATAGTTAATTTCGATTAAATCCAAAAATTAAAATTTATAGTGTCTTAAGTAACATCTATTAAACATACTTGTCGAAAATCGAAATAACACTGGGATGTCTCCTTTATACGTCATCTTTTATCCAACTACGCATACAGACAAGTTTGTTGACATTATTTGGTTCAAGTGATGACAATATAACCAGCCGAGCTGAACAATCGTTCACATGGAACTGGGGTAGCTGGTATGCACAAAATGGTCTTGGCAAGGAATGACAATTTTGGAAATCGGTGTTCATTAAGTTTCCACCTTTGTAGAGGGTCAACGGATTCAGGAACTTTCATCTCCATTTTATAACGCAGTAATACATCAGAAGAGTTATTGTCATTTTCTGTGTCTGAGTCAGACTCCATTAGCTTAATACGCTTTTCATTTGGTTCACATATACTTTCGTTGTCAATGCCATCACCATCCGTTGCAACTGTCTCCATTTGCTCATCGTGAGTATCAACTTCTATTTGTTGTTCAATACGTGACCAGGTTCGTTCTTTTGCATCTTCTGACAAACACTTCAGGAATTTGTAGCGTGGATCAAGTGCTGTTGCAACCTGTAGTATTGCTGTACTCGTCATACCACTTACACGTTCATTGAAGTCATTAATGGATGCTGCCTTGAATCTAGTTATGTAGCCTGGATCATCATCACGTACAGTCCTGTGTTTTTTCAGCGATGTTAGCAGCGGCAATACGCCGCTACATGAAACATAATCTTGACCACCAAGCAGAACCGTGGCCTGACAGAATAAGTCCAAAACTTTGACATATTTCGAAATCTTCTCCCAATCCAAAATCAGTCAATTTCGGTCCTTTGTATTGCTTCTTTTCATCTGACATGTAAACAGTTAGTGCTTCTCTGGCCTGCGGAAGACTCTGCAGCATTGTACAAATACTGTTCCATCTTGTTGGTACATCTTGCTGCAGCTGACACAATGAGGATTCAGTACAACTGTGCAGTTCAGTTGTGTTCGCAGCACTGTGTTTAAAATGACCGACAATTTTTTCGAAATTTTCCAAACCAATGATTCAATATCGGCGGCTTTAAATCCACGCAAGATGCTCAGCTGTACGCCATGAGCCAAACACGGAATATGAGCAAAATCAGTTTTATTAACACCAGAAACCATATTTCTCGCATTGTCAGTAACTAGAGCATAAATTCTGTTTGTTATATCCCGGTCTGTTACAAACTGCTTATATAACCCAGCAATATTATCAGAATAGTGACGTTCGACAACATTCACGCACTCAAAGAACAAAACTTTTCAATTTCCAGTCGTCGGTGATCCAATGGCCAGCGACTCCACAATAACTTTCGTTGCCCAGAGGTGTCCAAAAAATCAGATGTCAGCGCAATTCCCTTTGCGTTTTTAAACGATTCTTTAACAACGTGAATCCTGCTGTCATACATGTCGTTCAACAGTCTGTCAATAGTGCCACGGGAAGGTAGCTTATATTCGGCATTTTGCAATGCTGTTCGTAATACTTCCTGAAGGCCGTCGTCATCTACTATTGATATTGGCCTGCCACTGCTAGCAATCCAATTTGCAAGAGCTACTTTAAGATCACGCTGTAAAGTAACGCTCACTGGACGATCTGGTGAACGACAAAGGTGACTCAAAGTACCCTGCTTCGAAGTAGATGAAGTAGATGAGGCTAATGTAGACCGTCTCAGCGTACATTTCTGATACTGTCGTGGATGTTTGCTTTGCAGGTGATAAGTAAGCGAAGTGTTAGAACCATGGTAGGCAAACGATTTCTCACAATGTATACAATAAACTTTATCTACATTTTCAACATTCCAGTCAGTCAATAGTTTAAAACCAAAATGTTCGTGTAATCGTCTGGAGATTTGTTTATATTTCTCGGCCGCCATTTTTTGACTTTTAGACTTCCGGTACATTTGTAAGTGGTGGGTCGATGAATCGTTAAAAAAAATGTAATCGTTAAAAAATTTTAACGATTAATCGATTAATTCATCGTTAAATTTAGCAGCCCTAAATTAAAGGGAACATATTTTGTTTTTAAAAATATAATAAAGAGTAAAATATGTATTTAAAATTCTACTAAAGGGTAAACATTTATACAAAATATAATAAAAGGGAGAAAGGTTTATTTTTAAAAATATAATAAATGGTAAAATATTTATTAAGAAGCTTTAATAAAGATTGAAATATTTTTTTTTAAAATATAAGAAAAGGTAAAAAATTCATAAATATATAATAAAGGATACAATTTTAATATAAAAATACAATAAATGGTAAAATAGTTTACTGAAGAAAAAAATATTCAAGTGTAGAAAGGAACTAAAGGAAAAAATCTCCGAACAGCCGAGAGAAAGTTGAAGTGGCGAAATGAAAATAACATATTCCAGATTATAGTCAATGACAAACAAGTTTAATTAGCGTCACTCGGGCTGTGTTTTTAGGTAAAAAAATCAATAGTCCCCGTGTCAACAACTTTCACATACAAAAGTCAAAAAAAAAAGAAAAGGGGGGGGGGGGCTCTAAGCCCCGGCTTTAAAAATAAAATTTTAGAAAAAAAACAACAACATTTTTCTTCTTTAATATATGGGGAAACTTCCGCGGTCGTGACTCGGTTTTATTTTGTAGTTTCTTTGTTGAAGCAAGGCTACGCGGATTAATCTTTGGCTGCGTATATTTTTTAATGCCAGGGATTCTCGAGCTGTCGTACGTGTACAACTAGTGGTACACAGAGATTTAATTTTTTTTTAAAAAATCGACGATTGATATACAGAAAACAGGATGAAAAAGTAATTTTATCTGGATACATGAATTATGAACAGTTTTAAAGTTTGAAATCACATAGATTTGACATGTAAAACAATAAAACCGTTCTCTCAGTATCCATCATTAGGTTAACTTTAGTATCCATCATTAAGTTAACCTCAGTATCCATAATTAAGTTAACCTCAGTATCCATCATTAAGTTAAGCTCAGTATCCATCATTAAGTTAAGCTCAATATCCACCGTTAAGTTAAGCACAGTATCCATCATTAAGTTAAGTTTAGTATCCATCATTAAGTTAAGCTCAGTATCCATCAATAAGTTAAGCTCATTATCCATCATTAAGTTAAGCTCAATATCCATCGTTAAGTTAAGCACAGTATACATCATTAAGTTAAGCTCTGTATCCATAATTAAGTTAAGCTCAGTATATATCATTAAGTAAAGCTCTGTATCCTTCATTAAGTTAAGATCAGTATCCATCATTAAGTTAAGCTATGTATCCATCATTAATTTAAGCTCAGTATCCATCATTAAGTTATGCTCAGTATCCGTCATTAATTTAAGCTCAGTATCCATCATTAAGTTAAGCTCATTATCCATCAATAAGTTAAGCTCAGTATCCGTCATTAAGTTAAGCTCATTATCCATCATTAAGTTAAGCTCAATATCCGTCATTAAGTTAAGCTCAGTATCCGTTATTAAGTTAAGCTCAGTATCCGTCATTAAGTTAAGCTCATTATCCATCATTAAGTTAAGCTAGGTTTGCCATAAATTGCAGGGTTTTTGTTTTCCCCGAGGACCGCGAGTTTAATTGGCAAAATAGAGAGCCGTAGTTAAAAATGACAATCAGAGTTGTTTTTTCGGATGTAATGAAATGTTAAATCAGATATTACGAAGAAAAAACATCCCCCGGACATTTAGAAGTGCCCCGCGGACCCTATACTTGATTCACATTTAGACAAGATATTTAATTTATGTATTATCATAAAGATTACATTTATTTTTTTATGGTGACATCAAAGCCATCAGGTGACTTCTGGAGCCCCCCCCCCCCCCCGCTCCCCACAGGTTACGTCTCAGTTTTGGGCTATCAAGTATTCAAAGTTGGTAATGTAACTTTTTTTTCCCACATCAAACCTTTGGGCCCATAATTCGTCTGACCTCCACCCCTTTGAGCCCCAGGGGGCTGCAGGGCCAACGCAACGTCTCTGTGTGACGTCCCTGCACACTTTTTGTGTTGGGCATTCTCAATAATGTTGTAAAAATGGAGTTATTCTTTAATGTAAAAACTGACATCTCTTAGCCTCCTTACCTATGGGTGTCGTTGGAACTGCGCTGGCGTACCGTGTACAGGAGCGAGGTAATAGCGGAATTACGGATACCCCAAAAAGCCCACCCACCATCATCTACCCCCACCCACCCTCACCTAGCCTCACCTAGCCTCACCTACCCCCACCCACCCTCACCTACCCCCACCCACCATCACCTACCCCCACCCACCCTCAGCTACCCCCACCCACCCACACATACATACCATCATACATAAGACTATACATAGGCGAATGTTTACGTGATTTCATTTGTAAAAATAACTATATCTTTTTGTTTCTTATCTCGCTACAGCCCCCTCTAACTAATGGTACTTATGTTAAGATTATAAGCGTCAGTTCACACGATCAAATTTCGCGTCAAATTGTTGTATGAACGCACTATTTTGTGCGTGGTTCCTTTTTTTTTTTTAAAAATGGGGGGGGGGGGGGGGGTGGATTTGATCAAATAGTAATAGGAAAGATGTGACAAGCCTTCATACACGAATTGCATCAAATGCTTGAAGGAGAATTTGATCGTATGAACCGACCCTATATCAAGTCCAGAATATGGTTGTTACTCATGACATTTATATATTGTTATCATGATCACTGATCCAAACATTGCCCTGTGTTTAGTCAGACCGCATCTTTAGGATACAGGTTATATAGGGGCACTCGTTTTATGAATGCGTCGTGGGCTTCCGCTCTTTGTCAAAGCCTCGCGTCTTAACCCAGCTTTTGTGGCATCTAACACCGCTCATCCATTTTCTTCATCACATGTCTGTCCACCCCATCCATATTTTGTAGCTAAGCACCTCACATTTCTCTCTGTCCCCAACCATCATTTTTATCTTAGCACCTCATATTTGCCACCCCGTATCCATCCACCCCCCACTCTCCCCTGCCCAACCTCTAGGACAAGTCCACCACATACCCTCAAGTTGACTTCTGCGATTTCTCCGGCATGCCTTGCAAACACGACCAAGTGAGTTACACGGCACAATATCATTATCTAGACCAGGGATTCTAGAACTATATGGTCAACGGAGAGCCAGCGACCGCGTTTAGATTCTGTTGGGAGATGTAACACGACCCCGCACCAGTTTGGATTCTCAAAATTTTCTTCCAATTATTTACCAAGACGTGAATAGAACCCCAAGGACGCCGAGAATGCACCGACAAATCGGGGCGCGTGACGTCATCCTGTTATGTTATTTATCCCCCATTTAACGACCTAAACAACACAAGAAATAAAAAAAAAAAATTCTGAATTTAAAATATACAAAATAGAAATGGATTAAAGTTGTAACGAATTTTGACAAAAATCCTGTTTCTGATCCGGATCCGTGCTGTTCACACCACACATCTCTCATTGTCTTAGTTCACCTTTACCACCAATCCGAGGACTTCTAAATCTCCTTTTTCTCCACGCTGCAAGACAAGGGTGTCACTGAGAGCAATACAGAACTCGAATGCATCACAGGTTCTTCCGACCAGAGCGAAACTTTTCAGAAATCTGGCTATTAGTGATGACAAGCTCATCAACAAACAGGCCCGGCCCAGGAATTCTTCGTCTCTAGCATAGCGTAAAACGTTCACCTGTAAAAGAAAAAGGGGTTTGGGGGGGTGGGGGGGTGTGGAAACCACAACAACACAGAAACCTTTAAACTTCAGCTAACTGCTTATTACAAGAAAATTAACAGTCTGGGTGTGAGATTAAAAGATTACAGCGGTAGGCTTAAGAAGGGGAGGTTATTAGTACAACTTACTTGCTACGGATTACCTGTTCAAATGTAAGATGTCTTAATCATTTACTGCGTATTTCTTTTTATAGTATTTCTTACATTATATAATATATACTTTTTAAAAAAAAATCTATGTTCATTGAGTTATTGATTAAGTTGTACATTAACTAGATTAATGTTTAGTTTAATTCATCTTTGGCTTTTGTACTTGTACTTGGATATTTAAAAAAAATAATTAAATTAAAAAAAACACATTAAAAAACAACAGAACTATAAATATAAATAATTATTTTAAATCGATGTTCATTGAATTATCGATTAAGTTTTACCTTGACAAGATTAATGTTTAGTTTAATTCATCTTTGGCACTTTTACTTGGATATAAAAAAAAATAATTATATTTAAAAAAACATTAAAAAAAACCAACAGAACTATAAATAAAAATGATTATTTTAAAAAAAAAACAGAACAGCACACGACGTATTGAACACTCGTAGTGGCGGCACCGTGGAATATCCCGGTTATTGAAAATGGCCCTCAAATATTGTACAATGGTTATTGCGATTAATAGAACCCAGTCACACACAAAAAAAAAACACCATTTTTATCAAACACATCGATCAATTGTAAAATGTGTTTTAAAAGAAAAAAAAACCAAGAACAAACAAATAAAGCAACATTGTCTTGAACAAAACCACGTAAAAGTCTTGCTCTCTCGCTTGAAGTCTACTCACCTCTCATGCAAAAGGAACCCTATTATTGTGTGTGTGTATATGGGTAAACTAATTTTTGCCCTGGCCAGGGAATGTAAACTGTTGGGTTTTTTTTTCCATCTTGCTCTTTTCTAGCTATACCCTCCTCTTCGTGTCGGAGATGAAATTAAAAGCATTTTTTCGCCAAGAGGTGCATTGAGATTCCTGCGCACTTTTAAGACTTGGGTAAAATTAACACTGGGTAGACTTAACACTGGGTAGACTTAACACTGCAGGGTAAACTTAACACTGGGTAGACTTAACACTGGGTAGACTTAACACTGGGTAGACTTAACACTGGGTAGACTTAACACTGCAGGGTAAACTTAACACTGGGTAAACTTAACACTGGGTAGACTTACACACTGGGTAAACTTAACACTGGGTAAACTTAACACTGGGTAAACTTAACAATGGGTAGACTTAACACTGGGTAAACTTAACACTGGGTAAACTTAACACTGGGTAAACTTACACACTGGGTAAAATTAACACTGGGTAAACTTAACACTGTACAAACTAAACACTGGGGTAAACTTAACACTGAGGTAAACTCTTTAGGTCAACGACAAATAAAGTTATATGGGGATAATTGGGCTCACAGGAGAGTGTTTTGTGGGGTGGCAGGATAAGTAAGTTATTATATGCTGCACTGGCTACATACCCTCGTGTAAACAGAGAAAGTTAGTTGTATGGGGTGTTAGCCACATGCTACAGTAGGAGAAGGATAAGTAAGTTGCCTTTGGTGATTAGTAGTAGCAGGAAACTAAGTTAACCTTACTTTATCTTTTCTTTGCAGCTTGAAAAATTCGTTACTAGAAGTTGGCAATGCTTAGCGGATCATAGTTGCAGACCTGTTTACTCTTACGATTTTGGCGTACAATGTACGATTTTGATGTGTATGCATTATATATACTGAGTGTTTTTTTACTATTAAGATAGTGTATTGAACGATTTTGTGATGAAATTGTACGATTTTAAGATTTTGAGGGTAAACAGGTCTGTAGTTGTAAGAAACATCTAAACATTTTACAGCTTTTAAAATATTGGAAATTATTATTATTATTATTGCGTGTTTTTTTCCATAATACATTTTTTTTGTAAGGAGACCGCTAATGAAAGTATGAAAAACATCTTTACACTGAATAGAATTAGGAATCGTTATTATTTTAAATTAAAATGACAGTCATTGAGGCGACGATCAGCTCTCTTGACTATGTGCAGCAGCAGCAGCAGATTGATGGTCACTTTGCTCCTAATGATATGCAGCAGATAGATGGTCAGTTCATTAGATGATGTGCATCAGATAGAAAAAATGTGGCGTAAACAAAATGACAGTGAAATGACCTGTTATGTCAGTGAAATGACCTGTTATGTCTGTGAAATGACCTGTGGTCAATTTGCTACCTCGTAGCTGCACAGATTCGTCAATATTCTCAATACATTATGAAAGCCGCAGAATGTGTGGCTACTTGTGGACCGACTTGTGGACCGACTTGTGGACCGACTTGTGGACCGACTTGTGAACCGATTTGTGTTCCCACTGGGGCTCACAGGAGCTTGTGGGAGGGGCAGGATAAGTAAGTTATTATATGCAGTACTGGCTACATACCCTAGTGTAAACAGAGAAAGTTAGTTATATGAGGTGTTAGCCACATGCTACAGTAGGAGAAGGATAAATAAGTAAGTTGCATTTGGTAATGGCTACATGTTGTGGTTGGAGCAGGCCACCGGGCTCATTAGATACATACGGTGCAGGCTTGGGGAATCGACTTGTGGACAGTATCTTTTGTTTTTTTTCCGTCTGGTGCGTACACGAATAAAATAGAAGGTCTTTCGACGCGTGAGCAGGCCACACGAAGGTGTCCATGTGAGATGCATGGATTTTCAAAATTTAGTCTACACACTAGCTCTGTTTGAAATTATATGTAAATGCTCATATAAGTAAAAAAAGGAACTTAGGGCCCCCGGGCCAAAACGGAATATTGTAAAATGGTTGTACTAATGTAGAAACATTTGCGGGCGTGCGCACAACAACTCACCAAAGTTTTACCGCAATCGGATGATTGGTATAGAAACGCTGTGCTGCGTAAGCGGCAGCGTCCCCGAGGAGATTAGGGGGAGTCCACATGGGGTTTGCCTCTTCGTGGCGTGGCAGACTAGTCCACCCGAAGCAAAAAACCCCGGCCAAACGCATGATTCCCAACGCAACGGGAGTAGTGACTAACATGATTACTTGTTGCCGTTGATGGATATGAGGCTTGGATGGCGGCCAAAATCCATGCCTATGATTTTAGCTATTCGGCCGTGAGAAAGCCGCTCCTATGCAACCGTTTCGTCCCGCCACTACTCGTCCCGACCGAAAGACTCCCAGGGCGGTGGGGGCTGGTAACGCAACACCTTCCCTCCGGAGTGGAAGCAAACCCGTCCTGACCCTCGGAGAATGGACTGCGTACGCTTTAAACGCAGCGTCATCGGTCGACCGGGCTTCCCCTAGGCATGAGGGGAGTTCCCGGCGCCCTCCCGCACGGGCTGGCGACGGGGATACCTATATGTGCGCTGGCTTGTGTGGGGGGGGGGCGCCGGGGGGGCATTAAGAGCTCGCGCTCGACGGCTCACCGTCGCCATCTCCTATGCGACTTTATTAGTATAGAAACGCATAAGGAAGTTATATTTACATAGCTCTTATAAGCAAGAAAGAAATTTGGGGCCCTGGCTCCAAACGGAATATTGTAAAATAATTGTACGAATTCAGAAAAATGTGCGTATAGTGGAGAGAATATCTCATCAATGTGTTATCGCAATCGGCTGAATTGTTTGGAACGCATGGGGGACAAACATACATACATACATACATTCCTTTTTTATATAGATATATGTAGATGAAACACAACACATAATGTCTTACAATGACTCACTAGCGTGCACAATAAAAACACGTGTAAAATAAATCACCTAAAAAAAATACTAAGATTCGCTCCTGGCAAGAAATATAAAATTTCTCTCCTGGCAAAAATACCAAGTGTCCACTCTCCTAGAGCAAAAATAATATTTACTCACGCTCACAAAATGCACACAGCTTTTCTACCGAAGTTATAAATAATGACTCTGAAGCGGTCATGCGTGGCTGAATTAAATTCGTGATTGAAGGAAAACATCAAAGGGGAAAATACCATCGTTCACATGCATAACATCCCAAACATCACATGACACAGCAGAAGTGCATCACATGACGGGGCAGAAGTACATCACATGACAAGGCAGAAGTACATCACATGACAGGGCAGAAGTACATCACATGACAGGGCAGAAGTACATCACATGACGGGGCAGAAGTACATCACATGACGGGGCAGAAGTACATCACATGACACGGCAGAAGTACATCACATGACACGGCAGAAGTACATCACATGACAGGGCAGAAGTACATCACATGACACTGCAGAAGTGCATAATTTGATCTGACTGCGACATTGACCGCTTTAGGGTTTTTAAAAACTTACACATAAAATATCACGTGACACTAAATTTGAGACCCAAGCTCCATGAGCCTAACTCCGTGAGCTAAACTCTTTGACCCTGACTACGTGACCTAAACTCTTTGACCCTGACTACGTGACCTAAACTCTTTGACCCTGACTACGTGACCTAAACTCTTTGACCCTGACTACGTGACCTAAACTCTTTGACCCTGACTACGTGACCTAAACTCTTTGACCCTGACTACGTGACCTAAACTCTTTGACCCTGACTACGTGACCTAAACTCTTTGACCCTGACTACGTGACCTAAACTCTTTGACCCTGACTACGTGACCTAAAGACCACCGCGACCATTACTCCGGGGCCCTGAATACGTGCGTCTAACGCCGTGAACCCTACTCCGTGATCTGAACCCCCTGGACGTGTGAGTCTAACCCCTGCGACCCCCCAAAACAAAGTTTATCACTCCGTGACCATCTGACTCTGGAGTCTCTATCAAAACTCGCGGCTCAGGGGACACCCGCCCACCCCCACCTTGCCCCCATTTCTTTGTAATTTAATGATTTACTATGTTTCACTTCCAGACGGTCCAGTTTCATTAATTATTATGTTTTTCATTTTAATCAAACTAATTTCTTTCTAATCACATGCAAACATAACGCGATGTGTTGATTTATTCAATCAATAATTGATTGGATGGGTGGGCTAGGAAAGAGAGAGAGAATGAGAGAGAGAGAATCTGAGAGAGAGAGAGCGAGAGAGAGAGAGAGAGAATGAGAGAGAGAGAGAGAAAGAGAGAGAGGATCTGAGATAGAGGATCTGAGAGAGAGAGAATCTGAGAGAGAGAGAGAATGAGAAAGAGATAATGAGAGACGGATAATGAGAGAGAGAGAGAAAGAGAGAGAGAGAATCTGAGAGAGAGAGAGAATCTGAGAAAGAGAGACAGAGAGAACAGAAAGAGAAAAAGAGAGAATCTGAGAGAGAGAGAGAATCTGAGAGACAGGGAGAGAGAGAGAGAGAAAAAGAGAGAGAGAGAATCTGAGAGAGAGAATCTGAGAGAGAGAGAGAGAGAATCTGAGAGAGAGAGAGAAAGAGAGAATCTGAGAGAGAGAGAATCTGAGAGAGAGAGAGAAAGAGAGAGAGAGAATCTGAAAGAGAGAGAATCTGAGAGAGAGAGAGAATCTGAGAGAGATAGAATCTGAGAGAGAGAGCGAGAAAGATAGAATCTGAGAGAGAGAGAATCTGAGAGAGAGAATCTGAGAGAGAGAGAGAGAGAGAAAGATATAATCTGAGAGAGAGAGAATCTGAGAGAGAGAATCTGAGAGAGATAGAGAGAGAAAGAGAGAATATGAGAGAGAGAATCTGAGAGAGAGAGAATCTGAGAGAGAGAAAGAGAGAGAGAATCTGAGAGAGAGAGAATCTTAGAGAGAATCTGAGAGAGAGAGAATCTGAGAGAGAGAGAATCTGAGAGAGAGAGAATCTGAGAGTGAGAGAGAGAAAGAGGGATAATCTGAGAGAGAGAGAGAATGAGAGAGAGAGAATGAGAGAGAGAGAGAATGAGAGAGAGAGAATCTGAGAGAGAGAGAGAATCTGAGAGAGAGAGAGAATCTAAGAGAGAGAGAGATTTAAATTATTTTTTTTTTCAAGTTTGTTTCTGGGTGTTCACGAATAACTAAGACCACACTGACCACACATCATACATCCTATCTGGTTTAATATATCTGACTTAGCGCTTGGCATCTTGGCTTCCGCCGGGAGTTGATGCTGTCTATTTCCCAAGACTTGTTCTGAGAGAGTCGTCTGGCACCAGGTCTCCTAGTGCAGATTTTGTCCTGTCACCTGCAGATCCCTTTCCTTAGCCATACAGGACAAAACCTAGAAGCATTTTTTTTTTCAAAGTTTCCTTTTCAGCCCAGATCTTTAACCAGGGGAGTATGCGGTTGGGATAACTGTGGGGTAACTGTAAATTTTTGCAGTGGCGTAGCTAGGGTTATAGCATTCCAGGCTCGGAAATTAATTTCTCCACACACCTTCCTTTTTTTTGTTTCCCACGAAAGAAGCAAACTCTGCAGTTGAACGTGCCGCCCCTCCATATAAAGAAAAAAAGTGCCACCGGGACGGACCGGTAACTGCTCCAACTTCCCTTTTTTTTTCCTACGCCCCTGAATGTTAGCCATTTCCGTTTTGTTCAAAGAAAAATAAATGAGTTAATCAATTAAATAAGTTATATATCTTTTCCAAAGGCGTATTATTTAGTAATTTAGCCAAAGTTGTCATGGAGCAGCAACATCACACTGTTGTAACCTTCAACACCCCCCCCCCCCCGGTCCCAAATACCATTAGCTGACAATACAACCATGTATTATTCATAACATAATAACTGGGTTTTTTTAAAAACAAATTTTTACATCAAGAAGTTTCATTTAGGCCAGTGGTTCTCAACCTTCCTAATGCCGCGACACTTTAACACAGTTCTTCATGTTATGGCGACCCCTAACCACAAAACTATTTTCGTTGCTGCTTTATAACTGTAGCGTATATGTGTTTTACGGTGGTCTTTGGCGACACGTTGAGAACCGCTGATTTAGGCCTAATAATCTCTATATAACTATCCCCTATCCCTGTTTGTGTTTCTTGTCCCAGTCAAAATAAATGCATCGAGTCGGAGGTTTTCTGTTTTAGCTTACATACCTTTGACTGTTGCTGCTGTTGCTGCTGTTGTTGCTGTTGTTGTTGTTGTTATTGCTGTTGGTACGAGGGACTTGTCGAAGCTTTAAAGATGGTCGGTCACACACACTATACGCGTAACGTTTGAAGTTGTTGTTTTTTTTGTTGTGTAAATGTTCACCAATGTCCCCAATTCATAGAATATCTGTGTTCAGATCATTTTGAATAAAACAGTTTTGATGGAAAGTACGAGCAGATTTGGGGGTTTTCCAAGTGGGATCTTTTGTTTGTTTGGTGGGGGGGGGGAGAGGACAGCAAGACGTCGAGCAATAATGAATATCGGATTGCCGGCCGACTAACGGGGTGTCAGTCTGAAATATGGTAAACCGAAACTTAACTTTTCTGTTTCGGCCGAAACTGTGCCGAAAGTGATCAAATGGCAACTTTCGGCGCTGAAACCGAAGTCGAAATTCGGTCGGTCTCTATTTTGTAAGTATAAAGATTTGCCAAGAGAGGGTGATGAATTTATCATAATTATGAAACCAACATTGCAGTGTTAACGAATGAGAGAATTGCCTTGATAAATTTTTCATCCGCTCCCAATGAAGTCCCAGTAATGTATTTTCCCTCTCAATTTAAAAAGGGTAATTTCGTTTTTATCATTTTGTTTTTAAAATCCCCCAATGAAAATTAATTCCGGCTCTGTGTACTAATATAAACATTGTCACGTGTTAACCACCCAGTGGCGTAGGAAGAGTGGGGCGGAGGGGACGGTTGGCCCCCCGGGGCGGCGTTTTTTTTTTCTATATGAAGAGCTTACATTTTCGGTCATAAGCAGAGTTTGTTTCGTGGAAGGGCGTCGGTAAAAAAAACAACTTTTGACGCCCCGGGTGGCACCAACCCTAGCTACGCCGCTGTAACTGCGGGACACGTTCTTCTTCTCATGAGGATTGTTCATTCGATGAACCATGAATCGTTCAAAACCTAATGTTTAAAGCTCAGCGATGTTTAGGGTCAAAGCTGGCTACTGGTATAATAATGTGTACTAATTCACCAGCCAACTGGTATAATAATGTGTACTAATTCACCAGCCAACTGGTATAATAATGTGTACTAATTCACCAGCCAACTGGTATAATAATGTGTACTAATTCACCAGCCAACTGGTATAATAATGTGTACTAATTCACCAGCCAACTGGTATAATAATGTGTACTAATTCACCAGCCAACTGGTATAATAATGGGCACTAAGTCACCAGCCAACTGCTATAATAATGTGTACTAATTCACCAGCCAACTGATATAATAATGTGCACTAATTCACCAGCCAACTGGTATAATAATGTGCACTAATTCACCAGCCAACTGGTATAATAATGTGCACTAATTCACCAGCCAACTGGTATCTTAATATGGACTAATTCGCCAGAGAACTGGTATCTTAATATGCACTAATTCGCCAACTGTGAAAGTAATCGTGCTTTATTTAAAAAGAATCGTTTTCCCCACAAACGTATCGATGCCAGCTGGAAGTTGGAGGAGGGTGGGGGTGTCGGAAATATACGTTCATCAAATCAGAAGGCACAGGAACGGTTTTATCGGAGAATCGAGGACAGGAAAAGAAAGTGATTAATGCTCTAGCAAAAATAAGGAAAGAAATATTTTTTTTTAAAAAGACGTTAATTTAGTTTAAATTTCCCAAACATTTCCCAAACATTGCCCAAAAAATTTCCCAAACATTTCCCAAACATTCCCAAACATATCTCACAGAATAAAAAGACATTGAATACATAAAATAATAATTATCTCAGTGTTTGGGGGGGGGGGTGTTATTTTTGGTTGATGGGCAGCTTGGCAGACGGGCGGACGGACAAACAACTAGATTACTTGATGATTTTGTGGGTCGTCAGCGTATTGATATAGACTGTGGAAGTCGGGATGAATCAACAGAATGTGGAGAGAGAAATGGAGCCATACGTGCATCAGCTGTATGGTGAACGCTTACACGGGGAACATCTTATTTTTTGCTCCTCCTTTGGGATCTAATGACTCAATGATTCGTTCCTTTAGGCGTTTTCTCAATAGGCATAGTTTTGGAACTACTTGTTGAAGGGTATTGATCTATTGACGTAATACTTCGGCAGCTCTACCTGTGACCCCACTTGAGAATATTTGAGCTAGGGTATTGGATCTCCTAACCAAAGACTCCCTCCAGTTAAGAATATTTAAAAGCATGGAATTCTCTCAGCTGGACATGCTCGTTAGAAGCCACCTCCCTTGCTATTAAAGAACATATAGGCACCAAAAGTTGCAACCGTAGTCGTTGTAAGACATGTCCCTACTAGACTTAAGTTGACAAGGTCACTTTCCCTCTAGAAATATTCAGCATCAAAGATGGCTTTACCTGCACAAGTCGCAACGTGTTTACACAATCCTTTGTAAAAAAAAATACGGTAAATTATATGTAGGAGAGACAGGTCGTCGCCTCGGAGACCGTTTTAGAGAACCACCTCTATAATCTAACTAACCAGCCCTTCGTCCAGTATCCAGTACTAACCATAATGGAATTTTAGACATTGCAATTACTAAAAATCTATCTAAAAGTAATAGAATTTGTATGGAAAATAAATTAAAAACCAGATTTGGTAAGTTGACGTCATTACTGTATAAACTAAATCCACAATTTAACGTAGCTGAAATATCTTTGTCCTGTTTGGTTTTTAAATTTTACTTCCGCTCACTTCCTTTCCGTTCTTCTTAACTTGGTTTTTTGTCTAGCTTTGTGCCCATCCTTATTCTGTTCTAATTTTTTTAGGTAGGATACATGTAAATATATATTGTGTAACTTTAAATGTATACTTATGTAAATGTTTTGTTTCTTGTACTGATGAAGCCATCTGCCGAAACGTTTACTTTTGTATGTTGTAAAATCGCCATTAAAGGCGAACACATCTATTGTTTTATTTACACAAATTGGTCGTGTCCAATTTATCGCAAATTGGACAATGTTCACAATCATCCCAACAAGAAGCATACACGCCACGCCAATAATACCCCACGGCAATAATCATACACGCAACGCCAACAATCAGACACGACACGCCAATAATCATACACGACACGCCAATAATCATACACGCCAAGCCAAGAATGCAACACGCCAATAAGCATACACGCCACGCCAATAATCATACACGCCACGACAATAATCATACACGCCACGCCAATAATCATACACGCCACGCCAAGAATACCCCACGCCAATAATCATACACGCCAGGCCAATAATCATACACGCCACGCCAAGAATACCCCACGCCAATAATCATACACGCCACGCAAATAATCATACACGCCAAGCCAAGAATACAACACGCCAATAATCATACACGCCACGCCAAGAATACAACACGCCAATAATCATACACGCCACGCCAAGAATACAACACGCCAATAATCATACACGCCAAGCCAAGAATACAACACGCCAAGAATCATGCACGCCACGCCAAGAATACAACACAAGAATCATGCACGCCACGCCAGGAAAGAATACCGCACGCCAATGATCATACGCGTCCAGAACCATTCAACATGGAGGTGTTGAGAATGTAGAATGATCACCGTGTCTGCTACACAAGAAATGTTACAATGATTTAATCCCGATTGTCACACCAATAAGATGTTTGTGAACCTTTTCATTTCAATTTTGAGAGTAAATATCATTCGAAATAAACGTTTTGCGAAATCTTTACATTACATTTCTGTGTTGACGACAAGAGGGGTTTGGATCTGAGATCAAATTTATTATTCCACCTACGTTTTTACTGAAGGTATTACTTTTCAATGGGACATTCAATGTTCCAACTTTCGTCAAAACGATTCCCCAAAAACCATTGTGCACCTTTGACTCTATGCATGAAGAGTTTAAACATATAAAAAAACAACAACTTATGAAATAAATAATAAATGACCAAACACTCACTTAAATATTTCCACTGGAATATAACTCATTTCTATCTGTTCCCGTGTCATAACTGCACGGGTTCTCATACTGGAAGTCTGCGGAAGTTGAGTTATTCTTGTTTTTTTTTGGTTTTTTTTGGTGTTGCTTTCGAGGTATGCATACTACGATGTTAAAATTGTAGGGCATAAGTGAGAAATTTTCTTTCCATCATTTATGTTTATGACTGGAAGAAGTCTTTAAATGTCTGTGAAAAAAAAAGATTTAAAAAAAAGGGGGGGAAGAGAATATCCCGGAAAAACATTGTTACAATGTCTCAAATTGTTAATTTTAACTTTTCAGTAACATATTTAGAATGTATACTTTTATATTATGATTTGTTTTAAAATTTAATGTAAGTTTCGGATAAGATGATAGAAAAATTATTCTTACCAGCAACATCTCACTCATCTGGGCTATTTCAGCCCTTCACACCTTTACCACTCACGCGTTCAATCCCCACTTTCTCTTTTTCTCGGCCCACCGTCTCCCTAACACCCCTCCCACCACAACCTCCCCCCCCCAAAAAAAAACACACACTCACAACAAACCAAATTCTCTTCTTGAAGGTCTTAAGTGTAAAACCTGTCAAAATTATTCAATGTCAGATATTTCTTTTCTTTCTGCAGGTCACCATGACGTCACGGCCATGCCTCGTTTAACCCCGGAGCTCCGGCTGGCTACGTCACATCTGCATACTCCCTAGCTTCCTGTTTATGGACCAGTTTTAGATCTATAGGAAATTAATGAATGGAAGTTATGGGACCTGCCATCGCAAACCCTTGACCCATTCATTACTTGGGGGCCAAGACGTCGACCCGTAAAAATTCATTATTTCATCTAACGCCAATCCGATTTTATATAAAAAAAAAAATCTCTGCGCTCGTCTCATTTAAGCATATTTCTTTCTCTTAGCATTACATTTAGCAGGCTAGTTTTATATTAAATAACATGTCTCATTATGAATTACCGGACGGGTTAAAAAAATAATGTTATAATCTCTTGTTTTGAAAACCGCTAGCGTTTTTTACAACTCAAAAACAGGATTTCAATTTTTTTTTAAAAGCTCGTCATAAGAACGAAACAAAACAAATAATAATTTTAAAATAATTTTAAAAATCAACATTATTTTCTATCCAAAAAAAACGAGATAATTCGATGTAACCAACGAGATAATTCGATGTTAACAACGAGATAATTCGATGTAAACAACGAGATAATTAGATGTTCATAGTACTCACAAATCCAGTGTGTGTGTGTTTTGCTTGGTGTGCAGGTATCTCCATACATCTAAAACAGACGACCCGCCTCCCCCCCCCCTTACCCCAAAACTCAGTAAAATGGTTTCTCAAATTGCCCCCCAAAAAATTTAAAATTTCAAATCAATGAAAACATATTTTACAATAAAGCACGAATTCTATTCATTCTCAAATAAACGACTTCTTTATATCTGAAATAGCAGCAAAGACAATTACGTCATCGCCAAGTAGAACTATTTTTTTGAGCCCCAAACACAGATTATTTTTATTTTTTAACACTTCTAAATGACCAATATGTTGGAGTCTACCTCCTCTTCCAGCCTCGTGGTCAATTCGACCATTTATGACGTCATCTCCGCGGTGCTCGGCAACAGTTCCGGCGGCCGGGTGAACCTGACTGCGGACAACGCGACCAACACGACGACCGAGTGCTGGAACGAGTACTGCATCAACGAAGACGAGTACGAGGACGAGCTCAACGATCACATCCGGCCCGTCGCCTACGAGTGGGTCTTCGTCGCCCTTTACATCGTCACGTTCGTCGTCGGGCTGGTGGGCAACGCCCTGGTCTGCTTCGCCGTGTGGCAGAACCCGAACATGCGCACCGTCACCAACGTGTTCATCGTGAACCTGGCGGTGGGCGACTTCCTGGTGATCCTCATCTGTCTGCCACCGACGCTGGTACAGGACGTGACGGAGACGTGGTTCCTGGGGACCGGGATGTGCAAGACGGTGCTCTACCTGCAGGTGAGACGGTTTGTATGTATACACACACACACACACAAATATATATATATATATATATATATATATATATATATATATATATATATATATATATAAGCTGATAGTTTTAGTTTCAAACTTTGATTAATTATGATCTTTAAGTCTTTGACTTTGTATACGAGTATTTGTAACATTTAAAGTTGGTTTTTACTCTCCAAGACCCGTTTACCCTCACACTCTTAAAATCGTACAATATCATCACAAAATCGTTCAATACATTATCTTAATAGTAAAAAATAAACATATAGTTTATATTAAGTATACACCTCAAAAGCGTACATTGTACGCCAAAATCGTAAGAGTAAACAGGTCTGCCCCCCGTGTTTTTCCTGCAAAACGTCTTACCCTAATCCTCCTTGAAGGACCTGATTCTCCCTGACTGACCTAATTCTCTTTGATTAACCTACATTTTTTATTGATTTTCCTAATTCTCCTTGTTTGACCTAATTCTCCTTCTGTCGTTTTTTAAGTTCTATTCTATTAATATCTTTTTTTTTTCCCCATTGTTTTATTTTGTGATATCATCATTCGTTGATTTCAACTGTACAACGTCACCACTGCAACATGTGGTGGCGAAAGGCTGTAGCAACCCCCCCCCCCCCCAACCCCGTAAAACACGTGTGCTATATAAAATAAGAACAACAGCCACAACAGCCAAAGGAAGCGGCCGCCACAAACCATCATCACTTATGAAGCAGGTCAGGTTACGTGACTTGTGAGGGGGTGCAGACCACGAAGCCCCCAGGGGCGTCTCCAGTCTGAGAGAGACGATCTCCTGATAACTCTCCTGAGTTCGGTTATGAAATGTTTGCTCACAGTACCGGACGCCGGTCCGCACGCTATGCATTAAACAATATGGAAAAAATCTGCGGAAAAAGAAACCACGACTCCCCCCCCCCCCTTTTGCTGGCAGCTTCAGAAGAGGTATGCCAGGATACAGAGTGCGAACTTTGCGCGTTGCCTCAGCGAGCATTGGGCTCACGAGGACTGATACCACTGGCTCATAACTTGTTATTCTTGAATGATATTAATTTCTAATATTAGTTTCTAGCTCAAACATTTTCAACACCAAACTTATAGTAAAGCTGTATTTTCTATCAGGGGGGGGGGGGGGGGTGAGGGGGGGGGAAGAAGCAACCATGCGTGCTAAACTGGAATTTCTAAATAGCTTTTTAAATTATTGTTTTTTGGTCTTTCGCATGCCACTGAAAATCGCTCCGCTGGTCAAGTCTGGCAGGCATGTTATAGGTTGCCGACCCCCAGATATAAGACCATCGAAGACGTGTCCGTTTGACATAGAATGCATGCATCTGTTTGTAGTATAAATAAAATAACATTGTCACCCCCCCCCCCCCCCGCACACACACACACAATTAAACCTCTATCGTGGCAAACATCGCTTCCTTAGTAGACCTGAATCATATAAAGTTTAACCAAAGACTTAATATCCCAACCCAACACATGTCATGCTAAGTGGAATGAGAAGTTGTTTTGTTTTCTTCATGTACACTAAAGACTACACAATATACCACTTTAAAGGAGGTCCACAATGTCAAGCCGGTGAAGAGACTGGTGTTAATGGTGGTCGAGTGGTCTAAACTGAGCCGATCGCAAGTTAGTGGACTGGAGCTCAATCGACAGCAGTCCCCAGGTGGATGGGACTCGCTAACCCTGTTCTTCAGCTCATCTAAAGGAGGCGAGCTCTGACATCTGATGGTGCGACTCATCTAAAGGAGGCGAGCTCTGACATCTGATGGTGCAACTCATCTAAAGGAGGCGAGCTCTGACATCTGATGGTGTCCCGTAGGCGGTATTGACAGTGACGCGGAACGCATAAAGACAGAAGAAAACACTAATGGTCGTCTTACGCATTTTGGTCCATTCCCAGTCGTCTTGACTAAGTCTTGCCGCTGAATCAAATAGGCCAGGGCGAGATAGTGAGTTTGGGCAAATTTAGTCTCCCTCAGTTTCAACAAAATACAGGTCAAGGCTACTACTCCAGTGAAGGCTACTAATCAAGTCAAAGCTACGGCTCAAGTAAGGCTGCCACTTAAGTCAAGGCTACCACTCAAGTCAAGGCTACTCCCCAAGTCAAGGCTACCACTCAAGTCAAGGCTACTCCCCAAGTCAAGGCTGCCACTCAAGTCAAGGCTACTCCTCAAGTCAAGGCTACTCCCCAAGTCAAGGCTACCACTCAAGTCAAGGCTACTCCCCAAGTCAAGGCTACCACTCAAGTCAAGGCTACCACTCAAGTCAAGGCTACTCCCCAAGTCAAGGCTACCACTCAAGGCAGGGCTACTCCCCAAGTCAAGGCTACCACTCAAGGCAGGGCTACTCCCCAAGTCAAGGCTACCACTCAAGGCAAGGCTACTCCCCAAGTCAAGGCTACCACTCAAGGCAAGGCTACTCCCCAAGTCAAGGCTACCACTCAAGGCAAGGCTACTCCCCAAGTCAAGGCTACCACTCAAGTCAAGGCTACTCCCCAAGTCAAGGCTACCACTCAAGTCAAGGCTACTACTCAAGTCAAGGCTACTCCCCAAGTCAAGGCTACCACTCAAGTCAAGTCTACTCCCCAAGTCAAGGCTACCACTCAAGGCAGGGCTACTCCCCAAGTCAAGGCTACCACTCAAGGCAAGGCTACTCCCCAAGTCAAGGCTACCACTCAAGTCAAGGCTACTCCCCAAGTCAAGGCTACCACTCAAGTCAAGGCTACTCCCCAAGTCAAGGCTACCACTCAAGTCAAGGCTACCACTCAAGTCAAGGCTACTCCCCAAGTCAAGGCTACCACTCAAGGCAGGGCTACTCCCCAAGTCAAGGCTACTCCCCAAGTCAAGGCTACCACTCAAGTCAAGGCTACTCCCCAAGTCAAGGCTACCACTCAAGTCAAGGCTACTCCCCAAGTCAAGGCTACCACTCAAGGCAGGGCTACAGCTCAATGCAAAAATATTAAAATTACCAAAAAACCTCACTTAATAGCAACGGGGAAATGTGTATTGATATTGTCTGTTTGGACGAATACTAATCTGGTTTACATCTCTAAGATATGTCTGTATTTAATGTGCAGAATCTTATCATAATGATGGTGGGTGTTATAAAGAACAATTTATATTATATATAAAAAAAATTAAGAAGAGATTAACCATTGACACCATTAGTGTTTTAAGTTATGTGCCCAACGGACAGCCTTGGACAGATTAGACAGCAGGTGTTTCATGGTGACTTAATATTTAATGAGCTTGCGGCTCTATCCCTGTCGTTGTTAAATTTAATTAAAGGCTTTTCAATTTAAAAAAAAAAAAAGAAAATCAAATATATCGTATTTGGCCTGAATACATTTTTAAAAAAAATACAATTTCTTGGGGGAAAAATCGAAGTCTTGAAGATATATATTATTATTTTATACTCTTAAACAAATGGATTTAACGAAATTTTTTTTTTTTAAATCTTTCTGATTCAACTGTAGCTTCTTTGTTGATGAAAGTGTGAGCACATATTTGTTCAAATCGTAGACTCTACGTGTGACACAGATTTTTGTTGTGAAAATCACGAAATTTACAGACCCATGCCCCATATTAAAAAGGAAATCATTTTTAATATCTGTTCATCATCATCATCATCATCATCATGTCCCTTAGTCCTTGGACCGTTGGGGCGCCAGAGATGACATGAAAACTATCCTTCTCCATTCCTCTCTGTTTTCTACATTTCGTAAAGCAACGCCTAGTTTAAGTCCCGCCCATCTGTTACATGTCTTCAAAACTTCGAGCACAGTTTCTCGTAGATGCAACTTCTTTCGTCTCATGTCAATGGAAAGGAAATAACACACGGGTGTGTAAAGTAACTATTTTAAAATCAATAATTCATAGGTACATAAGTGTGACCACTTCCAAAACACAGCCAGGCCAAACCGTAAGGCTTTCCCATGCGTTGCCTCATTATAGCCGGTTGTCTCCGGCGATGACCACTGTCAGCGATCTCACCATGAAAATTAAATAGCAATGCAACAGCTCCATTAAGTTGCATTGAGTTTCTTCTTGTCCTACTTCACGTCCATTGTCCATTACTTTGAAAAAAGGGACATTTAAAGTAAGTATTTATTTTTTTTCCTCCCGTTCTGTAAGATCATAAACATTTCAATAGGATATTTTCTTTACACCAGGATCGCTGCAAACACGTGTAAAAATAGATGTTTACATTTTCTCCAACAATGTGTGTAGTGTTGGATCTGCTTTGGACAGAAAAATGAACATTTTTGTACGATATTTTTCTCCTGGCCCCGTCAATGAAAATTTTCTATGGTGTTTTATCCTGGCCCCCGTCGATGAACATTTTGTACGATGTCGAAACCTCTTTTAGAGCTTTCAGAGATGAACTTGAAAAAGAAAATGTATTAAATTTATAAAGTGAAAATAGCAATGTTTCTTCTTTGAGGTTTCAGCGCTTGGGGGGGGGGGGGGGGTGTAGTATTTTAATGCTGCAGATGCTGTTAATATTTATCAAAATCTATATGTTTTCTTTTCTTTAACATTGGGGAAGTTGAAGTTCGAAAAGGAAGAGAAAGAAAAAAATATATTCAAAGAATAATGGGAACAAAGTCTTAAATACT
This sequence comes from Omphiscola glabra, assembly GCA_964017045.1. Taxonomy (NCBI): domain Eukaryota; kingdom Metazoa; phylum Mollusca; class Gastropoda; family Lymnaeidae; genus Omphiscola; species Omphiscola glabra. Next base: position 38,285,172 of record OZ024796.1, read on the forward strand.
ACAATTCATCGGGAGCATTTTTTGTCTCTACAAAGACAATTAGCTTGGAAAACTGAAAGAGAATCTGACCTGTAAAAAAATATCACAATTTTTTCCTGCTGAAGAAAGTTTTCTTCTTAGAAAATGCATTTGAAAATGTCGCATAGGAGATGGCTTCAGTGGGCCGTCGAGCGCGAGCTCTTAATTCCCCCCCCCCGGGCACACCTCCGTTTAAAGCGTTCGCAGTCCACTCTCCCAAGGGTCAGGTAGGGTTTGCTTCCACTCCGGAGGGAAGGTGTTGCGTTACCACCCCCACCGCCCAGAGAGTCTTTCGGTCGGGACGGAAAGTTGGGACGAAACGGTTGCATAGGAGCGGCTTTCTCACGGCCGCGTAGCATTTAAAAGATACTAAAGTTCTCTGTAGAGCTACTTATTGCGGAGTCTCAAAAACACATGATTGTTTTTTAAAATTTCAACTCTTTTAAGAACATTTAAAATGAGGGCCACTCAAAGGTCCCTACTGGGATAACACCGAGAGCGATTGAAAGATCCCTACTAGGATAGCACCGAGAGCGATTCAAAGATCCCTACTGGGATAACACCGATGGCGATTTAAAGATCCCTACTGAAATAACACCGAGAGCGATTCGAAGATCCCTAATGGGATAACACCGAGAGCGATTCAAAGATCCCCGCTGCGATAACGCAGAGCGATTCAAAGATCCTTACTGGGATAAAACCGAGCGCGATTCGAAGATCCCTACTGGAATCACAATGAAAGCTATTCGGAGATCCCAACTGAGATCACAAATCCGATCGAGGTTCCCCCCAAGTGGCATAACACTGAAAGCGAAACCCGTCTCGCGCGGTGACAGCAGCGTGTGAGGGCTGTAGCCGCCAATTAGCCAGCCGTGTGAGTAGCGTCCAGTAAATCAAGTTAGGTCAACAATTAGGACACGTGGTACTCGGCCAGACAGTTCGTCTGATCTGTCCGGACGGTGCGTCAACATTCATCAAGCTTTTGCCGAAGGAACCCGGCTGCTGCTTTGCCAGGCGCGAGCCAAACATGGCGAAAAGGGGGGAGAAAATATTTTAAAGGGAGATAAATCACGGAGGGGCATTACCCGTGTCACCGACGTGAGGAGTTTGTTGGTAGCTGTTTGATTTTTGCTCCCCTTTTGTTTGAGTCCACGGGAAGTCGACGGTTCCTAACACCGTAATAGCTGTACCAAAATAGATCATACATGACATCTAAGTAGTGTAAGTAAAATAGTTATTTTCTTGTTTTAATTTCTGGCCAATCACGTATTGATGAAATAAGCTGCCATTCCAATGGCAAGCCACACAACCAATTGGAAAAGAATGCGTTAGAGTCTGTTGCGTTCCTCTTGTGTTCCTCTATGTTCCCCTGTGTTCATCTGTGTGCGCTACTGTACTTTTGTGTTCCCTTAATATTCTGCTTGTGTTCTTCCTCTTGTGTTCTGCTTGTGCTCCTAATGCGTTCCGGTCTCTGCGATTGTGGTCTCATGTGTGCCATTGTTCACATGAGTTCCTTATTTCCAATATAAACCATTGTCAGCGCTTTTGTTCCTTTGTCAGCCCTTGTGTTCCCTACGTGTGTCCCTGTTCCCATGTGCGACCCAGTGGTCAGGGTTTCTTTCAGCTATATCTCCAAGGATTCCCCCCCCCCCTTTTTTTGGGAAAGTCAAGTGCTCATGGAGAAAAAATATGTGCAAGAATAAAACAAAGTATATTTTATAAAAAATACTAAAATGTAAATTTTTAAAACAATTTATTTTTAAAAGAAAATTAACTGGTGTCATAAACCGATTACAATTAGTGAAATCTATGACATATCGCTACGCTCGATATACTTGATGATCCGTACAGTTAAGGCTAATCTCCTTAGAAGCTTACATGATTCGATTATAAATATCGCAATGTTTCGAAAATTTGCCGACTATGAGCCGAAGTGTTACTTCCCGTTCGCATTTATCTGTATTTTTTGTTTAATTATTTTTTGCAACCTCAAAAGTTTAAAGACTTTAATAACACTGTATTAAACTACATTTGCTTCAATGTTAAGGTCTTTACTTTCAATAGAGTTCTCACCAAGTATCAAACGTGAGCAATCTTTTTATGCTTGCAAATTATATTTTTTAATAAAAGCATGACTTTTAAACTAGGGAATGGTGTCAATTACAAATTTAATGATGGCATTTTTCCAGGAGGGCACTGCCGCCCCCTCCCCACCCCCAAGCCGGAACACAATGAGTACAACAATACAACAAAAATATTAATTTAAAATGACAATTGCATAGTAATTGGTGCCTTTAACAGATTACAAAAATCGTGCAATCTATGAAATATGGATAGGCTCGATATATTTGATGATCCGTATATTTAAGGCTAATCAAAGTTACAGTATTCGTCTATAAAAATCACACCGACCGCTCCACTCTTACTTCCTGTTGTTCGAAAATATCGCTCTTTTTATTTATTTATTATTTGCAGCTTCACAAGTTTAAAGACTTTAAAGGCACTGTATTAAAATACATTTACACACCTATACAGGTCTACATTTCTAATATAGTTAGTTAGTATTAAACATGCTCAATCTGTTTTCAAATTATAGTTCATCGTCGGAGCATGACTAAAAAATTAGGCATCATGCTTTTTCTTTCAAATTTAGAATTTAAAGGGCGCAAGGAAATTGTGCACATTTCATAAATTATTTTTAAATCGAAAGTGTTTTTGTTTTCTTTAAATTTGCTTTAAACAGATTTGATTTTTGATTTTAAAAATACTTAACCTATATTTATTATTATTAATTTCCCGACTGCTTTTCTATTTTTAATGTCAGAATAACAAACGAAGTGCCCAATCCATTGGTATTGCACTCATTTTTAAAAAAAAATATTATTAATTTAATTTAAGATGAGAATGCAGTAGAAAGCTAAGAATTCTTTTGTTCGATTTCCACCCTAGTTCTCGGTGAAAATGATCGCAGATTTCGGTATCGATAAATACACTGCCTAGTTGCGCAGCTACTATTAGTGCCGCCATGAGCGGCCAAATATTTTTGCCGTCCTCCTTTTCACGATTGAAACTGTGCAGATGTCCAAAAATGTCACACCAGCATATGAAGAAAAAGTGACACCTGGGTGGACCACTCCATCCGCCCTATTTTGACGCCCCTAGCAGGAGCGTATCTACAGTGTTTGGCGTCAGGGGGACAAGATTAATTTGTAACGCTCCCTCCACCAACTTTGAAACCCATTATTTTCAACCGATTAATTCCATCAAAGTCCATTTTTGCCCCCCTCCCCCGCAAGTGGTGGCACCCCGGGACGTATTACCCATCTGCCACCCCTTAGCTACTGGCATAGCGCCCCGAAAATCTTAAGTGCCCACCCCAGGGGGGGAAATTCCTGAAAGAAACACGGCTTGGGGTGGTGTTAAAAAAGCTGCTAACATATATTTCCACGATCGCACGAACGGTATTTCTTTGATATATTCTTAACCCAACTTTTCTAAACAAATAAACTGGATTATCCTCAATGTAAATATAAGTCTGACGAAAACAACTCATAACAAAATTATGACTACAGAGGCGCAAACAGTAACACTGCTGTTGTAAGAATTTTAATTCAGCTAGCGACGACAAGGGAAAGGCAATAACCAACGAAGCTTTAGATGAGTTCCCTAAATTCTTAGCCTGATTCATGATTTTTAAAGTATTTCAATTTTTATTTTTAAAAAGAAAAAGAGAAAGAGAAAATAAAATTAATTGTGGTTAAGACGCGAGAAACATTGGTGCCCGAAAGAATGATTGTATAAAGATATCTGCTAAATTGAATACATTTTCAATTATGAGAAGAGGAATTATGTGGAAGAAAAAAATAAATGAGGCCTTGCAAAAAATGCTGAAATTAAAAAAAAAAAAATATTGAAGCTTAATTTGAGAACCGCTAATCGCATCAACGTAAAGTGAAATGTGTGCACACACGTCGACGCTGGTGGGAGATAATTTTGTAACAACGTTAGGAAGACGTATTGTTTTGTGTACGGGAACTGTTTTTGTATGAAGGATAAAATTAGTAGAGGCAGCGTTCTATCCGAGTGAATTAAATAATAAGGACATAGTATGTGAAAGCGCCAGTGGCGTAGCGAGCTTAACTCGCGCCCGGGGCACAATACCTTTTTAACGCCCCCCAATACCTTTTTAGCGCCCCCCCTATTCGAAAACCATACAATATTATAGTAAAATATACCATTTAGCTCCCCTTTGTGAGTAGCGCCAGGGGCATGATGCCCCCCTTGCCCCCCTCACTACGCCACTGGAAAGCGCGAATAACGACAGAAGACAGGCAAAAGTACGTTTCGGCTAAAAGCCTTCGTAATAAAAATATTTTTTTACAAAAAAAAAGTCATGAAATGCAAATCATAATTTAGTAGAGATGCAGACGAATTATCGAAATGGCATTTACGCAGCGTAATTTCATCGTATGTGGTCATTCATTTCATCGTCTTTTGTGGTCATTCATTTCATTGTCTTTTGTGGTCATTCATTTCATCGTCTTTTGTGGTCAATCATTTCATCGTCTTTTGTGGTCATTCATTTCATCGTCTTTTGTGGTCATTCATTTCATCGTCTTTTGTGGTCATTCCGGCTTTCACGCACTGTTAATTTGCTACTTTATACACTGTACAAAAACTGTTTCAGCACACTCATTAAAATCAAAGTGACGACGACAATCTGCAGATAAGGCGTCTGCATATTGAACAAAAATCTCCTTCAACCAAATGAACCCACACACTCACTTTATGAACAATAACCCTTTTCTTTCTTCCACTCCCCCACCTTTTCCCCCCATCTCTCCAGTCCACGTCAGTATCCGTCTCCGTGCTGACCCTGAGCGCCATATCGGTGGAGAGGTGGTGGGCCATCTGCTACCCACTGAGGTTCAAGAGCACGCTGCCGCGGGCCAGGAAGATCATCGTGGTCATCTGGGTGGTGGCCCTTCTGTCGGCCCTGCCCGAAGTCATCGTGTCGGACGCTCATCCGTTCGTCTTCCCGGCGCCGTTCAAGTCTAACCTGCTCACCACCTGCAAGTAAGTTATCATCGTATCATCATTGGAGATTTTTGAAGGGCTCAAGGGAAAACCCAGTGATGCCAGGTTCTGGGAGTTTTAAGAAAAATTGATAATAACATTTGAAAATTCCTCATAAAAGTATCAAAATGTCAAAATTTCTAAACATTTATTTATTGACTACGCGGCTTTTTCAGTTGGACCTATGTGTCATAATATTCTATTGAATGGAATGTAGCCACATGGGAGATAACTTGCAAATGTTGCAAAACTAACATCACTGGTTTTTCCCTTGAACCCAATTTTTAATTTTAAAAAATGTTGTCATTTAATAAAAGAGCACATGAACATAAACAAAATGAAGATAAATATATTAATTTTGATTGAGGACCCCTTTTATATCAGATGTTAATAAGTGGGGGGAGACTGCAATCGGGTTAAAAAATGGATGTGAGCGAAGGAAAGTATGGGAAAACGTGGAAAAAAAGGCAAGGCGACAAAAGGACGATAGTGTCGACCCGTCTACTTCTGTTCTGTCACTTTCCTTGTGCCGTCCTCTCGGATACTGCATTGCAGCTAAGTGCTATCTTTATTTAAATATGTTTTCACTGTTGTTTGTTCGCTAACGAAGGCTTCTTGCCGACACCTTCGTTGTGTTGTTGCGCTCCTTTTTTTCCCCAGGTTTTCCCGAATACTTCGTTTCGCTCATTTCCGGTTTATATCAGTTAGAGATTTTATCAAATTTTTATTTGCAAGTCCTGAAAATTGTCATAGATAATTGTTTTTTGTTTTTTAAAGATCCTCCCCCCCCCCTTTTTTTTTTAGGGTATTACAGATTAAGATTTAATTACATTTCATTACTGTTAAACTCCTGTAATTTTCCATTACATACTGTGATTTCTTGGTAAATTATTTTACCAAGAAATGTATGAGAAGGGAACAATATCGGGTGGTCAAAACTTAAATAGCTTAATCAAAATGTATAGCGGGAATAATGTATCAAAGAAATATCGGTTCTCTGACAATGTCGGGAACCTAAATGTATATGGGCTCAGGCATTTCCAGCTACGACGAATGAAACACTTCTAAGAACAAGATGAATTAAACAAGATATTATGAAGAGTATTGAAAAGTAGATATTGCAAGAGAGTATCACCATTCGAGAGCTCAATACATGCATATAATTCCGTATAAACCGGAAGAGCGCTTGGCGAGTCGAAACAATGTTGCGTGGCTGAGCCAGGCAGATGGACCTGGTCGCCACTCGATACAATGTTGCATGTCTGAGCCAGGCAGATAAAGCTGGTACCGACGCGATACGATGTTGCATGGCTGAGCCAGGCAGATGGAACTGGTCGCCGAATGTATTAGCCGGGGCTCATAAAGGGCGAAAGCTGAGTCCCTTACCAGAAAATGGGTGTTTGTTCGTTCAAGCCCTACTACCAAAGCAGCCAAGACCTATCATTCCTAAGCCAGTTTATTTTTTTAACGGGAAGGAACGCTGAATTTAAACAAATAAACCTGTAAATTTATTCAGTATGCTGTGCGTGGAAATTACTCAATTGCAATATTAAGACAAAATCTATATTCAATGGTGTATTTCTATTACTTGCCCTTATTGACCACAAAGATAAGGCATCGGTCAGATTCGGTTTCAACACAGCAGACATGTTATGCTAAATTCCGATTGGTCGAAAATAAACCTGTTACTAATCTTAGAGGATAACATAATAGGGCGGGAAACGAATGAGGTTAACTTATTATGTTTAACACAAACTAGAATATGCTTGCAAAATATCGCTATAATTAATGACTTAGCTTGCGAAATATAACTAAAACCAATGGCTTAGCTAGCAAAATATACCTAGGATTAATGGCTTATCTAGCGAAATATACCTAGGATCATTGGCTTAGCTTGCAAAATATACCTACTATCAATGGCTTAGCTAGCGAAATATACCTAGGATCAATGACTTAGCTAGCGAAATATACCTAGGATCAATGGCTTAGCTAGCGAAATATACCTAGGATCATTAACTTAGCTAGCAAAATATACCAAGGATCAATGGCTTAGCTAGCGAAATATACCTAGGATCAATGGCTTAGCTAGCGAAATATACCTAGGATCATTGACTTAGCTAGCAAAATATACCAAGGATCAATGGCATAGCTAGCAAAGTATACCTAGGATCAATGGCTTAGCTAGCGAAATATACCTACGATCAATGGCTTAGATAGCGTAATATACCTAAGATCATTGACTTAGCTAGCAAAATATACCTAGGATCAATGGCATAGCTAGCAAAGTATACCTAGGATCAATGGCTTAGCTAGCGAAATATACCTAGGATCAATGGCTTAGCTAGCGAAGTATACCTAGGATCAATGGCTTAGCTAGCGAAATATACCTAGGATCAATGGCTTAGCTAGCAAAATATAGCTAGGATCACTGGCTTAGCTAGCGAAATATACCTAGGATCATTGATTTTTCTTTTAAAACTATTTTATTAAATTTATTTATAAAAGTTTTTAAAAAAATCAGAAAATAAGCGAAATATTTTTTTTTTAAACAAAGAAGGGAAAAAAAAGAAGAAAAATATTTGAAATCATTTTGCGTATTTTAAAATTTAAAAAAGTAAAATTGGGAATAAACATTTTTTCCGGAAGTTTAATGTCCGGGTATTAGAGCATGTACGTTGCGACAGAGGACGTGTTGAACCCGAGATAAGCTGAGGTTTAATTTTCCGTTAGCTCCGGGGGGGAGCTGGTGGGGGTGGAAGAGAGGATCAGCTTATCTAACACTTGCGTCGATATTATGTTTTATATCACAACAGTTTACATGTGTGATGCGTGTACAGCTATTCTATTATGTGTACAACTGTCCTGGTATGTGTACAACTATTCTGGTATATGTACAACTATTTTGCTATGTGCACAACAATTCTTGTATGTGCACATAATTCTGGTATATGTACCATATTCTGATTTGTGTACGACAATTCTGGTACGTGTAAAACTATTCTAAAGACCTTGCTTCTCATTTGAATCTTTCGTTCCGATGTGCTTGTTTTAATATACATCAATTGTAAACAAGTGTTCCAAAACCCCCCAAACCCCAGTGGTGTAGTGAGGGGGGAAGGGGGGGGCATCATGCCCCGGGCGCTACTCACAAAGGGGCGCCAAATGGTATATTTTACTATAATGTTGTATGGTTTTCGAATGGGGGGGCGCTAAAAAGTATTGGGGGCGCTAAAAAGGTATTGTGCCCCGGGCACGAGTTAAGCTCGCTACGCCACTGCCAAACCCCCTCTTTTTTTTATATCTTAGCCTTGAAGACCCTAAACATGTAACAAGGCATATTACAAAATACAACAACCTTTGAAAACAAAGTTGTTCGTATAAATATTTTATTTGAATTTTTGTTTGCCTTGATGTAATTGTGTAATCTATCTGACCGATAAAACGATGCTGCTGGGTGCCGTCCATAGCTTGACATATAAATAGCTCTAGGGTGGGGCGGGGTGAATATGTTTTTGTTATAAAGCTGGTTTCTTTTAAATTAAGTAAATGTATGTCATTTTTTTTCCATGGCATGATTATGTTTGCTAATATGTTTATGTCAAGCAACGCCGCGATGAGCCCAGCCCCAGGCTGGAGTGGCGCGCCATAGAACACTGCGGTAATCTTACTGCTAAATGTGCACGCACTGTGTAACACTGCGGTAATCTTACCGCTAAATGTGTACGCGCTGTGTAACACTACGGTAATCTTACCGCTAAATGTGTACGCGCTGTGTAACACTACGATAATCTTACCGCTAAATGTGTACGCGCTGTGTAACACTACGGTAATCTTACCGCTAAATGTGTACGCGCTGTGTAACACTACGGTAATCTTACTGCTAAATGTGTACGCGCTGTGTAACACTGCGGTAATCTTACTGCTAAATGTGTACGCGCTGTGTAACACTGCGGTAATCTTACCGCTAAATGTGTACGCGCTGTGTAACACTGCGGTAATCTTACTGCTAAATGTGTACGCGCTGTGTAACACTGCGGTAATCTTACCGCTAAATGTGTACGCGCTGTGTAACACTGCGGTAATCTTACTGCTAAATGTGTACGCGCTGTGTAACACTGCGGTAATCTTACTGCTAAATGTGTACGCGCTGTGTAACACTACGGTAATCGTACTGCTAAATTTTTACCGCGCTATATAAAACTACGGTAATCTTACTAATAAATTTGTACTGCGCTATATAAAACTACTGTAATCTTACTAATAAATTTGTACCGCGCTATATAAAACTACTGTAATCTTACTGCTAAATTTGTACAAGTAGTGATTTCTTCACCATGACTTGTTTCATCACAAACCTAGCATACGTTATATAAAGAAAGGTCCCTACAAGATTATTTGGTGAAAAAGATAACAACCTCAGGCAAACTGTTACAATTAAATCATGCCAGAGGTTAGAGGTTATAATAGCATGTACAGGGAATGTTCGAACTGCACTGGATAGTGTCGGTATGTACTCCACGTGCCTTTTGGTATATCAACAAAGGTAATAATAAACATCTCACCAAAAAAAAGTTCCTCAATGGCCAGAGTACCCCCTGCCATGTTTTAATAAACCCCATCATTGACAGGGAACTGGCTGAATTAAAACCTTGCCGTGTACAGCTACAGTTCGGGAATGTGTATTCAAGGGTATATTTTTCTGGGTTACCGGAAATTTGATCGAAAGAAATTTCGTCGACGGAAAATTGATCGACGGAAAATTGATCGACGGAAATTTGATCGAATGGAAATTTGGTCGAATCTTTTTTTCAGTTCAGACGTTAAAATTTTCGTCAAATTTCTTTTTGAACGCACTATACTATATAGTAAAACAAAAATAATGCGTTGAAAAAGAAATTTGGAGCACAATTTTAACGTATAAACTAAAAAAAAAGATTCGACCAAATTTCCATTCGATCAAATTTCCGTCGATCAATTTTCCGTCGACGAAATTTCTTTCGATCAAATTTCCGGATACGATTTTTCTGATGCTCGGACAAGATGATGAAAATACATTAAAAGCTGGTCAGATCGCATCTCAGCAGAAAATGGAATTTCCCCCCCCCCCCCCCTAACATCTATTCAGGGTCACGGCAAGATAGAAGCTATACATTTAAGGGGGACCCGAAATTGTGATGTGGGATAAAATCTAAACTATCAATTTTAAAAGCAATCGGCACAAAACCACAACAAGTCCCCCCTCTCCCCCCACCGAAAATCAGGCGACGGCCCCAGGTCTTGGACGATTCTCGGTTGGTTCCGAGGTTAACATTTTATAGATTTGCAAAATTATTACATCAAAAAAAAATACACTCAATGACAACCCTTGTTAACGTTGCATCAACCCTCTTCGGTTGAGATCCAGGAACACAATGATCAGAAATCGGATCTAAGGCCGAAACGGCTTAACACAAAAAAGAAGCATTAAAACGTGTCTCAGATTTAAACTCACATTTGAAATATTAAGAGCGATAACTTGGGAACGTTGGATTTTATGAGTAGTCTTCGAAGTCTATTAACCCTCAATGTTAACGTAAAATTTTTTTTTTTTTCAAAAAACAACATATGTATTTGACAACTAAGGCGCCACTACGCCGCAAAGATAAAATGCACGCATTTTTGAAGAATACTTTAATCCTGACAAAAGCATCCTTAAATGGTGGTAAAGTATGCGAAATATTGTAAAGGCCATATTATGTCAATCATACAGGGGTGAAGAAAGGGGGGCACAGGAGGCGATCCGCCCCGGGTGGCACTTTTTTCTTTATATGGAGGGGCGGCATTGTCGGCCAACAAGAGAGGTTCCTTTTTCCTATCACAACTGATACCCTCTAGGGTCACTGAATTATCTGTATTCACAATTGAGGGTCGAGTAGAAAAAGTAGTCCAGTTACAAGTTTTCAAAAAAGGAGTTAAATACCGGCATTACATTTGAATACGTCCCCTGACCAAGTCCTGTAAATATCATTCTTGAAAATGCTACACAAGTGTATGATTTAGATATATCGCCAGCATCGATTAAGATATTTCAATAAGAATTTGAAATAACATTAAACTAATTTTTCTCAAAACTGCAAAAAGATACACTTAAATAATTTTTCTACTCGGACCTTCTAGTTTGGTTCAATGGTCTATGGCAAGCCTATACAACTCAAAATGTAAGGCGGGCCGCAATACTTTATGAAAAACTTGTGCGGGCCAAAAGAAAATAGGACAGGGCTTGTACGGGCCAAAAATAAATAGGACAGGGGGAAAGCTATTAAGAAAATAATAAGAATAAAGAATATTTCGTTACTTCGCTGGCCGCAAAGTGGATTCTGGCGCGCCGCTTGCGGCCCACGGGCCGTATGTTGTGGAGGCCTGGTCTATGGCATAGGATTTACCGATTTTAATACAGAGAAATGTTTATCGACATGTAAAAATTGGACATAATATACATGCGGCCCCCAATAGCTTTACAGCTGTCAGTGTGGCCATCAGCACAAAAAGTTTGCCCATCCTTGCCCTATGCGACTAAAAAATCAAAGTAACAAATAAAAAATCTAAAGGAAAAAATCAACGAAAAAAGAAGCGCATAATAGTACTGTTTCATGCGTCATTTTGGTTCAGCTTAGGTGTCAGAAGAACGTACTTTTATTTTATCTTTAAAAAGATAAGATGTGAACCCATTCCAAAAGTCGGCAAACAGTTCAACATCTCTTCGTTTGCGGCTTTCATGTTAAATTAGTTGGAATGGTTCATTTTGTTGTTTGAAAGGCACCAACCAAGCAGTAATAACGTAATGGGTTGTAATGGTGTTTCAGCTTGTGGAGCGATGTTTTGCTGTATTCAGAGTTTTGCAGTGTTGAAAGAAATAAGAATGTCCTTTTTTAAATATATATACATAAGTATATAAGTATATATATACACATTTATGTACAATGTCGATTTGGAGCACAGCAGATCTCAAAGTGTTCATCATATCTCGGCATCCCCTGGTGTCAGATGTGGCGTTTAGGCCACCACCGATGACGTACTGAAACATTAAATGAACGAGTCAAGACTGTTTGAGAACCCTTTTAGCGTAACTTTGCAGAGACAACTGCTCGTACACGAGTGATGCTTTCACATGCACTCATTAGCAACGGAAGGTATCCGTAAACAGAATACCCCAGAACAGGTGTATCCAAACCCTAAACACGCGTTAAATGCACTTTCTAAAGCAAAGGAAATATGGCTTTTCAAAGAATACAATAAGGACACACACAAAGTGTTTTAGAACCACAACTGTGTTATGCATTGTATCGCTAATTACCGTAAATTTTTTTTAGTGATGATAATCCTTGTTTTTAATAGTTTCAAGCTTATTCTCATTCGTCCGTTCAGCTACATTTTTTTTCATGGAGGCATAAGCTATTTGTTTCAGAAAACGAAATCGTTTGATGAGAGGGCTCTTGGTCTTTTCTAAACTTATGAAATAATCAGCGTTTTCATTTTAACCGTCATGAGAATTACACTCAATACATTTGTTTATGTAAGTAAATATCACTGTAACACATGCCCCCAGCAAAGCCTTCAGTCATGTACGGAGCTTCTTGTGAATAGAAGTTAGAACACTGGACATTGACAGAATGGACGTCGAATAATATCACATGTAACAGACGGACGTCAATGTGTATCAATACTAACCGACGGACGTCGAATTATATCACGTCAAAATAACAGACGTCAAAATAATTAGCCTCAAGGACTGCTGGTAAATCTGACGTGCGTCCATCTCAGACGATTTGGGATCCGCATCTGTTTATAATAGCAATAATATGGGCAAGGCAATATAAGACCCGGGGGGGGGGGGGGCTGCGTGCCTTTTTTTTTTTTAAGCAAACCTAGCTGCTCATGTTTTGATAATGGAATTTGTGTACGGATTTCTGGAACCAAGTCAGAAGCAGACGTCTACATCAGCCTGGGAGGGGTGGGGTAGTGAGGTAGGAGGTACATAACCTGAAGCTGGGAGGAGGCGAGGCACTGCTGAAGGTTGACGTCTGGAGGGATAACACAAAGAACCCTGGTAGTTGGCGGCGATTATCTTCGGTGTTAATCACATTAATGTTTTGTTGGTCGATTCTTATGTAACATGCTGATCATATGTGGGAGGGGTGGAGGGAGGGGCTGGAGGTTTAACATAAGCATTTGTGTACGATGATGAGCATGGGAGGCCGTTGCGGAGTCTTGGTGTCATTGACCCGAGGTTTGGGGGGGGGGGTGTCGATGAGTAACGTTTTCTGGTAGTTTGGTTATTTGGATGAAATGCACGAAACAACGACATCATTTTAAATCCCGTGCTTACACTTGCACCAGTTGTCTGTACAGATAGAGATCTTTTTCTTCGAACGGCTTCCGGTCAATTTATTTTGATTGCCCGCGCTTTGATGGCGACCAAGCGCCGTAATCTACCCATGTCAGGTGTCGTACATTTCAGATTCAGGGACGCCACTGTTTTTTGTTTTGACCTCGCAGCCAGTGTTCTCACGTTCCTGTCTGTTCTACTATTTCCATTCAACTTTCGTCATCCGACCGACGTTACCAAGAGTTTTGTCAATTTATTTGAAAAATTGATAAAATACAACAACAACCACCAATAAAAATGTATTCAGGTTAATCCTCTCCGAGTTGAACTCTCTGAAACCGAAGCTGTGCAGTGTTTAAAGTATATGGTTGTAGGATATGGCAGGATATAGGATATGGCAGGATATAGGATATGGAAGGATCTAGGATATGGCAGGATCTAGGATATGGCAGGATAAAGGATATGGCAGGATATAGGATATGGCAGGATATAGGATATGGCAGGATATAGGTATGACAGGATATAGGACAGTGGTTCTCAACCTTCCTATGGCCGCGACCCTTTAATACAGTTCATCATATTGTATCGACCCCCAGCCACACAATTATTTTTGGATTTACTTCGCAACTGTAGAGCAGATGCGTTTTCAGAAGGTCTTTGGCGACCCCTGGGAAAGGCTCGTGCGACCCCCAAAAGAGTCGAGACCCACAGGTTGAGAACCGCTGATATAGGATGTGGCAGGATATAGGATGTGGCCGGCTATAGGATATGGCAGGATCTAGGATATGACAGGATCTAGGATATGGCAGGATATAGGATATGGCAGGATATGGGGTTCAAGAAATCAAAGACTTTTATCTGGATTCCAAATTTGTTACACCGAACAAGACGCAAGTGCCAAATATAGAGTGTTTTCAAAAATCCTACATCAAAATAATGCGTCCGAATTAGTGCTACGAATCAAATGATTGCTTTGTTGGGTATATGTCTAATTTTATTCTGGGAGACAGCTGCGCAGGTACATTTCGTATTTCATTGGCTACATATAAAAAGTGCATTTTTTATTGGGCAGAGCTGGAAAGTGCGCTTTTTGCAAGTGGGACCGCAAAAGAAAAGTGCACATCTTTTTGGGGGGAAGTACTTGAGAGGGTAGGTTTTATTGGATTCGGTGGCACGAGATAGAGGCTGCCATGGGAGATACACGCGCAACAAAAATGTTTACCATTAATTCGTTCTGAGATTTTTGTCTAAACAATTTTATGGAGGAAAAAAAAACTGTTACTTTCAACAAAGGAGTTCGTCATTCTGGGAATCGTGTTCGTGGGGCTCGTTGGGAACCATTGATACAGACTTTTATGGGAACCGCTGATACAGACTTTAATGGAAACCACCGATACGGAAGTTTATGGGAACCACTGATACAGAATTTTATGGGAACCACTGTTATAGAATTTTATGGGAACCACTGATATAGAATTTTATGGGAACAACTGATACAGAATTTTATGGGAACCACTGATACAGACTTCAAAAAACGTCACAAGAATTTCGGAACTATGAAAATAACTTAAACAACTACAATTATTTGAAGAAGGAAAAATAAATGGGTTTTGTGTCATTATTTAAGAACGTCAAGTCTCATTTACAGGGGCGTCATTTCAGGTGATTTCAGGGGGGGGGGGGGCAAAACCAAACCTTGGCCGAGTTGTTTATTACTGGATGCGCCACAGTACATAGCAATTTAAATAAAACCTGAAAATTCAGGGGGCTGGGGCAAATGCCCCCCATGCCCTACCCAAATGACGTCCCTGCTTATTTAGTGTATACGTCATAAAATTAATTTTGTAAAGAATAAAAACATATATTATCGCCATGAAATGATTTTTTAAAAATAAATCTTTTATATTGACGAATCTAATACTAAAGCAACACTCCCCAGGCAGTTAACACAATCCAAAAACCAGTAAAATGTTAATTATTTGTTATGCAAATTATTCGTATGTGCCCAAGGTATCTTACATATATATATGTGTGTGTGAGTGTGTGTTTAAAATAAAAATTAAAACATGCATTATTCGGAAAATAGTTCGAGACTCGTTGATCCAAGTTGGTGAATATGTTATTTCTGATTCGATAGGTTTATTCAATTTGCTTTCTTTTCCAGTGTAAGGTCAATGTAATTTTTGGGGACAAAAAATATGGCATCTGAGTAGGTAAGGGGTTTGTTAAAAAGATAAGAAAAGTAGATCAGTAGTTAGGAGATTTGGCTGATTCAGCAGCAAATATTTATTCTTATATTACAACCGTTTCCGATGCGGTAACCGATAAGGCAATCGATAAGTGTGTTGACGTAATAATACCGTCCATAGATTGCAAAGCCTTTGGTAACACAAATTCTTAAAGTTTTGACAGCAATTTAATCAATTTAAGAATTGTAAAAGAAAATGCCTTATCACTTCCTTCCACTCAGACCATCTATCCCAGCGGTTATCAACCTGTGGGTCGGGACCCCTTTGGGGGTCGAATGACCCTTTTCCAGGGGTCGCCTAAACCATCGGAAAACACATATACTCTACAGTTATGAAGTAGCAACCAAAATAATTTTGTGGTTGGGGGTCGCCACAAGATGAGGAACTGTATTAAAGGGTCGCGGCAATAGGAAAGGTTGAGAACCACTGATCTATCCGAGCCTGTGGCGCTACAGCCCATGTAGGGCTTTGGCCTGCCTCACTACTTCCTTCCACTCAGACCAAACTGATGTTATTCTTTTCCAAGATTGGCGTCCCATCTGCTGTAGATCACACAGCGCATCATACATCTATCTATAGCCTAGGTCTGCCGTTGAACCCTCTTCCTCTGGGGTTTTTGTGGTGCACCCTCTTTACTCCTCTGTCCTTTGGCATTCTTTCTAAATGTTCAGCCTAGCGTAGCATGTGAGTGTTTAAAAAATAATATTGTTCAAGCGCATATTTTAAAATAAACTAGAAATTCCTCTAAATGTTAAGAACACGATGAACAGCTGATATGCACGGTGAACAGCTGATATGCACGATGAACAGCTGATATGCACGATAAACAGCTGATATGCACGATAAACCGCTGATATGCACGATGAAAAGCTGACATGCACGATAAACAGCTGACATGCACAATGAACAGCTGATATGCACAATGAAAAGCTGACATGCACGATGAACAGCTGATATGCACAATGAACAGCTGATATGCACGATGAGCAGCTGATATGCCGAATGAACAGCTGATATGCGCTATGAACATTTGATATGCACGAAGAACTCTACTGTTAAGGGTGAGTCCTGTTTACGTTACAGACTGATCTGATCCACTCCAGAGTTAATCATTGCCCATCCGGCCTGGCGTCTGCCTTCACGTACATTCATAGCTTACCTTAAAGCCCTTTCTTCAACACGATACATTATACGCAAACTGCATTGTAACCTTAAGTCGTGGAATCGTTTGTTGCATCACATTTACTAACAAACACGGTAATAGGAGAGCGTTTTACCCGAGGAGTAAAGACATCCGAAAGGTTGAAATCTAAACATGGTTTTGAAAAGAATACTTTGTTGACGATATGTGTCAGTGTTGATACATTTAATCCATTTTTTTCGTGGGCGTCGGTTTTGATATATTGTAACGCTTCTATTCATTTTTTTTTAACGCGATTGAATTAATTGAGTTTGAGGAGTCTGCACAAGATGCCTGTCCAATCATAGCGGTCTCCCTGCTTTTTACCAGGGATTTCGGCGAAACGATTTGAAAATACATGAGTAAAAATCAAATTGATACAGTTAGATGATACGAAAAGACATTTTAAGTCAATCGGCCCCATATCTTATGATTCAGAACACCGCAGATATGACATCTCCCATTGAAAATCAATTTTGCTGATCCACATTTCTGACGCTTTGAATGTGAACCCACCTCTTTTCCCCCAAAACCACCACACACACCCCCTTTTTAAAAATGTCTCTGGCACCTTCTTCTAACTCCACGTTCGACTCCTTCACTCACCACTCCGCAGCTAGATTCCACCGTCCATGTTAATCTCTAAACCCCACCAAGACGCCACCAGTTTGCTCTGCGTGCTCTCAGATATTTATTTATCTACGCATGCGCAACCGCGCATAAGCCAGAAGGAAGCGGCCATACTTGGGGCAATATTTAGTTAACATGTCTACGACCGGTCTGTTCGGGAAAGCGTTGCGCTCACCAACGATTTCTCAAATAGCTGCAGGACATTCGTCTGTCCACTTTTACTTTCAATCACCCTATGTAGGGCAGAGAGACCAGCAAAATCTTCCACTCCCGCGATTAACAGTGGCCTACAGGTCAATACTTTCAGCCCTTGAATAATAGATTAAATGTAAATGCTATAATCTGATTAAATAGCTCACATACCAACCTGGGTTGTTGAAAGTAAAAATAAATATTTAAAAATGGTATTTACCAAGAAAAAATTATTATAGCAAAATTTTTTTATTGTCGAATTTCTATAAAAAAATCATAATTTCTAACAACTGGAAATTAATCACCTGAAAATTAAGGGAAGTTCAAATAAAGAATTACTCAAAATGAAGATGGCGGAAAAAAACAGCATTCAGAAACAATGAATTGTAAAATAGTTGATTCCTACTTTCTGACACCACCCTTACAACCTCTGGGACCCTCTCACAACCTCTGGGACCGACTTACAACCACTTGGACCCCCTTACAACCACTGGTACCTCCTTACAACCACTGGGACCCTCTTACAACCACTTGGCCTTCTACAAACCACTGGGACCTCCCTACAAACACTGGGACCCCTTACAACCACTGGGACCCACTCACGGCCACTGGGACTTTGTCAGGACCCATGTATTAAGGACGTGTTTTTAAATTATTTTTACCAACAAAGACGATGTTTTCTCTTCCCCTTCCACAGGCCTTCATGGGACGAGCTGAACCAAGGGATCTACCAGGTGATCGTGGCCGCGCTCTTCTACATAATGCCCATGATCCTCATGGCGCTGACCTACACACACATCGCCACCGTCCTATGGCGGCACGAGATACCTGGGGCTGTGGTAGGGAGTAAAACAGCAGGTTAGTCAATTCAGAAGGTGTTTAGATTGGAGGGAGGGAGGGATGGAAAGAGAGAGGGAGGGATTGAAAGAAAGATAAGGGAGGGGTAGGAAGGAAGGAATGGAGGGAAAGAGAGGGGGGAAAGAGATGGAGGGAAGGAGGGAAATAGAGGGAGGGAAGAGGGGGAGGGAGGGAAAGAGAGGGAGGGATGGAAAGAAGGAAAGGGAAAGAGAGGGAGGGAAAGAGAGGGAAGGAGTTGGTTGTAGATGAAGAGGGATATGAATGTGGCTGGTTGTGTATCGAAAAGATACGCTTGTCGTTGGAATGTCGAATACTAGACGAATGCTACACGTATACTAGTGAGGTTACATTGGAATGTCCAATACTACACGTATGCACCGAATTTCGGCATAAGACAGTGAGGTTACTATGGAATGTGTGCAAAGAGGGGAGAGTGGGGAATGACAGAAGTTGAGAGTGTGGGCAACTGTCCTTACGGAGGTTACCTGAGGCAGCCATTATGTCGCCCATCAAAGACATTTCCCGACGTGAGCGTTAGTTTACTTAAGATTTTTAGTAATAAGCAAATCTCTCCTCTCAAAGCTCTCAGTCGGATTTATTATACCCCCGTCCTCTCTTTAATCACCTGACTCCCTTTTATCTCCTACATTTATTAGAACAGTTCAGCTCCCGCGTCCTAGATGCGTCATCTAGTTAGACAAACCTGCTGCCGTAGTGATATCAACAAAAATAGCGAAACCGACCTTGCATTAATATATCGAAGTGGCTATTGGTACCCGGGTACCAGAAGTGAGAGGTTGGGATTAAAAAACGATTAAAAATATTATTGTTGGGATTGTAAGACCAAATGAGGTATCACATGAAAGATAATTGAATGTACTATACGTTTGTAATCTTAATTCTTCAGTTTTACTGAAATAAACTACCACAAATGACATCCGAATAGCATTGAGTCTAATGGTACCCGGCTGCGAGTGGCGGCGCTACGTGTCCGGGTCCAACAATAATATTTTAAATAGTTTTTTAATCCCAACCTCTCAATTCTGGTACCCGGGTACCAATAGGCGCAGCCTTAATATATAGATATATATATTTCTTTTTTAAAATTCAAAGTTTTCTAGTAATCGCTTTGCAGCCAGACAAAAACAGAGCAACATTTATTTAATATTAACTAAGCAGGTGGTTGGCAACAATTTTTGTGTGTTTTAATCAGACATTTTATACATTACTATCTGATGCCCACCGTAGCCGAAGCATACGGCGGTGTAAGAATAGGGCTTAGCCGGGTGCAGTTTTTTTTACATCGGGTCCAAGTGTTACCAAAAAAATAGTTAACGTCTCATTATCTATAAGCAATAGTCCTACAGACAGACCTACGCCCTACCCGCTGATATTTAAACAATAGTCCTCATGACCGTCCTAAACCCTACCTGCCGGCCTTTTAAAAATAATCCTATAGACAGTCCTACACCCTACCTGCTGACATTTAAACAATAGTCCTACAGACAGTCCTACACACTACCAGCTGACATTTAAACAGTAGTCCTACAGACAGTCCTACAGACAGTCCTACAGACAGTCCTACAGACAGTCCTACAGACCGTCCTACACCCTACCTGCTGATATTTAAACAATAGTCCTACAGACAGTCCTACAGACCGTCCTACAGACAGTCCTACAGACAGTCCTACAGACAGTCCTAAAGGCAGTCCTACAGACAGTCCTACAGACAGTCCTACAGACAAGTCCTACACCACACCCGTGGCTCTGCATTTATAAATATAATAGTCGCCTCCGAAAAAAATCAATCGTCTTACCCGGGTTCAACCGTCACGCAAGACAGCTTTTTCCTCAGTACAATTAATTTAATACGTGTCGAGTAGGGGCACGGCCGGCGGGGAACAGGAACCAGCCACACCACAAGCAAAATATAAATAAGAGATATTAGCTTAGAAAATGTTTAAGAAACCGCGGGCAGGCAAAAAAAAAGGGGGGGGGGGCGGATTAACAATGCAAAGTATCTGCATTCTTCATTCAAGAAGCCTTATGAGGCCCAGAAGCATCTGGTATCTGCATTCTTCATTTAAGAAGCCTCATGAGGTGCAGAAGCATCTGGTATCTGCATTCTTCATTCAAGAAGCCTTATGGGGCCCAGAAGCCTCGGGTTGAACGCCGTTGAACGAAACAAAACTCTGCAAGTGTAAAATTGATTTTCATGTGGTGTCCCCTGCCCCCCAATAAATAGATATAGATTGTAGCCATTTTTATGATTTTCGTTTAATCAGGGTCATTAAATCATTCATATGTTATGTGATGTGACAGGTGGGCAACTCTCTCACGAAATGTGTGGTTTACTAACACTTGAGAAAAGTTAGAGTTTAATGTTTGGAAATTATTTCACATCGTCGTGTCCATCGCATCTCTTTGAAGATGGTCATTTGATATTTGGGGGTATAGAGTATAGGTTCAAGGCTTTCTTTATACCTAAAAGATGCTTCGCAAATGTAAAATGTATCGTCTTCCTTTGATGATGTCCCGATTTTCTCGCTATTCGTTAACGTGTCTTCGTACATCAGCGGTTTCAGATGAAATAAAGGACTCCGAAAAAATTTAACAAAATTTAAAGGGTCGAGTGGTCGGAAAACCACCGCGGCTCTTTAGCGATCTGAGTGCGGCTCCGCCCCCAGGCCACAAATCGGTTTCGAATCCGAAAAAAACATGTTTCATTATATTTGGCTCACAAAATTTTCATAACCGTCCTGCTGCTGATCTTTGGCGCTTTTGACTAATTTTGTTTGCCGACCACTGAAATAGTCCATGGAAGAGATTTCAGAACAGGCAAGGCTCTATCGAATCGCTGGATTCGATGAATTTAAATATGACCTAAATCTCAACAACTAATAATACCGATGCAACCTCCCCAGTACCTTATTGTGAAAAAATTCATTAATATGATGATGCTGTCCAAAGTAGTTTACGCGAATCGTTGTCTGAGGATACAATTCTAAGAATAATAACAAGTTATATTCAGCGAAGTTCTAAACCTAAATTAAGTACGTTTGAAATTAACCGAATAATTTAACAGCGGTTGAAACTTTTGATAGAAGATATCTATAAAATTTATATCTCCTGAGAAAATATCCAATGACCCCTTGGTAGGGTCGTATTTTAACAATGAAATGAGACTCATTTATTCCTCGAAAGTACTTCGAAATGTTCCTACCTTGAAACAAAATGGATTTTAAAAAAAATATTTTTTTTTAAAAATTCAAAATCTTAATGTTTTTATCCTTATAAAATTAATTATTGCAAATATTACTAAGAAAACTTCAATAAATTTCTTTTTTTTTTTTTTGTTGTTGTTGTAAATAAGAGAAATATTAGCAACATTTACCTGTTTAATCTTTTTAATATTAAAAACAACATTTCAAAAGAAAATTACAACACCTTTTGTTAAAAATTTATATATGCCTACATATTAGTTAAAGGTCTGAGAAGTTGAAGTGTATTCATTATCTCTTCACCTCTCTATTTCCCCACTGAATTGATCGCATCTGACATCACTTCCGGTCTCCCAACAGTCATTCGTCTGATGTCAATCGTCTGCTTGCTTTGGCTTAAAAAAACAAAAACAAAAAAACCTCTTGTCTTTGTTCTACTAACTGTTCGAACCACATAATGATGTCCAGACAGCCCACTTCAGCGCGAATCTCAGCCACTTGAAATTTGAAAACATATGTTTGAAATTTCTAAGAGTCCCCCCCCCACACACACACACACCACACCCCCCCCCCCCTTTTTTTACAAAAAAAGAAGAACGAACTTTCTGTTGCTGCTATTTTTGAGCCTTGATTAAAGTAGTACAATAGGCTACATGCGCATGCGCCCAGATTTTCCAACTCCTACTCGTTCTTGACTTGATGAAGGCGAAAAATTTTGGTGGCGTGGGAAGGGGGGGGGAAAGGGTGTGCACAGCCGCTGGTGGTCCATGCTGGTAGAGTCAGGATGAACACAAAGACATAATCCCTTTGGGAATTGTTTTTTTAAAAAAAGTTTAAAAATCGCAGCGAGTATATTGCTGAAATGAAAAGATCGTTATTTTTAAAGAATCAGTAACCCACTTTAAGTTAGTGCGAGATTTAAAAAAAAAAAAATTCAACCAAGAAAGCCTCTTAAAAATCGATTTTTTTCTGACTTCTGGAGGCTTTTTGGGGTCCTTTGTTGATTGTTGTGAGAGCATTACTTTTATAAAACTGTGTCCTAGAGCAGTGGTTCTCAACCTTACTGATGCCGCGATACTTTAATACAGTTCCTTATGTTGCGGTGACTCTACCCCCCCCCTCCAACCATAAGTATATGTTTTCCGATGGTCTTAGGCAGCCCCATGTGAAAGGGTCGTTCGACCACCAAAGGGATTTAAAATGTTACCTGAAATTAAAATGAGATGGACCAATCAAAGCAAGCTCTATAAAAAAGAAAGATAAAATCAAAAGACATCCGATGAAAAAAGCCTTCCCCCCAACCCCCCACCCCCAGATGTTCACACAGATGGACAACGCTTGCGTGACATCCTTCTTCATTTATACTTTTTAGTCAGTTTGGGAACCAGCGGGCGCATTCTCACAAGGCTAGGTGGATAGCTTTAGGTCGTCCTCTCATCTACAGGTTTAAATCAATCCTGCTTTAGGTCAAAGTGTTAAGTTCGTCGCCAATAACCTTCTCTCTTTTATTTTACGGTTTACTTCCACCTAATCGATACACAATGACTTGGAAACGGGTTTTAACCCCCCCCCCCCAACAAACCCCCCTCAACCCCCCCCCCCCCACACAAAAAAAAACAACAACCTAGGGCCTTGGACGTAACGGTTTTTACTATTAAGTCATAGGCGCATACATCCCCCTTTAAAAAATTTTAATATACCGAATATCATACTCAGCTTTGAGATTCTATTTCATCAGGTGGCCAGCTCCCTAAAATCCTCTGGCCCCAAGGGATCATTTTGAATTCTATAGCGCTGGTTGTCGGCAATCAACAAACCATTACAACCCCCGTACGTCATACAGTGCATGTTTGATTTCATCACACAGCAAACAAAACGGTAAAACCCGATGACTAGGTCGAAATGGAAACAAAGAGCTTTAAGTTCATCACTGAATGCAAATAACTGTAATACCTTTCTTTCAAATAACAAATACAAAGAATTGTCACACACCCCCGCCCCCCCCCCCCCCAAAGAAAAACAAGAAAAATAAATAATAAACTCAAAATTTAAACCACCTAATACCCTAGTCATTTGATAACGTAGATTTTTGTTAAAATTAAACAATTATCTTTAAATGTAAATTAAAAAAAAAAAACCCATAAAATTAATAATTATAAATAATAATGACGGTACATTTATCCATCGCATGCCATATCGGCCATTTGGAAAACCCTTTAAAAATGGTCAAGCCTAAATAATCGCTTATAGTCAAAATCGATGCCACACCCCCCCACCACCCCACTCCCCCCTTTGACCCCCCACAAACTAGAACCCTTCATATCACAGCGCGTCACTTCAGTACCGAACCCTTCGTCTCCTGGCGGCTTCACGTAATCATTACTCCATTATGAAATGCATTTCAATTTTTCTGCTGGTTGCACGAGGTTTGGGAGAGTTTGGGGGGCTTGTAGAAAAAAAAATCGAATAACAAACCACAACGATTTAAGTGCATTAGATGTTTGGGCGCTGCCTCTAAACAAAATTCGAGCTGACGCCACTGAAGATTCAGCTGGGGGTTTTTAAAAACAACAACCGGGAGTGGGGGGAGGAGGTGCACAGTCTTCTTTCATCTGTTGAAAAAGTGGGGAGCGTGAAGAAAATCGATTTCCGAAGATGAAGAAGTCTACAGCAGAATTCGCTCTACTCGACACGAAGCTAATGACCGAAGCAACAGTCGGGCTCCCCCCCCCCCCCCACTTTTTTTTCCGAAATGGGGCCGTAATTACAGAAAATTTGCACGAGTTATGGCTTGGTGTTGGTTTTAATCGAATCGGGGCCCGGCTAATTTAGAAATTGTACTCATAAAGAATCACGAAAATGTGTTTTGATTTACTCTGGTTCTTCGTGCGGGTGGACTTTGTGCAGGAGAGCTGTCCTCCCCCTAGTTCAATGGCAGGTCCCTTGCCTTGACTCTGGAGAAACATCGGGGTGGAAGGGGATGGGGGATGAAACTGATTGCAGCAGTTTGCGGTGGAGGTTCTCGATGATTTGCGGGATGTCTGGTTTGCAAGATTTCTTAAGCGTATCTCTCACTAACAGAGGTCCGACTAATGTCCGGATGGTCAGGAGGGGGGGAAGTACTCGGGATCGACGTGAATGTTTTTTATGTTTGTAGTACAAAGCTCTTCCCCCCCACCCCACCCCACCACCGCTCCACCCCCACCACCCTCCCACCCCATCACTCTCCCACCCGCACCACCCTCCCACCCCCTCCTAATATTATTGTTCAATTTGGATCTACTACATGAAGCGCTCGCAATAAATAAACGTGAAACATACAAAGAGGAAGGGGAAAATATGCAAATGTGCATTTGAAGGACGGTCAATAAATGTGCGCTGAAGGACTTTAAATACGTGTGCATGAAGTGGGATCAATACAGTTCAACGCAAAATAAATAAATACATTATAAAGGAGATGTGTATCGCCATCAATGTTCCCTCCAAGGTTTCCTGGTTCGTGTGCAAAATCATAAAGTTGTGTGCAAAGTAAATGTGTGCAAAGTTTTACTTTGCTGAGTGCAGCGTATCTGTTCGAATTTATTGTTATAAAAATTTTGCTGCGCGGATGCCCAAAACTGCTGCGCGGCATCTGTGTGGTATTGGGGGACAGGCTTGGCCCAAATAATTGTCACCCAATGCAGTATCGCAGCCATCATAAGTCCGCGACCCCTAGAAACATATCTCCCTTACACTACACATGCATTTGTTTTGGCATCAAGGGTGCTGACCATACATTTTTTAATATTTTTTTTTAAAGTTTGGGGCTGGGTTCCAACTTGCGTTTTTTCTTGTTTTCATTTTTTGGGGGGTTGATATCCCTGTAAAATTAAATATGCCGACATGGGTTATCCCATAGTTTGATTGTCCTTTTATTTATATGATCAAATGCAGGAAAATATTTTGAGTTAGTACAAAGGTAGCTAGTAGCATCTCCCCCAAAATAAATAATAAAATAACAACTACTAGTTTTTTTTTTTTTAATTTGTTAATTTTAGTATTCATAGTTTATCAAGAATATTTTCCCCCCGGGCATCTAGTCTAGTCTCAGTTAGTCCGGATTATAGCGAGTATTTATTAAAGAATTTCTTTCTACCAGCAAATTCATGGGGTTCGTCCAAGGTTTTTTTGGACACAAATGTGTCTCTCGCTCGGTCAATTCTGTCTTCCTCGTGCTGACCTACAAGGTGGCATCGGAGTTGATGAAACATAGTTACAGCAACGGTATACTGGGTCGTGTGGTGGGTGAGGGCTGGGTGTTTAGTATTGGGGAACTAAGAAAAAGTTATTAATAAAATTAAAAGTAAAAAAAGGTTTTTAGAAAAAAACTATCTTAATAAAAAAGAATCTACATCAGATACTAGTTTAAATGCACTAAAAGGTGAAAATTAATTAATATTTTTAAAAATGCATTACGCAAAATATGTGCAGAAACAATTTTTTTTTAATTTATAAAAATAAAACAAATTTTAATTTCTTCTACATACATTTCATAACAATTGGCTTCATAGAGCGCTCATCTACATTTGTGCACACTACTCCTTAACGTAATGTCTTTTTATAAAAATTTAAACTATTTTGTGCATTTTAATCAAAAAATAATTTTTGCAGAATTTTTTTTTTTTAAAATTGTTAAAAAATAAATAAATACATATCCCCTCTGGTTTGTCGTCTGCTGATTAGTTTAATTTGCGTCATTGCAAACGTCACAAAGACAGGGGCGGGGCACCCACAAACCGAGGGACGTTACTCCATTACCAAATGAGCTGATAATTATTGGTTGTACCTTTGAAAGTTGAACAGCAATCCAAGAAACCCTGCTTCCTGTTGTTACGAGTTTCTCGGTTACTGATCTGGATAATCGAAACAGACACGGTGTCTGATCTGGATAATCGAAACAGATACGGTGTCTGATCTGGATAATCGAAACAGATACGGTGTCTGATCTGGATAATCGAAACAGACACGGTGTTTGATCTGGATAATCGAAACAGATACGATGTCTGATCTGGATAATCGAAACAGATACGGTGTCTGATCTGGATAATCGAAACAGATACGATGTCTGATCTGGATAATTGAAACAGATACGGTGTCTGATCTGGATAATCGAAACAGATACGGTGTCTGATCTGGATAATCGAAACAGATACGGTGTCTGATCTGGATAATCGAAACAGATACGGTGTCTGATCTGGATAATCGAAACAGACACAGTGTCTGATCTGGATAATCGAAACAGATACGGTGTCTGATCTGGATAATCGAAACAGATACGGTGTCTGATCTGGATAATCGAAACAGATACGGTGTCTGATCTGGATAATCGAAACAGACACAGTGTCTGATCTGGATAATCGAAACAGACACGGTGACTGATCTGGATAATCGAAACAGATACGGTGTCTGATCTGGATAATCGAAACAGATACGATGTCTGATCTGGATAATCGAAACAGATACGGTGTCTGATCTGGATAATCGAAACAGATACGGTGTCTGATCTCTATAATCGAAACAGATCCTACGGGAACATGATTTGATCGCATTATTTGATCGTGAAGGGTTATGTGTGGCCAAGCGGTCTGAACTGAGTCGATCCCAAGTTAGTGGAATTGAGCTCAATCCCCCAGAAAACGCCCAGACAAGCAAAAACAACATCAGCGCCCCCCCCCCCCCCCCCGGGTGGATGGGACTCGGGACTCGTTAACTTTGTAACTCATCCTAGAGAAGGCAAACTCTGAAACCAGGGGATGACGCAATAACAACTCCGTCGACGTAGAACGCACAATGAGCACAGTGAAACTCACTCTCACTGCCGGTCATCTTCTCGCATCCTGGTCTATTTTCTGTCGAAAGACGAACGTCAACGAAGCGGGAAAAGAGACTCGATGCGATTCTTAGAAAGCATTAGTTTCTTGACGCGCTCTTGTTTGACAATGAACATAATTTACCTTTTGAAATTTGCATCATTAGCCCGACAAAAATTTTTTTTCAATCTCCTATGTTAATTTGTTTTCATTAACATTTTAGACTGACAGCTTCTCTCGGTATTGAAAATGCTGACAGTATTTTACACTCTGCCATCTCATGTTTGTCGAGTATGGGAGTTCATTAGTAATTGTTGCCACTGAATATTATGTTTGAGAGATTAATTAGTTAGTGAACGCTCTTCCCGCGCTTGACTTGGTGACGTATTTTTATGCTGATTGTGACGTAGTGTCTTAGACTGTATTGTGACGTGAGTTTAAGTCGTTTGCTGCAGTCTTGAGTGGAACTTTGCGGAAGTAGGATGTGTTTTATTTCTGTCTGATAGCGAGCTGCGCAATTTGCATTTGTTTATGGAAACTAAAGCCTGTGTATATAATTAGGTATTAACGTTACATTTGTTGTGATAAAGGACTTGAGTTCATTCAATATAGTGCGAAGTAATAGAACACGGGAAAGAATTTGATGGATTACCAATCACGTAGAACAGAGGGGTTGACAATGTTGTGGTACTTAGTGAAAGGGATGCTCTCTTCTTCAAAATGTTCCCTTAACTCGCTCACTCACTCTTGACACTCTTGTTTCTGTTAAAATACAAACTCAAACTGATTGTACCGGCGTCCCTTGGTGTAGCTCCATGCGTATAAGACGACAGCCAATTGTCTTTCATCCATACCATCCACCTGCATAGCCTACTGTCTTTTATCCATACCATTCACCCCCCCCCCAGCCAACTGTCTTTTATCCACCCATCCATCCGGCCAGCCTACTGTCTCTTATCCATATCATCCATCCGACAGCCTACTGTCTCCTATCCATATCATTCATCTGGAGAGCCAACTGTCTCTTATACATACCCTCCATCCAGTCTACTGTCTTTTACATATAATATTTATTCAGCCCACTGTCTCTTAGCCATACCATTTATACGGACAGTGAACTGTCTCTTAATCTGCTTTATCGTATCTATATCATCCATTTTGACTGTGAACTGTCTCATAACCAATTGTCTCTTATTCATAATATTCCTTTCGAGAAAACAACAACATCGTTATTTCTTTACAAGACACGGAGTTATCATTAGGTCAATTTGTTTCGAGTCGGCGTGGCTTCATCATAGTGGAATGTATGATGTCTCATCAGAAAGTCTAAAGCCATCTCTTTTTCTTTTGGACCCACTTTGCAAGGTCATTATGCCCAATGCTCACTCTATAGGTTGTTAAGTCTGTGGTAACTTTGTGCCAAAGGGAGGGGAAAAAATCCTTATTTAAAAGTATTTTTTGCCTCGAAGTCCGAAGTCAATCAGGGGTCGTTGAAGGGATCAACCAGGGGGCGTTGAATGGGTCAACATGGGTTAAGACAAAATAAGACATCCAAAAAGGGGGGGGGGGGGTTTGGGAGACGTTAAAGAAAAGGAATACTTGTTAAAGTTCAGACAGGCTAAATGTTATATAAGGAAAGGTATTTCTACGACGTGAAATAAGTATTGCGTGAAGTGTAACGGGGGACCAAAAAAAAAGAAGGGGGGGGGGGGGGCTGGCAAGAGCCTGATTCGGGGAGTGACAATATCGTGATTTTCATGTTAAATATGTGTAAAAATATTATACCATTTTTCAGGTAAGGGCGCCTATTTTCAAGCTTTGCCCCAAGCGCAACTATTTCCTGCCACGGTCCTTGGACAAAGATCTGCTTTTACCTTATGATGATTTATGGTCCTTTATGATATATATATATATTTCTTTACACTAGAATATATGACACGATGTTATCGGGATAATAATGGTAGGCATTTTGCGATAATTTCTACCCGCTTTTGCAAAATTTACACCCACTTTAACGTTTGCAAAGTAGAAACAAAAACATATTTTAAAGAAAATCTTAAGCGATGTAAAGAAAATCTTAAGAGATTTCTATTTTGAAAAGTAAATTTTCACTTGTGTTAAAATAATTGGGTTTTTATATTCATGGGTATAATTATGTAAATGCACCTAAGTTTTGTTAACGTCCTTGATTTTCTTGATTCGTAAACATATTTTTATTTGTAAAATGAGAATATAGCATTTATTTTTCACAACTGTAATATCATTGGATTTAAAGATATTGTCATCCACGATATATTTGTACCAAAAAAAGTTAATTATTTATCAAAATCATCTATGGCGTATCTTGTGCTGCCTATGGCAAAATGAAAGTATCCTATTCACGCCCCCCACCCCCCCCCCCCCCAAAAAAAAAATAAAAAAATAAATAAATAAAATAACATAAATAATAAAATAATCCACGGAACTGTAACCCATTTCATCATCATCATGTCCCTTAATCCGTAGGGACACGTTAGATGACAAGAAAACTATCCTTCTCCATTCCTCATTGTCTTCTGCACTACGCATAGCATCGCATAGTTTTAGTCCTGTCCACTCTTTGATATTATCTGGCCATCTTTTTTTTCTGTCTTCCTCTTCTTCTCCCTCCTCTAGTTGTGCCCCTGCAAGATTTCTTTGGCGAGACCTTGTTTTCTTGTCACGTGGCCAAACCATTCGAGTTTGCGCTTTTTTACCGACACCAGGAGGTCATCGTGCTGCCCAATTGCTTTACGAATCCTTTCTTTCACTAACCCTCTTACGTACGCGAATACACATTTTTTTGTACTTCATATGCTTTGTTCTTATTTGGATGAGTGATAAGTGCATTAGTGAATGCTAGTTGGCTAATCAGTTTCGCGGCACTGATTGAATTAAACGGCATTTTTTAAACAAAAGTAAAAGTATATTTCAAGGTTAAGTTTTTATTACTTTATGAATGTAATAAACGTATATTTTGGGAATGTAAAAAAAAATTAAAAACGTATTAAATATTAAAAGTACAAACCTAAATTTGTTTGTGGTGTAATAACAATTTATAAAGCAATCAATTATATTTATATTAATTTTACTTTAAAGAAGGGGAAAATACATCATTAGTTTTCCACGCGCGGTTATTAAATCAAAGAAATTTAAAGCTTTGGCTAAAATTGGCAATTCTCGTTAAGTCATCATTTGCGTATTTATTTAGATCAAATTAATTTTAAAAAATTATTTTGCAATATTAACAACGCACTAAAAATAAAAGATGTTTGAGTTTTTCCAATAAATGTTATTATGATCTAATTCTCAGTTCATAATTTTTATATATACATATTTTCCTGAACTTTTAAGTTCGGATCAAATGCTTAAAATCGTTCCTTAGATGTTACTTTAAACGTATTTATAATTTATATTAATAATACCTTAAATTTTACTAAAATAAAAGCAGTTATAGTCTATAATATTTTTTGCTCATTTAACTTTATACGATTTCCGTAAAATAATAGAAAATAACTATGATTATCTTTTTTTTTGCGTCACGGTCAGCCTGGCTCAATTATATATATCCTTTATCTTTTGACATACGTATATCTTATTTTTAATGCTTTTTATGCACGAATAATGAACGGAAGTATTACGGACTGCTATTCAATGGAGAATTTGATCTCTTATTTTAATCTATTGGCTCGTTTCACAACAGTCCATAATAAAGCACGATACCAAAGTTTAAAAACAATAACAATAAGAACTATACACAAAGTCAGGGCTAATTAAAATTAATACGTTTTTAATTTGTGAATTTCTATGAATGACAAAAGTAAAAGAATATGATTAAAATTATTACCTTACACTATGACTGGTACCGGTACTGTATGTGAAAATACAATGAACACAATTGGTGCAATGGAAGAAAAACTACACATAACAAAGCATTGTCTAGTATTAAATAATGACACACAGCACATCTCGTGATAAAGGAAAGGAAAATCTCTCTCGTCATTCCATCTTATCCCTTTTATACCCTGTTCCAGATTATCATTCTCGAAATAGAATACGCAGTCTTGCTGCTTCCCACATTCTCGAGATCATTCTATCATGTTCGACTGGAACGGACGATAATAAGCTTAAATGTAAACAAAGTGACATTTTTCTAGCCACCCCCAAAACGGCTTCGACTGTAAGAGGGCATGGACGTGGAATGCGGGTTAAGCGTGTATCAAAACCCGTCATCCTACATAACAGGAAGCTGCCAGGATGAACTAGTCAGCAGCAAAACCCAGAGACTTTATATGAACTTTTGGCTAATTTGAAGAGATAGGCCCTGACGTCCTTTGCGTGTTTTGTTCCTGGTTTCGATAGTGTCAAATCCATGGTTCCGATAGGGTCAAAACTCTGGCTCTGATAGGGTCAAAACCCAGGTTAGGTGTAGGGATAGAATTAGGGCTCAGGTTAGGTTTATGGATACATTTAGGACATAAGTTCGCGGGTCGCGGCAACCAAGATGGCGGCCACGGTACTATGCACGAAAAATGAACGGAAGCTGCAAGAATTAACTAGTCGGCAGCAAAGCTCAGAGACTTTATATGAACTTTTGGCTAATTTGGGGAGATAGGCCCTGACGTCATTTGCGTGTTTTGTCCCTGGTTTAGATAGTGTCAAAACCCTGGTTCCAATAAGGTCAAAACCCTGGTTCTGATAGGGTCAAAACCCAGGTTAGGTTTAGGGATAGAATTAGGGTTCAGGTTAGGTTTATGGATACATTTAGGACATAAGTTCGCGGGTCGCAGCAACCAAGATGGCGGCCACGGTACTATCTATACGAATTTACGGAACATTTTATAAAAATACAACAATCGACATTGTGAATTGATTAATCAGCCTCGTAGTCATGCCATAGCCCACCATCAGCTTCTTAATGAGATGAAACACACATGGCGCATTTGTGGGTGAGAAGGGAAAATTGTGTTTTTAAAAAAAAGAAGAAAATGTCCTGTATCGAGCAACTGCCTGCTTAGCCGGAGCAGGGATGTTGACTCGTGGAACTGTGTCAACAAATGAGATGCTCCCACTGATGGAAGGTGGCTGGGTAACAAAAACCATCAGCAGATCCGCCCATGGCAGGAGATTGGTGAGACAAAAAAAAGGGGGAGGGGGTCATTTGGGGAATAGCAGGTATAACACTTGACGTCTCATCTTCCGTAAACAAGGAGAGATCGCGTGTGTGAAAACATCTCGGGAGAGAGAGGAGGGAAAAGTGGGTTGGGATAGTGGGGGAATAAGTGCAGAACCATTACTGCAGTATAATCTTAGAATAAAGAATGGCTAGTTGGGTAAATAGGGTGATATCGGTATTTTTGTTTACACTAAGACTCGGCATGGTGGGTAAAACATGGGAAATCGGGTATTGTCAGTAAATCGTGAAATCGACATCTTTGAATAATGATTAGTATTGTAAAAGATAAGATGGGCTAGGTGTCCAGGGTATGAGAATCCCTGTTGCTAACGTGAACGCTTTTTTGTCCATGAGTTGTGTCATGAATGGTTCTATTGGAAAATCAAAATCAAACTAGTGTGTGAATAAAAGGCGTGAGATCGAGAGAGTTTATGAGAGAGTTAATCAGGTGTATCATACTTTGTTTCGCTCATTTCCGTAAGAATGATAAAAAGGTTAAACAATTTCTCAAAACATTAAGGGTTAATATAGTGACATAAAAACAAGCAGGCGTTGTTAGTGCATAAAAAACTTGAGAACATTTGGAAGAATAGTAAAAAAAAAAAAGAGAGAGAGAGAAAAGTGATTAAATACTAGAAAATATAAAACGGGGATAGTTGTCCTGGGTCAGTGGTCGGGAAATCGCGGCTCGCGAACCGCATGCGGGTCTTAAGCGACATGGGTGCGGCTCGGACAGTCGGCCACAAATCGGTTGTGACTCCGAAAATCATGGTTCTGGGCAGGTTCTGGAAATGAAATTTGGTTCTCAAAAAGTTTCTTTAATCGTCCTGCTGCTGATTTCTGGCTCTTTTGACTAATGCGTTTGCGGGCCACTGTTCTAGGTAATCATTCAAGTATAAACGCCCAGTAAGAGAAGAGCGGTCAAATGCCAGTGCCTGGAGTGAGTGCAGTAAGAAACAAACAGTGGACCCACTGGACATAGAGAGGACGATACCTGAACAGTGAGGGCTGAATGAGAGAGTGTGAGAACCAGTCTGTGAACCCAGGAAAACGAATATGGAAACAGTCTAAAAACCAGTATTGTGTTGATTGTCGAGTGCTAGCTGACTTTTGTCTCAACGTGTTCTTACATTCAGTGGCCTATAGTACCCTGACTTAATGCCGCCCACCGGTGGGGGCCACATCCCCGCCTCTCTAGGTTCTCCACTGCTCACACTCGGGTCGTAAGGTTGACCTAAAAAACAAATAGTTATACATACTCAGTATAGCCAGCGGCAGTGCATGAAACTAAGTCTGGATTATGAAGTAAACTTCGAATTTGTAAATGTGTTGGCCAGTGCAATTGTGCACTGACGGGATACGAGACCGGGAATTAATGGAAGTAATAATATGTTACAAGTGCCCTAACTGGTGCCCCCAAAGTGTGTCACTGGAGCAAATTATGGGTAAATA
Organism: Omphiscola glabra; assembly: GCA_964017045.1. Classification (NCBI taxonomy): domain Eukaryota; kingdom Metazoa; phylum Mollusca; class Gastropoda; family Lymnaeidae; genus Omphiscola; species Omphiscola glabra. The sequence continues at coordinate 38,319,456 of OZ024796.1, forward strand.
ACAGGAGAAATTTATGATACATTTTCTTCACCGTTCGAGGCCACGTGCCTCCTAGTGAGCGTAAAGGGGTAATTTACGAGCGGGGAAAAATGTTTCCAATTGATGGGCTTGTCTGGGGAAAATGTACATTTAAAGGAAATTTGATTGGGACGTATATGAAACACATTTTCTGATTTAATGTAAATGCGAGTAAATCACTAGAAATTCTGGGAAACATATGACGATTTAAACACATACAATTCTTGATGCATACAGAGGTCTATGTAGATTTCAGATTCTATCCTTACGTGTAAAAGGATCTAGCATATGACGAATTAAAGTTTTACAAAGAGAAGAAGTCATGAAATGTAATGAACTTGTTAAAACTATTTATTTTAGAATTCGCAGCTAGCCGACAGACTCCCAGTGGTATAAAAAAGGGAATATTTCAGAGAAGATAAGGGTGATGCCAGTAACAAAATGAGGATACCATTTCCTGCGAAAATATTGGGGACGTCAGTGAAATTAGTATCATATTTCAGAAAAACTATTGGTGATGCCAGGATAATTATGATAATATTTCAGACAAAACATTGATATTCGTAAAATTAGGATACTATTTCAGACAAAACATTGATATTCGTAAAATTAGGATGATATTTCAGACAAAACATTGATATTCGTAAATTTAGGATGATATTTCAGACAAAACATTGATATTCGTAAAATTAGGATACTATTTCAGACAAAACTTTGATATTCGTAAAATTAGGATAATATTTCAGAATAAAACATTGATATTCGTAAAATTAGGATACGGTCCCATTACCATTCCTTGTAAACTTTTGAAATGTAAATGGATTAACCCTTTATAAGGACGTTCATTGTGATACATAAATGGGCACGAGAAGACCGCACTTTCTAAATGTGCTGACAATTTTTTTTTTCTTAGACGTGTTCTCTGGGTTTCTCGACATTATCTCGTCCATCTCTCTCCACTAGCCACCGACTGTCCCTAGGATTACGTCTTTCAGGACACCTGCATTCAGAATTTCATGGCACCCGTGCTGGCGTCACGACCGCAAGAGAACTGATTTATGCGCTATAAATAACACGGCTATTAGGGATATTTAGAGGGCGCTCAAAGAGTGAAAGGGGTGCACGGTTCCATTAGGGATTTAATGAGGGATTATTGAAAGGATTTAGAGGACTGGGTAATAAAAACAAGTTTAGCCCGAAAGTGCACCGAACATGATGTGGAAATTTAACGCGATTGTGATAACGCAAATTGAGTTTATCATGATTGTTGGCTCTGCGCTTGAAATTGGAAGTTTAACATGGCTTTGGGCTCTGTGCGTGAATCAGCTTAACATGTACTGGTAAGTTTAGCATAGCTGTGGGGTCTGTGCATGAATCAGCTTAACATGTACTGGTAAGTTTAGCATGGCTGTGGGGTCTGTGCATGAATCAGCTTAACATGAACTGGTAAGTTTAGCATGGCTTTGGGCTCTGTGCGTGAATCAGCTTAACATGTACTGGTAAGTTTAGCATAGCTGTGGGGTCTGTGCATGAATCAGTTTAACATGAACTGTTAAGTTTAGCATGGCTGTGGGGTCTGTGCATGAATCAGTTTAACATGAACTGGTAAGTTTAGCATAGCTTTGGGGTCTGTGCATGAATCAGCTTAACATGAACTGGTAAGTTTAGCATAGCTTTGGGGTCTGTGCATGAATCAGCTTAACATGAACTGGTAAGTTTAGCATGGCTGTGGGGTCTGTGCATGAATCAGCTTAACATGAACTGGTAAGTTTAGCATGGCTGTGGGGTCTGTGCATGAATCAGCTTAACATGTACTGGTAAGTTTAGCATGGCTGTGGGGTCTGTGCATGAATCAGCTTAACATGTACTGGTAAGTTTAGCATGGCTGTGGGGTCTGTGCATAAAGCCACATAAATTGAACAGGTAAATTTAGCATGACCGTGGTATCCGGACGTGAACAAAAGTAAAATAAACTGATAAGTGCAATATGATTCTGGGTTCTGTGGAATATCGTGAATAATTAAAGCAAAATAATAAAAGAATGGAAAATAAATTACTTAAAACAAATCGTAGAAATGGAACCAAAATCACGCGATGTGATTTTTTTTTTATTTTCATTAAAAACTTAACTCAGTGGTTACCAAACGTTTACACAAGAAGACCACATTTCTGAATCACATTTGATTTGAAGACCATTTTTACACAGTTCACGGCTGAGTGACTTTAATTAATATCTGAAATTATATTAACAATGACCTCTCTCTTTATCTTCGTTTTATTGAATTTAATTTCATTATATGAAACTAATTATACTTTTTTTTTTCAACATGAAAAATCAGTGCGTCTTGCCGGTTGTATCCCTTGGGAGTCCTATATTTTAGAGTACTCTTTGTACTTTTGACTTCCGTTCTATCACTATAAGGTTTGTCCTTTAATGGCGGAAATCCATTAATAGAACATCAGGGGCGTTCACTCTGGCCAATCACATTAAGATATTGATAAAACATCCTGGTATTATTATTAGTATTATTATTATTAGTTGTCTTATATAGCGTGGTACCCCAGCCTAGGGCTGGGCTCACCGCGCTGAACATAAAAATATTAGAAAAAGAGACATAATCGTGACAATAAAATAAAATACATTTATGTAATAAAGAACAGATGTATAGAGACAAAACAAAAACTAATGCATATTCACCCCATCCACCCCAGAACTTTTACATGACAAGCCATGGACGGCGGCCAGCAGTATCGTTTATCGGTCAGATGTGGGGAATCAGTCGGGGTAGTAGAGTTTAAAGAGATGTGTTTTGAGTGCAGTTTTGAAGGCTGTGATGGTTGATATATTGCGGATGTGTAGTGGAAGAGAATTCCATTGTTTGGGGGCACAGTAAAAGAAAGATCTTTCACCGTATATTTTTTTGCGAGTCTTGGGGACAGAAAGAATACGCCCGTCTGCGGAGGAGCGAAGCAGTCGAAGGGGTGAATAGACGGAGAGAAGTTCGGTTAGATAGGAAGGGTTTGGTCAATCTCTTAACAGCTGTTCCTCTACGTTAATGTGGGTCTTAACCTAGACGAAAACTTGTTTACAACTTTATTTTACGAAGTATATTTCAAATTGTTATTGCTACATGCATACGGAAATACATTGTTAGAAGCTATGCTTTTTGAAAAAGTTAACTAAAAATAGTAACAATACGTCATGCGATGTGATGCTTTCCGGTCTTAGAAATTACAAGCCCTATTTAAGTAGGTTAAAAAATTTTAACACTTTGAAAATAATGTTAGCAATCTCTTTAGATCATCGTGTTGGACTGTTCCTGTACGCCAAACATTGTGACTAAACCGCGCGCCGGAGTACTAAGTGATTGAATTATAAGTCGTGTGATTGTAGGCGAAGAAAATTTTGTTTGTGTTGGTGGGGGGCGGAGGGGGGAGTGGGAATAGATTCCTTCTATTTTTAGCGGAAAGTTTGCTTTCGTTTCGTACTAGAAGGAATTCCCGTTACAAGTGAATGCAGATTTACATAAACATTTAATATAAATGTAACTTTTAACTGTCTTCACTCATTATGTTAGTGTATTTCTAGTCAGGAGTACCAATAAGCAAGTCAAATTAAGGGATTCTTGTCTATCACTACCAAAGACATGTGTATGAATAGAACAGTTCTATATCATCATGATCTCCATTATGGTCATTTTTTTCCCTGTGAATTTTTAGATGAAGCTAACGTGAATTGGGTTAAAGAACGGTACATTTTTTTATTCATAAACTTTTTTTTTATATTTAAGATAAGATAAGATAAGGTTATATAAGATAAGATACTGTTGTATAATATAGGAAAAGATAAGAGTCTTTATTGAACTACATAAAGGGAACTGATTTTAGGTTACATTGTACATGTATTCACTTTCACAACATAAATAAGTACACATTTTAAACAAGACACAGTTTTACAAAGACAACAATTTGAACACAAGACATCTAAAGTATATCTCTAGCGCAGCAGTCAGCCTCAGTGTTTAAGGATTTCGACAACGCTCTTTTTGTTTTGTTTGTTTCTTCAACAGTCCATAAATATAATGTGTGGAGCTTTTTGTGCGGGTGAAGGTGTGATATGATTACTTTTATTAAAGTCTCCTGATTGGCCGGTTACGCAGAGCCTGGAATAAAGGCGTTAACATGCACGGTAATATTCCTGTCTTAGGCAATATATATTTTTAACTACACCAAGGCACGTGAATAGTGTTAGAACCGTCCGGAGTGATCAAATATTTTTGCCGCCCCCTTCACGGAAGTACTCAGCATTTCTACGAAAATAAAGCCCCCTCAATAAAAATAAATAAGTGCACTCTGACCGGCCCACCCCCACCGCTTTCCTCACTTCCGACGCCGCTGTATACACATACACAAAATGAGCATAGCCCCCCCCCCCCCCACGTAGCACATATTCATGTCCAGACGCAGAAACCCCCTAACCGTAAGGTTAAGTCTCCGGAAATTGAATGTTTGTTGGTCTGGGATCTCCCTTTAACGCCGCCACACAACCCCCCCCCCCCCCCACCTCCCGCCCGCCAATCAGGGTCCGTCGTACTACGCTAATTTACTCAATTACGATAATTAGATATATCGAGCTCGGAAAGAGATCGATCAGTGCGCGGTTCTAAACAGGGCCACTCAGTCATTAGTCTACACCCACAAAGAGTGAAGAACGACATCTATAGTTTTGTCTCTGTTCTTTTTTTTTTTTTCTTTTTTGTGTCTACCTTGATATTTCCAATTAGCTCAGTTTAAAACTCTCGCTCGATGTGAACACACATAATATATAAATTAACAAAGAGAAAAGATTTTGTTTGCTTCAATAAATGAATGATACGAAATATTTGCCCTGACGATGGAGCCCCACGGTAATATAATAGCGTTCTTGAAATATGACTGTTGGTTTGCTTACAAGACATCTACAAACCAGGTGACGCTGGTTCATCATCATCATCATCATCATCATCATCATCATCATCATCATGATGTCCCTTAGTCCTTGGACCGTTGCGGCGCCACATGAAAACTTTTCCATTCCTCTCCGCCTTCTGCACTACGCATAGCCTCGCCTAGTTTTAGTCCCTTCCACTCTTTGATGTTATCTTCCCATCTTTTTCTCTGTCTTCCTCTTCTTCTCCCTCCTCTAGTTGTGCCTTGCAAGATTTCTTTGGCGAGCCCTTGTTTTCTTGTCACGTGGCCATACCATTCAAGTTTGCGTTTTCTTTACAGACACCACGGGGTGATCGTACTGCCCAGTTGCTTGACGAATCCTTTCTTTCACTTCTTCATTGGTGATATGGTCTCTATAGCAGACGCTGTGGTTAAAATATCCAAATAATCAAGTATTCGTTATATTTTACATTATATTTTTTACATTATATTTTTTACATTATATTTTTTACATTATATTTTTTACATTATATTTTTTACATTATATTTTTTACATTATATTTTTTACATTATATTTTTTACATTATATTTTTTACATTATATTTTTTACATTATATTTTTTACATTATATTTTTTACATTATATTTTTTACATTATATTTTTTACATTATATTTTTTACATTATATTTTTTACATTATATTTTTTACATTATATTTTTTACATTATATTTTTTACATTATATTTTTTACATTATATTTTTTACATTATATTTTTTACATTATATTTTTTACATTATATTTTTTACATTATATTTTTTACATTATATTTTTTACATTATATTTTTTACATTATATTTTTTACATTATATTTTTTACATTATATTTTTTACATTATATTTTTTACATTATATTTTTTACATTATATTTTTTACATTATATTTTTTACATTATATTTTTTACATTATATTTTTTACATTATATTTTTTACATTATATTTTTTACATTATATTTTTTACATTATATTTTTTACATTATATTTTTTACATTATATTTTTTACATTATATTTTTTACATTATATTTTTTACATTATATTTTTTACATTATATTTTTTACATTATATTTTTTACATTAAAATAATTAAATTCACCATCCTTGAAAAGACAAAGAACCGGAGCCCAAAAATGACGTCAAATCAGGTCCAGGGTCAACTTGGTGTTACACGGATTTTGAACTCGGCAAATACCAAATGAAAATGATTTTTAAGATGTTGCTGGAAGTTGGGAGAATAGACTCTGATGCACTCAACGGATTTTGTCATTAAAATAAGTTTCTCATTAAGATAAAACAAACAAAATGCCCTCAAGTATACGATATCTTAGTTTATAAACACTTATGGAATTAAGATAAGATACGAATCTTTTTATTGATCGAAAGAAATAGAAATGTGTGTTGATTTCTAAGTACATATATTCAATTTCAGCCTAATGATAAAAGCTTTGATAATGATCCATCTATCCCCGTGGCACTACAGCCCATGTAGAGCTTTGGCCTGCCTCAACACCTCGTTCCACTCAGACCATCCATCCCCGTGGCGCTACAGCCCATGTAGGCTTCCACTCAGATCATCCATCCATGTGCGCTACAGCCCATGTAGGGCTTTGGGCTGCCTCAACACTTTCTTCTACTCAGACGAACCATCCCTGTCGCGCTTACAGCCCATTTAGGCTTCCACTCAGATCATCCATCCATGTGCGCTACAGCCCATGTAGGGCTTTGGGCTGCCTCAACACTTTCTTCCACTCAGACAAACCATCCCTGTTGCGCTACAGCCCATGTAGGGCTTTGGCAAAGATGTTCAAATGTATTTCTAAAGCGCATAAAATTCATCCATGACATGTCATAAAATCTCGTTTTGCATTATGGCTATACGATCTTTAATGGTGATTATTTGATATTTATAGCAGCTCGGGCGACATGCTTGTAAATTCTCACTTATATGGGTACATTGGTAAATTCTCACATATTGGGGAACTTGAATCTCTTTGTGTTTCGGTCTTTCCCATTTTTTTTTAAAGTTGGTAGGGGGGATTCGCCCTAGGTGAGCTGATCTGTGATGAAGTGTGTGGAGATGGTACCTCAAATTCCCTATAGTTAACCAATTCCCTATAGTTAACCAATTCCCAATAGTTAACCAATTCCCTATAGTTAACCAATTCCCTATAGGTAACCAATTCCCAATAGTTAACCAATTCCCTATAGTTAACCAATTCCCTATAGGTAACCAATTCCCTATAGTTAACCAATTCCCTATAGTTAACCAATTCCTATAGTTAACCAATTCCCTATAGTTAACCAATTCCCTATAGTTAACCAATTTCCTATAGTTAATCAATTCCCTATAGTTAACCAATTCCCTATAGTTAACCAATTCCCTATAGTTAACCAATTCCCTATAGTTAACCAATTCCCTATAGTTAACCAATTCCCTATAGTTAACCAATTCCCTATAGTTAACCAATTCCCTATGCTTTAAATAATTATTCCCGCGGATGTAGCTTTCATTATGTGATATTACACGTCTTCGTGATAAATCTCTTAGATAGGTGTTTGATGAGAAACGACGAAGTCTCACACCATCAGGTGATACTTAAGTTCTAAAGGCTTCAAACTGCAGCACTGTAGAATACGTTACTAAACTGTTATATATTACTAATTTGTTATGTTTGTTGTAGGCTTAAAACAACAACCGTGAAATAGATCCCCTCCCCCCCCCCCCACTAACAGCATATGTAATTTTATTTTTTTGTCTTCCCTAAGGTCGTAAACCGATGCTGGATGGCAACAGGAACTCACAGGAGGATCAAATTCTCTCCAGAAGGAAAGCCGCGCGCATGCTTATTGCCATTGTGATCGTGTTCGGCATTTGTTACCTGCCTGTGCATATGATGAGTGTTATTAGGTAGGTCAAAGGTTGCCAGTTGAAGGTGAAAGAGAAAAACGCAAAGGAGGTGGAGGTTGGAAGGCTGCGTTCTTGTTTCAAACAAGTTTAAGAAATTTTCTCATGGTGAAGAAGAAACACTGAAGGGCAGTGCGCGCAAATGTGGCGTTTCGGTTTAGTAGCCCTCAACAGCAAAAATACAGAGACAGACAGACATATATTGATATATATATACTTGCAGTGGCGTAGTGAGGGTGGGGCAGGGGGCATCATGCCCCAGGCGCTACTCACAAGGGGCGCCAAATGGTATATTTTACTATAATATTGTATGGTTTTCGAATAGTGGGGGCGCTAAAAAGGTATTGCGAGGGCACTAAAAAGGTATTGTGCCCCGGGCGCGAGTTAAGCTTGCTACGCCACTGTATACTTGCTTAGCCGTTGGAAGTTGAAGGGGGTGGTAAAGAAGTTGATGGCCAGTTGGGTCTAGCGGAGGGTGCGTTGGAGGAAGACTTCATGAGCTTCGACTCGATAGTTTACTTTTTTTATCTAAAGTATACATTAGGTTAGTTACGCAATTCACCAGAACAAATCCCTGTCATTACGACTTACAGCGGTGTTACCCAATCTAATACTAGTGATCAATTTATTAAAATGACGGGCTAGAGCAGGGAGGGTTTGATAATAGATTTAAAAGTGAAGACAAACTAATAAAGAGTATCTTTAATGATACGCAAAGCTCTCTGCCCTCTACTGCGATAAATGGCAGTCACGGAGTAAATGCTTCCCTGGAGCGTTCCATGAATTCTGGTCTCGACGGGTGATGCTTCTCACCTTTCTTTTATGTAATGCTTGTCAACTATTTGTAAATGGAACGAACCGAGTGGGCGAAATAAGATTCGCCCAGTAGAAAGGCACTCTCCCAGGAATTTAGAGTGAATTCTCCCAGTAATATAGTGTGATTCATATATATGGAATGCTGGGCGGCCGAGTGGTCTAAACAGATCCAATCACACGTTCATGGTCTGGAGTTCAACCCCCACCACCAAAAACCTCACCAGCACCCCGGGTGGATGGGACTCGTCAACCTTGGATGGCAACTCATCTAAGAGTAGGAAACTCTGAATTCAAAACCGGAGATGGCGTCCCCTATTTACGGCAAAAATCGAAACAATGAATCATTCAAAAAAAACCCTGATGACATCGCTGAGAGCACAGTGAGCATGCAAAAATAGCATAGATACAAGCGCAATATAAGTATTTAATCAATCAAACAATTCTCCCAGTGGTATAGTGTGAAATCTCCAAGTAGTATAGTGTGAAATCTCCAAGTAGTATAGTGTGAAATCTCCAAGTAGTATAGTGTGAAATCTCTAAGTAGGATAGTGTGAAATCTCTAAGTAGTATAGTATGAAATCTCCAAGTAGTATAGTATGAAATCTCCAAGTAGTATAGTGTGAAATCTCTAAGTAGTATAGTGTGAAATCTCCAGTAGTATAGTGTGAAATCTCCAAGAAGTATAGTGTAAATTTTTCCAGTAGTAAAGTGTTATTATCCCCAGTTATATATAACGAATTCTCCCATTAGTATCGTACAATTCTCCCAGAAACATAGTGTGAATTCTCCCAGTAGTAAAGTGTACACATTGCCAGTATTTAAGTGTGAATTCTATCAGTACTAAAGTGTACATTTTGCCAGTATTTAAGTGTGAATTCTCCCAGTAGTGAAGCGTACATTTTGCCAGTATTTAAGTGTGAATTCTCCCATTAACATTGTGTGCATTCGTACTTCAATCATTCTCAATTAACGATTTATCTTGACACCGTGACTGTGGGGTTAAGGGGAGCCCTGCTCCTGAAAATGTGTAATCCCATCAACACTGTAACTCATACATAAATCTAACATCGCATGTAACATTTACTTCATTCCACTGACAAAAAAAATCCACATTACGAAAAAATCAACTAGATCGGGCGGACAAAATAAGAGGTGTTTTAATTAGGAAGTAAGGTAGAAAGAAAGTGAGGCAGAAAGTAAGGTAGAAAGTAATGGAGAAAGAATGGTTGAAAGTAAGGCAGAAAGTGAGGCAGAAAGTAAGGCAGAAAGTGAGGTAGAAAATAAGATAGAAAGTAATGCAGAAAGTAATGTAGAAAGTAAGGTTGAAAGTAAGACAGAAAGTAAGGTAGAAAGTACGGCAGCAAGTAAGGCAGAAAGTACGGCAGAAAGTGGGGTAGAAAATAAGATAGAAAGTAATGCAGAAAGTAATGTAGAAAGTAATATAGAAAGTAATGTAGAAAGTAAGGTTGAAAGTAAGGCAGAAAGTAAGGTAGACAGTACGACAGCAAGTAAGGCAGAAAGTAATACAGAAAGTAAGGCAGAAAGTAAAACAGAAAGTAAGGTAAAAAGTAAACATAATAATAATTAAATTTACGCGTGAAACGCAAAACAATGTGCAATGTCCTGGTTCTCAAGTTTTCTTTAAACAAAAAATTGAGTGTTCAACTGTTTTTAAACGCATTTAATGTAATCTTAGACAATGAGACTGTCGCCTACGCCTACTAAAAATGTGTGCTCACGTCCTTCCAGAGACGTTGGTATGGAAAGGCTGAATTCCAATTTTTGTTGAGTGTCATGTTTATACTGATTTCCAAAACATCAAAATCAATCATTTGTGACAACAGCAATGATTGGTTACAACAGCACTGATTGGTTACAACAGCAATGATTGGTTACAACAGCAATGATTGGTTACAACAGCAATGATTTGTTACAACAGCACTGATTGGTTACAACAGCAATGATTGGTTACAACAGCAATGATTGGTTACAACAGCAATGATTGTACTTATTATGCAGAGTTTGTTGTTTTGAAGAAGAACACACAAAAAAAGAAACCAACACACATACACACACAAATACACAAACACACAAACATAAAAAACACACGAATACACAAACACACAAATACATACACACGCACATACTCAAACACACACACACAAACACACAAAAACAAACACACACACAAACACACACAAATACACAAACATACACACAGAAACACACACACAAATATACACACATAAACACAAATATATATATATACACTCACAAACATAACACACACACACACAACACACACATACATACACAAACACACAAACAACAAACACGCACAAATGCACACACATACATACACACACACACGTACGTACAAAAAAAAACAGACACACAAACATACACACACAAAAACGCACACATCAACAAATACACACATATACACATACAAACACTCACACAAAGGAAGGAGGATGTATGCTTCATTACTTACTTTCTTTAACAACCAGCAACTTTTGTCCTCCCACAGGTATTTTAAAGTGATCGACTTCAGCGTCAGCACCCCGCCCCTGCTCGTCCTGTCCTTGATCAGCCACTGGCTGCCTTACTTCAACTCGGCCCTCAACCCGGTCATCTACAACTTCATGAGTGGTCAGCGTCCTTCCTTTCACCTCCTGTATATATCGTGGCTGTTTAACTAATTTCGTGGTGTATCATGTCGTCATTAAAAAAATATAGTGTATCCCCGGTGATGTGCAACCATTTACCGTATTATTCCAAGTATAGGTCGCTGTTGATTATTATCCATAACGATAACAGGTTGTAGTCCTCGTGTTTATTTTAAATTATTATCACTAATGTCATTGTTAGCGGTTGTACGCTGTACCCCGAGTGTAAAAGCGTGCATTAAATAACAACAGTTGCGGCCTATACTCGGAACAATACGGTAATTTTAGAGTTACATAGGTCCCAAGGAATATTTAAAAAGAGGTTTTGAAAATAAACTGTATTAATAGATCCAGATGTCAGATATTTTAAAAAAAATCAGATTCAAGTATCTTCACAATAGTAATTCATGGTTGAATTTATAACGGTTAACATGTAGTACCAGATCCCCCCCTCCCCCGCAAACAAAAAAAAAAAATAAAAAAAACATTGTTCCCTAACCACCCCCCACCCCCCACCCCCGATAATTTCCTTTTTTTTCCGGGTTTGGGGGAGAGAAAATTATCCTTTTTAAAAAATAGTTTAAAATAAACGAAAATCTTAATAACGGTTGCCAAGTAATCCAAAAAGGAAACAGTAAAAAAAAAAAAGTAATCACACACCTTTATAGTGTCTCTTATTGTTGCAGACCCCCCCCCCCTCCACACCCCGGGCCGGATTTACAATTTTAGGGGCCCTAGGCTTAAAAAAATTTGAGGCCTCATTTTGAAAAATAAAAATATTGCTTAGTTTATTTTAATTCAAAAACAAATATTTTTTTATACTACTCCCAATTTTGGGGCCCCTTATTTCGTGGGGCCCCTAGGCCACGGCCTAGTCGGCCTGTCTGTAAATCCGGCCCTGTCCACAACACCCCCACCACCACCGTTGATTTAGTTGATTAATAATGATTATCACAGCTTTTTGAGAAACTTGTAATACGCATACCTTAGGATTCGTGTCGTCTGAGTAAGCGTGACACGGCCAAGAAATGTACACAGCGGATCGTACGGTGTATATTTCATTTAACTAATCATATAGTTATATATAAGTTAAACTTTGTTTGTTTGTGGGTCTGTTCCATAAAGACTTTTACACGGATTGATGGATTTTGACCAAACTTGGCACATATATCCATCCTTATCCGGAAGGAACTCTTAAAGGGTTTGAGAACTTTTTATGACATTCCGTTTGCGGCCGGGGACCCCGAATTCGTTTTTTTTTTCTAATATGAACTATATAAATAAAATGACCGACAAATACTCCTACATGAATAGATGGATCTTGACCTAACTTAGTACACGTACACTTGATTATCCATATTCAAATACCGAAGGGTACTGAACTCATAATAATCATCTCTCGGGGGCCGGGGAGACTTGTTTCATTTTTCCTTATATAATCTATATAAATATTAATTGGCTTAGACAAGACTATAGGTTCTATGTGAATTGATGGATATAGGCCTAGAGTGGTAGCAATGCACTTCACTGTCCGTACTGAAATATCGGTGCATTTAAAAATATTAATATCCATCTAGAATTTTCAAGAAAGGTTCGATAATTTTAAAAAGCTATATCTATGGCATTATTCAATAGATTTGTATGGGACAAATTTAAAATTTCAACTTCATAACTTACCTGAATGATTTTTATAGAGCCCCATCTCAGGTAAAACTAATTCGGTACACTTATGGAATGGGCTTACGGGGCCCCTCTTTCAACTTAATTGTGCTGGGTGGCCGAGTGGTCTAAACTGAGCAAATCTCAAGTTGATGGTCTGGAGTTCAATCCCCACCAAAGCCCAGCCAAGCAAACACACCACCAGCAGCCCGGGTGGATGGGACCCGCTAACCTTGGACGGAAACTCATCTAAGAGAAGGAAACTCTGAATTCAAACCCGGCGATGGAGTCCCGATAGGCGGATAACATTGATACAATGAAGCACTCCGGCAACTCCCGGGTGGATGGGACTCGTTAACCTTGGACGGCAACTCATCTAAGAGAAGGAAACTCTGAATTCAAACCCAGGAGATGGGGAGATGGAGTTCACATGCGCCTAACTGGCAGCAGTGATGCCTCTCGAACATCGAACCTTGTAACGCGCTTCGAGCCTTTGGGGATGAAGCGTGATTTCTCAAATAAACTTCATTATTATTATTATTATTATTATTATTACTATAGTTATAGAAATGCATTTAGTTCGAAGAATAATTACTTAGAAAATGACTGTTTTTACACAATTCGAGGATGATAATACATTTTATCTAGAATGTTCCAGAAAGATCTACAGGTCAATAGGCTTAATACTCCTACATGGATGGACGGATCATGACCAAATTTGGCACATATATCCATCATTATCCGGAAGGAACTCTTATGTGATTATGAACTTTTTATGACATTCCGTTTGATGTTGACCAAACTTAGTACACATACACTTTATTTTCCCTATTTAAATACCGAAGGGTACTGAACTTATAGTATCCATTTCTCTTGGGCCGGGTGCCCCATTTAATTTTTTCTTATATAAGCTATATATAAATATCAATAGGCTTAGACCGGTACCCAACCGGTATCGGGATCCGACAGCTATCGTTATCCCACTGGAATCGAGATACCACTGGGGTCGGAATACCGAAGGGATTGGGATCATACGGGAATTGGGATCCAGAGGGATCAGAATCCCACCGGGAAACGGTATACTAGCGGGAGCGGGATACCGACGGGATTGGGACCCCGGTTTGGAATAAATATAAGGCTGTAGACTGTTGAAGTTCCTCCGTTCCGAATGCTATCCCGGCAAATTGCCGTGCATATCCGCTAGTTAGTTATATGTTTCATCTGTGAGATTTTTTTCGCTCGGCAAAGTAAATAATTATTAAGGGAAAAATCTCAAGCGTTTGAATATATATTGTGTTGCCCATTATTAATTCAGTGTGCTCTCTGAGTCTACACACTGAGTCTACTCACTGAGTCTACTCACTGCGTCTACTCGCTGTTATCCTGGAATATAAACTACATATTATTTATTTTTTTCTGTTTCAATCAATCCTCAGGGTTTTTTGGTATTTAAAAAAAGACATAATCTATACCAGGGGTGGGCAAACTTTTTATGCGGAGGGCCACATTGACAATTGTAAAGCTATTTGGGGGGGGGGGCGCATGTATCTTATTTTCAATTTTTACATGTCGATAAACATTTCTCTATATAAAAATCGGTAAATTCGCATTTTAGCACTACATGACAAAAGTCAAGGACTGTTTTAAAAAAATAGAAAGTTAGAAAGAAAGTTGATCAAAAAATGTTAAAACAATCATAACGGTATATGAAATTCTGTAAAATTCAACAAAATAACTTAAAAAGCCAGAAATGTTTTTAATTTCTAAATGCCTTCGAGGGCCGCATAATATCAGCTGCCGGGCCGCATTCGGCCCGCGGGCCGTAGTTTGCCCACCCCTGATCTATACACTAAAAACTATAGTATTTTAAAATGTATACACAGATGCTAATAAAACATAAGAAGAGCTAAAACTAAATAGATATCACATATGATTCTTTGTAACCGGAAAAAAACAAAAGTAGAAATCATATTTCTGTTCCTTGTATATGAAATCTAATAGCTCTCAGTAATGCACACAGACACACAGGGCCGGCCCTAACAATTGCGGGGCCCTATGCGAAACGGATTGCGCGCGGGCCCAGTCTGGGTAGCAATAAGGATAATAAGTGAAAATTAAGATTTTGTATTAGAAAATAAATTCAGGGCGGGGCCTATGAAAGTGCGGGGCCCATTGCGGCCGCATAGGTTGCAGTGGCCTAAGGCCGGCCCTGCAGACACACACACACACAATCATAATTTTAGAAAACACAGTTCCCCAGGTATATTTGTATAATATGAATTCTCGGAATTGAACTTTGCCGCTGTCATTTCTCTAATCATGATTGACTTTACATAGTTGTATCCTTAATTAGTGCATTGATTGTACAACTGTTCAATTTAAATTACCAGTAGTCACACGCCCACTAGGTTGCATGACTTTATTTGTTTTTTTAAAAAAGCACATTTGAATAAGTATTTGCGTCCGTTCACACGATCAAATTTCGCGTCAAATTGTTGTATGAACGCACTATTTTGTCCGTGGTTTCTTTTTGGCGGAATTTGATCAAATAGTAATTTGAAAGTTGTGACAAGGCTTCATACACGAATTGCATCAAATGCATGAAGGAAAATTTGACCGTGTGAACCGACCCTTAGCTACACATTTTTAATCCGAAATGCAGGAGGGAAAAAAAAGAGTTTATTTTGTCGATATGGTTCCAATCTGTAATGTGTAGTTTGTCTCACAATGCAGAATATTTTTTTAATCATTTCTTTTTTGGTGGGGAGGGGGGGGCGGCATTCGATGGACTCACCAACTGACAAATCGATATTTTAAAATGATTAAATTTTAATAATTAATTTAAACACACGGTACAACAAAAATTATGTCAATAACGAAGTCTGATTTTAGATTGATCTACGGACACTCGTT
This sequence comes from Omphiscola glabra, assembly GCA_964017045.1. NCBI lineage: Eukaryota > Metazoa > Mollusca > Gastropoda > Lymnaeidae > Omphiscola > Omphiscola glabra. Next base: position 38,335,417 of record OZ024796.1, read on the forward strand.
GGTTGTTAAATGGTGGCCACCAAAAGTTTCAGATGCACAAAAAAAGAAAAGAATGCGTTTGATGTGTTTGCAAAGTCTCTTCTGTGAAAACCTGGTAAAATTTTACAACCGACAAAACTTTTATGAATTATATCTGAACGAACTATTGTCGAAGAGAACACGCACCGCGCTTAGGTTTAAAGGATGCAGAAGAAGGGAAAGAGAGCGCCGAATTTTAATATTTGTCCTCGTTAGAGTGGACTAACAGCTGGCCCACAGAGTGGATAAACAAATGGTCCACAGAGTAGAGAAATTAACTGACCCACAGATCAGTTCACTGAATTCTTCTATTTGGTCTAATTATAAGGATTTTTTTAAAAAAAATATTATCCTATGCGTCAGTGGCGCAACTTAAATAAATACTGCCCGGGGCAAACTACCAAACTTGAGACCACAGACATAAACATTATAATTGGTTATGAACAAAAATAAAAGTGCAGCCTTTTTTTTCCCAACCCCTTCGCTCTCCCCCCTCCCCTCCACTCTAGGTACCCCACTGATATCAGTGGTTCCCCGGTAAACTGGGAAGAAGACACCGAGTCCCTGATTCGATGTTTCTCTTTTTCTCAGCCCATTTCCGACAAGAGTTCAAGGCCGCTCTGTGCTGCTTGCGTCGTCGTCGTCGTAGTAGTGTGGTCGGCTCCTATCAGCGCTCCCAGTATTACCACACAGCACTTTACCACAGGCGGCATGAGATGGTCTGTAGCGTCTAACGATACACAGTAATATTTGACACAAGGCAATATAGGTTGAGCACTTTATACTATAGTTGGGAAATTTATTTATATTTATAGGCCTTTTTTTACTGAGACCATATGGGTTTATCGTATTTGTAAGCAATACACCGGGGATTTTGGAACTTCCCGTTGAGGACTAAATATCGCATCCAGTTTGCAATGGGGTACGACCACGTAGGAAAAGACAAATTCGTAGAGAAAATAGCTAATGACTCGGTTCCGCTTTCATACCATTAAGTGGTCGTCATGGTCTGCCTGAGTGAACATTAATCGGATGGCGGTAACATGAACTGTAAGGATAAGGAAAAAATATTCATATTGAACTATAATAATATATATACAATATATAAATAAATAAATATATATATATATATTATTTGGTCTCTTTTATTTATCTCTACTCATCTTTCTGGAATCGAGTTTAGAAACAACAAACTATATTTTGTAACCAACCCAAATTAAAATCAGAAAGCGATGTCCAAGGGCAAACTATTCAGCTTGACAAAAAAAAATTGGACATACCCCAAATGCTCTACTTGATCTCATGCACATTATTTTATAGGTGTAGAGAAAGGTATTGGAGGTGACCATTAGAGTTTAACCAATGGTAATGTTTGTAACTCGAAGTCCCTTTCGACTCTCAACTTGAACTTTCTCTTCCCTCATTTTTTTTTTTGCAAATTAAATAAACCATTTAGCCTGCACTTGATGTTACTGCCTTAGCCTTGTTGCATGCCCTAAATGGACTTGCCCGCCTACCACTGTTTCTCAATGCACTGCATCAAGACCCCCCCCCTCCACTTTCTCCACCTCCACACCCCCACCCATGAATACACACGCATATAACGCCCCACATTCTCAACAATAGCTGCAGAGCTACGCCTTTTTTTAAAAGGGAATATTTGTTTATTTATAGTCCAGTGTTAGGGTACCGATCATTACACAAACACCGTGAGAAAAGATGTTAGGCGTCCAAACAGCTTCATTATGTAAAAATGGTGTCAGATAGACTTTATATTGCAATACGTAACATCACACAATCATTGTTATAGAAAGTTATGGCAAACAAACAAAAAATTTAATAAATAACAGACTAATTGTCATTTGAAGAAAAAGAAAAAAAAACTAAAAGCATCACAAAAACATTTTTTTTTAGTTAGACAAAAATGTTGTAGAGAAAGACGAAAGAGTTTGTTTTTTTAAAATTAAAATAAGATTAGTTGAAAGAAAAAAACGAACGTTTTTTTTAAAGAAGACTTAAATTTTAACTCTCGGCTGCATAATTTATATGCAAAATTTTAACCATATTCGAAGAGCGGAACGCGGTGACCTGATGTTTTGTCTTCTTTTCTCTTGCAGCCAAGTTCCGGAAGGAGTTCAAGGCCGCGTGCATCTGCTGCTTTTACGGTATAAGGTCACGACCTTTCCGCACCCGCCGCGAGCACACCTTCACCATGACCTTCTCCAACAGCAACTACAGCAACTGCCACACCGAGGAGGTCACCATGAACAGCATATGACCACGAGACGGCAGGCCGCGCAGCAAGCGACACTGCCAAGCATACGCGTCATACAGCTCAAGCACATGAGCCGGCGGACGTCTTGTTGGACGTCATTCACCGTGGACACTAACGTCATGACGTCAAATCGTCATTTTGGAACGGATCATTGAAACATTGCTGAACCAAAAAAATGATGTGTCCATTCACTTATTACATAGCACCTGGACCAGACGTACCCGGCATGCTAAAGGAATTGACCCCTTGTGTTTACGTACGATAGACTCTCTGTGTTGCACTGTCGTGACAGAACGTCATATAAGCTCTGTTATTGCTTTTCTTGTTGTTGCTTTTTCAACAAAACTCCTTTTAGTTCTCCTTCACTGCACATACCCATCATACTGAAGCGTACCCATCATACTGAAGCATACCTATCATACAGATCATACCCATCTTACAGAAGCATACCCATCATACTGAAGCATCCCTATCATAATGAAGCATACCCATCATAAAGAAGCATACCCATCATACTGAAGCATACCCATCATACAGAAGGATACCCATCATATTGAAGCACACCCATGTATCGTGCTTACGATGGCAGTAAATCCACTTTTTTTTCCAAGATGTTGATGACCCTGCCGTCAGGCTTTGTCGCTGTATCAACCAACGTAAGATGTCTTTCGCGCCATCATCCGGAAAGCTCATAAGCGTCTGAAGATGTCACCCCTTCAACAATCTGTTACCATGCTTGAAATCCACTTTCAGACATTATCATTAGCTTCACTATCTAAAGATGGCATTGTCTTCACCATCTGAATATGACATTGTTTTCGACATCTCGAGATGACATTGTTTTGAACATTTTAATATTTTACTGTCGTCACCATCTGAAGATGAGTTTGTCTTCACCATCTGAAGTCGATATTATCTTCAACCTCTGAAGATGACATTTTCTTTACTATTTGAAGATGGCATTGTCTTCGCTATTTGGTGACATCACTATCTTCACCATCTGAAGATAACATTGTCTTCACCGTTTGATGATGATATTGGACTTGAAAAATATAATTTTTCCACATCCTTCGAACAATAACAACAACAAACACATTCACCTACCAACTTAAAAAAAAAAAAAGTTACTTCTCATTTAAGCATCAAACTCACACCCTCATTTAGTTTTATAACTCACTATCCCGGACGCTAATTGTCAAATTGACGTTTCTATTTGATTATGTAACGTCCGCAAGGCTTCTGTCGGTACTCATTGGACTATGTAACAACGCCTGTGAGACTATTGTCGGTACTCATTGGACTATGTAACAACGCCTGTGCGACTATTGTCGGTACTCATTGGACTATGTAACAACCCCTGTGCGACTATTGTCGGTACTCATTGGACTATGTAACAACCCCTGTGAGACTATTGTAACTACTCATTGGAGTATGTAACAACGCCTGTGCGACTAATGTCGGTACTCATTGGACTATGTAACAACGCCTGTGCGACTACTGTCGGTACTCATTGGACTATGTAACAACGCCTGTGCGGCTATTGTCGGTACTCATTGGACTATGTAACAACGCCTGTGCGACTATTTTCGGTACTCATTGGACTATGTAACAACGCCTGTGCGACTATTATCGGTACTTATTGGACTATGTAACAACCCCTGTGCGACTATTATCGGTACTCACTGGACAATAAGTACTAGTATAAAATAGTCAACAAATAATCCTATATGAGTATGAGATACTATTTTAAATTGGAGGCTAGCCTTTGGGGGCTATTCTATCAGTAGGCATCCTATGAATCACAACAAAATGACCGCTAGAAAAGAGGGACAGTTTTCAAAGCATAGAAATGCACATAATATAGCAGAGGTAAAATATAATTTTTTTAAAAATAAAACGTGACTAATATAAGATTTAATCATAAAAATGCAATGCCCGCTTAAGAGAATATTATTTATATCAGAAGGATCAACTTCTTGATTGAATATAATTGAATCCTACTCGAAGTCAATGAGTTTCAACTTCATTAATGTGGTTCTCTACGTAGTCATAATGGTTTGAGTAATAAAACAAAACCGAGCTGTTTTGCTTAAGAAAGATATATTATTTTTAATTGGATCAGGGGATGAGTTAAGCCTGGGCAAATGAGTTTGGCCTGGACAGATAAGTTTGGCCTGGACAGATGAGGTTGGCCTGAGCAGATGAGTTTGGCCTGGACAGATGAGTTTGGCCTGGACAGATGAGTTTGGCCACAGCAGATGAGTTAGGCTCCCAAGTGTCAATGGAATCACAAAAGGTTGTGGATCCAAACGGATGGCTTGACTAAAAGGATTTAATAGATGGGTTGACCAAAAGGATTCAATAGATGGCTTGACTAAAAGGATTCAACGGATGGGTTGACCAAAAGGATTTAATAGATGGCTTGACTAAAAGGATTCAACGGATGGGTTGACCAAAAGGATTTAATAGATGGCTTGACTAAAATAATTCAACGGATGGGTTGACCAAAAGGATTCAATAGATGGCTTGACTAAAAGGATTCAACGGATGGGTTGACCAAAAGGATTTAATAGATGGCTTGACCAAAAAGATTCAATAGATGGCTTGACCAAAAGGATTCAACGGATGGCTTGATCAAAAGGTTCCAACGGATGGGTTGACCAAAAAGATTCAATAGATGGGTTGACCAAACGGATTCAATAGATGGCTTGACCAAAAGGATTCAATAGATGGCTTGACCAAAAGGATTCAATAGATGGGTTGACCAAAAAGATTCAATAGATGGGTTGACAAAAAGGATTCAATAGATGGGTTGACAAAAAGGATTCAATAGATGGCTTGACCAAAAGGATTCAATAGATGGCTTGACCAAAAGGATTCAATAGATGGCTTGACCAAAATAATCCATCCCAGTTGATTAATTTGCCCCGTGTTCATTTGGTTGAAGAGTGCCAATACATTAGTCAACTCCGTGTTACTGCCCGAGAGCAAGCGTTATTTAACCCACATCGTGTGATAAGTTTGTAATTAAAAAATTATGACATTCTCCCCCTTGCGCCATTATTTTATTTTGATATTTATTATTTGTATAACAATTCCGCCTATTTATGTATCAATTAATATCATGCGTATTGCTATGTACATTTATTTGGACTAATATGGTGTGCCCAAATCTTGAAATGACTAACCTGTTTCTGTTAAAACACGGGAGACGGTAGCTCTGTATCATTGAAACCAATTAAAGACGAGTTAGCGAGAAGACAGTTGTCTTCTGAAAATAAAATGACTGTTCGGATCACATCTATTGTTATGATTAAATGTGTAAAATAGGTATATATATATTATTTAATGAGCCATTTATTCATCTACCATCAGAATTTAATAAATGTTTTAGGCTAATGTGCTGTTGTGGTCCCCTTAATGGGAGTCACTTCCCTTTGTTTATGATAGATTTAGGGTTCGGGTTAGGGTGAGCGACAGAGGGACCACAACAGCACATTAACCAATGTTTTATTTTGAAATGTATTCATTTACTTAAACAATCAAAGTCGATGTAAAAAAACAAAAAAAAAAGCAGCACTAATCCAACATGACTAATGCCGGATTATCCTAAGGGCAAATGATAGCAGCGTGTCAAGGGGGCCCGTGACTTTTAGGGGCCCCCCACATTTAGGCGCTCCCCAACCAAAGTTAAGGGCTGCCGCGACGTTTAGCCTCCCGATCTTTAGGGCCTACCCCCGACGTTTAAGGCAGTTCCCCCCCCCCCCCGACGTTTATCGGGCCCCCGACGTTGAGGATAAGAAAAAGTATAGGGCAGCAATATGAGTCGTAAAATGTTCTGACGCCCGTATTCATCAAAGTCATGATTCTCAGAGACTGTCGTCTTCTGATGACAGCAGAGACTCTCGTCTTCTGATGACAGCAGAGACTGTCGTCTTATGATGACAGCAGAGACTGTCGTCTTATGATGAAAGCAGAGACTGTCATCTTCTGATGACAGCAGAGACAAAAACAGAAAAGTGGGCCCCTCTAAAAACACACCAGTCGGTTTGCATAACGTTGGTCCCACTTGTAAAGTAACCTTAAAGAGCTGACAGAGGGGCAGTCGCAGCCCTACATTCCCATTTTAAGTACCCCGTTTGGGGAGACAACATTTCAAGGGGCCTCCACAGTCTATGGGTCTGAATCCGGCATAACCCCTTAAACCAGTGGTTCTCAACCTTTGGGTTGCGACCCCTTCTTAGGGTTCCCCTAAAACCATCTGAAAACACATATGCTCTACAGTAATGAAGTAGCTACTAAAATAATTTTGTGGTTGGGGGGCGGTCGCCACAAGATGAGGAACTGCATAAAAGGGGTCGAGGCATAAGGGGGGGGGGGTTGAGAACCACTGCCTTAAACAGTGATAACTTTCTTTTTAAGCAATTCATCTATCTGTGCAGAAACGTATTGAACACGTGATATGTTTGCTACACCGCTTGGAGAGTTCTCCACACACACATTCAGACCAAACCTGCACATGATTTATGTTAATTTAGTTGGTGTTGTCTGCACGCGCGATGCCTATAACAGAAGTGACGTCCAATGACCTGGTTAACAACTCTACCCAGATCATTACGTACGGAACGTTTAAGACAACGTTTTTAAATCTTTAAAAAAAAAAAAAAAAAAAATGGCGGACGTCATTTTAGATATATTAGATTTCTGAAGTTTGCCCTTGTTTAACTGAAGGAATAACAAGGTGAAGAAGCACGATATATTTTGACTGACACCTATAACATTTAGCAGAACTGTTGTTATCCATGCAAATGTTACAGTAGTGTTAGTCAAAATATATATTATCATAATTATTCACCTCCCTTTTAAAAAAAAAAATTGATACAAAGAAATCAGGTACGCACCGTACGCCAATTATTTTCCCCGTATCTTAAAATTCAAAACACTTTAGTTTTCATATCAATACAACTTAAGATCATAGTGACGTGATTTCCTCGATACTTTGAAAGCTATACTCCTTTAAATAGTCGATTACGATTACTAAAAAGCAAAACTAAATCTCGATACTTGCATCGCTTCGATAATTATAACTTTTTTTGTACATACAGGTCTTAGTTTCAATCCCACATTACTCGCCATCGCTCTCCATTGCATCATAAAGGTGCCAACAATCAGATACATAAACATATGAATTCATCTTGAGTGTGTCATCAGCTGTATCGTGTGTCACCTGGTCCAATACCCCCCCCCCCTTAATAGCGATTACTTATTATATATGTACACGTACACGAAGAGATGAATATATGTATATGTACAATTATTATGAAATATGGATTGAATATGTAGGCGATTAGAATTGAATGTTGTTTGTTACTTTCAAAGGAAAAAAAACACACAATTGTGATTAAAAATTAGAATCAAATCGTGATTTGGGAGCCTTTGTTTCATTGACTTGTGTTGTCTAAAGTCTTCTGTTGACTACAGTCTTGTGTCGACTAAAGTCTTGTGTTGACTACAGTCTTGTGTTGACTACAGTCTTGTGTTGACTACAGTCTTGTGTTGACTACAGTCTTGTGTTGACTAGAGTCTTGTGTTGACTACAGTCTTGTGTTGACTACAGTCTTGTGTTGACTACAGTCTTGTGTTGACTACAGTCTTGTGTTGACTACAGTCTTGTGTTGACTACAGTCTTGTGTTGACTACAATCTTGTGTCGACTACAGTCTTGTGTCGTCTACAGTCTTGTGTTGACTACAGTCTTGTGTCGTCTACAATCTTGTGTTGACTACAGTCTTGTGTTGACTACAGTCTTGTGTCGTCTACAATCTTGTGTTGACTACAGTCTTATGTTGACTACAGTCTTATGTTGACTACAGTCTTGTGTTGACTACAGTCTTGTGTCGTCTACAGTCTTGTGTCGATTACAGTCTTGTGTTGACAACAGTCTTGTGTTGCCTACAGTCTTGTATTGACTACAGTCTTGTGTTGACTACAGTCTTGTGTCGTCTACAATCTTGTGTCGTCTACAGTCTTGTGTCGACTACAGTCTTGTGTTGACTTCAGTCTTGTGTTGACTAAAGTCTTGTGTTGACTACAGTCTTGTGTTGACTACAGTCTTGTGTCGTCTACAATCTTGTGTCGTCTACAGTCTTGTGTTGACTACAGTCTTTTGTTGACTACAGTCTTGTGTTGACTACAGTCTTGTGTTGACTACAGTCTTGTGTTGACTACAGTCTTGTGTTGACTACAGTCTTGTGTCGTCTACAATCTTGTCTTGACTACAGTCTTGTGTCGTCTACAATCTTGTGTTGACTACAGTCTTGTGTTGACTACAGTCTTGTGTTGACTACAGTCTTGTGTCGTCTACAGTCTTGTGTTGACTACAGTCTTGTGTTGACTACAGTCTTGTGTTGACTACAGTCTTGTGTTGACTACAGTGTTGTGTTTACTACAGTCTTGTGTTGACTACAGTCTTGTGTCGACTACAGTCTTGTGTTGACTACAGTCTTGTGTTGACTACAGTCTTGTTTTGACTACAGTCTTGTGTTGACTACAGTCTTGTGTCGACTACAGTCTTGTGTTGACTACAGTCTTGTGTTGACTACAGTCTTGTGTTGACTACAGTCTTGTGTCGTCTACAGTCTTGTGTCGACTACAGTCTTGTGTTGACTACAGTCTTGTGTTGACTACAGTCTTGTGTTGACTACAGTCTTGTGTCGACTACAGTCTTGTGTTGACTACAGTCTTGTGTTGACTACAGTCTTGTGTTGACTACAGTCTTGTGTTGACTACAGTCTTGTGTTGACTACAGTCTTGTGTTGACTACAGTCTTGTGTTGACTACAATCTTGTGTCGACTACAGTCTTGTGTCGTCTACAGTCTTGTGTCGACTACAGTCTTGTGTCGTCTACAGTCTTGTGTTGACTACAGTCTTGTGTTGACTACAGTCTTGTGTCGTCTACAATCTTGTGTTGACTACAGTCTTATGTTGACTACAGTCTTATGTTGACTACAGTTTTGTGTTGACTAAAGTCTTGTGTCGTCTACAGTCTTGTGTCGATTACAGTCTTGTGTTGACTACAGTCTTGTGTTGACTACAGTCTTGTGTTGACTACAGTCTTATGTTGACTACAGTCTTGTGTTGACTACAGTCTTGTGTCGTCTACAATCTTGTGTTGACTACAGTCTTATGTTGACTACAGTCTTATGTTGACTACAGTCTTGTGTTGACTACAGTCTTGTGTCGTCTACAGTCTTGTGTCGATTACAGTCTTGTGTTGACTACAGTCTTGTGTTGACTACAGTCTTATGTTGACTACAGTCTTGTGTTGACTACAGTCTTGTGTTGACTACAGTCTTGTGTCGTCTACAATCTTGTGTTGACTACAGTCTTATGTTGACTACAGTCTTATGTTGACTACAGTCTTATGTTGACTACAGTCTTGTGTTGACTACAGTCTTGTGTTGACTACAGTCTTGTGTCGTCTACAGTCTTGTGTCGTCTACAGTCTTGTGTTGACTACAGTCTTGTGTCGTCTACAGTATTGTGTCGTCTACAGTCTTGTGTCGTCTACAGTCTTGTGTCGTCTACAGTATTGTGTCGTCTACAGTCTTGTGTCGTCTACAGTCTTATGTTGACTACAGTCTTGTGTCGTCTACAGTCTTGTGTTGACTACAGTCTTGTGTCGTCTACAGTCTTGTGTCGTCTACAGTCTTGTGTCGTCTACAGTCTTGTGTCGTCTACAGTCTTGTGTCGTCTACAGTCTTGTGTCGTCTACAGTCTTGTGTCGTCTACAGTCTTATGTTGACTACAGTCTTGTGTTGACTACAGTCTTGTGTCGTCTACAGTCTTGTGTCGTCTACAGTCTTGTGTTGACTACAGTCTTGTGTCGTCTACAGTCTTGTGTTGACTACAGTCTTGTGTCGTCTACAGTCTTGTGTCGTCTACAGTCTTGTGTCGTCTACAGTCTTGTGTCGTCTACAGTCTTATGTTGACTACAGTCTTGTGTTGACTACAGTCTTGTGTCGTCTACAGTCTTGTGTCGTCTACAGTCTTGTGTTGACTACAGTCTTGTGTCGTCTACAGTCTTGTGTTGACTACAGTCTTGTGTCGTCTACAGTCTTGTGTCGTCTACAGTCTTGTGTTGACTACAGTCTTGTGTTGACTACAGTCTTGTGTCGTCTACAGTCTTGTGTCGTCTACAGTCTTGTGTCGTCTACAATCTTGTGTTGACTACAGTCTTGTGTCGTCTACAGTCTTGTGTCGTCTACAGTCTTGTGTTGACTACAGTCTTGTGTCGTCTACAGTCTTATGTTGACTACAGTCTTGTGTCGTCTACAGTCTTGTGTTGACTACAGTCTTGTGTCGTCTACAGTCTTGTGTTGACTACAGTCTTGTGTCGTCTACAGTCTTGTGTCGTCTACAATCTTGTGTTGACTACAGTCTTGTGTTGACTACAGTCTTGTGTCGTCTACAGTCTTGTGTCGTCTACAGTCTTGTGTCGTCTACAATCTTGTGTTGACTACAGTCTTGTGTCGTCTACAGTCTTGTGTCGTCTACAGTCTTGTGTTGACTACAGTCTTGTGTCGTCTACAGTCTTATGTTGACTACAGTCTTGTGTCGTCTACAGTCTTGTGTTGACTACAGGTCTTGTGTCGTCTACAGTCTTGTGTTGACTACAGTCTTGTGTTGACTACAGTCTTGTGTTGACTACAGTCTTGTGTCGTCTACAGTATTGTTTCGTAAATTGGTGGTTTCGTTTTTTAACATTATCTTCGGTTTTTTATTTATTGTAATTTTTTTGAACGAAATATTTGATATAAAAATGAGGCTTTACAGGACAGAAAAGTGCCCTCTTACAGTGAGTGCCCTCTTACAGTGAGTGCCCTCTTACAGTGAGTGCCCTCTTACGGTGAGTGCCCTCTTACAGTGAGTGCCCTCTTACAGTGAGCGCACAGTTAAAATTTAAGGGTTTCAATTTCCCCCCCCCCCCCACCATATAGCCGATAGCAGAAGTTGTAAGCCATGGTTAACTGCTCCCATTTGGGATTAGGGGCGGGGTGGGGGGTTCAGTTGACAGTGTCGGGGTACCGGGAGGTCCAGAAAATTTGGATTACCTGAAAATGTATTAACGTTATTTATCCTATGGGTGGCGGGATATATAGTGAAATCTCGGGAGTGTGTTATGCTGTTAAATGGTTAAGAACCTCTGTCTTAAAGTATTTACCGCCTTGGCGTGGCAGAACTTTGACTTTGGTTGGGGGGGTGTGGGGGTTAAGTATGGCTGATTGCGCAGCATCATGGACAAGCAAAAAAACGATGACGTACGCAAACTGATGATTTGTGCAAGCCAAGACGGTATATGATCTCTAATCTTAAAAGGCACTCTGTCACTCTGATTGTTAAAGCTATCCCCCCTAACCCACTCCATTGGAAAGACATGATTTCAAGAGTGCTTGGCATTGTGTGGTCAGTTCGCATACCCGGCTGACAACATTTTTTGGGGTTCTCGCCCCCGAGAGTCTTTGAATCCCTGGGTAACCACCAGTCCTAGCAACGAACGTGCCCGGGTGCTGTGAATAATGCATGAAGCTAGATCACCGAGTCGCGGCTCACTGCACTACATGACTTGTTTAAAGTTGTCTGAGTCACAGTGACATTAGCCCGTCGCAGCGTCGGCTTCAACCGAGGGCATTTTTAAAAACTATTAACAGAGAACAGATCACCAATGAACAATTAATATATTATCGAATTTTGTTTTGACAACATACATGTCTGAATTAGACTACAAGTTCTTCAAACTTTTTGTGTGCATACGTAGACCCCTCCCCTGCCCCCTCCCTCCTGTTTCTTTCCTCCAAATTTATTTCGCAATAGTAACTAGGTCATGGCCTACTCTTTTATTCTATAGGTGGTATTAAGGATTAGCGTAACATTTTGAAAGCTTAATCTCACGACAAGACATAATGACCCCTAGAGTAGCAGACAAAGCCCGTCCCCCCATCCCCCTCCCTAAGCTTGGCTTCCAACATGTTCATTTCGTTCTTAAGCTCTGATGAAAATACGACTGTGCCTTTCAATAATTTTTTTTATCCTTTTTTTTTTTTTGGTCTAAAGACCATGCAGTTGGTTTTTTTGTTTGTCAGTAATATCCCCCGTATTGCTGGATTGTGCGTCACGGGTACATGATACCATTACACGTTGATTCGTCCCATACTTAACGTATGTAGATCTTCAATGTGATGAACAGGGAGCCTTTAATACGTCTCTTGTCGTTTCAAAATTTGGCCGAGTTATCTGCAGTGGGGTTAATTGTTTTGTAAGATAACACGGTTTAACAGAAGAGCGTACCACAGGAGGTGCCAGCATATCAGGTTGCCACCAGAACAAAGTGCCACCAGAACAAAGTGCCACTAGACCAGGCTGCATCAGATCACGGCGCCACCAAAACCAGGTTGCTTCAGATCATGGTACCACCAGAGCAGTGAGACTCGGAGGAGTCCAATGAGAAGTTCAGGAGGAGGTCGAAGGAGAGGTCAGGAGCTTGGAGGGCGACACCTTGAGTACACAGAACTCGGTAACCATCCCTGGAGACGCCACTGACCCCCAGACCTAAATGATTCAGAGAAGTTTTGTTGGTGCTTTGTTTTGTATTTTCTTTTGAACTTAGGTTTGTTGTATGTTGTTTGTTGTATGTTGTTTGTTGGGTGCTCTTGATTTTTTTTTTGTCTGGTGCAAATTTATTTCTTCTTCGTTTGCCTTTTTGCCCCGTCTGGGGCACAGGCGTTCCACAAGAATTTTCCACTCAATCCCGGCACTGGGCTTTCCTTTCCAATTGCGTCCAGGTGTATATCCCTTATTTTGCATGTCTGCTTCTCCCTCGCGTCTACATGTATTCTTAGGTCTTCCTCTCTTTCTTTTTTCCCTGTGGATTCCATGTTAGGCATGGTCTGGTATTGCTATCTGGGGGTTTTCAGAGAGTATACCCTATCCACCTCCATCTTTTCTTTATGATATCTTTGCTCAACTGTAAATCCCTTAAACGTATTGATTAAATAAATTTTAATGTAAGAAGCTGATTTCACAACTTACAATTGAACTGAGATCATGAAACAAAAAGCTTCTTTAAAGCGTTAAAACAAAGTTGTTTGATTCGGGTGCAGCTTCTGTCTTGACTTAAGCAACACAATTAACGTCAGCTTTGTGACCTAGTTTAGTTTGTTAATTCTGAAAAAAAAAAAAAAAAAAAAAAAAAAAAAAAAAAAAAAAAAAAAAAGCTTAGCAAAATTAAAAGAGAGGAAGAAAAAAAAGAGGGGGGGGGGCGGACGGGGTTGGTGGGGTGCGGAAGATATTTCATCATCAACATCAACATTTTTGCTTTGAGTAAATCTCCAAATTTATCCCAGAGGTAACCCCAGGATCTCGTCTGTTCTGTACATCATTAGTAGCGATTTCAGACATTGGGATTGCGTGCAGCTGGTAAACATATCCAAGCCGCTAACAAAAGACTACGTAAAGATTTTGTTCAATGGTGTAATTTAACATGTTTGTTCTTTGCGTCATGAGATTCAAGGGTCAAAGGTCTAAAAAGAAGAAGAGAATAACAACAACAACACTACCGAAGTGTTATCACTCTACCAGTCGCTTCCCTTTGAAAGTAAGAATGCGGACGAATTAGGGATGATCTCTGAAGTAAGAATGCGGACGAATTGAGGATGATCTCTGAAGTAAGAATGCGGACGAATTAAGGATGATCTCTGAAGTAAGAAAGCGGACGAATTAAGGATGATCTCTGAAGTAAGAATGCGGACGAATTAGGGATGATCTCTGAAGTAAGAATGCGGACGAATTAAGGATGATCTCTGAAGTAAGAATGCGGACGAATTGAGGATGATCTCTGAAGTAAGAATGCGGACGAATTAAGGATGATCTCTGAAGTAAGAATGCGGACGAATTGAGGATGATCTCTGAAGTAAGAATGCGGACGAATTAGGGATGATCTCTGAAGTAAGAATGCGGACGAATTAAGGATGATCTCTGAAGTAAGAATGCGGACGAATTAAGGAGGATCTCTGAAGTAAGAATGCGGACGAATTAAGGATGATCTCTGAAGTAAGAATGCGGACGAATTAAGGATGATCTCTGAAGTAAGAATGCGGACGAATTAAGGATGATCTCTGAAGTAAGAATGCGGACGAATTAAGGATGATCTCTGAAGTAAGAATGCGGACGAATTGAGGATGATCTCTGAAGTAAGAATGCGGACGAATTAAGGATGATCTCTGAAGTAAGAATGCGGACGAATTAAGGATGATCTCTGAAGTAAGAATGCGGACGAATTAAGGATGATCTCTGAAGTAAGAATGAGGACGAATTAAGGATGATCTCTGAAGTAAGAATGCGGACGAATTAAGGATGATCTCTGAAGTAAGAATGCGGACGAATTGAGGATGATCTCTGAAGTAAGAATGCGGACGAATTAAGGATGATCTCTGAAGTAAGAATGCGGACGAATTAAGGATGATCTCTGAAGTAAGAATGCGGACGAATTAAGGATGATCTCTGAAGTAAGAATGCGGACGAATTGAGGATGATCTCTGAAGTAAGAATGCGGACGAATTAAGGATGATCTCTGAAGTAAGAATGCGGACGAATTAAGGATGATCTCTGAAGTAAGAATGCGGACGAATTGAGGATGATCTCTGAAGTAAGAATGCGGACGAATTAAGGATGATCTCTGAAGTAAGAATGCGGACGAATTGAGGATGATCTCTGAAGTAAGAATGCGGACGAATTAAGGATGATCTCTGAAGTAAGAATGCGGACGAATTGAGGATGATCTCTGAAGTAAGAATGCGGACGAATTGAGGATGATCTCTGAAGTAAGAATGCGGACGAATTAAGGATGATCTCTGAAGTAAGAATGCGGACGAATTAAGGATGATCTCTGAAGTAAGAATGCGGACGAATTAAGGATGATCTCTGAAGTAAGAATGCGGACGAATTAAGGATGATCTCTGAAGTAAGAATGCGGACGAATTAAGGATGATCTCTGAAGTAAGAATGCAGACGAATTGAGGATGATCTCTGAAGTAAGAATGCGGACGAATTGAGGATGATCTCTGAAGTAAGAATGCGGACGAATTAAGGATGATCTCTGAAGTAAGAATGCGGACGAATTGAGGATGATCTCTGAAGTAAGAATGCGGACGAATTAAGGATGATCTCTGAAGTAAGAATGCGGACGAATTAAGGATGATCTCTGAAGTAAGAATGCGGACGAATTAAGGATGATCTCTGAAGTAAGAATGCGGACGAATTAAGCATGATCTCTGAAGTAAGAATGCGGACGAATTAAGGATGATCTCTGAAGTAAGAATGCGGACGAATTAAGGATGATCTCTGAAGTAAGAATGCGGACGAATTAAGGATGATCTCTGAAGTAAGAATGCGGACGAATTAAGGATGATCTCTGAAGTAAGAATGCGGACGAATTAAGGATGATCTCTGAAGTAAGAATGCGGACGAATTAAGGATGATCTCTGAAGTAAGAATGCGGACGAATTAAGGATGATCTCTGAAGTAAGAATGCGGACGAATTAAGGATGATCTCTGAAGTAAGAATGCGGACGAATTAAGGATGATCTCTGAAGTAAGAATGCGGACGAATTAAGCATGATCTCTGAAGTAAGAATGCGGACGAATTAAGGATGATCTCTGAAGTAAGAATGCGGACGAATTAAGGATGATCTCTGAAGTAAGAATGCGGACGAATTAAGGATGATCTCTGAAGTAAGAATGCGGACGAATTAAGGATGATCTCTGAAGTAAGAATGCGGACGAATTAAGGATGATCTCTGAAGTAAGAATGCGGACGAATTAAGGATGATCTCTGAAGTAAGAATGCGGACGAATTAAGGATGATCTCTGAAGTAAGAATGCGGACGAATTGAGGATGATCTCTGAAGTAAGAATGCGGACGAATTAAGGATGATCTCTGAAGTAAGAATGCGGACGAATTAAGGATGATCTCTGAAGTAAGAATGCGGACGAATTAAGGATGATCTCTGAAGTAAGAATGCGGACGAATTAAGGATGATCTCTGAAGTAAGAATGCGGACGAATTAAGGATGATCTCTGAAGTAAGAATGCGGACGAATTAAGGATGATCTCTGAAGTAAGAATGCGGACGAATTAGGGATGATCTCTGAAGTAAGAATGCGGACGAATTAAGGATGATCTCTGAAGTAAGAATGCGGACGAATTAAGGATGATCTCTGAAGTAAGAATGCGGACGAATTAAGGATGATCTCTGAAGTAAGAATGCGGACGAATTAAGGATGATCTCTGAAGTAAGAATGCGGACGAATTAAGGATGATCTCTGAAGTAAGAATGCGGACGAATTGAGGATGATCTCTGAAGTAAGAATGCGGACGAATTGAGGATGATCTCTGAAGTAAGAATGCGGACGAATTAAGGATGATCTCTGAAGTAAGAATGCGGACGAATTGAGGATGATCTCTGAAGTAAGAATGCGGACGAATTAAGGATGATCTCTGAAGTAAGAATGCGGACGAATTAAGGATGATCTCTGAAGTAAGAATGCGGACGAATTAAGGATGATCTCTGAAGTAAGAATGCGGACGAATTAAGCATGATCTCTGAAGTAAGAATGCGGACGAATTAAGGATGATCTCTGAAGTAAGAATGCGGACGAATTAAGGATGATCTCTGAAGTAAGAATGCGGACGAATTAAGGATGATCTCTGACGTAAGAATGCGGACGAATTAAGGATGATCTCTGAAGTAAGAATGCGGACGAATTAAGGATGATCTCTGAAGTAAGAATGTGGACGAATTAAGGATGATCTCTGAAGTAAGAATGCGGACGAATTAAGGATGATCTCTGAAGTAAGAATGCGGACGAATTAAGGATGATCTCTGAAGTAAGAATGCGGACGAATTAAGGATGATCTCTGAAGTAAGAATGCGGACGAATTAAGGATGATCTCTGAAGTAAGAATGCGGACGAATTGAGGATGATCTCTGAAGTAAGAATGCGGACGAATTGAGGATGATCTCTGAAGTAAGAATGCGGACGAATTGAGGATGATCTCTGAAGTAAGAATGCGGACGAATTGAGGATGATCTCTGAAGTAAGAATGCGGACGAATTAAGGATGATCTCTGAAGTAAGAATGCGGACGAATTAAGGATGATCTCTGAAGTAAGAATGCGGACGAATTAAGGATGATCTCTGAAGTAAGAATGCGGACGAATTTAGCATGATCTCTGAAGTAAGAATGCGGACGAATTAAGGATGATCTCTGAAGTAAGAATGCGGACGAATTAAGGATGATCTCTGAAGTAAGAATGCGGACGAATTAAGGATGATCTCTGAAGTAAGAATGCGGACGAATTAAGGATGATCTCTGAAGTAAGAATGCGGACGAATTAAGGATGATCTCTGAAGTAAGAATGCGGACGAATTAAGGATGATCTCTGAAGTAAGAATGCGGACGAATTAAGGATGATCTCTGAAGTAAGAATGCGGACGAATTAAGGATGATCTCTGAAGTAAGAATGCGGACGAATTAAGGATGATCTCTGAAGTAAGAATGCGGACGAATTAAGGATGATCTCTGAAGTAAGAATGCGGACGAATTAAGGATGATCTCTGAAGTAAGAATGCGGACGAATTGAGGATGATCTCTGAAGTAAGAATGCGGACGAATTAAGGATGATCTCTGAAGTAAGAATGCGGACGAATTAAGGATGATCTCTGAAGTAAGAATGCGGACGAATTAAGGATGATCTCTGAAGTAAGAATGCGGACGAATTAAGGATGATCTCTGAAGTAAGAATGCGGACGAATTAAGGATGATCTCTGAAGTAAGAATGCGGACGAATTAAGGATGATCTCTGAAGTAAGAATGCGGACGAATTAAGGATGATCTCTGAAGTAAGAATGCGGACGAATTAAGGATGATCTCTGCAGTAAGAATGCGGACGAATTAAGGATGATCTCTGAAAGTAAGAATGCGGACGAATTAAGGATGATCTCTGAAGTAAGAATGCGGACGAATTAAGGATGATCTCTTGGACGTGAGACTCTGATAATGCTTATGTTCAGGAGAGTGGGCAAAACAACAGCAACAACAAAAATTCGCCGAGAATGACGTTGATTACACATCAGGTAAACTTTGCATTGCTCGAAGGTGCTTCAAATCTGCTTTTCAGAAAAAGCAGAGGAGAGGAGATGGTTTTGTGGAGAACATTGCACGCCGGCGAGTGGGAAGTGATTGTCTCATTTATGTCTACCCGGGTATAGCATTTTTCAGTGATGTCTACTCGAGTATGACATTTTTCAGTGATGTCTACCCGGGTATGACATTTTTCAGTGATGTCTACTCGAGTATGACATGTTTTAGTGATGTCTACTCGGGTATGACATTTTTCAGGGATGTCTACTCGGGTATAGCATGTTTCATTAAGGTCTACTCGAGTAACACATTTTTCAGTGATGTCTACTCGGGCATCGCATGTGATCACATCATTATGAACATGTCACACATCCCATTAATAAACAGTACAGTTTTCTAAAAGATGCAAATAGATGTAGTTTCTCTGTGACAATAAACAACGGTGAGAATTTTCATATAAGGTGGCTTATTTATTCGGAGAGCACCAATCTGTAATTATTTTTTTTTTTTTTTTTGTTGCAAACATTTTGGTTTGTCCAGTGAGTCAATATCAGTAAAGTCTGGAAGGTATGACTGGAAGCATGCCCATGAATAACTTACAGTCGCATGAACAGTCAGGACATCACCTTCAATGTCTATAGGAATGGTTTGAAACATCACTGCGCCTACAAACTACTGAAGCTATTGAGCAGGGGTTTCAATCACGTGCTGGAAACAGAACGTGAAATTGGCGTAAAGTTTTAGAACGTTTCGTGAGCATCACTAAATTTTTCTCAGAATGAGAATTTGGATTTTAGAGGAACTTCAGACACATTGATCTACTTGGGAAATTAGATTGAACAATGAGTGAACTTCTACGTCGAGTTGTGTCTTAAGAATCTCAAGTTCCCTATTGTGGGGGACAATTTTTTCAGAAGGAAGTAATCGATTTGTTAGGAAAATACTGTTCAAGAAAATATTATTAACGCAGCTAAATCATCCAAATCATTTAGCTTTATTTTAAACTGCACACCAGATGTTAGTAACGCGGTGCAGCTGTCATAAACTGTCAGATTTTTAGATGTAGAACACTTAGCATTAAAAAGAAAAAAAATCTTAAAGAAAACAAGATTGTGTTTAAATCGTAAAAATCTTTTAAACCTAGAAATTTAGGGAAAATATTATCTTAAAGTATACAATATGCATTTCAAAGAGTTTTATAAAAGTGCAAACCTGCATTTTTCCTCAGGAGCCTTCGGCGCCATCAATTTCTGCTCCCTCCTTAATGAAAACGATATTACTGGCTACATAATATCTTTAAAAAGCACAGGAGGTTATTTATTAAAATTATCTGAAAGAAGCGCTCAAGACACTTTTCAACAGATGATAGGGCATGACATGGGTCAACCTGGGGCCCTAATGATTCTCATAACGGTAATCTACTAAGTGAG
This sequence comes from Omphiscola glabra, assembly GCA_964017045.1. Taxonomy (NCBI): domain Eukaryota; kingdom Metazoa; phylum Mollusca; class Gastropoda; family Lymnaeidae; genus Omphiscola; species Omphiscola glabra. The sequence goes on from OZ024796.1 coordinate 38,355,339, forward strand.
CGTCGGTTATGAAAAAAAAATCATGTTGTTCCAGTTTGAAGTGCTATTTAAACGGTTAATGTTTTATTGATAAGACAAAAATAAAAATCTCTTAATTATCAAAATAAATAGAAATGTTTTTATGACAATTTAAATATTCTTTTCAGCACATATATAAAAGACAACATTTTTAAAAAAAGAACAATTGAACAATTTAGAAATTGTTCAAGTAATTTTTTAAAGACAATTTAATGCATGAAAAGAAAACAGAGTTTGAGCTTATATCATCTCCACAAAAACGACAGCGGGACATGAACTCATGCAAATAAGAAAGGAAAATATAGTGGCTTGTGCCAAAATAACTTTGCCGATTGCCCTTTGAGTGCAGCCCGAATTTTCAGCTATCAGCAGTCTGTCTGTGGACACCAGCGTCTTTTGGACTAACATTTTGTTGATGAACAACAATGGAGTGTTCGCTGAGTGCATTTCTTTGCCCAGTGGTGCCTGCTACTAGTCTAGGGTAATCCCTTATTTTAGCGCAATTAATTATATTAGTGAAATAAATTGACATTAAAAACTTCCGTTTTACCTGATAGACTGCAATTATTAAAACACTTCGGCCGCCTAACACTTCAATGGTTACTGTAACATGTATTTATTGTTTTCCAATAATTAGTTGTCATGTATCATTTTTTTCGTGGAAAAGTGCAGGTCACGTGCGTATAATAAGTTATATTATTTCTTAAAGAATGGAACCCAATAGGGGCCCCTCTTAAAACTTAAAATATAATTTTTTTACAATTAATGGAATTTATTTTTCTGGAAAAGTGTGTGGAGCGAAGTTAAGCCTGTTGCTTATAATACCCTTTTCACAAACATTCCACCTGATGTCCACTAGGTTTCCCAGGCTATGTCTTCCCTGTACAAACATAAACCATCATGAAACGTAAGAGTCAACTCCTCCCTCACCTACTGTACCTTTGTCCGGTATGTCGGGCTATCGTTCCCAGGTGCACCCCTGGTCATTTGTGACGGTGCAATGAATTTTTTATTAAAAGGCAGACGAACCGGAAACAAAACACATGAATGGGAAACAAGTCTACAAGTATATAACTGTGAAAATAAATACAGTATATAACTTTGAAAATAAGTACAAGTATATGGCTGTGAAAATAAATACAAACATTTAACTGTAGAAATAATACAAGTATACAACTGTGAAAATAAATACAAGTATATCACTGTGAAAATAAATACAAATATTTAACTGTGAAAATAAATACAAGCATTTAACTGTAGAAATAATACAAGTATACAACTGTGAAAATAAATACAAGTATTTAACTGTGGAAATAAGAAATTCGTTAAGAATTAATGCGAATGGCTGGCATTAAATTACAGATGTGATCCCGTTCCCGGTGAGATCTCGCTCCTTTTGGGATCACTGTTCCCGGGGAGATCTCACTCCTTTTGGGATCACTGTTCCCGGTGAGATCTCGCTCATTTTGGGATCACATTTGCGGGTCGGCTCCCTTTATGTGGGCCCTGACCAATGTTCCCTTTAAGCTGCGTGGCCGCGCAGCTACCTCACAGATACCGCGCAGCAGTTTTGAGTATCCGCGCAGCAAATTTTTATAAAAATAAATTCGTACAGATACGCTGCACTCTGCAAAGTAAAACTTTGCACACAACTTTATGATTTTGCACACGAACCAGCAAACCTTAGAGTGAACATTGGCCCTGACTAGCGTTATTTTAATTAAATGTAAGTGCTAGAAACACGTAACCTGTTTGATATTTTAAGCAGGTGGAGACATGAAATAAGCGCCCGGGGTAAATGATCTCGTCGGAGAATGTTGCCTCTAACAATGACATTGAAGAAAGTCGATTAGAGACCGACCGAGAGTGATCTTCTGATTTCGACCGAAACCGAAACTAGGCAAAAAGTTAAAAATGACTTTCGGCCGAAATCAAAGCCTAAAGCAAAAGCTTAACGAGACTTTCGGCCGAAACCAAAGCCGAAACCGAAATATTTAGATATTTTGAAATTCGTTGACGCATACATTCTGCATAAATGGAAAAATTATGGGGAAAGTATCAATATTTACATTCTTGTTATAAATAATGACATCATCGTGAATATTAATAAATTAATATCTATCAATACTTTGGCTTTACCATTTTTATTAAAAAGTAATTTAAATTTGTTAAAAATGTTTATTTAAGTAGAGTGGTACGAGAAAATTTGAACCGTGGAGGGAAGGGGGGGGGGTAAAATTAATGCAAAATAGACCCTTGAGTGTCCTTTGCATTTATAATGTAATTACAACGCTACCCAAACATACATATGATATGTATACAATAATACTTAGCGTTTTCATAAGTGGCTGTCAAGATATCGCTGCATCAATATTTAGTCTAGAACCAACATATTAGACTTTTTGTGATGATGACGCTCGGCGACCAATCTGGCTTACTCCCATTGGTGGGGGAAAACTATCTTTTTAACCTGCTCTCTTACAATTGTTGTTCTGACGGGTCTCGACGGAGAATCGCAAAAGACATCTAAATAAACTACCACAAATGACATCAGAATAGCCTTGAGTCTAATGGTACCCGGGTGCGAATGGCGGCGCTGCGTGTCTGGGTCCATTTTGACTAATGCTATTCGTATGTCATTTTGTAGTAGTTTATTTTAGTTTAAATGAAGAATTACATTTACAAACGTATAGTACATTCAATTATCTTTCATTTGATACCTCATTTGGTCGGTGACCAGAAATACGCGCACATGACAAACGCGCACACGATAAACGCGCACAGAAAATTCCGCAAACCCACAGCTGCGCACAGGAAAACTGCGCACACAGAAAACAGCGCACACTGACAAAAAGCGGACACCGAAAATTCCGCACACGGACAGTTGCGAACGTTGACAGTAGCGAACACATACAAATGCGCAAATTTCTATGAAATTTAGGCTTCGTTAGTACTAGGAGTAGGAAGATTATTCATTTAAACTATAATTATTATTAATAAAACTAAAATAGGCTTAGTTATATACTAAGACGATTATTTGGCTAATGTTAAGAGATATCACCGTGACTTCGTTAAGGATACATTTAGGGTTCAGGTTAGGTTTAGGGATACATTTAGGACATTTTTACATTATTTTTAAACATTGTATTCTTAATTTTACGGTTCACTGCAATCAAGTTGGCAGTCATGGTAAAAAACGCGGAGATATCTCTCAACATTTACCGATTATTTTAAATTATAATTTTAATACTTCATTACGATGATATAGTCTATCATAGTTGTACTATATAGGCCTACGTACTAAGTGTTAATGGAATGGAGAATATAAATTCAAACGTTCATTGCCTACAGGAGTCATTTTGCTTATTGTGACTATAATTTAATAATTTTAATTTAAAAGTAATATTTTCCATACCGTTATCAGACTCTTAACTCGCCTTATACTTATAATAACTTATACTGATGTCAGTAATCTTTTTAATACCCGGTATTTAAATATCTTTTTACAGGAGAATTAGCCTAATGATACTGTCAATAAAAAATTTAAAAAAATAATTCTTCTTTGTCATATAGAAATTTAACTTTTGATACAATAAATCTATTGTTACCAATATAATTACTATTACTATTATTATTATTATTATATTTGTGTAAAGTTTTAATTTTATAAATCATAAATAAGATGACCCATTTTTTAATAATTCGTCTTTACAAGGATTCTTTAATAATTATTTCTAATCCCAGGCACTTATTATCCTCATAATTGCCGACTTGTCTTTTAAGCTGACAACCAACTACAACCTTTTCAACTCTTTAATGAAATTTTAATTACATTGTACGATTCCAATTATGCGCAAATGTATGTGTTCGCTATTGTCAACGTTCGCAACTGTCCGTGTTCGGAATTTTCTGTGCGCGTTTATCGTGTGCGCTTTTGTCATGTGCGCGTTTTTCACGGAACCCATTTGGTCTTACAAACCGAACAATTTTTAATCCCAACCTCTCAGTTCGGGTACCCGGGTACCAATAGCCACTTTAAATATACAGATCATCAAATATATCGAGCCTAGCGATATTTTATAAATTCCACTAACTGTAATCGGTTAAAGGCACCAGTTATTATGCGTTTTAAAACTGTTTTAAAATGACAATTTTGTCATTTTTAAGAAAACATTGTATCTCTTTGTTATATTGTTTTACATATTGTGCTCCAGTTGAGGAGGGGGGGGGGGGCAGTGCCCTCCCAGAGACATAGCTGAAAGAAACACTGTAATGATAATTATATTTTTTAAAGCTTTGAGGCCATCATTCAATTTTAATTAACATCATTCCCTACTGTAAAAGTCATGGTTTTATTATTAAATATAATTTGCAAACATAAAAAGATTGCCCACGTTTGATACTTAGTGAGAACGCTATTAAAAGTACATACCTTAAAATTGAAGTAAATGTAATTTAATACAGTGTAATTTAAGTCTTTAAACTTGTGAGTTGCAAAGAATAATTAAACAAAAAATACAGATAAATGCGAACGGGAAGTAACACTTCGGCTCATAGTCGGACCGGCAAATTTCCGAAGCATTGCGATATTTTTAATCGAAGAATGTAAGCTTCTAAGAAGATTGGCTTAAAATATACGGATCATCATTTAAATCGAGCGTAACGATATTTCATAGATTCCACTAATTGTAATCGGTTAAAGGCACCAGATTGCATTCTTTTTAAACTTTTTAAAATCACAATTTAGTCGTTTTTAATTTCAAAAATATATTATCGTTCTATTGTTTTTACCCATTTTGCTCCGGGGGAGGGGGTGGGTGCATTGACAATAATGGACTACCAGTAGTGGTGGAAATTGTCGAGTCTAAATATTTCCATCACAAGTATAACGGAGCCCATTGGCGAGATGGCCACATAGTGGTGAGATGGCCACACAGTGACGAGATGGCCACAATGGAGTCATCGATTGAGAGATATATCCTCCTGGGTAAAGATATCATGTCCGATGGCTGGTCGGCAAATGTATATATTGACCGCATCAACGGAACTTCGTCGATCCTGCTTATAGCGATGTTCACATAGAAAACATGGAGAACATATGAATGCGAGCGAAGTGCAAACTTCGTCAGTTTGGAATATCCCGTGAACTGTTCCGGTCATATCCTCATGAATTTGTATTCCGCGACAAGTTCTGCGACCAAGATTAAGATCGTCGCAGATAACTATGAACTATCCAGAGTTTGAATCACCTCAAATGACATGAGATGACATATTTCTGATATAAAACTGCTGTTTTATTTAAGTTTCTCCAATATTTCTGATATAATAACTGTTGTTTTATTTTCGCTAAATATCAATGAATATTGTAATATAATTTGATGTAAATTAAATTTCTTGTTTCGTTATTGTGAGCATGCTTTTAGTTTTAAAATTGCTATCTGGCATATAAGATGAAAAAAATAAACAGCACAACGAAATGATCGTTTACGCTACCGGCTATCAATGATGGCCGTAAAAAATCAAATAAAAAGAAAAGTTAGTGCTGTACAATTTATTGTTAGTTAACTAATACAACCTGAACTAAATTTAATAAAGAATACATATAAGTTTACTCGCGTACATTCGAAATTCGATCAGAAATAATATAAGCACCTGAACTGCACTAAATTTATTTGTCAATATTTATATATGTCTATCATCCGTCACTATTATCACTATCACTCAGTTTAAGTATCGTGCTACTATTATGATATGGCCTTAGCTTAGTCATACTCATTGTCTTTCGTCATTAGTCTTATTAAATTTACATTCAGTAATTAGTCTTTATTAACTGACTAGTCTCATTATTCATTATTGATATGTAATTGGTCATTGGCCCCTTACCCCATTTACTTATTTGTAAAAATGTTAATAAATATTAAAAATTTAAACATTTATCACGATTAAATCGAGGATTAGTCACATAAGTCAAGTGTCATTATCTAGCAGAGTAGGTTTACCTAATTATAACTTGACTTTCAGTCCCACCCAGTAGGTGAGTGTGTGGTGGAGTTGCAAGGGTTGTGAAAGATAGTGATTAATTATAGGGTTGCATGACTGAGGAGCCATCGGCCATATCACTGGTTTCTTTATTATGAATTTAAATTGATTAAATTTTAAATAAATAGTGGAACAAGATATTTAATTCTAATTCTGCAGTTCTCTTTAAAATTCTTAAGAAAATTAGATGTCCTTATTTTTTTATATTATATGCATTATTAATTTCAAAAGTTAAAGGCAAAGGGGTGTGACAGTGTGAGTCTCTGTCAAAAAATTCTTAGGGCTTTGGGAATGTTTTGTTAAAAAATTCTATGCAGAATATATAGAAATTTTTGTGAAATCCTAACCTAAGGCTATGCTGCCCTAGACCTATCAAACAGTCTTACTTTTCTAAAATTAAACTTTTCTTTATTAGTTTTTTTTCTACTTATGGTGAAATTACCATCGTGAGAGTGGAAAAAATAGCTATGTCTCGATTTGCAAAACGACAAGTGGCCACAAAAGGTGGATTTTCAGAGTCAACACACCTGACAGAACAGCCATTGGGCAGCATACACCCATCTATCCTCAAACAGGCTCGGAAATCAGGAGTTCTCAACCTCAGTCAAAGAGGTCTAATAACAGGTAGCTTAAATTTAAATGATACAATTTAAAAAAAAAAATTTTTTAAATCTAAATTGTATTTGTGTTAGCAATTTTAAATCTGTTTACCTTTAAAAATTTTAATTTCAGAAGAGTTGTTTTGAGGAAATTGTTGTGTTATTGTTTAAATATAGCAAATAATTTACAAACAAAAGCAGTAAAAATTGATAGTTTTTCTGTTGAATTTCTGAGACAGTAAAAATTGCTAGTTTTTCTGTTGAATTTCTCAGGCAGTAAAAATTGATAGTTTTTCTGTTGAATTTCTCAGGCAGTAAAAATTGATAGTTTTTCTGTTGAATTTCTGAGAATGCTCACCTTCATTCTTTTGTAGACTTCCAATTTGCTATGGCTATGTCAAATATATTTAGATATATAATATAATAAACTGTCAACTCTTTTTGATTGGGCTTTGATATTTTCAGTGCACATCACTTTTCTTTTTCTTGTTAAGACTTATCACTTTTGTGCTTTTTGGGTTTTTTCTATGGGTATGATTGATCTGTGAATGGATTTTAAGTTAACAGGTTGACAGTTTTAAAAAGGGCAAGTAATTGAATAGTCCTATATAATTCTCCTTTTAAGAGTTATAAAACTGAATTTTTTTAATGTTTAACTATTTTATTCTATTAATTAGTTCCAGATGCTGTGTGGAACATCCAGGAAATGGTTCCTGAGGAAGCTAAAAGTGTTTCCATGGATAATGCTGATGACAAATGGTGGGACACTGTTGACCTAACCAAGCTTATTCTAGCTTCCAACCATCTCTCATCTTTGGGCGATGGTCTCAGCAACTTGCAAGCACTAACAGTTCTAGATGTGAGCATTGGTTCATGTGATTTCTATCTCAGTTGATCAAAACATCAATTTTTTAAGTTCTGTTAAGTTTTTGTTAATATGTATACATCTTGAAATGTCCTTCTATAAAAATGTTAAAGCTACTTGATGTATGTAATTGGTGACTGTACTTAGAAATTTAATACAAAATCTTAGATCTTGCTTGTTTGTCACTGAAAAATTCTGATGTAAAAAAAATTGAATGAATCTTAAAAGTAATGATTGTTTTTTATTTCATACTGATGGATAAGCAAAAATTTGAATAACAGAAAATTTAACAATAATAGTAAGTAGAATAGGGGGAAATGAATTTATACTATTCAGTAATCTATATCTGGTGATGGTCAATGAGTGAATGTCCTTTTACTTTTTTTTTTCAAGATTCACGATAATCAACTGACTAGTCTACCAGCTGGCATAAAGCATCTGGAAAACCTTCAAAAACTTGACATTAGGTAAATTTGTATTTAGCTCGCCCAATGACTTAACCCTTAATCTAATAACCTGTGCACTGTCTCATTCGGATTGTCATACATTTCAGTTGTGTTCATATTTGATGATCAGTTAACCCCATGAAATCTGTGAGAGGAAATAATAGGATCTGTTTCATTGGTGTTTACTTATTTCTATATCCAACAGCCGAAACCAGCTGAAAGAGATTCCCATCCAGATTGGATTCTTGAGTAACCTGACAAGTCTTCACCTGGAAAATAATCAGATCTTAGAAATCTGTGCAGACATCTGTAGTCTTAGAAAGTTGGAATTTTTGGTAATTGCCTAACAAAATGATAGATCACTACTGTTGTTGAATAATACGTATCCTGGTTGTTCGTATTATTATAAAATGCAGTTCAATTTTTTAAAATTATTATAGCAAAAATAACTTAACTCATTCCCTACTGCAGAGCTACTTCCGTACTTAAATTATTTTCCTGAGAAAAGGGAAGTAACTCGGTTTTGAAGTTAATTTACATTTTAAAAATATTTTTAAAGCTGCTAAATATTAATAAATGTTAATGAATTAAGGACGAATGCATCAAAGAATGAATAAGGTTTAATAAAAAATATAACATTAGTGGCAAAAAAATAATGAACAATGGCCAAAAAATCGATTTTTGGCACCTCGGTTGAACACATGCTAGATATAGACGCACCGTACCAAAGCACACGTAGTTTAAAAGTGAAACAAGATAAAAACATCCGGTTTTTAAATTGAAACCACGCAGAATAACGCCATCGCCGGAAGTCTCGATGGATGCGAGATTTCATTGCTTTTTCAACTAAAAACGAGAGAGGTGTGTCGCTATGCGCCGGGACGCATTTGGACGCATCCGTCGGAACCCCAAAGGACGCATTTAGTCGCATCCGTCGGGAATGAGTTAACAATATGTTATTAATCTCTGTTAAAATGAAATTTAGTAGGCAAAGGGGAAGTGAACATATGTTTAATGATAACGGAAACAATATGAAAATGTTTAGTGTAAAACTACTTAATTATGCCTTGCAAATGTGTAATGAAATATGACTCCTTTTTTTTTTTTTTAGGATGTCTCCAACAATCAGATCCAGTCCCTTCCAAACGCCATCAGGCTGATGTCTCAGTTGAGACACCTGAACGTTGCCAACAACAAACTTACTCACCTGCCTCCTGACATAGGTGATCTAACAGGTAAAAGCTCTGGCAGCATGTGCTCTCTTGTTTTTAGATTTTTGTGGTGTGATCATGTCATATTATAAAAGCATGTATGCTTTTAAACTTATGAACACCTGCTATGGCTAATGAGAAACCGCCAGCGTGTTATATTTTTTTATCAATTCAAAGGGAAAACTAACATCTTTATGTATCTATTTTGCTTCTGGTGCGTCCATGTTTTAAATTAATAGTGCTGAGTGAAATAAATGCTGTCACGCAGCGAGCTTCATGCTGAACTCCAGTAAATAGCTTTATGTTTAGGGGAAGTTGATTATCATTTGGTGTTGTTATTGGTTGTGTTCCTGTGCAACACAGCTCCATGCTGTACTCCAGTAAATAGCTTTATGTTTAGGGGAAGTTGATTATCATTTGGTGTTGTTATTGGTTGTGTTCCTGTGCAACACAGCTCCATGCTGTACTCCAGTAAATAGCTTTATGTTTAGGGGAAGTTGATTATCATTTAGTGTTGTTATTGGTTGTGTTCTTGTGCAACACATCTTAATGCCTGAACTCCAGTAAATAGCTAGATTTTTTTTTTTTGAAAAAGGATTTTTTTTTAAAAATGTCCCTGTTTTTTTTGACATCTTTGTTCTGGGGGCTGCACACCATTCAGAACTGGGTCATGGGCCTTATTTTCACTTCAGCCATGTGTGCGCCTGTGAGTCTTTTCAGTAGCCTGGTACAGGAAGGTATTTTTTTTTGTAAGTCTTTGTTTTAAAATGATCGACAGCATCTTCTCTGTCGATGGGTTTTTGTTTAATGTCATCTCTGCGGTTCCTATCAGTGGTTTATTTCTGGCACAAACGGTTTATGAAGGCGATGCACTCTCATTATGACATAGGGCGATGCAGTCTCATTATGACATGGGGCGATGCACTCTCATTATGACTTAGGGCAGTAGATTTCATTACATATTATAGAAAATTAGAAATTAACTTTTTTTTTTGTAACACTTGGACCCAACTGGTATTTTCTCAAAATACCCGGACATGATGTAAAAAAAAACTGCACCCAGTTAAGCACTAAGTCTACAATATTTTTCACAATGGCTGAAGGCCACATGCCTAAATTACCACTGAAGGATGAAGGATTCTTATTTCTAGACATTTTGCTTGGAAACTGTAGCTTGTTATGACATTATATATACGGTGAAACCTCATTTTAATAGGATAATCATGTTCCAAAAAATCAGAATGTGTTATGTTGGTGCACATATTAGTTGGTTTCTGCTGTACATTTTTTCCCCATATGTTCTATGTTGTATGCCTCAACACTTTCCCTCCAGCCTTACGCATGTTTGATGCCACCCACAACCAGCTGCAGTCACTTCCTGATGAGTTTGGAAATTTACTTCACCTGGAGCAGCTTTTCCTAAGGCACAATCAATTACAGTATCTGCCTGTGCTGCACCATTGTACAAACCTTAAGGTCTGTTCCTTGTGTTGCTCTGTAACTTTGTTTTTTTTTTTTCTTTTGCTGGCATCATGTGGATGATACGGCTTGGCACCAGTGGCGTCGCAGGAGTTGTCGGAATGTTTCATTGGTGAATTCAGAGTATCCTTCTCTTAGATGAGTTGCCATGGTGTTTTTGCTTGACTGGGCTTTGGTGGGGATTGAACTCAAGACCATCAACTTGAGATTTGCTCAGTTTTAGACCACTAGGCCACCCAGCACCCATAACTTCACCAATCTTAGATTCAGTTGCCTGTAGGCTCTCTGCTTTATAGTCGTATCAAATAAAAGCAACAATGGGTTGGGTACTTGAGATAATTTTTATAAACGGAAATAAATGAATAATTTGTAAATATTTCTTTATTGTTCTTTGCTAACAACTGGCGTGGTAGAATCATCAAAATTTAACAAGCCCTTTAAGCGACCACGACTAGCATTTCTTTATAAATGTGCCAGTCATAAGGTCACTAATTGTCTCTTCTAAGCTACTGCATTAATCTGAAAGTATCAGTAAGGTTAGCACTCATTAGTGTAACAAAAATCTCCTTGCCATTTTAATGATTAATAAAACTATTCATTATATAATGAATAATTTTTTTTTGGGGGGGGGGGGAATACTTTTGTTGATGGATTTGTTTTGAAACATTTCAATTTATTCCACCAGGAAATTTTAGTTGGAAATAATAGCATCCGAGGGCTGACAGAGGAACATTTACACCACCTTACTTCACTTACGTCCCTTGATCTGCGAGACAACAAGCTGGTCAAACTTCCTGATGAGATCACATTGCTGGAAAAGCTAGAGAGGCTGGACCTTACCAACAATGACATTAGTGTGTAAGTTGGGGTCTAAGTATGGGGTGCTGTGGCCAGAAAACTTGATGCCTGGTGAGAAATCTGATTTGAGAGTTCTGGTGATATGTTAGAGGAGCTGCGTTTGCGTTTTTTTTTGGTGGTTTTTTTTTAAAGTGCTCTGATGGTGCCTGTTGTGCTGGGATTGATGGGGGGGGGGGGCAAATGTGATCAAACTGTCTCATGTTCCCTTGTCTTCCTACATCTTTCTGTGACTAGTTTAAAATTCCATAACTGCTTTTTAGTTAAGCAAACATGATTACATATCACTCGTATAGGAGATGCAATAAGAAAGTAAGAAACGCTAGATTTCATTTTTTAAAAATTGTTATAAAAAAAAAAGAACTTATAAATAACACCACGAATCAATCAACATAATTAAATGACCATGAAATGAATTTTAAGCAACCCACCCTAATATAAAAAATATTTTTATTTACTAGTCATTTAATATCAATTTCCCAGTGTCTTGCAGGGCTAAATTTTGATGCACTTCTTGTTTTGGGGAGATTTTTATATTTCTAAAATTTTGACGAATTTTTAATTTAACTATAACAAAAACATAAATTCACTAATACTTAAGCAATAAATAAACCAATGCTAAAGTATTTCTATTTACTTCTTAACTTTTTTCAGCTAAATGCTATTTTTTAATTTTATTCTGTTTTTTTTCTGTTGTTTGTTCGCTGACGAAGGCTTCCTGCCAACACGTTAGTCGTTGTGTTGCGTTTTTTTTTTCAGGTTTGACCATACTCTGTTTTATCTGTTTCCTTTTTGGCTTTTAGAATTCCTAATTCATGATCACAGACCTGTTTACTCTTAAGAGTTTGCCGTTCAATGTAAGATTTTGAGATGTCTTTTACGATTGTATGCCGACACCTGTTAGAACTACGATTCTACGAGACTGTGCTAAATAAATATATTCCTGTGGTTTTGGGGATTAAACATAAAAAACAATAGTAAATAAAACAATGTTGTTTCGGTTGTTTTAGCTCCTTTCTATTTCTATAGCTGGCGGTGAATGGACAGAGAAATTTGGAATGGCTGGGGGCCATCCTTAATTATATGACATACACAGGGAAATGGGGTGGTGCTGACTTGGAAGTGCACAGGTGTGCATGGGAGGGGGGTCTAAATATTTTTAAAGGCTGTAAAATAGCACCATCACGTTTCATATTAATAATTGTGATGCTGTTGCTTTGCATTTTCACAATGAACTCGCTAGATACAGTAACATTAATATTTAGTGCATTTGACCTCGCGACAAACTTAGAAATCATTAAGATTAAGAAGTAGAATGGTGCAAAACTATATGCTGGTACACACAAAAGTGCATCCCTGTATTTTGAAGTAATAAACAAATTTCAGGGAAGGGGCTCAGCTCCACATTTGCTCTGGTGACTTCAGGTGGCGTCTTCAATATCTGCTCCCTACCATATCTTCATATATCAAAGTGGCATATGACAGGCACCTTTTTATTTGCAATAGTGCACTGTATATAAATATATAAATTATGGCAGTAATCTACTTTGACAAGTGACCTTAATTTGACATGTGATATGAATAGTTATTGTATACACCATACTGTGTCTATTTATTTACTTTTACTATACAGTATTGTATGATTTTTAGATGGTAAAGTACTACTCTGAGACTATGTTGTACTATTTTGGGATTTCCAGGGTCACCAGGTCTGTGGTCAGTCATTTGATTTGACAGTTTTAAAATTCTCACTGAAATAAAAGGAGAAAATATTTTTAATTGATTTATGTAAATGAAGTGTTACTACTGTTGCTGTATAAAGTAAATGTGTTCTCTTTTAACCACCTGCAGGCTACCTTACAAGATGGGATGCATGACAGCTCTGAAAGCAATAATCTTAGATGGTAACCCTATGCGTTCCATTAGAAGAGATATTGTGATGGTAAGCGTTTAAGATCAGTGGTCCTTTTAATCATTTATCCCAAAGGAGGGCAAACATTTGTAGCCACAAGCCATGTTCAAAGGGTAACAGAGGTTTGATGAGGCTTAAGTAACATAACTACACAACACGAAGAAAATGTCTCAGCTCTGAAAATATAATATACATGTTAATTGTTTGTTCTGTTCTATGATTTTGAAATATTGTCTAAAGGGCCATTTAAAACGAAAGCATGAGCCGCAATTGGCTCATGAGCCATAGCTTTTCTACCCTTGATTGATCCTGTAGGTAGGCAAGATGCAATATCTTCTTTAATATTTCACTGCGCATGTTGACTAAGATATATCTATCAGTGATAGACAAAATGCGGGTGTTAGCAACAGCTCTAGGGATGGGATAAATCTTATAAATATTTCAGAATCACAAACTTTTACTGTTTAACTTCAGTCTAGATTTAAATATATTTTTGAACTTACTTTGTTGTCAAAAGATACAATGTCCCCATGTCTGAAATAATTTCTCAAGAACTGATGAAATAAGGGTACATATTTCAAATAAATTATTGCAGTGATTAATATAAGAATATATAAAAATATAAATCTGATATTTTACAGAGGGGTACAGCTGAGCTGAAGAAATATTTACTGAGTCGTCTAAAAGATGAGGAGAACGAGGGTCTCGATAACCAGTTGTCAGCCAGTGCAGTACCCATGCCTGGTGTGGCAGACGATGTCATCAGCCAGCACGATTTACACCAGATGAAGTCATTGGATTTCAGGTTGGTGCATCTGGGCAAACTGGATTAGAATGTTTTTCTATTCTCAAAATAAATAAACTAGTAATTTTTGATGAGTTGTCATGTTGTAAGTGTGGACAAGAAAAGAAACAAACCCTCATTGTTAAGTTGTCATAGTTCAACACTGTGTCACCAAAACTCTGATCAAGCAATCACTAAGTTCCACTTAAAAATTACTCGCGTGTGAATTCATTTTTTTTGTGGTCGAGGCTTACTTAATTAAAGTGTGCAATTATTTAGATAAAACCAGACTATTTGAATCACCAAAAATTCATTTTAAATAAATTTTGGTCATTAGAAAAATAATAAAAACAATGAGTGTGCAATTAAAGACCTTAGTGCTAAAAGTACTTAAGTCACATTTTGTCAAAATCAATCTAAACTGTGATCTTTTCTTACCCAGTTCAGCCAAGTGTACTGCAGAAATTTGAACACATTAAAATGTGCATTAGGCCCTTAATTAAACAAGACAAAAAAATTAAAATAGTCATATTTTATAGACGAAAAGTATATTTGAACTTGATTATCTCAAAATGTGCATTTTGTGACTTAAGTACTTTTAGCACTAAGGTCTTCAATTCTTTTTTTTATTCTTAGTTTTTGAAGAAATGTAACAGATGAAATAGTTGTTACATTAATATGTGTCTCCCTTTTACAAAAAATCCAAGGGGTCAATAATTGCTAAATTGCTTGTTGATAATTTTTTTGTAGTAATAAAAAAGTGGCTTCCGTCCCTGAAGACATTATCAAGGTTGCTGTGGAGGCAGGTATCAGGGTCATCAACCTGAGCAAAAATCTCCTACCTGATTTACCCAGTGGGTAAGTCTGACAGAATTTTAGTTTTTGACCTACAAGTTAGTAAACTGTCAGTTGTTTAACCCTCTTGAGACTGAGCCTTTTTGGACAGTCTGTGTCAAGAAGGTGGAGCCATTTTCACAAGCCCTGCACTTACTTTGACAAAAAAATGTATAAAAATAATAGTGACTTTAAAAATATAATATATATAGTTTTGTAGGAAATGGAATTAACTAATACAAGCAAGCCACCATTAGAATAGCAAGATGAGCAAGAAATGTGAGAAGTAATCTGATTGGCTGGTACAAAGACCAGCCAGCCAATAGGCAGATAGATAGGCCTTTCATATTTTTTCACATAAAACTCTGGGCCCATAGATTGGCACTGCCGTCTCATGAGGGCTAAAAGGTTTTCAAACAAATTGTTTTCGGTGTTTGTGGTTTCTGTAATTTGCTTTCTGGTGTATTACAGCATTTTACATTGCCCTATCCTTAATGTCAAGATAACTCAGCACACGTGTAGGGTAGCTGATTTATTTACACTTTTTTTGGTTTTGCTAGTGTCTTCAACAAGGTTAATATGAGTGTTTTCTTCCTCAGCCTTATTGCCTTCCAAAACCTTTTACAGTGCAATAAATTTAATTATGATAGTTCTTCAGTGACTCCAGTTTGTTACAAAATGTGTCAATATGTTTGAGATATCCTTCAAATTTTGTCACATACAGGCTGCTGGCCCTTGCGCCAACACTGACCGAGATCAACCTGGGATTTAACAAAATCAGCCAACTCTCCCCGAGCACAGAACGTTTTACTAAACTCTTCATGTTGGACCTCAGGTGAGAAGTTATTTCCATAGCGCTTATTGAGGTTTTTGTTGATATGATGAGCAAAAAGATTTATATAATTAAACATTCTTAATTTTAAAAAAAATTCATAGACAAGGAAATTTTTTTGTAATATTGTCGCATATTATAGCTAAATAAAGATTATATCTAGATATGGCGGCAACCTGCGGAATAGATTGAAGGAACAGATGCATCTCTTTTTTTTCTCTCTCTTACCTTCAATGCTATTTAAACAATGGCAGATGTCTGCGGCTCCCAAAATGTTTTCTAAGCAGATAAAATTTGCCGACTTCTTACTTAGGATCTGATAGTTTGTTCAAAGAAGTTTCTCAGCTTCATAAATTTTTTGTTGTTGACATCTTCTTTTGAAGATTCACATCACTGGAACCATGACAATGTCTCATCGATGAATAATGTCATTTACAGAAACAACCAGTTGTCCAGCCTGCCGCCTCAATTGGCTTCTCTGAAATGCTTGAGGGAACTTATACTGTCCAACAACAGGTACATTGTTAAATTTAATAGTAATTAGGTTTACAGATTTAATAAACAAATTTAAGATCATTACACATCTGGGATTTCCAAGGGATTTGTTATGAATCATGTAATCCATCAGTGCATATCAGTGGCCCCTTACAAGTCTGTGGTTTCAAAAGGATTTGTTATGGTTCATGTAACAAATTAGATCATGTTAGCGGGGCTGATAAAACTATCATGTACCTATAAAAATTAAAATTTTGGCCAACAACACAGCCTGTGTATTACTCACCAAAGCTCACTGTGTACCACTATCATGCTGTTTAAATGCATGGATCTGATGTAAGTGCGGCTGGCTATTTTTTTGGGTCCAGATTGTTTCAAAGATTGAAATAATAATTGGTGGAAATGTATTATTACATAATAGTGCTAGCTCTCCCCAAAGCACCCCCACACAGCCCAAGCACTGTTCCCTTTCGAAACTGGACAGTGCAGTGGCAATTCAGGGTTCTCTCCCAGCCGGGATCGCCCCCACCTGTTTGATTGGATTTGCAAACGGAGGCCGTCCCCGCCTGGAGATGTCTTGAACGATGTGCTTAAAGCGTCGGCAGCCGACTATCCCAGGGAGTCAGGATGTTACATTAATGTCCTAATATCTTCCCCCACCCATCGCCTGGTAGCGTCGGATGCCCTATAACAAGGTTTCTACAGTGGGTTTCTTCTACGCAACTATTTTATGAAGTAGCTGGGGCAAAACGGTTGCCTAGGAACAGCTTTCTCAGGGCTGCTTGTTCAGAATCATCGGCCAGAGACTTCCACCTTCACCTCTCACCTCATATCCATTGGCGGCAACTTGTAATCATCATCCCTACCCTGTCTCTGCCTTTACTTCCACCTGTACATAGTCACTGGTGGTAGCATGTCCCTTTGTTTGCTCACGCAGGACATACAATGGTGGTTTTGTTCCCCGTGAAACTCTGGAGGAGTCTGGTGGCCGGCGCCTCTCAATCGGCAAGCCACTGCAGGCTGGTCAACCAGAGCCCTGGGTGTCAAATGTATTATTAATTATTAAAAGGATGTATTATTATTCTAAATGGGAAATGTGACACTGCGGATGATTATTATTAACCTTTGTTCTCAATCACGCACATACTAAATTAAAATTATTGATTGCCGTATGAGTGAAGCTGGGGGTTGTGCAGACACTGGGTTGACCGACCTACATTTCTATTACACATAAGAAAGAGGTATGAGAGGAAAACTGAAAAGTCAAATGAAGTTTTATTATTTTAAAAAAAAATTTATACAGACCTGTTTACTCTTACGATTTTGGTGTACAATGTACGATTTTGAGGTATATACATTATATATACTGTATGTTTATTGTTTATTTTTTTAGTACTAACATACTGTATTGAACGATTTTGTGATGAGATTGTACGATTTTAAGAGGTGGATGGTAAACAGGTCTGTTTATATGAAATGTAAATCAGGCACCTAAAATATAAACACAACTAACTACTACTTTTCAACTCCATGGTTTTAGTGGAAATATAAAGATTCATTAACTTAAAATTCAAAAAGTGAAGCTGAGATTTTAATACTGTTTTTGATAACTTAAGCGCATTTGTAAATGAAAATTTGTTTAAAACAAATACTTAAATTATTTTTTGTTTGTCTTTTTGGAAAATGAAATTGTTAAAAATAAATTTGTGATCTATGAATTTTACCATTTTCTTTTGTTAATTTCAACAGCGAATAAAACAGAAATGGGGAGTGTGGGTTGGGCACACAATTTAAGGAAATATTTTCTTCAATTTATAAATAAATAATCATATTTTTTTTAAATAATAATATATGACAAGAAACGATGAAATGTTCATATTTTTAAAAGAAAATATAGTACATGGTGTGGTCAAACTGGTGTTGGTCATTATAATGTTTATTTAGTTTAAGGGCTTGCAAAAAGTGTGAAGTGACAAATTAAGGGTGTTAAAATCCTTGGGCTGCTTTTATTAATGTTTATTAAAAACTCAATAAAATATTTGTGTGTAGGGGGTGATGGGGATTGGGGTTTTCAAATTTTGCCTCAGACAGCACAAATTACGCCACACAATGGCTGGGTGCCTCAGATGGCACAAATTACGCCACACAATGGCTGGGTGCCTCAGATGGCACAAATTACGCCACACTATGGCTGGGTGCCCCATACAGCAGAAATTACGCCACACTATGGCTGGTTGCCCTGGACAACACAATTATCTCACACTATGGCTGGGTGCCCCAGACGGCACGAATTACGCCACACTATGGGTGCCCCAGACAGTACAAATTATCCCACAGTGTGGCTGGGTGTTTTTGTTAAGTATCTTTACATCTCAAAGCTCAAATATGTTACATGATGGGAACTGGTGGGTATATCAGTGGTTTTAAAGCTATTGAAATAATGTATTTAACCTTCTTTTAAAAGTACATTTCAAGTGAAGTAAAGTTGATGTGTAAAATAAAAATGTGGATTACTACAACTTTAAAGTTGATGATATTACAGCCCTGGAAATGAAATCTTAGATTTTTCTATTAGTATACAAAAATATGTGTTAAGCCAATTTAAAAAACTAGAGATCAAGGACATTAACAAAACAGTGGGCACATTTACATACATTTACAAATACTTCAAAAATGTTGGAAAGGATAAAGGGCACATATTTATGAGGTTGGACAATATGTTTATTTTATAATATGTTTTGTAAATATTTTGTAAAATTACTTTTCAAGTGTGAAAGAAAGAGGTTGGGTAGATTATTATGTGGATAAAAATATCCCAAAACCCAATGATTTTACACAAGTGGAAACTTAATGTAAAAAATAGTGCCATATTGTTTTTTTAAATTAACAGTTCAGGGGCTTGAACAAAGATGGGTTAATATGTCCTATTTCCCCCACTCTGCTATAAAAAAAAAGTTCATGGGATAAGTGGGTGTAAGTTTTGATGTGATGAATAATATTTCTAAAGAAAACCTTAAGACTGTTAAAAAACATTTAAAAATGGCTTAAGAGATTCTTCTGTTTAGCTGTAAGAATTATGAGCTTTACTATTTTCTGATTTAATATAGTAGAGAAGTGAGGCAAACATTTGGCTCAATTTTTCATGAAAAAAAAAGAAGAATATATTAAATCCCATTAATAAAAGGACATATTTTTACAACTTTTATAGAATGTAAAAAAAAATAATTTTGTACTTCATAGGCATGGGGGGGGGGGGGCATGAGGTAGGCCTTTAGAGTATTGCAGATACTTATTTCTCATAACTAAATTATGTTAGAAACGTAGACATCAATTCATAGATATGTATTTTTTTTTAAATCAGGAAAATCTGATGAACTATTTCCTAAATATACATTTCAAGATCATGGAAAAGTGTTGTACTAAGGATATAAATCCTCAAAACCCAATTCAGTTATGTACGTAAAAAATTTGATGGTTAGAGACTTTGCAATAGTAGGTAAGAAGGCTGCAATTTAAGTATTGCAAAATGCTTTCCATTATTATCCGGGTAACATTGGGACCAAGTTTAGTCATACTAAATTTAGAAGCATAAAAAAAAAAGATGCTTACAATTTTAAAAAAAGACAATTTTCAGTTTAGGTATCTAACTCACCAACACACATTTATGTCATCAACATAATGTGATACTGAAATAACATTCATCTGGCATAACCTTATGACACTGTGTCTCTATATGAGAAAAGAACTCTAGCCAGCTGTAACCAATATGCTAAAACAGGATGGATAACCTAATAAAAATATCCAGCTATTGCAGACCTGTTTACCCTCAAGCTCTTAAAATCATACAATATCATCACAAAATCGTTCGATACATTATCTTAAAAGTAAAAAAATAAACATACAATATATATAATGTATACACCTCAAAATTCCACATTGTACGCCAAAATCGTAAGAGTAAACAGGTCTGCTATTGATTATCTAAAACTGCCAGGGAAATGGAATGGAAAATAAAGTAACGTCTAGTCTACAGCCTCATCTCTGTGTTTCCCATGGGATCCAGTTTACAGACAAGTTATCAGTGAGTTACTGGATTTGGTTACCGTTGTCTAGGGGTCAGACTCAGGTCCATAAAACATTTTAAGCTTTCCCATTGTCTCCCCATGTTTTACCACTCAAGATTGTCTTCACATGTTGAAAACTCATGATTGTCTCCCCGTGTTTACAAGTCGCACATACTGCATCTTCTATCCCAGATTCCTCGAAATCCCAGCCGTCGTGTATGAACTCGGCAAGCTAGAGATCCTGTTTGTCAGTGACAATAAAATTACAGAGCTGGATCATGTGGGCTTTAGCAAGCTGACCAAACTGGGCACACTGGATCTGCAGAACAATGACATCACACAGGTCCCCCCACAGCTGGGAAACTGCACTTGGCTCAAGTACATGGTTTTCTTTTGAACTTAGTTTCTTAGCTCAGGATTTCTCAGTGTCTGTGTATTCTTGACTAAGTCATGTGACTTTGTCTTTATAAATTGTAGTGATTGGACGATTAATCGGAATCGTATCGGAATAATCGGAATATCGGGATTTTTCCAATGTATCTGGAATCGGTATCGGAGCTGAAAAATTCAGACCCGATTCCGATACCAAAACGATTCTTAACTGAATGAAGTTTTTCTCATTAAAATGGAATTATTTATATTATTTTGAACTCAATACTACATCTTTGTATTATTAAAATGGAATTATTGATAGATGTGTTTATATAAAACCTTTCCAATACATTGTTATCTAGCATATTGTAAAGCTTCAATAGCAAGTTAATAAACTTTTCTAATCAATTCTCAACTTTTATATTAATTAAATATGTTAATATCTGGTCACAGTAATAAATATATGTAATAATGGCCAGGAATCAGAATCGGAATCGTATCGGGAATCGTATTGGGAATCGGGATAATTATTGGGTAGATTGGGTAGAATCGGAATCGTATCGGAATCGTTAAAAATTTTGGTATCGTCCCATCACTAATAAATTGTAGTATGTAGTTAAACTAAACTATAGAACTTGTGCCTGCTTCAGAAACAAGAAGATAAATAATTTCTTTAACTTTATGGGTTGATGGTTGGAAGGTACATTTTATGTTGATCACTCGCTAAGTTGTGCACCTCTTGGTCAGTTTGCATAGTTAAGCTTGAGTGTGTGTTGGAGTGGAATAGGGTTGGCCGGAGTGAGTAGAATAGGGTTGGCTGGGCTGAGAGTAGAATAGGGTTGGCTGCGGTGAGAGTGGGTTGGCTGGGGGGAGAGTGGGTTGGCTGATGTGAGATTTGTATATGGATGACAGGAGTGAGAATGGCATAGGTTTAGCTGGGGTAAGGGTGAAATAGGGTTGGCTGGGCTGAGAGTGGTGGGTTGACTGGGTGGAGAGTGGAATAGGGTTGGCTGGGCTGAGAGTGGTGCATTGGCTGGGTGGAGAGTGGAATAGGGTTGTCTGGGTTGAGAGTGGAATAAGGTTGGTTGGGGTGAGAGTGTGTTGACTGGGGTTTGAGTTAAATAAGGCTGGCTGAGATGAGAGTGGACAGTGGAATAGGGTTGGCTGGGGTGAAAGAAGACAGTGGAATAGGGTTGGCTGGGGTTAGAGTTGAATAGGGTTTGCTGGGGTGAGAGTGTGTTGGCTGGGGTGAGCGTGTGTTGGCTGGGGTGAGAGTGGAATAGGGTTAGCTGAGGTGAGAGTGGAATAGGGTTGGCTGAGGTGAGAGTGAACAGTGGAATAGGGTTGGCTGTGAAACTTTATAAAATGGGTAAATTAGGATTAAGGTATCAACAATTTAATTCCCTTCATCTGTGAGACAGGTAGATGTGTGTCCGAGTCTATGATAAATAATTAGATCAGAGACTAATAGGTTAATGTTCTTGTACATGTGTACACAATAAACAATTGGAGGAATATTTTAAGCTCTGATAACAGGAGATTTTTAAAATCCATCTAACTTCTCCAATGTTATGAAGTGAAACCATTTTGTTTTTAAAATTTACCCATCATACCCTTATCATTACAGATCAGTCGTCCTCACAGGAAACCCACTTCGTAACCCAAGGTCAGCCATCTTGGCCAAAGGAACAGTTGCACTTTTGGAATATCTACGCAGCAGAATTGTAACTAATTAAATTAATTGGACAGAATAAGGGTGAGGGAGGAGTGGTTTGTGGGGGGGGGGGGGGGGGAGGTTGTATTTGTTCCAAAAAATGATTGTCTGGGTTTGATGATGACATGTACATCCCAAGTTTCTCTAAATGACAAACTCATCATGGCCCCAGCAGTAATATGTATCATGGGCTGTACAAGCAAACTTAGCTTTCATTCACTTCTTCTTAAGTACTGTAAAAAATCAAAATGGTTTGGAAGGCCAGGTGGGGGTGGGCAATGATAACAATGTATTGTTACAGTCATTTTGTGGAGTGGCCCAATGTCTGATCACATTAGTGATACAACCAGCTGTTGAATTGTCCAATGTCTGTCTGATCACATTCGTGATACAATGTGATAAATTGTTCTTAACCTGCATAAATTATTTAAAAGACCAAAAAAAAAAAATTACTATTATTATTATCAAAATGTTGAACTTTTTAAAATGATTTGACTTTTGTCATATTTTTCTATGCTTACATTACCCTACAAAAGATTGACAAAGTACAAATAAAACATCCTTCCAGTCATAGATTTTTTATTTTGAATTTATTTTTTAAAAGTTTTGTTAACATCCCACAATCACAACTTGTGTTTCCACATAAATCACAACTTGTGTTTCCACATAAATCACCTACCTACAAACAACAGTACTTTGCACTGATCAATGAATACACATCTAGTTCTAATTATAGAGCTGTACACTATTATAACATAAATCGACATAATGTTGTTGTGACAAGGCTCAACAAAATATCCAAAATGATGTGTAAGTAAGAGATTCAAATGTGTCTACGCTGTACAACAATATCAAAACTATAGTAAAGCAGGCCCTACTTCAACAAGGGATTTTTTTAAAAAAAGTATTTTAAAAAATGTAAAAAAATCACACATTTTACTCCTTTAAAAGAACATTACAACAAAGAACAACAAAAAAAAAGCATTATTAGCAAGGAATATCGTTTTTAAAAAAAATAAAAAATTAACGCAATCTGATTTTATTGATTTTAATTATCGTGTTATAGCAGGGATTTCATTGTACATTCAAAAACAAATCATCTCAATATAACTGCGCATCAGTCCAATCCAATGGCAACTAATTGAAATCTCTGTCTTACCACAAGGCTTCAAGCTTTCTTGATAAAAAAGATATTCCTGGCTCATGCAAAGAAACCCATCCACAAGTCCGCCAGTTCCACAACACTGTTAGAACTATTTTTGCCGTGCGAGGCGATCGATAATCTTCTCCCTGGTCCAAACCAATTAGTCCCTGGGTTTCATTTATCCTCAGCACGTTCTGGGGGGTCGCCTAAATGTTCTCTCCTTCACGCCGTGGTCGCTCATGTGGTGTTAAATCGTCGCCTAAATGTTCTCTCCTTCACGCCGTGGTCGCTCATGTGGTGTTAAATCGTCGCCTAAATGTTCTCTCCTTCACGCCGTGGTCGCTCATGTGGTGTTAAATCGTCGCCTAAATGTTCTCTCCTTCACGCCGTGGTCGCTCATGTGGTGTTAAATCGTCGCCTAAATGTTCTCTCCTTCACGCCGTGGTCGCTCATGTGGTGTTAAATCGTCGCCTAAATGTTCTCTCCTTCACGCCGTGGTCGCTCATGTGGTGTTAAATCGTCGCCTAAATGTTCTCTCCTTCACGCCGTGGTCGCTCATGTGGTGTTAAATCGTCGCCTAAATATTCTCTCCTTCACGCCGTGGTCGCTCATGTGGTGTTAAATCGTCGCCTAAATGTTCTCTCCTTCACGCCGTGGTCGCTCATGTGGTGTTAAATCGTCGCCTAAATGTTCTCTCCTTCACGCCGTGGTCGCTCATGTGGTGTTAAATCGTCGCCTAAATGTTCTCTCCTTCACGCCGTGGTCGCTCATGTGGTGTTAAATCGTCGCCTAAATATTCTCTCCTTCACACCGTGGTCGCTCGTGTGGTGTTAAATCGTCGCCTAAATGTTCTCTCCTTCACACCATGGTCGCTCGTGTGGTGTTAAATCGTCGCCTAAATATTCTCTCCTTCACACCATGGTCGCTCATGTGGTGTTAAATCGTCGCCTAAATGTTCTCTCCTTCACACCATGATCGCTCATGTGGTGTTAAATCGTCGCCTAAATGTTCTCTCCTTCACACCATGGTCGCTCATGTGGTGTTATTTCGTCGCTTTTATTTTATTGGGAGCCAATGTTTGGCATAATTTATTCATCTTAGAATGGAGCGAAACCTGTTTAACCCAATCTTAGAATCGCCATTGTCAAAGGAGAAGCAGAAGCTTTTGATGGCAGTCGAAACTACAGCGCCGGACGGAAAATAAACATACGGTTGGGGGGGGGAGGAGGGGGATAATTTCTTTTTAAAAAGTTTTAATTTATTTACCGAGTCATATACTATATATCAGGCCTGCACAACTCAGAATAATAGGCGGGCCGTAATACTTTCTGACCAACTTGTGCGGGCCAAAAGATAATAGGACAGGGGGCGAAAGCTATTAAGTAAATAATAATAATAATAAAGAAAATTTCGTTACTTTGCGGGCCGTAAAGTGTGCGCTGGCGTGCCGCAGTGCAGGCCTGCTATACAGTTGTGTTACTATGCCAAACACACAGTGGCGTTGGAAAGTGGGGTGGTCGGTCTTGGGGCGCACTTTTTCGTTATATTGTGGGGCGGTATTTTCTGACAACTGATGAGGTGTTGTTGTTGTTTTTTTGTGGAAAGAGGCGGCGAAATCTTGGCCCGCCCCGGCTGCATGGCACTGACCCAAGCTACGCCACTGACAACACACTTTTGCCCTTTTAAAGAATATTTATATTATAAATGAGGGGGGGAAAAAAAGGGGGGGGGCTCTATTCAAAATGATTTTAAAACCTGACTTACTCAAACACCGATCGCAAGTAAAACCTGACTTACTCAAACACCGATCGCAAGTAAAACCTGACTTACTCAAACACCGATCGCAAGTAAAACCTGACTTACTCAAACACAAATTGCAAGTAAAACCTGACTTACTCAAACACCGATCGCAAGTAAAACAAGAGCAAGCACTCTGCCTTTGCTGTTAAATATTCTCCTTTCATCCCCTCTTTTAAAACCCGAAATCAACTTACTACCTCTTAAAAACATTAGCACATCAACTCACTAACTACTATAACCTAGCACATCAACTCACTAACTACTATAACATGACACATCAGTTCACTAACTTCTAAAAGAACACTGGCGCATCAACTCACTAACTTCTAAAACAACACTGGCACATCAACTCACTAACTGCTAAAACACCACTGGCACATCAACTCACTAAATACAATAGCATCAACTCACTAAGTATTATAACCTGGCACATCAACTCACTAACTACTGTAACCTTGCACATCAACTCACTAACTACTGTAACCTGGCACATCAACTCACTAACTTCTGTAACTTGGCACATCAACTCACTAACTATTATAATCTGGCACATCAACTCAATAACTACTTTAACCTAGCACATCAACTCACTAACTACTAAAACATGACACATCAGCTCACTAACTTCTAAAATAACACTGGTACATCAACCCACTAACTGCTAAAATACCACTGTCACATCAACTCACTAACTGCTAAATCACCACTGGCACATCAACTCACTAACTGCTAAATCACCACTGGCACATCGACTCACTAAATACTAAATCACCACTGGCACGTCAACTCACTAACTGCTAAAACACCACTGGCACATCAACTCACTAACTGATAAAACAGCACGGGTACATCAACTCACTAACTGCTAAAACACCACTGGCACATCAACTCACTAACTGCTAAAACAGCATGGGTACATCAACTCACTAACTGCTAAAACACCACTGGCACATCAACTCACTAACTGCTAAAACAGCACTGGCACATCAACTCACTAACTGCTAAAACACCACTGGCACATCAACTCAGTAACTGCTAAAACACCTCTGGCGTAACAACCGCCAAAAAAAACACGCTTATCATAGTTATTAAAAATTACGTTGAACTCAGTGGCGTAGCTAGGGTTAGTTCCACCCTGGCGGGCCAAGATCTTTACCAACCTTTTCAAAGGAAATAAACTATTGCAGATGTTCGAAAACGTCAACCCTCCCTATAAAGCAATGGTTCTCAACCTTCCTAATGCCGTGACCATTTAATACAGTTCCTCATGTTGTGGCGACCCCCAACCAAACAATTATTTTCGTAGCTACTTCATAACTGTATAGCATATGTGTTTTCCGATGAATTTAGGCGACCCCTTTAAAAGGGTCGTTCGATCCCCGAAGGGGTCGCGACCCACAAGTTGAGAACCGCTGATATAAAGGAAAACCAGTTCCGCCCGTCGGCGTCCACGATCCTAAGCGCCTGGTTGATCAACAAACCAGGAATTAATCGCTTGTTTTAAGAAAAGAAAAACCTGCAATTTAGAATATATTGCCGGAGAATAAACAAAGTGAGATCAGTGAATGTTAACTTATGAATAAACTGACATGATGCATGTGTAAGTGTAAGGTTTGTATTCATAAATCCAAACTATCCTCCCTTGCACCCTTTGGATTTGGCTAATGTCCAAACTTGCATATTTTCCTTGGTACGAGCAAGGAGTTACGTATAAGGCGCTGGGTGGCCGAGCGGTCTAAACTGAGTCAATCTCAAGCTAGGGGACTGGAGTTTGTTTCCGAGAAAAAAACTACTTAAAACAAGCAAACACATCACCGCCACCCCGGGCGGATGGGACTCCGGTAAGCTTGGATGGCAACTCATCCAAGAGAAGGTAAACTTTGATGTAAAGCCCGGAGATGGATTCCCATGGAGCGGTGCAACTCCTGCTGCGTAGGTCGTATAAAACGCAAAGTGAAGCACACCCTCTCGCTGCTGGTCATCTACTGCCTCCTGGTCTATTTCCAATCTTCTTGGCTAAGCCTTGCCGTTGGATCAAACAGCCCAGGACGAGATCGTGAGGCTGAGGAGATGAGCAACACTCACTCGCTTTAAACAAAATACAGATCAAGTCAATGCGACACCGCGTGCGGAGGACGAACAGCAACATGGGACATTTTTGGATCGGGGACCACATTTGCCGCTGTCATTGCTCTCAACCTTTGTTTCTTATTTTTATTTCAGTTGTTGTCCAAGGAATGAAGAGTCTTGAAAACCTGACCGCCTGGCTTGATTAAATCCGCGGACCCCATCGTGTGATTATGGAAGTTGAAGGCTTTTAAAGTTAAGTCTGGCTCACTCCTTTCTTAACTTTCTTATATGCTTTTATGGTTTAATCTATGTTGGAAATCATGCGAAATCATATTGTGTTTTCATTTGTTTTTCTCTGGGGTACGACAGGGAAATTACGTTTGGAAAGTGGTAAAGTCATTGGCTGACATCGAACGTCTGATTTGAAGCACGTGGTCCAACCAATTATGTTCCAACCAATTGTGGTCCAACCAATTATGGGCCAACCAATTGTGGTCCAACCAATTATGATCCAACCAATTGTGGTCCAACCAATTATGGGCCAACCAATGGTGGTCCAACCAATTATGGTTCAACCAATTGTGGTCCATCCAATTATGGTCCAACCAATTGTGGTTTAACCAATTATGGTCCAACCAATTGTGGTCCAACCAATTATGGGCCAACCAATTGTGGTCCGACCAATTATGACATTTTTGAATATTGAAGATACTTTTATAATTATTTTCGAACTCCGGAATCCAATCCATGGACCATCGAACCCCCGGATATGAAAACCGTCACTAAGAATCCCACCACTGCCGAGAGGAAGCAATATTCTCAGCTCTGGTTTGTTTTTCATGCTGACGTAATTCTTCTGTTAAAAACACCTATTAGAAGGCCTATCAACAAATTCAATTAATGTTCTCATTAAGTACCGCGTATCGAATAGACACACACATGGAAAAAAAACCAACAAAAAACAAAACAAAAAACACCAGTTGTCTCCGGGCCGAAAGCGCGCGGCGGGACCCCACACAAAACATTTCACCGTTACATTAATGGGAGATAATTGGGCCATTTTTTTTTCTGTTTTGGGGAAAATCCCCGCAGCTTTCTGCTAACCACTCTATTCGACTAATAGGATTAGCCCGGCCCCAATAATAATATCCGCCGACCATTAGATCTGAAATAAACGCAACAAGCCGGGGTCATTTTCTAAATATTACCGCTATTACCGGGTGATTAATTATTCCCGTTGGTGAGTGCAGTCTGGTGGGTCAGGCTATGTTGGAACTGTTTTCTGCTTTAGTTTAAATCTTGCTTTAATTTCATTGTATCAACAACCAAAAAAAACAACAACAATTTAAATGAAAAATTCAGACTCATAGCGTTCCATGCGTGAACTCTTTACAAATAGCCAAAAACGATTTTTGGTTCTGTTAGACAAAGCAATGCTTGCCTAGTGCCATGATAGCGGTCACCTTGGAGTAGGTGAGCATAACTAAATTTATGTGCGGATTAAATTTGAGATTTCAAGACAGATAATTTCAACAAATGAAATAGGCAACAATATAGTAGGTTTTAGAGAGCCGTCATGTGGGCCCTGCATTGCCTACGGCTGCAAAAAGGGGGGGGGGGAGAGGGGGGCCTGGAATATTTCAGAGGTCCAAAAGCGTGATGTATTTTTCTATTTTTTGTAACTATTGAATGTAGAGGGAACACAATCGAAAATTGGCAAGGGGGGGCCTTCAAAACTCAGGTGCCGTCTCTGGGCTTTAAATAAACTTAAATATTTTTATTAAAAAAAAAGTATCATTATTAAAAATAAACACACATTGTACCCTGTTATGTTAAAGTCACTGTGTTTGCTGGTTAAAATTATGAGCGTTGAAAGATGGGACAAGGTAATGTGGAGGAATGAAAGTTTATGGATTACTTAATACTGCAAAATGTCGGATATGAAGTCAATCAGGATCCACCGTACTAAAGGCGTTAAAAAAATTGTTCAGTGCTATGAGCCCAAATATTATTAAAAAAAACTATCTAATTTGAATAAACCTTGAAATAGGTCAGTGGCGTAACAACGGCTTTGCATTGGGGCAGTTGCCAAGGGCGCCTGCATGCGCCAGTTCAAAAGGGCGCCGCTTAATCTCTAATTTTTAAAATTTTTATTATTTAAAAAATAAATTAGCCAAGGGCGCCAAAAACCCAGTCACGCCTCTGAAATAGGTATTGACATGTGTGTAAGATTCGGATACTGAAGTTTAAAGATTTAATGCTCTGTTTAATTAGAATGTGGAATTTCTTTGTCAGATTTTGCATATTTTATATCAGAAATACGTTAAATGTAGAAATGCATTCAGAAAACACGTAACCTTGAAAAAAAAAATAGTCAGAAGCGGGATTTGAATGCGTCCTCACCCCACCCCACACATGTGTACCAAAGCACTGGCACCCACGAATCGCGTGAAAGTAATTAACCCGGAGTCTGGCGCTTTAGACCGACTCGACCATCTTGGCATATTGAGCCCATTGCTCCGATGTACTTATACTATGTAGACCAGTGTTTTCCAAACTTTCCACGTTGCGACACAGTGTTAAGACATTCATTATTTCACGACACAGTGTTAAGACATTCATTATTTCACGACACAGTGCTTAAGACATTCATTATTTCACGACACAGTGTAAGACATTCATTATTTCACGACGCAGTGTTAAGACATTCATTACTCACGACACAGTGTTTTGAAAAGTCATCATTTCTCGACACACTTTTTAGACATTCATCATTTCGCGCCACAGTATGTTAGTTCGACCAGTAAACGTGGGGAAGGAATAAAATTTGATTCTGGTTGGCCGAGCGGTCACACTGAGTAAGTCCCATAAGCTTGTAGACTGGAATTCAATCCCGAGGAAAGACTAGACAAGGAAAAAAGACACACCAGCATCCTGTGTGGATGGGACTCGTTAACTTGGATGGCAACTCATTTAGAAAAGGCAAACTCTGACATCAAACTCGAAGATGGAGTCCCAAAGGCGGTATGGCATTACAGTGACACGAGGAAAATTCCGGAAACTCCTGCGACATGGAGCGCATAAAGAGCGCAGTGATACACATACGCTCACTGCTGGTCATCTATTGCATCCTGGTTTTATTTGCAGTCGTCTCGATTAAGTCTTGACATGGAAACACAAAGGCCAGCACGATTTCGGTTTGTGCTTTGTAATTCTTGATTTGTCAGTGAGCGTATTTGGTGTGGAGATTAATTGTGTAGCTGTTTCTGTGTGGTTTGTATTGGTGACGTATTTGGTTATTGAGAGATGACGCTGTTCGTTGTTACGGCATTGGTACTTAATGAGGTGCAGAGAAATAATGGAAGGAAGAACGCGCGCTGTGAATTTTACAGTTGAGTAAAGAACCATATCTAATATCGATCTTCGTGTTGTTGCTAATTACCCTTAGACTAAAGGAAAGCTATTGAACTTCTTATGCGAGTGACAGTTCGTAACAAACGACTTTCACCAGAGATTGTCGCCGAGATTAAAGAACATGATGGAAACAGTCTTACATAATCATGGCCGTCTGAACAACACGGGAGGCCGTGTTCACAGCAATGCATTGGGGCCCTCCTAGCAACACAACACACTTGGGCCGTGAGATTGGGAGTGAAGGGGGGCACGCTCAAACAGTGAGGGAGGGCAAACTGTTCCTGCTCCTCACTAAGAGGAATAAAAATGTATAATAAAAATAAACATTCAATTAAGTTAAACTTCGATGAATTCAATTTATTGACATAAAAAAGAAAATCATTCAAAATCAATACTAGTTTTAAAACATTATCAGAAATAAACTATAAATAATCACAGAGGATGGTCAATTCTCATTATTGACTGGTCGATAGAATAAATTATTTAAAATAAATCAACATAATCGTTTGCGAAATTTTTTTTAGAGAATTTTTTTATTATTGGTTTAAAAAGTCAATGGTCTTAAGGATGTCATTTTCCATACACATAAGTGAAAGCCAGTTCAAACGTTTTTGTCCCATTTTACTGCAAAGCTGATTCTTTATAAGCGTCACTTTTGAAAAATCTGTACAGTTGATTATCATCATGGACATGAACACACTGAGTGTAATTTCAACATTAGGAAATATAGATTTCAAGTTGTATTTAATTATTTGTTCATACAAAGTAGCGATAGTGTCGCAATTTTCATCAAGAATCAGGTAGTTCTTCAAATGCTTGTATCCTTTTTAATAGGTCATCGTTATTAAGGTCTTTGTGTTACATATTGGCTGGTCTTTGTGTTACATATTGGCTGGTCTTTTTTATTACATATTAGCTGGTCTTTGTGCTACATATTAAATGCTGAACTTAAACCACTTGAAAGTTAACACCCTGGTACAGTGGCGTAGCGATCTTAACTCGCGTCCGGGGCACAATACCTTTTTAACACCCCCCCCCCTATTCGAAAACCATACAATATTATATGTAAAATATACCATTTGGCGCCCCTTTCTGAGTAGCGCCCGGTGCATGATGCCCCCCTTGCCCCCCCCCCTCGCTACGCCACTGCCCTGGTACTAGGATTCACCACACTGAATATTATTACTGAATAGTATTTGAGTTTCTAAGTTTCAAATATAAATACCAAGCAAATGGTTGATTAAAAAAACCCCATCAAACAGATCGACATAGCGAGTAGCAGCTCCGGGGAGAAAACAAAGGAGAGTCAGAACTGGTAAAAAAAAAAAGAAGTAGAGATTTGGGGCGCGTTTGGGGTGGGGTGGGGGGGGGTGGTGGGGCGGGGAGAAGGTGGTAGACAAATTATTTGTTGTTTAAAAAAAATAGATAGAGGAATAAAAACCCAGGAAAATGATGGAAAACGGATTATTTGAATTGGAAAAAAAAACAATCGATTTCCGTCCGTCATTGTTTCGCCATCTGTCCTACCCACCGGTAATTTCACAGTGAAATGTTTGGGTACACTTCTACAAAATGGAAGACGATTTTACCGCCCGACTTTGGTTTCGTTTGGTTGATAAAGATAAAAGAAGAACGACTGATTGGTGGATTTAGGTCTAGTATCTGACTGATTCGTGGATTAAGGTCTAGTATCTGACTGATTGGTGGATTAAGGTCTAGTATCTGACTGATTGGTGGATTTAGGTCTAGTATCTGACTGATTCGTGGATTTAGGTCTTGTATCTGACTGATTAGTGGATTTAGGTCTAGTATCGGTGCTGGTAAAAAATGAATTTAACAAGAGTTGGCAAGCTAGAGATAGTCTTGTTTTTAAATATAGTCATTATTTGAACAATTTTGCTTTCCTCCCCTGCATCCCGCATTCCCCCCCCCCCCCCCCCAAACTCCCCGAAAACTGGGCCATTATATAACCGCCATCTTCTAAGAACAAATAACATAAGAGAACGGGATACTAAGTCGCCAACCTCTTTTCATCCCGTGGAACGGGTTGCTCTTCAATCCACGTGCCCGCTTAAAAGTGCTCTACGCAAGCTTCTCCGGAATTGTATGAGTTGACGAGCTTCCTGGACGTTCTATCGGCCGGACGTTGGGGGTGTCTTACCTTATTATTGGTCATTTAGTATTTAAATTACAGAAGATAACCGTTCGCCGCCCCCCGTTCGAGGCGTATTATGCCATCCCTTGAAACTGTTTGAATCTAGTTTGTGCTATTAGCTGTGGTGAAACGGCTACCTTTAGGAAGATAACTAAACTAAAGAATAATTGTATCATTGTTTGGAGTGTGTAATAATTGTATCATTGGTTGGAGTGTGTATAATTGTATCATTGGTTGGAGTGTGTAATAATTATATCATTGGTTGGAGTGTGTAATAATTATATCATTTGTTAGAGTGTGTAATAATTGTATCATTGGTTGGATTGAGTAATAATTGTATCATTGGTTGGATTGGGTAATAATTGTATCATTGGTTAGAGAGTGTAATAATTATATCATTGGTTGGAGTGTGTAATAATTGTATCATTGGTTGGATTGAGTAATAATTGTATCATTGTGTAAAGAGGAAGACAATTTTTTCTCCAAACAGCAGACATTATATAAGCGATCATTTTCGACTTTAGCATCTAGTGTACTGTAGAATTAATAACGCGCAACGAAGGACTAAGAACCAGAATACAAAGAAAACGATACCAAAGCTATAGCGATACTAACGGTATTCAATTAAATTATACGTTTAAATTTCTATAAAAAATCTACAAAGTCGGGAACAAAAAGCCATATCAACTTACTAAACAGCGAGTGTAAAAGGTAATGTACTCAAAAACACTCTTAACCCCCCTCCCTCACCACCTCCACACAAAAAAACGGTAGCCGACTCCATGTCTAGTGACTTCATGCGTCGCGGGTTGTTTAAGGGCGCCACGTTGCCAGCCATTTACTTGCAGACGATGTCCCGGGTCATTTCTGTCCTGCATACAAGATTCATTTGCATGCGGCAGAATTCATGCAAACGATCGATCTCCTCATATTTACAATACCGGCTACGACAAATCCAGTGTTTCATGGTAATCCAGCCAGACACTATTTTGATTAGGGTTCCCTGGGGGTCATTGGAGTGGCTAGAGTTTTGTGTCGCCCGTGGCGTTCCCTGCCTTTTTCGTACATACCTTCTATAAAATCATTTACATACAAAATTTAAAAAACCCATATTTGGTTTATGACGTGGACCAAAAATGCAACTCCCCCACCCCCCAAAAAAAATTCTGCCGATTGTGGACTGACACCATGACACCAACACCCTCTCTTCTCACGCCAGCGTACCAGTTAATTCTTTTTTTTCATTCATGAGAAATTAATCCGAGCAATTTCTTGAAGTGTCTCAGTTACGCTCAAAACTTCATGAAAATCATTTTGGGTATCGTAAAGGATGTTTGAGGAACTTAATAGGCACGAATACCATTTGTTTAAACATTTACGGAGTAACAGAATGGTGTTTTTTTGTAATTGAACGGAACGAAATAAACTTTTCAAGCGATCGGATTAGAAATCCCGCCTACACGAGAGAAGAAGAAACACCTCAAACATAATTTGCGTGAGTGGAAAGAGTGACGCACTTTGTCATCGTTTAAAACTTTAAACCAGGGGGTAGGCAAACTACGGCCCGCGGGCAGGATCCGGCTTACGACCTCGATTTATAAATCACGCCAGGGGCTTACTAAGCTAACTTTTAAATACTTTAAAATGTAGAAATATGTGTTCAATATAATGTATGCCCGTATCCACACAATATAATAAAGAAGATTCAAATTCTTGTTGTAATTATCGAATAGAAAAATTATTTTAATTTATAATGACATGGAGTTTTGTTACTACTAAACTTTTTTAATTAATGGGGGGATGTAGATGACGGTTTGTGTTGTGAACAGGATTTGGTGGCGTGATGTTTTGTTAAGAAAGGTTGTTCATGCATGGTGAGAGTTTGGATGAGAGAATCACTGTTGTTGGTGTGAACACTTTTGGTCCACGATGTATGTTATGAACTGTAGCTGAATGGTCTTTGGATGACAGGGAAATATGAATAAACAAGTGCGTGGATAAAAGGACAGGGTGTTAGTTAGTCGTGAGAGAGATTTTAGAGGTCGTGAGAGAAGACCGTGAAGAGAAGACGTGATGAACAAGTGTGTGAGTTTTATTCCATACGTGTTATTGAGGATTTGATTATGCGTTGGTGACTCTTGATGAGACCACATTGTGTTAGTGACTCTTGATGGGACCACATTGTGTTAGTGACTCTTGATAGCACTACAGTTGTGTTAGTGACTCTTGATGGGACTACATTGTGTTGGTGACTCTTGATGGGACTACATTGTGTTAGTGACTCTTGATGGGACCACATTGTGTTGGTGACTCTTGATGGGACTACTTTGTGTCAGTGACTCTTGATGGGACTACAGTTGTGTTAGTGACTCTTGATGGGACTACATTGTGTTAGTGACTCTTGATGGGACCACATTGTGTTAGTGACTCTTGATGGGACTACATTTGTATATAATGAATAAAGGATTGAGTTATGAAACTCCAGATACTTTTGTGGACTTAGTTGTGTAATTGTGTGATTGGTGTCAGATCACTAGGACCTCATTGGAATCATAGAAGAAAGACCCTAGACAACGACAGTAGGCCGTAACAGTTTACTTTATTCAATACGTGCCCGATGTATTTATCTGCATGTGTAGACCTGTTCTTCTATGGACACGGTGCTCGGTTCAGGCCTTCAATCAGTGTCCTGATACGGGTGTCGATATTAAAGCCGAGTTCATCAAGCGTTTGATGCCCGGACACAGTAAACGAATGTGTGTATCCTACTAGCGGTATCGATACAGTGATGATTCAAACATCAAACACAACTGCCCTACTAGTGGTATCGATACAGTGGTGAATCAAACACGACTGCCCTACTAGCGGTATCGATACAGTGATGATTCAAACATCAAACACAACTGCCCTACTAGTGGTATCGATACAGTGGTGAATCAAACACGACTGCCCTACTAGCGGTATCGATACAGTGATGATTCAAATACAACTGCCTTACTAGCGGTATCGATACAGTGATGAGCCACAAACTACGTATCTACTGCGAAGTCTCTTTTCAAATCATTTGAACAAAAATTAAACTCATCGTAAACCATTCATTAACTTCGAACATGTCGTATTCTTCATTATTTTACTAAGCTCTTGAAAGTAATCGACATTGTCCTGACGTTGCCGTTGACATTAGTTGAAGACGAAAGTGGTTTTTTTTTTTTTAATGTTACTTGGAAAGAGTAAAAACACATCTTAGAAATAGACGTGGAGACACACAACTCAGTGATCTGCTGGTATGTGCATGCCTCCAAGAAGATGCAAAAACAATTAAACAGCTCAACAAGCCGGCCTAGTTCTGCTCTTAACCCCTCTGAAAATGTGAAAATGACGCCGGTATGGAGGTGTGTGGAGGGGGAGGGGAGGGGGCATACACATTTTAATTTTTTTAATGAAATTCTTTATCTTTGGCGTTTTCAACCGAATTTAACGGGAGATTAGAAAAAAAATTTAAAACAACAACATTTTAAAAAATTCCTTCACATTATAAAGGAATGAACTCAACAAATGATTTTTTTAGCGCCCCCTTATCTTAGGGGTAATTAAAATTACCCCATTTGGAATGGGGATCCTGTTTCATTTTAATGAATACGCCAAAATAGATTTGACATTGGACAATTCCTTTTTGTAAGAAGGCATCCTTTAAAAGTTAGATTTGTCTTTCAGTAATGGTGCTTGGCTGTGCACAGCTTTAATATCAACTGAAACGGGATCTGTCCCAAATTCAATGTTTACAAATCTGGGTTAATATAGGAGAAATTATATATATATATATATATATATATATAATTTCTCCTATATATATCATATTAGATCACATCATATCATATATCATATCATATATATATATAAAAGTGAAAATTTGTGGCGGTGTTTGTTTGTTTGTTCCACAAAGGCTTTTTACATGGATTGATGGATATTGACCAAACTTGGCACATATATCCATCATTATTCAGAAGGAACTCTTAGTGGGGTATACATTTTTTATAACATTCCGTTTGAGGCCGGGGGCCCCGAATTCATTTTTTTCATATATGAGCTATAGAAATAAAATTACCGACAATTGCTCCTACATGAATAGATCGATCTTGACCAAACGTGGTATACATACACTTTTAACTTAAATGTACTATAGTTATAGAAATTCATTTAGTCGTATAATTTTTCGTATTCGAAGAATAATTATTACTAATAAAAGACAGTTTTTACACAGTTCGAGGAGGATAATACATTTAATCTATATTGTTCCAGAACGTTCTATAGGTCAATAGGCTTAGATAACACTTTAGTTTTTTGTGTGAATTGATGGATATAGGCCTAACGTGGTAGCAATACACTGCACTGTCCGTTTTTAGATATCGGTGTATTTAAAACTAAGAATATCCAAGGTAGAATTTTACAGAAAGTTCGATATCTTTAAAAAGCTAAATCTATGTCACGACCAAATCAGGAAATGGGATAACATTGGAAAGGAGGGTCCCTAGATAAAACGGGATCCCAAAGAGAACAGTATCCTAACGGGATCTGTAGGCCACCGGGATGGGGTTCTTATGCAATCCCGGGCCACGCCGGATATATCGGCTAGTATATATATAAAAGTGAAAATGTGTTCGTTTGTCTGTTCCACAAATGCTTTTACACGGAGTGATGGATCTTGACCAAACTTGGCACATATATCCATCCTTATCCAGAAGGAACTCTTAAGGGGTTGAGAACTTTTAATAACATTTCGTGTGGGGCCGTTTTTTTCTTATATGAGCTATATAAATATCAAGAGGCTTAATACTCCTACATTAATGGATGGATCTTGTTTCTTTGTTCCACAAAGACTTTTACATGGATTGGTGGATCTTGACCAAACTTGGCACATATATCCATCATTATTCAGAAGGAACTCTTAGTGGGGTATGAATTTTTTATAACATTCCGTTTGAGGCCGGGGGCCCCTAATTCATTTTTTTTCATATATGAGCTATATAAATAAAATTACCGACAATTGCTCCTACATGAATACATCGATCTTGACCAAACGTGGTATACATACACTTGATTATTCATATTCAAATACAGAAGGGTACTGAACTCATAATATCCATTTATTCTGGGCCAGGGGCCCCATTTCATTTTTATTGATATAAGCTATATAAACATCAATAGGCTTAGATAACACTATAGGTTCTATGTGAATTGATGGATCTATGCCTAGCGTTGTAGCAATACACTTGTCCGTATTGAAATATCGGTGTATTTAAAACTAAACATTTCGCATCTAGACTTTTCCAGAATGTTACATAAATTTAAAAAAAAACTATATCTGTGGCAAATGTAAACAAATTTTGTCGGGACAATATTTAAATTTTAGCTTTATTATTTACTTGACTGATAGGGGATACTGTCGGCAAACGGGACCCCATCAGAGAAGAGGGATCCTAAAGTGATCGGGATCCCACTTAAAAAAAGGAGGAAAAATTGGAAAAGGGTATCCTACTTGGAAATGAGATCCCATCGGGATCTCAAATAGGTCGAGATCCCAAAGGGGTCAGGATATCATATTGAAAACGAAACCCCAATCCGAATCACAATGGGGTCGGTATCCCATTTGCAAACGAGATTATAATCGGGATCACAATTATTTCGGGATCCCATTTGGAAACGAGATCCCAATCTTTATCGGGATGGGTACGGGATTCCAATGGCGTCAACATCCGAAATGGGATTTGGGATCCAATTTGGAAACGGGATTCCATCAGGATCGGTATCCCAATGGATTCGTGATCCTAATAGCGCCGAGATGCAAATGGGATCCAATTTAGGAAACGGGATTCCTTCGAGATCGGTATACCAATGGGGTCGGGATCCCATTGGAAACGGGATCCAAATGTTGGTATCCCAATGGGAATGGGATTCCAATGGGATCTGGATTCCAATCAATAGGAACTGGATCCCATTGGAAAATGGTATCCTACTTGGAAACGGGATCCCATCGTGGAACGAAAGGTTTAAAAAAGTTTTTTTATGTGTTTTTATAGGAGACAATTAATTCTTTTATATTTTTTTTTAACTACAGGGGTGTTTTATTATTTTTATTTACTGGCCCCTTATTTTGTAATAAATAAAAAGTCTAAAGAATTTCTTTACTCGAATGTAATATCGTGCAAGGTCGGGTATATTGGCTAGATTATATATATATACTAGCGAGTACCCGGCATGCGTTGCAATGCCAATCATCGAAATAAAGTGTCTGTGTTTTAATACTGTTTTTGTAAGTTATTCTAATAAACACCTTTTTTTAACCGTCTGGTGCGTATTCGAATTAATTACAAGGTTTTAAGAAGGGTCAGCAGACCACACGCAGCTGTCCGCCTGGGAAGCATGGATTTTCCAAATTTAGTCCCAAAACTTATAGCGATTGATCCCCCCATGCAATAGCTATGTTTGAAATTATATTTATGTGGCTCATTTATTACATATAAACAAATTTAGGGCCCCAGGCCCCAAAAGTAATATTGTGAACTATTTGTACTAAATCAGAAACCTATTTATTAAATCACATATACAAAATGAAATGTCACAGTTTATATTTAATGTAATTCCACTCACTTATGCAATAGCTCTGATTGACGTTATATTTTCATAGCTCATATAAGAAAAAAAAAAGAATTTAAGGCCACCGGCCCAAAGCGGAATATTGTAAAATATTTGCACTTCTTTAGAAACCTAATGCGGGCCTGCGCACAACAACTCACTGAAAGTTTATCGCATTCAGATGAATAGTATAGGAACTCATACGGAAATTATATTTAAATAGCTCATATTAGAAAGAAAAACTACTATAGGGCCCGGTCCAAAACTGGTAATTCTTTGTAAAATGATTGGGTTTTGATATTCATGGATATACTTTTGTAAATGTACTTACATTGTGTTAACGTCATTGATTTTCTTAATTCGTAAAATGAGAATATAGCATATATTTTTCACAACAGTAATATCATTGGATTTAAAGATATAAAATTGCACACACCCTATTTCCTAACCCCCATATATATGTACCTAAGAAGGCAAATTATTTGTCAAATTCATTTTGAGACGTATAGTGTGCTGCCATGTGCAAATTAAACTATTGAATTACAACTTCCCCCTCCCCCAAACAGAGTTTTAAAGAAATTAATAAAATCATCCACGGGATTGTAATCCACTTACTTACGCAAAAACAATTTTTTTTTTTGCATTTCAAATGCTTTGTTCTTATTTAAATGAGTGATAAGTGCATTAGTGGATGCTATTTGGATATGTAGTTTCGCTGCACTGATTGCATTAAACAGCATTTTCGTATTAAAAGTATATTTAAAGGTTAGGGTTTTTTTTTATTTATTTTATTAATTTATAAATTTCATAAATGTATATTTTTGGAAAGAATAAAAGTAAAAATTTATTAAACGTTAAAAATAAAAAGCAAAAATTTTATTTTATTTTTTAAATTGTAGCAATTTAAAAAGCAATCTATTATATTTATTAATTTTACTTTTAGGAAGGGGGAAATACATTATCAATTTTATTAGGCGCGGTTATTAAATCAGATACATTTTTGCATTGAATAAATAGACAATTTGAGTTCTGAGGTCATTTGCGTTATTATTTAGAACAAATTAATTTTACTTTTATTACGCAATATTTGGAACGTACTTAAAAAATGCACTACAATCAACAGATGTTTTGGTTTCCCCGATAAATGTGATTACAGTGTAATTCTTTGATTATAATTTGTTTTATTAATTTTCATAACTTTCAACCACATATAAAATGTTTAAAATAGTTCCTTAGTTGTTACTCCAGATTTATTTGTAATTTATATTATTAATACTTAACATTTTATTAAAATTAAAGCGAATATACAATATATTTTTCGCATTACCATTGATTCGAGTTCCTTAAAATAACAGAAGAAAACTATGATTGTTTTAAAAAATGGGAACGTATTTAAATCGTATCGGTTCTTTGTGAGTTACGGTCAGCATAGATCATTCTTATATAATAGATGTATTACTACATCATTGCTATTCAAAATCACAACACATTTACAAAGCTATATCCGATTCTAAAATACGTCACAAAATTCAAGCTTTTTAATAAAAACAACAAAAATACTCTCTACACTAAACATGCAAAAACGTGTTTTCTCTGCTCTTGCTACAAATTGATGTCTGTTGGCATTTGTTCAAGGGCGGTTGAGTTGATAGCTCCGTTTGAAATTATTTTGATAAAGTTTGTTAAAGAAAACAAAACGAATTTAAGGACATCGGCCCATGCGAAATATTGTAAAATGTTGTTCTAATTTAGAAACATTTGCGGGAGCGCGCATATCAATTCACCAAAGTTTTTATCGCAATCGGATGAATGGTATAGGAATGCATACGATAATTATATAGATAATAAATGGTGGAAAACGAATTAAGGCCCCCGGCCACAAACGGAATATTGTAGAATTGTTGTATTACTTCAGAAACCTACTTATTATATCACAAAATTAAAAAAAGAGAAACATATTACTGAAGTTGTATCGCATTCAGATAAATGGTATAGGAGTGCATACGGATATTATTTTTTACAAAGCTCATATAAGAAAAATAACGATTTTGGGGCCAACGGCCAAAAACGGATTATTTTAAAAGTGTTGTAACTACTTCAGAAACCTAATTACTATGTGACACACACAATTTAATGTCACTATTTGTATTTTATTAAAAATCTATCCATCCACACATTAGCTATGTTTGAAATTGTATTTGTATAGCTCATATAGGAAAAATAGAACACAGGGCCCCTGGCTCAAAAAAGAATATTTTAAACGGTTGTAATAATTTGAAAAGCTTTGCGGACTTGGGTAAAACATTTTACTAAAGTTTTATCGCATTCAGATAAATGGTATAGGAGCGCATACAGAAATTATTTTGTACAAAGCTCATATAAGAAAAAAAAAGAATTTGGGAACAACGGCTGAAAACAGAATATTTTAAAAGTATTGTAATTAATCATTAACATGGGCGACCTTATGGACAACCTTTCAACAAAGTTTTGTTGCAATCGCATGAATGGTGTAGGAGCGCATACGGTTTGAAATTATATTTATATAGCTCATATTGGAAAAATAGAACATGGGGCCCCTGGCTCAAAACAGAATATTTTAAACGGCTGTAATAATTGGAAAAGCTTTGCGGGCGTGGGAAAAAAATCTAACTAAAGTTTTATCGCATTCAGAAGAATGGTATAGGAGCGCATACCGAAATTATTTTGTACAAAGCTCATATAAGAAAAAAAAAATTTGGGGCCAACAGCTGAAAACGGAATATTTTAAAAGTATTGTAATTATCCATTAACATGCGCGACTTTATGGACAACCTTTCAAAAAAGTTTTGTTGCAATCACATGAATGGTGTAGGAGCGCATACGGTTTGAAATTATATTTATATAGCTCCTATAAGAAAAAACGAACATGGGGCCCCTGGCTCAAAACGGAATATTTTAAAATGGTTGTAATGATTTAGAAACCTTTGTGGGCATGATCGCAACATCTCGTCAAAGTTTTAGCGTATTCGAATAAATGGTGTAGGAGCGCAGACGAAACCTATAGTTTACAAAGCTCATAAAAGAAAAAAACGATTTTGGGGCCAACGGCCAAAACAAAATATTTTAAAAGTGTTATAATGACTCAGTAAAATGCGCGAGCTTATGGAATACAACTCTCCAATGTTTTGTCGCAATCGCATGAATGGTGTAGGAGCGCATTCGGTTTGAAACTATATTTATATAGCTCATATAAGAAAAAACGAACATGGGGCCCCTGGCTCAAAACGGAATATTTTAAAACGGTTTTAATAATTTAGACACCTTTGTGGGCATGCTCGCAACATCTCGTCAAAGTTTTAGCGTATTCGAATAAATGGTGTAGGAGCGCAGACGAAATCTATTGTTTACAAAGCTCATATAAGAAAAAAAAACGATTTTGGGGCCAACGGCCAAAACGAAATATTTTAAAAGTGTTATAATGACCAAGTAAAATGCGCGAGCTTGTAGAATACAACTCTCTAATGTTTTGTCGCAATCGCATGAATGGTGTAGGAGCGCATACGGTTTTAAACTATATTTATATAGCTCATATAAGAAAAAACGAACACGGGGCCCCTGGCTCAAAACGGAATATTTTAAAACGTTTATAATTATTTCCAAACCTTTGTGGGCGTACTTGTAACATTTTACCCAAGATTTAGCGCATTCAGACGAATGGCGTAGGAAATATTTTTTACAAAGCTCGTATAAGAAAAAAAACGAATGAAGGGCCAACGGCCGAAAACGAAATAATTGAAAAGTTTTTTAATGTCGCAGTTAAATGCCCAGGTAGGTGGCCAACAACTCACCAAAGTTTTGTTGCAATCGCATGAATGGTGTGGGAGCGCATATGAGACAAACAGACATACATACATACATTCATTTTTATATATATAGATAGATATTATACATATGTAAATGTTACTTTAGTGAAGTGTTTTCCAACACATTTACTTGTACGATGATAACGCTTTAGAAGTTTTTTGTTTTTTTTACTGAATACAAACCGGAGCGAAGCCGGGTATATTAGCTAGTATTCCATAACCGAGGGCGTTATCAGCTGTATATATATATATATATATATATATATATATATATATATTATAATTCCATCAGATCTGTTAAGTTAATAATCGGACATTTTTTTGTGTCTCTGAATATGCAGATCAGGGCCAGGGAATTGTTCTGTTTTGGAGTCACGCAGTTCATTGTGCGTCTTCATGAGGATCACCGCAGAGCTGTTCCCCCCTTGGAGTGCCCATACGTCAGCGGTTCTCAACCTGTGGGTCGCGACCCCTTTGAGGGTCGTCAGACCTTTTCCAAGGGGTCGCCTAAGACCATCGGAAAACATATATGCTCTACAGCTATGAAGTAGCAATGCAAATAATTTTAT
This sequence comes from Omphiscola glabra, assembly GCA_964017045.1. NCBI lineage: Eukaryota > Metazoa > Mollusca > Gastropoda > Lymnaeidae > Omphiscola > Omphiscola glabra. The sequence continues at coordinate 38,399,485 of OZ024796.1, forward strand.
GGCTGGGCGGAAGGGGGGGGGGTAACCCCAACGTGATGAACTGTATTATAGGGTCGCGGCATTATAAAGGTTGAGAACCACTTCCTGTTGTGGATATTTACATTGAACATGGAATGCTTCCTTTGCCGGTACTCTTATAAATGAAACCCTTTTGGACTTCCACGGCAGGGCCACGCAAAGGGATGTCGATGTAAGGGGCCACGAAACGGACGATGAACTTCAATTTTATAGTTGTAAATGTGCTAAAAGATATATACATAGGGGCAACGACACAGACACAGTGAAAATTCCGACAACTCCTGCGATGTGGAACTCATAAAGAGTACAGTGAGCCAGAAGAAACACAGCTGGTCATCCATGAATCCTGGTCTATTATCCAGTCGTCTTGACTAAGTCTTTCAATAGGAACAAAAAGGCATGGACGAGCGAGTGAAGTTCGCGATTTTGAGCGACGCTCTCCTTCACTTTGAACAAAATATAGCGCAAGTCGAAGTCATGGTCATCGTGATGGACGAACAATATATTTAAAAAAAAATTATAAAACAAGAGAATAAAACGATCGGGGCCATGCCGGTCACAACCCTTAAGTTTCCCACCATTACTCTATATTTAAAAAAAAAAATCGATTTTGCGTCCACGGTTCAATTATTTAAAACATAATTTTCCCCAGAAATTCTATATTCATTCACTCAGGATTAGTAAGACTTTTATGGTCACATCCTCACCCCCCCCCCCCCCCCCAACTCCTGTATCGCATCTGTGGAGCTTTCCAAATACTTTCTCCTACCACATTATTTCATAATAATTGCCCATTACGTAATTGGATTTAAGAGATTTTCTTTTTTTCAGGCGATAAGAATCAAACATTGGGTTATTTTTCAATCCTTCCCACCTCCCCACCTCTGTTCACACACCAACCCAGCACCTTGCGATACTTCCTGGTCTCCATCCACACTGGTCATTCATTCCACTGGGCGACTCTTCGCCCCCGCGCAATCATTTCCACATTAGGGGCTTCCCTCGATGACTTCACTCGCCCACCCTCACCCGCCCCCACCTGCTGTCCTGCCTCTGGCAGTTCCATCAGGGACTTGAATGACGTCAACAACACAGGCGATAACTCCGCGCCATGAATAAAACAACGGGGGAAGATAATGCGGCATTGGCTTCACCGGTTCTCTCTCCCAAGCCTTTCGGCGTGTTGAAAGTTTTATTTTTTCCTGACATTTCTGGGGTTCCTTAAACGACTTGCGGCTCAACCGTTGGGCAAAACGTATACCATTACACGGTTGTGGTTCGTGGAAATTTTAAGTAATTTATAGCTGGACACCGCGACACACCTTTCAGAAAATTTTACACTTCATTTTATTGTGTTCTCTAGCTGGCGTATTAGTGCGCAACCCTGTTACTGGATCGACACCACTAAAAAAATTGATGATTATCATTATGAATAAATGAGGATGTCACCACGCAAACAAAGAGTCCCCCCCCCCCGCGACTAAACAAAAGTACAATATTTTTTGACAACACAAAAGTACACTATTGTGTGACAACGCAAAAGTACAATACTTTAGTAAGTGCTGTCATGCTCCGACAGATGCGACTCATACCCCTGCCATAGATCTAAGAGTCTAGAATCTAGAAAACGAAAGGTTCACGTGCCAGAGATCCATACAGTGGAGTGGCCAGGTTAAGTCCTTCCCAGGGTTGGTCAAGATGTATTGCATCCCCCCCCCCCCCCCAAATCTTCTACGAATAAAAAAAACATGCATACACGTAACGCGCTTTATAAGAATCCCAATTATTTCTCCCATCCTTCCCCAAGATTCGCATCAACACATTTTTTTCACGCCCCTGAACTATATTAATATTCTTATGACCCCACCCGCTTATACACCGCAGATTGATTCACCAACTAAGTTATAAAAAATTTATGAGGCACCAAGCGCATTTGTGATTTTGTTTTTTTAAAAGGATCCCAATGGACTACGATTAGTCGATTGTTTTGTCACGTGATACTTGTAAAAACAAGTAATACTTCCGGTAGGCTGTCTGCAACACACTAGTCGCTCACAAATTTTTCTTCAAACAACTTTCTTCCTTTAATCATAACTGAATTATAATCATTGTCACATTTATTGAATGTCATTTAAAGAAACGCGTGTATTCAAGAATATTTTGAAAAGTAAAATTTTAATAAACACTGGGGAAGCGCTGATGGAGACAAACATTTTGCTTTAGAATTAATGATAATGGCAATGGCTGATCAGCTGTTTATCTGTTGTTATGTGTAGCAGAAAGCCTACTAATGGCTGGTACGTATCACGTGACAAAACAAGGAAGTGACTCATCGTAGTCAATTAGCTCAGTTATCGGAAAATGTTATTCCGTGAAATCAGAGTCATCATGTTTCCTTCATCGTCCCCTTGAAAAAAATAGGAAAGGAAAAAAACTGATTTTTGGGGGGTTGGGGCTAAAAATTTTAAAAATAATGTATTGTCATCATCAACGAGTCTATGTTTGCTAAGTTTCAGCTGATAGGTTGAAGGTAAGTGGGTCAATGAGCCGTCCAAAGATTTTGCCGGCCAGCCACGAACAAAAGCGAAGTTAGTATGAAGTTGTGTTTTTTTTTAATGAAGCAACGAACAGGCGATTAAGTATCCGTTGGTCTTGGTGGCTCAGCGAGAGCCATGGTTGGGATTGGTGGCTCAGCGAGAGCCATGGTTGGGCTTGGTGGCTCAGCGAGAGCCATGGTTAGGATTGGTGGCTCAGCGAGAGCCATGGTTGGTCTTGGTGGCTCAGCGAGAGCCATGGTTGGGCTTGGTGGCTCAGCGAGAGCCATCGTTGGTCTTGGTGGCTCAGCGAGAGCCATGGTTGGGATTGGTGGCTCAGCGAGAGCCATGGTTGGGCTTGGTGGCTCAGCGAGAGCCATGGTTGGTCTTGGTGGCTCAGCGAGAGCCATGGTTGGGATTGGTGGCTCAGCGAGAGCCATGGTTGGGATTGGTGGCTCAGCGAGAGCCATGGTTGGGATTGGTGGCTCAGCGAGAGCCATGGTTGGGATTGGTGGCTCAGCGAGAGCCATGGTTGGGCTTGGTGGCTCAGCGAGAGACATGGTTGGGATTGGTGGCTCAGCGAGAGCCATGGTTGGGCTTGGTGGCTCAGCGAGAGCCATGGTTGGTCTTGGTGGCTCAGCGAGAGCCATGGTTGGGATTGGTGGCTCAGTGAGAGCCATGGTTGGGATTGGTGGCTCAGCGAGAGCCATGGTTGGGATTGGTGGCTCAGCGAGAGCCATGGTTGGGATTGGTGGCTCAGCGAGAGCCATGGTTGGGCTTGGTGGCTCAGCGAGAGACATGGTTGGGATTGGTGGCTCAGCGAGAGCCATGGTTGGGCTTGGTGGCTCAGCGAAAGCCATGTTTGGTCTTGGTGGCTCAGCGAGAGCCATCGTTGGTCTTGGTGGCTCAGCGAGAGCCATCGTTGGTCTTGGTGGCTCAGCGAGAGCCATCGTTGGTCTTGGTGGCTCAGCGAGAGCCATCGTTGGGCTTGGTGGCTCAGCGAGAGCCATGGTTGGTCTTGGTGGCTCAGCGAGAGCCATCGTTGGGCTTGGTGGCTCAGCGACAGCCACCGTTGGGCTTGGTGGCTCAGCGAGAGCCATGGTTGGTCTTGGTGGCTCAGCGACAGCCACCGTTGGTCTTGGTGGCTCAGCGACAGCCACCGTTGGTCTTGGTGGCTCAGCGACAGCCACCGTTGGGCTTCGAGAGTTGAAGAAACCGACTCAGACTCTGAGGCTTTAGTTTTCAGCCTCACGGCCTCATCATGCTTCATAGTTTTTAGGCGTTAGGGCTAAACGTTGTTGACGTCTTGGGATAACAAAGACATTTTTCTTTCCTCCACAGCTCAATAACAAAACTTTAAGGTTAAATTAACCGTATGAATATATGTACCTTATGGTCACGTGACCCGCTTCCTAATTAAGAATTCCATCATTAGATTAAATTCCGGCCTAAGCCCCAGTGCGCTTATTCATGCGATAAACCGTGTGCCAGAGAGAAATGTCAACATGTGCGCGTTATGAGTTAAGTATCTGTGAGCAAACGTCCAATCTGAATGTCAGTTTTCGTGCCTGGCACTCATTAAATCTGTGGTTCTACCGTTTTCTCACAAATGTACACTGACGTTAAAATTCAGAGGAATTCAATGTTAACTGATTTTTTTTTTACTACTATCATCATTACTTTACACACATGCTAGATACTTCTGGGAAAAAATTGCCGCTTTCAAACTTTTACGAATGATAAATTGAAAAAGGTTTTCGGGGTCAGTAGAGTACAACTTTGGAATCCATGCATTCAAAAATAATTCCCTTGGCTTCCAGCCCCAAAAAAAAAGAATGCAACCAACAGTTCCAGACAAGTCACGCGAGTAGCTTTTATTTACTCTTTGCACCCACTACTGTGTAGACTATGCCATGTCCACAGGGCCGGATTAAGCCATCTTAGTGCCCAAGGCACAAACCCACATGGGTGCCCCCTTCTGCCCGGGGCCCCTGATCTTTCACTGACCGTAAAAATATTTCTTGAGGACTTGTGGTGCCCCCAAACGCTTGGTGCCCAAGGCATGTGCCTTGTTTGCCTAATTGTTAATCCGGCCCTGCATGTCCACTCCAAACAGTGTAAGTATCCATGAACACGATCATGAGCCACCCCCCTCCCCCTTTTCGCCCCTTACCGCCATTTCTCACACTGCCCTGCTTGGACCAGATGTGTAGACTTTGCTCCAATCACCCCATGCACAAACACACACACACACAGCATCTGTGACCTTGAATTATAGCATTGCACCGATACATTTGTTCCATGCTGTGTAAATATCTATGACATTGTCTTATTGCATTGCGCCGATACATTTGTTACATGTGTAACTATCTATGACCTTGACTTATCGCATTGCGCCGACACATGTGTTACATGTGTAAATATCTATGACCTTGTCTTATCAGTATTGCGCCGATACATTTTTTACATGTGTAAATGTCTTTGACCTTGACTTATAGCATTGCGCCGATACATTTGTTAGATGTGTAAAACAACAACATTACATCGGGACCGCGGAGAATAACGCATTGAAAGAGACAGCGACTCCACTTCACAACTCCGACCAGTTGCTTAGCTCGGGGCCGACCAAAGAGCTGGGCTGTTACCAACAAAAGCCATACGGCTGCCATCCCTAAAACGTCACCTGGCTGCTATCACCAAAAGTCACACAGCTGTCAACAGATGTCACCAGGGTGCTGCATCCAAAAGCCACAGAGCTATCACCAAAGTCACGCGGCTGTTATCGACAAAAGTGTCACGGCTGCTTTCACTAAAAAAGTCAGACGGCCACCATCGACAAACGTCGCACAGCTATATTCAAAGGTCAACGGGCTGCTGTAATCAAAAGCCACCCAGCTATCTCCAAAGTCACAAGGCTGTTTTCACCAAAAGTCTCACGACTGCTTTCACCAAATGCCACACGCCCACTGTCAAAAAAGTCACACTGCCATAACCAAAATTCATACGGCTGCCACATTTAAAAGCCACCAAGCTGTTATCACTAAATGCCACACAGCTATCACCAAAGCCACACGGCTGTTATCACCAAAAGTCTCAAGGCCGCTGTCACTAAACGCCACACGGCTGCCGCCAACAAAAGCCGCACGGCCGTCACCACACTACGACACGGGCCACGGTTCCAGCACAGGCCGTGTACGTAGTGAGGCGAGCAGCTTGTCGTGCTTGAGCGCCCCCCGAGACCGTGTGTACCACAAGGAACTATTGAACTGTAAGGGAGACCAGCCTGTGATATCGTGAGCCACTCTGCCCTGGATCAGGTACCGTGAGATGAGTTGTGTATTGGCTCTCTGAGGCTCTTAGCGCTAGGATGAGTTGTGTATTAGCTCTCTGTGTCTTTTAGCGCTGGGATGAGTTGTGCATTGGCTCTCTGTGTCTTTTAGCGCTAGGATGAGTTGTGCATTGGCTCTCTGAGACTTTTAGCGCTAGACCAGGTACCGTGAGATGAGTTATGTATTGACTCTCTGAGACTTTTAGCGCTAGACCAGGCACCGTTAACTGTTTTGTCTTTCTCTCTATGTGGTAGTGGTCATTATGATATTCGACTACTTCCAGGTTTAGGAACTATTTACCCGTAATGTTTGCAGAGAGGAGAGATTCACAATATTCGTTTGCTAATACATAAGTATAATCTTATCAAGTGCATATTATAGTGGAGGAATAATAATCTGTGTGTAATAATTATTATAATTGATATTCCTTTTAAATAGGTTGCTGTTTTATAGGATTCAACTAAACGCATATTGACTTTGAGCAAGGTATCGATAAATTCAACAGCAGATTGAATAAAAAGACTTTTTCTTAAAATTAAAGACCGTATTATGGGTTATGTCATCTTCATCATAAAAATTTTTTGGAATCATCAGGTTATTCACCTGAAAACCATGCTTGTATAGATTAAAACTTTTAGAGATATTTTTTCCGATGGAATCATAATTTGGACAAAGGGATACGTCGCACTCATCAGATAATGCCATTGGATACTATTCTACTGATGCATAAGAGGTACGTTATTTGTTTTTTTTTAAAACATGCTTTTTGTTTGTTATACTTTAGAGTTGTGTTATTACAATGGCCGTGTAGGGACCATGGTAGATTTCTGCCAACCCTATTCAGTACTGAACTATGCCCAATGCCGCGTCTTGGGTACCTGGTTAGCTTTTCGTGTTTACAACACATTCCTTATATCCTACGTTAGTGTGCGCCCTCCAAAATATATAGTTCCGTTCTTACTCGTAAGACAGAAGAATCAAATGGTAAAAAAAAAAGTTTGAACCATTACAAAGGTGTGTTAACGAAATGTTAACAATATATTTTGCACGAGCCAATACAGGTTAATATTAAAATAAAATGTAAAAAAACAAAATAGGTAAGTATTGTGTACATTTTAATTCTATTTTAGCGGCAACCCTGGCTTTCTCATTGACATAAATTCATTTCATTCTAATGTTGGTGAAAATGCGTCAACCGTAGAATCTGAGACGTCATGAAGACAACTCTACCACGCGCTAAATTTAGAGTGTATACTCTACGCAAAAGAGCTTAACCATTCGTGGGATCAGAGGCGTAACTGGGTTTTTGACGCCCTTGGCTAATTTATTTTTGGCGCCCTTGATATTTAAATAAAAATTTACAAAATAGAGATTTAGCGGCGCCCTTTTGAACTGGCGCAGGCCGGCGCCCTGGCAACTGCCCCAATGCCAAGACGTTGTTACGCCACTGCGTGGGATACATCTTATTGTGATGACTCTTATTTATTGTCCTGGAATAACTGAACAGTAACCTCAACGCGCTGGCTGTGTTTAGATGCGTCCCCTTTGTTGAAGGCAGATTCCACGCTCTATGGTTTTCTAAAATATTTGTGCGCATTAAAAAAAATGTTGTGAACAAAGAGGAAAAAAATCAACTAACTGCCGTCATGGCTGTTTTAATGCCATTGTGATAAACGGAATCTTCTTTTTAAAAATTCCATTTCGGTGTCCTTTAGCATGTTCTGCTATTCTTTACATATATACGACAAAGTCGTAGATTGGGTTTGGCCCAGGGAAGGGGGGGGGGGGCGCTACAACTGCGTCGTTATAAGGCTGGTATTTAATAATAAAATTTAAAATAATATATTTTAAGTGGCTAAAAGATCGATCGTTGGGGTGGGGACGGGGTGGTGGAGCTGTCTGGGTCCTCCTGGTAACCTTCAAGCATATTGTGTTTAAAAATACACAGCAAACTAGTTTTCCACCATTTTTTTTTTACCATTCCCGTCTCCAGTCAGCAAAAATTTGCATCGCCATGACTCCCAACTCTGTCGACTAAAATGGAGTCAAAAGGGCGGCAGATGATCTTGGCAATTCCCCCGGTGGGGGGGGGGAGTATCTCTGTCCATTCATGGGCGATTGTCTTGTGTGAGAGCTCCGGAATAAGAGTCTGGGATGACGTTAGTAGTAGCTAAATGTCGGTCAGTTAAACCATCGCCCCCGGGGGCAAGTGGCGGGGCGAGAAATGTTCGGTGCACACCAGAATAGTATATGAGAGGGACAGCGTTCCAGTCGTGTGAAATCCCTAAAAGCGTTTGCGAGTGAAATGGTTCAATATCGGAAAGCAAGCATTAAATACACGCCTACGCGAACGCTGCCATAGGGGCTCGACCAAATATTATTTAATAAGGTTTCCTTAATCCCCCATCCCCCCCCCCCAGCTTCCACAAACATTTTTTTTCTAATCTAATTTTTTTGTCTTTTAAAATTTTGCATTACTTAAACTTAATAGTAAATAATATAATAATAAACTGATAGTACTCACCACATGATTATGCGGAACGCACATGTTAGTTTTGAACAACTTAGCTTCCGTTTCTAACAAACAGTGCTTCCTTTTCTAATCATTGTGTTACGTTGACACTGTGGAGATTTTTGAGCCATATGGTTTTTTAATTCAATTTTTTTAATTACAAGGATCTGTTGCTTCGTGTTCTTTTATTTGTCTGTTGAAGAAGGCATCTTGCCGAAACGTCCATTTATTTGTCCTGCCTTTATTTTTGTCAGGCCTAAGCATATCTCGAGCCACTATTTACTGGCATAACAGAGCTGGGAGAAAGACACTGTGGTAAGAATGCCAGTATTACTATAGAAAACAGAAGAGAGAGAGATGGAAGAGGCTAAAAGATTGGTGGTAAAATATTAGTCATGTAGAGAACGTAAAGACGTAACTATTGATGGTACAACACAGAACGGGTGGGGGGTATAGGGGGGGGGGGGTAATGAGGGGTTCATAAATGGCCGGTACAACAAAGAACAGGGACATGCGGAAAAGACGACAAATGGATGGTACAACACGGATCATAGAGAGTAGAAAGGGACGACAAGTAGATGGTACAACACGGATCACAGAGAGTAGAAAGGGACGACAAATAGATGGTACAACACGGATCACAGAGAGTAGAAAGGGACGAAAAATAAATGGTACAACACTGATCATAGAGAGTAGAAAGGGACGACAAGTAGATGGTACAACACGGATCACAGAGAGTAGAAAGGGACGACAAATAGATGGTACAACACGGATCATAGAGAGTCGAAAAGGACATAAAATAGATGGTACAAAACGGATCACAGAGAGTAGAAAGGGACGAAAAATAGATGGTACAACACGGATCACAGAGAGTAGAAAGGGACGACAAATAGATGGTACAACACGGATCACAGAGAGTAGAAAGGGACGACAAATAGATGGTACAACACGGATCATAGAGAGTCGAAAAAGACATAAAATAGATGGTACAAAACGGATCATAGAGAGTAGAAAGGGACGACAAATAGATGGCAAATCGTGACAGAATAGAGAGAGAGAGAGAGGGTTGGAGAGAAAGTGATCGAGGGAGACAGAGCGATGGAGGTTGAAAGAATAAAAAGAAGACAAGTAGATGTAATAAGTCAGAACAGGGAGAGAAGGAAGAGGCGAAATATTAACGGTTCAAAACAAAACAGAATTAAGTTAAGAATTGCCCCCAACCTGATAAGACTACACGACCTGGAGGCGAGCACGCCTTGCAGTGACACGTTTAATAACTTGGGAATCATTGACGTCCGGGACCAGTGTATTGCCAAAGGCTAGACTAAGCACCACACTCATCTTCGTGGTCAACGCTAAACAAAATGAAACTGAGATTTTTTTTAATGGAAATGTAATGAAAAAAAAAAAGCACCATTTGTCGCTACATTACAAGAAACAGCCACCATCAGACAGAAGTGCTATTCACACGTTCCTTGACTCACCTTCGTGATTCCCCGAAAACAATGACTACTTTTTTAAATATTTTTTTTTATTTTGGCTATTTAATGGGCGTGTATTGTTTCAGGGTCATTCTTATGTCACGTGATCGACCAAAATAGGTTTCTTTACTCGTGTATTCAAAATCCCCAGACCCCCCCCCCCCTTTTTCAACCAAGCACGCACACCCTTTCCCGTGACCATACAACAAATAGAAATCCAATTACTGATGGTGATCAGACGGACGCGTTAATGAAAAGCCCATTCGGAAACAAGAAAAAAAAAATGATCTTCCAACTGATTCTTAAGCCCTCTTCCTTTTTACAAACATTGGGCTCTACATATAAAGGAGACATATATTTCGCTCCAACGTTGATTGTATGTGTTAGTATACCCTTAATGTTGACCGAATGTCCCTCACTAGATCTCACGGGGGAAGCCAGGGCAGTTGGGGAGCCCTACGTGAAGAAAGGGTTTTGTGGCTCAGTTCAGCAGATGGAGCTGGTAGCCAATTTACTAGCCGGGGTCGTAAGAGAGTAATCTCAAACCTTCACCAGAATGTGTGTGTTAGTTAGTATACCCTTAGTTGCTAAAGCATATCCAGATCGTCCTTATGATATAAATACATATGGTGGTATGATCAGATTTTCGATTAATCCAAGCGGAAATATTGGCTGCCATGTTTCACATATAAACGTTATACCAAATGGCGTATGTGTTTATTTTTACCAAATGATGTACGTGTTTATTTATAAAAAATGATGTACGTGTTTAGTTATACCAAATGTTGTACGTGTTTATTTATACCACATGTTTTCGTGTTTATTATACCAACCGGTGTGTGTGTTTAGTTACACCAAATGTTGTATGTCTTTAGTTTTCGCATTCCAGAATAAACTTAGCACGTGATCTGTAAAATCGATTCTATAATGTTGACTCGACCATCTTAACCTAAATCCTTCCAAATACTTGCTAAAAAATTTGAGCTCTTGCTTAGTGGTGTATTAAACGCTTGATCTCCAGATCTGCAACATCTCATTCGTAGAAGCTTTCAAGGATTTTACTTTTGATCCAGAAGCTGATAATAACATAAGAGTATGACATTTCCCTCTTAGGGCCCAAATTCAAAAGCTTCTCACTCTGGGCCAGGTGCTTTTCGAGCCTTCGGATCTAAGGGCACAAGCCCCCCCCCCCCCCCCAAAGTGGCTATTGGATCTGGATGATGATGATGATTGGATGAATTCGTGAAAGCGCCACGGATATGCACTATTCATATTCCTTTCTTATTTCTGTCAACTGACAAACACAGACTCACTGTCGCGTCACAGAGCCGATGCCGTGTTGTTGTTTCTTTCTAATTTTTTTCTCAGCGTCAAGATCCTAACGACGCTTCTCTTTTAAATGCATGAGAGCTGCTGGAAAAAAAAATTTATATCATTTTACTTTGATTTTACCCTTGCCACGTCCAACGCACGAGGTCGGGTGATAAAAGTGGAATGGTATGCCCAGGCCAGGGGTAGTATTTGTGTTTTCGGCCAGGCACTGCAGCCCTGCTACTCTGATCTCGTTTGACGTCCATCCATCTACCCCTGTGGCGCTACGGCTCCTCTAGGGCACTGGCCTGCCTCACCACTTCCTTCCACTCAGACCTAGCTAATGCTTTTATTTCCCATGCTTGGATACCCAGTTGTAGATCTTTTCACACATCATCCATCCATCTCAGGCGGTGGTTCTCAACCTGTGGGTCGCGACCCTTTTGGGTGTCGAACGACCCTTTCACACGGGTCGCCTAGGACCGTCAGAAAACACATATACTCTACAGTTATGGAGTAGCAACGGAAAAAAACTTTGTGGTTGGGGGTCGCCCCAACACGAGGAACTGTAATAAGGGGTTGCGGCATTGAGGTTGAGAACCACTGATATAAGGCCTAGGCCTGCCTTTAAGCCGTTTTTCCTCTTTTGGTGATCCACCCTCTTCACTTCTCTGATCCCGATTGAAGTACAATACTAATGAAATATTTATTGGCGACGATACCGGACTGGGCTTTTTGTTTTGGTTCCAGTTTGCAATAAAATTAAAATGTGTTATTCATAAAAATGAAACACAAAGATACACTCACTAATATTGTTATAGCGACGTATCGATACTGGGCTGGTATGAATAATTAAAGCAATATCGATTTTCCGGGGTAGGTCGTAGGAGTAAGATTTCCCCTTATGTTCGATATGTTCGCAGTGAGATCATTGAATCAAGCCAATTTTAAGCATTCTCGTGTGGGAGAAACAGCCTGGGCTTTCTCAATTAACCAAGACGTTCTGAATTACGCCTCTATAAATACAACGATAAAAGCAAGGATGACACGCAAATTCGTGAAGCGTCCCATATTAGCCGAGTGGTCTAAACTGAGCAAAACCTCAAGTTGATGGTCTGGAATTCAATCCCCACCAAAGCCCAGTCAAGCAAAAACATCACTCCGGGTGGATGCGACTCGTTAACCTTGGACGGCGACGCATCTAAGAGAAGGAAACTCTGAATTCAAACCCGGAGATGGCGCCCCGAAAGGGGGATAACATTGGTACAATGAAACATTCCGACAACTCCTGCGACGCCACTGGTGCCAAGCTGTATCATCCACATTATGTTCCCTTGGGCTAACCAGCGGCGTGGAGAGAGGCGATTTGCTGTTAGGAATCAGCTTATAAACCTAGAATAATAATCCGAGGCCTTGTGGATTTCGTCCTGCTGACGGATGCCAGCAAAAAATAATAAAATAAAAGCACCGTGATTTAGCTACTAGATTTTGATTGACAGAGTCTCTCATAGCGTTTTATTCTTTTACAAAAGTTCCCATACGGCAATTGAATCGTGTGAGATGAACGTCTGGGGGAGGCTGTCAAGATAGAAGTACTCTTGGCGTTTCCTTAGGTCTGGCGCTCTTTCTAATGGCTGAGTTCCTGGTGATTGGGTACGGCGACGCCAGTTCAGGACAAACACAACTATTGGTGGGTTGTGGGAGGTGGGGTGAGGCAGGGTGGTGGGTTTCACAGCTACGCATTATAAAAAATTTTTTTTTACAAAAACAACATAAAAAACCCAAGGACTTGGTCTAAATGCGACTTGTTAGCCACTGATAGTGCTTTCATCTATGAGGATGAACTATACGATTACAAACCTCGACTGCCTTGTTGGCTTCACCCTCCATTCCAGGCATGCTCTATGGTCAACGCTACGGGAGTAAACACACCAGCACGCATGGAGTTCTGAAGGCGGTCTGACTTCGAACTTACTGTTGTACCGCTATCCTTGGAGACCAGCGATGCCAAGCAGAACCGGCTATTAGACGTTCCTCTGGTTCCTCTGACTCATCTGGTTCCTCTGGCTCCTCTCGTTCCTCTGGTTCCTTTGGTTCCTCTGGCTCCTCTGGCTCCTCTGGCTCATTTGGTTCCTCTGGCTCCACTAGCTCCTCTGGTTCCTTTGGCTGCTCTGGTTCCTTTGGTTCCTCTGGTTCCTCTGGCTCCTATGGTTACTCTGGTTCCTCTGGCTGCTCTGGTTCCTCTGGTTCCTCTGGCTCCCATGGTTCCTCTGGTTCCTCTGGCTCCTCTGGCTCCTCTGGCTCCTCTGGTTCCTCTGGCTCCTCTGGTTCCTCTGGCTCCTCTGGTTCCTCTGGCTCCCCTGGTTCACTGGTTCCTATTGCTCCCCTGGTTCTCTGGCTCCTCTGGTTCCCCTGGTTCCTCTGGCTCCTCTTCGTGGAGACGGGGATATATGCTTTTTTTGGCAACAGTTGATACTAATTTATAAAAAAAAACAACAGCCCACACCGCTTCAAAAACTCTTCTTAATTTTCATAGTTTATTCCAGGGAGACTACCCCATGGTGTATCGAAGGCGAACATATGCTAACAACAGTGCTGTTAAAACGACAGGAGAGTAAAATGATATGATACTAAACTGAGAACTGTTCGATACAACGGAAAAGTGAGACATCGACAAATATCTACTCATATGGCATTCTATCAAAGTACTCACCTGAACCATTGAGAGGGTCCTGAAACCCCTGAGGCTGATAGGGTATGGGGAATTTAATGGGCCGAAAGTTGTGATATGGAAAAAAAATTAAACGTTTGAATGAAGGGATATGGGGGCGCGAGACCGAAAATGGCAACGGGGGCTTCCAAAGTCACGCGATAGCTCTGGTACACACGATGAAGAAGTGTGTTTCCTGCGTCTGTAATTTAAATACAATCTGGTGACGACTACAGGACAAAATGATTCAAAGCTCTTGAAATTTAGTTTAAAATACGAACTGGATCAGAGAGTCACTGTTACGGCACACGTGTAGGCCTATTTATAGCCACCACCCCTCACTCCCCCTTATTTGATTTGATATTAATGTCACCGGGTAAACCTGCTATGCCATTCCTTACTACCCGTCTCTTGATTGGTAAAAGGTTGTTTAATGCTCGAAAGCGTCCTATTTGTTCTAAGGAATGCTATTAGGTAGCGCAATTTCTAGAATTTGTTTACCAGGTAGTTCTGGTTTAGTCCTTGTGTATAGGCTGGCAGCTTTCTTAGACAAGAGAAAGAGAGAAGGGGAGAGAGGCAGAGACAGAGAGGGAAAGAGAAAGAAAGAGAGGGAGAAGGTGCTATATTTCCTAAATGGGGCGTTATATAATTGCATTATTGTACTATTTATGTGCGTTTTCAAATTAATATCTGTATTATTTTTAGGATTGTACCTTTTCTCTCGCTGTGATGTAGATTGATATATTTTTTTTTTCTTCTGTATTTGAATTTTTATTTTTATAGAAATTGAATAGTACAATTAAATTGAAAATTGTTAGTAAAACCAACATAACATACTGTTTTTCTCAGTCCTTTGTTACGCATTGTTCACTCTACGGGCCAAATCTTAAAACATATAACATTTTTAAAACGGTACGTAACAGACCCAAAATGCCAATTTAATTTGAGGCTCCTGATTATGATCATCTTGGAACGCGTTGAAACGAGTCATTTCCATGATAGAGTATTGCTCGGGGTGTCACACGCGTTTTGATTGGATGAAAATATCATCTTTAATATCTCACTCATACGCTTGTATTCTTTTTATTTCTTGCTAAAAATTACATTTAGAAAAATTCCCATTCAGGGCCTCGGAGCAATCAATGCACGAATATGCATTTGATTGTTCGTAACCACCTATATGAATTGTTGCTTCAGGAAAGATGTACACAGTTTTGAGCATTTCTAGATAACCTTCCTACCCAGGTTGAACTCTCACAATTTGCGTTTTTCTTTATTGCACGCTTATGTACGCAATCTGTCGAGAGTAAATTCAAATGAAATTTAACAACCCCTACAAACAAAATTGTTCGTATAAATACTTTATAAAATGTAATTTCGAGCAATATGGCTGGGTCTGAAAAGTTGAACAAATATGCATACATATAACGCACGTTACAATAATCCCAATTAGTGCGCCACGTCCCCAAAGGCTCGCAACCGCACATATTTTTCACGCCCCTGAACTATATTAATATTCTAATGACCCAACCGCTTTTACATCCCAGATTTCTTTGACCAGCTATTTCAGAAATAACGAAAGAAAGTATTATGCACCAAACGCACTTGCGATATTTACCGGTAAATTTTTTTTACAAAATGTTGTCCCCGGAAACGAGTCTATGTTCCAAGTTTTAGCTCGATAGGTTGACAGGAAGTGAGTCAATTCGTCAGAAGATTTTGCCATCCAGTAACGAAGGTAATATTGGTTTTTTTTTTAATATAAAAGTTCATGTAAAAAATACGCCTCTTTCCTAATTAAGGCTCGAAGCGTTATAAGATACAAAACGCAACAATACAAAATGTACACACATGCCAATGGACAATACAAGCCAATGGACAATACAAGCCAATGGACAATACAAGCCAATGGACAATACAAGCCAATGGACAATACAAGCCAATGGACAATACAAGCCAATGAACAATACAAGCCAATGGACAATACAAGCCAATGGACAATACAAGCCAATGGACAATACAAGTCAGTGGACAATACAAGCCAATGAACAATACAAGCCAATGGACAATACAAGCCAATGGACAATACAAGCCAATGGACAATACAAGCCAATGGACAATACAAGCCAATGGACAATACAAGTCAGTGGACAATACAAGCCAATGAACAATACAAGCCAATGGACAATACAAGCCAATGGACAATACAAGCCAATGGACAATACAAGCCAATGGACAATACAAGCCAATGAACAATACAAGCCAATGGACAATACAAGCCAATGGACAATACAAGCCAATGGACAATACAAGCCAAAGGACAATACAAGCCAATATACATCGAGGAATATGAGCAAGCTGGAAACAAGGAGGTAGACCACATCACCACTGCAGGAGAGTATGAAAAAGATGTGTTTTCAACACAGTTTTGAAAGACTGCAGTGTCTGGCTGTTTCTGAGAGCGACAGCAAGGAAGGCCGTTCCAAATACTTGGACCAGCAAAAGCGAAAGTGCGCCTTCTGTAGATCTCAAGGCGGACTCGCGGTATCCAGACATATTTTCCTAAATAATGGGACAAAAGTGGCTCATAAGGAACTTGTCCCTTTTGAGAATCATCGGGCCTCGAAATAATTTTTTAGGTTAGGTTTTACATATTTTTTGTTTTAACCTGTTAGGTGTGGCTAATTTAAAGTAAACTACTACAACTGGAGATGTTCTATTTTTAAACCATAAAGTAAATGATTTCTCTACTGTTATAATATTGGTTGTTTTGATTGTAGATTATATAATGACTCCGGAAAAAAAGGAAAGCCATTTTATAATGATTAACGCGAATGGTAAATATTTATTTATGATTATATTTATTTATTTTTTCTTATAACACTCATATGATTTTTAACATCATGTTAAATTTTCGAACACAAACTGTAGTTTCATAAGTGTCCACCATTAGCTTCAGCATAGGTTTCAACAAAGGTTTCAACAAAGGTTTCAACAAAGGTTTCAACAAAGGCTTCAACATAGGCTTCAACAAAGGCTTCAACAAAGGTTTCAACAAAGGTTTCAACAAAGGCTTCAAAAAAGGCTTCAACAAAGGTTCCAACAGAGGTTTCAACAAAGGTTTCAACAAAGGTTTCAACAAAGGTTTCAACACAGGTTTCAACAAAGGTTTCAACAAAGGTTTCAACAAAGGCATACAACAGAGGCTTCAAAACAGGCTTTAAAACGCTTAACATTGGCAAATGGTTGTCAACGGGGTTCCCCATTTACCCTGACACGGTGTACATAGTGTTGAGAGTTTACTTTTATAAAGAGAATCGATGTAAGACTTAGAGTAGAAATAGAAAGCATTTGCTGAAACAATAGAGGCTTCATCTTTTGTATCCATAATCTTGAAAACCTAGTAACTGGACTATAATATTCAGTTATGGAATGAAATACAAGTCTTTATACCCACGAAGACACAATGTGTTGATTTAAGAATGAGCGAAAATGGTGAACGATTTCGTGGGGGTTAAAAAAAAAAGGGGGGGGGTGGATTAAAATATATCTCCATAATGTCTGTATTAAGATTAAAGAAACGCTTTGCTGGGCTTTCAAGAGCAAGATTAGTTCTGAATGGTAAGGTATATATTATATAGACTACTAGCTAATATACCCGGCTTTGTACGGGTGTGTATTCCGTATGTATAGACTATAGTGACTTGTCGTCTAACAGTCGCACTGTATGAGAGAGGCACAGTTGACGGAGAGATCGTGAATGGTGGACGAACGCATGAGTTGTTTGCAATTAGAGGATTACGCGATAAAGGAAGCACGCAACGGAGACCTCTGAGAATGAACGTGATTATTAGCGAGTAGCACTTCAAAACACCTTGTTGAATTCGCAATTCTAAGATATATGGCATTTTTAAAAAAAGACCACAACACAAGCTACTGTTACATCTGTCATACTTTTACTGTTACATTCGGTCTCACCAAGCTATTGATTTTTAATGGTTTCCATGCTCCCGGAGGGGGGGTCGGGGGGGGGGACGTCTATGATTATGCTATAAATCGGATACTAACGAATTCTTTGTCACATCTCAAGAGAAAATGTGGCCCTATATAAATCATCTGGTGACACGAGGAGCACCCACGCGGTCTTAATGAAAGATGTGACCTTTACCTTGGTCCAACTGAGACACCATTACCGGCCACACTCTGGCAATCCCCATCGAAGTTGTTGTGGTCAACATTGTCAGCGTATTTCATAACTTTTCATTCCGTTTTCCCGTTTTAATCTATATATATAAGATAAGAAAGCTGATAACGAAATTGAATATTTTTCTTCAAAACATCTGTTACTTTTCATTTTTAAAAAATAATAATTCTTAACTTTTTTCAATTTGCGCTGTTTTTAAAAATTGTACATTTGACAAATGAAGAATTCGTATTCATCATTTTTTGACACATTCAAACCCTACACAAACTTTAAAACAGACAAACAAACATTCTTATTGCAGTTTCTGGAATTTGAAATTCAATCCACCCTCCATCCCAGCCCCACTTACATGTTCATTTATTGTACTTATTAACTTTTCCAATAAGTTGATGTGAAAAAAATCTTAAGGCTAGCAAACTATATTACATTCTAAGAGCTGGGCAGCACATATTTTATGGCGATGTCATTCGGAACGTGGAGAGTTCATTTACCCTTTGTGTTGTGTTTTGTTTTTTCTTGTCCTGGTTATTTAATTAGACGTCATTTTGAGACAAGGTTCATTGGCGATGGTGCTGTCTTCAAGTTAATATCTTCTCAACTTGTTTCCTGGGGCAGAGATGTGAGATGTGCTTATTTCGTATCCTTTCTAATGACTTCTCGCGCCATAGTTATGCCATGGTCGCAATGGCACGTCTGTATGTTCATCCTCTACGTGACGATTCAGTGAAGTTTAAGTGTTTCGCTTGTGCGTTGTTATGTCTGGCTGACATAAGCCATAGTTATCTAAGCCTGTCTGACATAAGCCATAGTTATCTAAGCCTGTCTGACATAAGCCATAGTTATATAAGCCTGTCTGACATCAACCTTAGTTATCTAAGCCTGTCTGACATAAGCCATAGTTATCTAAGCCTGTCTGACATAAGCCATAGTTATATAAGCCTGTCTGACATCAACCTTAGTTATCTAAGCCTGTCTAACATAAGCGTTAGTTATCTAACCCTGTCTGACATAAGCCTTAGTTATCTAAGCCTGTCTGACATAAGCCATAGTTATCTAAGCCTGTCTGACATAAGCCATAGTTATATAAGCCTGTCTGACATAAGCCATAGTTATCTAAGCCTATCTGACATAAGCCATAGTTATCTAAGCCTGTCTGACATAAGCCATAGTTATATAAGCCTGTCTGACATAAGCCATAGTTATCTAAGCCTGTCTGACATAAGCCATAGTTATCTAAGCCTGTCTGACATAAGCCATAGTTATATAAGCCTGTCTGACATCAACCTTAGTTATCTAAGCCTGTCTGATATCAACCTTAGTTATCTAAGCCTGTCTGATATCAACCTTAGTTATCTAAGCCTGTCTGACATAAACCTTAGTTATCTAAGCCTGTCTAACATAAGCGTTAGTTATCTAAGCCTGTCTGACATAAACCTTAGTTATCTAACCCTGTCTAACATAAGCCTTAGTTATCTAAGCCTGTCTGACGTAAACGTTAGTTATCTAAGCCTGTCTGACATAAGCCTTAGTTATCTAAGCCTGTCTGACATAAGCCTTAGTTATCTAAGCCTGTCTGACGTAAACGTTAGTTATCTAACCCTGTCTGACATAAGCCTTAGTTATCTAAGCCTGTCTGACGTAAACGTTAGTTATCTAACCCTGTCTGACATAAGCCTTAGTTATCTAAGCGCCTGTCTGACGTAAACGTTAGTTATCTAACCCTGTCTGACATAAGCCTTAGTTATCTAAGCTTGTCTGACGTAAACATTAGTTATCCAAGCACTTAGCTCAAACTCAAGCTCTTCAAAATTTAGAAATAAATCTACTTTTTTTGCCATTCGTCCTGAAATAAGTCATCGAATGAGCTATACGGAAAAAAAATCACAATCTTCTCATCTTTGTAACGTTTGGCAAAACAGAACTGAATAATCTTCACACATAACTATGTAATAGGACTGAATAATCTACTCTCAGAACTATGTCATAGGACTGAATAATCTTCTAACAGAACTATGTAATAGGACTGAATAATCTTCTCTCAGAACTATGTCATAGGACTGAATAATCTACTCTCAGAACTATGTCATAGGACTGAATAATCTACTCTCAGAACTATGTAATAGGACTGAATAATCTACTCTCAGAACTATGTCATAGGACTGAATAATCTACTCTCAGAACTATGTCATAGGACTGAATAATCTTCTAACAGAACTATGTAATAGGACTGAATACTCTTCTCAGATAACTATATAATAGAACTGAATAATCTTCTAAGAGAGCTTTATAATACACCAAAGAAGAAAATGTTTCCAAGTTCTTCTGACGCCTCCAGGCTCTGGTTATCTTCCAACAGCAGACGGCTCTTCATACATAATAAATGATACGAACAAGGGGGTCGCAGAGTGGGTCAATATTGCCGAAGTTATAACCATGACACTCGTACCCTTGACTGTGCAATCTAGTCTCAACCCTATGACACACGGTTGTGCAGTGGCGTAGGAAGGGGGGTGCTGATGGGCGGTCCGTCCTGGGCGGCACATTTTTTAATGTATGTGTGGGGGTGGTATTTTAGACCAACTGATGATTTTAAAAAAATATTATTTTTTTTTGGAAGGTGCAGCAAACATCTTGGCCCGCCCCGCACAGCAGTAAGTCTAGCTATACTTATGTATTTGTGTGTCAAGTTAAAAATAATAATAATTATAACGTTTACTTGAAAAATTTCGCTTCATCACCAAAGGCGCGAAGCGCGGTACAAAGTCAACCACATTAAAAGAGAAATAACTACAATCTTTCACCACATTGAAATACAAAACGCAACCATACAAAAACTACATACGAGCACACCCGTTCAAAGTATTACATCACCTGGTGAATCAACTGAAATTGCAATAAATGCTTATCCTGTCAGACATAATTACATTATCAAAACAAACAAACAAACCAACAAACAAACGTAAACCACTAATTACCAAGCTCAAAAAAAGTTAGGTGGGTGAATAAAAATGAATAAAGTACCGTGATTTGTTCCTTGGGAGGAGGGGTCAATAGTTCAACTCTGATTTACTGCAGTTGACCCACACCGCTCCCCAATCTCCGACCCTCAAATTACTCACAGCTTTAACGTAATAATTGGTTCTTACTTATACACTCACTTAAATTTAAGGTATTGCAGCATTGAGTCTAACATAATGAACGAATATGTTGCTGTCCAGTGGCGCCACTAAGTGCATGCGAATGGGTTCAAACTTGATCAGAGTCTGTGAAACCAACGAAATGCATGTTTGTATTTACTTCTAAGATTTTAAGGATTGTTTATGGTCTGGTACAGGAAAATTTCAATGGGGCTGGATGCACATCTAGAAGGGCGTTGGAGGCGCCCTGGGAAAAGTCTGAATTTATCTTTCCTTCCCCCCCTCCCCGCCCCCCTCCCACCCTCCCAAAAAAAGAAAGATATCAATACAAAATATTTTGCAAGAAAAATTACGATTTCGGAGTAGGCTAAAGATGGAATGCGCCCCAGGGACCCCTTTTCCCCTTCCTTCGGCCCTCCCTGCATCTCAGTGACGACAACGGGCTCTCTCTTGGGTTTCAGCTCAGAATAAGAATTCAGTCACCCCAAAAAAAGGGGAAAAAAATGTATATTGCGACCTGTAACGCTAAAATAAATATGACCTCACTTCTTTGCGGGGTAGGATTATTTCAAGGGTTAATTTAGCGATGTACGTTTTGGTCTATCGCCACCACACAAGCGTGTTCCCAGGCGAATGTTCACGGTTGCTTTAAACAGACTCACATCCTTTTCCAGCTCAAGGGGCTCATACCCGCTCAGCCAAGTTTTTGTTTTCCCAACGGTGTTGATTCGCCATGTCGCTACGACATAGCAACCTCTCTCGGGCTCAGCTCCGAGTTCCTCGTACGATTTTTATAACAAGATAATAAGCTATTTCATCCGATTATTATGTTTCAGGAGTTATCGTAGCGCAAAACAACATTTTTGCAATCTCATCTGTCCATACATATTCTAATAATTCATTGTTATTTCACGGTTGCTTGATATAAATGTCACCGTGACATAGTCAATTCCCCCCCCCCCCCCAGTCAAGATCGGTCATAGTGAATCAATACAGGCTAGCTTCCAATCATCTAGTATGTTCATGTTCGTGAGGCAGACCGTGAGAGTCTTGATTTCAATGCATGCGTGAAAGGGGGCTCTAATATGATGACTTCAAGGAAATGACATGAAAAATACCGCATTAATAAAAGAGACGAGGCAGCATTGGCTTAATCCCTTCACAGGCAGACGCCAGATATTAGTGCCGAAACAAGTTCCAGTGAATACAGCATTACCGAAACACGTTCCAGTGAATACAGCATTACCGAAACACGTTCCAGTGAATACAGCAATAACAAATTTAAAATATTGATCACAGAATCAGAAAATGTAATAAGTATTATTGGTGGTATTTAACCATAACTTTACAGCAGTGGTTCTCAGCCTGTGGGTTGCGACCACTTCGGGGTTTGGGGGTCAAACGACCCTTTCCAAGTCGGATAATGGATAACGCGCTCGTTATATTTCCGTTATCCGACCAGTTCAGCCGGCCAGCCGTGAAAAATTGTTTGTTAACTACTATAAGGAAAACCGCCATTCTCTTCGGGATTTCTCCCACCCCTTGTGTTATCTGTTATATATATTACGCTTCTGGTGGACTGCTTCCATTTCTGGCTGCTTCCTATTCAGCGAATTTGGTACTGAGATTATTTTCGTAGCTTCGGCTCTATGCTTACTATTTTGTGACGTATATTTGGGTATAGGAAGTTGCGTTGTTAATGTTGTTATGTTTTAGCAGGAGCAGCAGTGATGGCGTAGTCAGTCATGTCGTGTTAGAAATGGAGTTCTTATTTAATAAAGAGAAGTTTGCCAAATGAATAATTGGTTTGTGAAAAAATTAATAAAAGGAATTATAAAGTGAACGATGGAATTTTCTCTGTCGATGGATTTTATTACTTATAATTCTCTATGTTTGAAAGAAAGTATGGTTCAATAGTGAGTTCAATAGCGCGAAAAATATAATTCCCGATTACTACGCTACGCTAAATGATTTTTTTTTAAAAATAACCCAACTGTTTGGTGCGTACTATTTTCTTTTCGGAAAATGAAATCGTTTCAATTTAAATATGGTGTAATAATATTCGGTTTAAAAGTGTTTGAGACATCAGAATGTTTATTATAGTTCATGGGCGTGAAAAAAGTGTGCAGTGGCGTATCATGGTGGGAAGGGGTGGGCAAAAATTGGGATTGTTAAATTTGTGTTACTTGAGTTCATGTTTTGACCAATAACTTTAGTAGTTGGGAAGTTCACGCATTGCTATCGCCAATTTTTGGCGGGCTACAGCTAGTATTAGCTGAATTCAAACCCGGAGATGGGGAGATGGAGTTCACATGCGCCTAACTGGCAGCAGTCAGACCTCTCGAACATCGAACAGCGGAGCGCCGTGAGCATGCTATGGAATGAGCGCTATATAAGTACTCCAATCAATCAATCTCCTAGATTTGACTTTGTAACGCGCTTCGAGCCTTTGGGGATGAAGCGTGATTTTTCAAATAAACTTTATTATTATTATTAGTATTAATTATTGCTTCAAGCTGAACGCAATCCTCCCCATATTACACCATACAATGATAGACATGTTTCCTAAAAAGGCATTCATCGTCCTCTACCTACCTATCTCAAGACGCACTTTCATATTAACTCTACGCGATCTAGTTTCGCTACTTGGCAATCACTCCTCAGATATCACTTTTTTTTTCGAATCGCAAAAATACATTTTCATTTTTTAAAAGGAAAATGACAAAACCATTTCAATGCTTCTTTCATTCACCCAGTGGCGTAGCGAGCTTAACTCGCGCCCGGGGCACAATACCTTTTTAGCGCCCCCCCCCCAAATACCTTTTTAGCGGCCCCCCTATTCGAAAACCATACAATATTATAGTAAAATATATCATTTGGCACCCCTTTGTGAGTAGCGCCCGGGGCATGATGCCCCCCTTGCCCCCCCCTCACTACGCCACTGCATTCACCCTCACATTAAAAAGACTAAATCATTTTTTTTTCATAGAAGATGAGAATCTTTTAGACTCCACATGATTTCAACTTTGAATTATTTATGTCAAAGATTTCCATTAATAAAATAAATGTAAGTTAGTTTTGTTTTCACTTTTAGTTAATAATTTTAAAATTGTGAAACAGGGGCTGAGGAATTTGTCCAGTGCGCAGACCCCCCCCCCTTCCCCTTTTTCTTCCCCAAACGCTTTGTACGCCTACAGCAAACATATTGGCATAACATCATTGATTTTGTCATCCAGGGAGGTGAGAGTGGGAGTGTGGGAGTAACGGAAGGAGTGGAGCAGAGGAAAGGGTGGAGTGACGGGGAGCTCGTATTTGAAACACACACACACACAAAAGGCAATGAGATGTCGTGTTTATCGATTAGCTGTTGCCAGCCTTGTGTGGTGGCATCGACTGTCGTGTCATGACGACGTGATGGCACCTGGTGGCATGAGCATTTTAACTTTAGCTATAATGTGACGTAAGACATGCCCATTTCGTATAGTTCTTTGACCTATAGCTATGTGAAAAGTGACATGTCCTGGTTGTAGGAACGTTTAATTCTATCTTTGTGACATGACATGTCCTGGTCGTATACTCTTTTCTACCTCTTGCGATGTGACATTTGACGTGTCCTGGTCGTACGATCTTTTACTTCTGTCCAGGGGCGTCTACCCACCCCCCACCACCCCGATTGGTGGGAATCAATCTCCCATTTTTATTATTGTTACCACCTTCAATAATATTTGAATTAGTATTATTATGGATCAAAAAAGCTAATACTATCACACGAACTAACATACTCTACGAAGCACTATTTGAAAGAAAAATGTTGTAATAAAAATAAAATGCTATATATATACATATTCCTCTACACCACATATACCTAAGATCAGCTCGATCAGGGCGAATTTTTCCCTTAGGGAGTTAAAGGGAGTTAATGTTTTCCCCTATTTGGTATATGATAAGTGACGGCTTATTTTTAACGCTATTGAAATATTTAAGTTGTGTTAAAATGGTTCTAAAAGTACAATGTTGTCTTAGTTAAAATATTGATTTATATATGTGCTGAAAAGGAATATGTACAAAGTAATACAATAAATAATGTCCATTTTTTAAAATCAATTACCGCATCTAATCTTCTCTTATTAGTATCATTCTTATTAACATTATAATATTACTCTTATTTTATTACTAGTTGTATCTATACTATTACTGACATCATCATTATTATCATAAGTATCATTATTATCCGGTATAACCAGCTCCACGCACAGTGAACACAAGGCACTGACTAATAGATCACCCCCCCCCCCCCGGGCTGTTTATAAATCTCGAGGAAGATGAGATGTAATTTTTTTTTTAAAACTTTAATGACTCACGCGTTAAATATAATTTATGCACAATTTATAACATCATCTATTCTTTTTAATACTTACCGTATATATTTGCAACTAGCAAAAAAAGTAATCTTGCTGTATAAACGCAAAAAAAAGAAACAAGTGCCCACCTACCGATCTGCCGCACATGATGTCAATCATACGCGTTGCCAGGGTTTTGGGGATAAACTCATAGCAGTGATACGCTACGCCACCTTTGGGATTCATTCAAACGCATGCCTGTTGGGATACATTCAGAGCCGTCGCGTTGACTTTTAGAGACCCCCACACCCCCTGCTTATTTTCTGATTATTTTTTTTTTTGGGGGGGGGGTGTAAGATAGTACATGCTATTTAATACAATACCTACAAATATTTCCCCCCACGACACAAGCATTTACATCTTTGGCCCCTTAAATATCTGAGCCAACACCCCCGCCCCACTTTTTTTCAACCCCCCGGGTGGGGGGATACAAGGCCCATGCTACGGTTACCGGTTGGACGCTAAAACGTAACAGGCCTGCACAACATACGGCCCGCGGGCCACATGCGGCCCGTCAGCACCCACTATGCGGCCCGTCAGCACCCACTATGCGGCGCGCGAAGTAACGAAATATTCTTTATTCCTATTATTTTCTTAATAGCTTTCCCCCCCCCCCTGTCCTATTTTGTTTTGGCCCGCACAAGCCCTGTCCTATTTAGTTTTGGCCCGCACAAGTATTCATAAAGTATTACGGCCCGCCTTACAGTTTGAGTTGCGCAGTGCAGGCCTGGCTTAGAGCATGTGTAATCTGTTAAAACATAATTTGAAGATGTGCCCCGACCCCCCCCCCCCCTTTTATTCGTTGATGTGTGTAGCCATCTTTATATTTGAAAATATTGTGTGGCTTTTTCTTTTATTATCAACTCACTTCAGTTATTGCTAACATCCAACGAATTTTTTTTAAAATACCTTTTTTATATACAATATTGCGCCCACGCTATTGGATATCCCCATCTTTATTTTGCCTGCTATTTCTCCTTTCGCTCCTTTGAGATGTCCGTAGATGACCTCACGCAATTTTTTCGCTCGATCACCTCCAGCTCCCCCCCCCCCCTCGCCAACTTTGGTCTCCGCAGACATTTTCTTCTTAACGTCATGAATTATGTACGCCCAGGGCTTAATTATGTTTTTATTGTTTTGTTAATATGGGGAAGAGTTTTTTGAGCGAGGTTGAAAGGGGATCATATAATATGAACACGTTTTTTTAAGCAACAACATTCTGTTTTAATTAAGAAGCTGAAATGTAAATGTGTTAGATTTTTCTACACATGGCTGGAATGTAGATGTGTCAGTTGTTTCTGGAAGGTAGATGTGTTCGTTTTTTCTATACATAGTTGGAAGGTTCTTTGAATAACCCTTGGCTAAAACAAAAAATATGTCTTTGTCATTTTAACCCAAAACAAAAGAAAATCGATTTGAAATTGACCTGCATTTTTCTTATATCATTGATAAGGCAGGCGAGGATCAACTCAAAATTGACACAACGAACACTTCCAACACTGACACAATGAACACTCCCAACACTGACACAATGAACACTTCCAACACTGACACAATGAACACTTCCAACACTGACACAATGAACACTCCCAACACTGACACAATGAACACTTTCAACAATGACATAATGAACACTCCCAACACTGACACAACGAACACTCCCAACAATGACACAGCTAACACTCCCAACACTGACACAACGAACACTCCCCATACTGACACAATGAACACTCCCCAATGATATTCACTTTTCCAACATGGCTAACACTATTCCTAAAACATATCCCGTTTCAGTACACGCCCCCCTTCCCCTTATCCCGCCATGTCTACGCTTCTGTCCTAACACACACCAAGTTTCAGTACGCGTACCTCCCTTATCCCATTTCCTTTGCCGCATAAAAGTGAGTGTCACTGCCAGCGATGTGTCCCTGGGCGAAGTCTAACTTTATCTGCGCGCACTCCGCGACTTAACAATGCTACAAGTGGCTTGCGTTGTTTTTTTTTATTCATCCTGTAATTGGCTTCGCCCAAGCTACCAGTGCAACGTAGCTGAAGACGTCGTCCAAGCTAGCAGCCCAAACAGAGCTGAAGTGGTCGTCCAAGCTAGCAGTGCAAGAGAGCTGAAGTCTTCTTCAAAGCTAGCAGCCCAAACAGAGCTGTAGTGGTCGTCCAAGCTAGCAGCCCAAACAGAGCTGTAGTGGTCGTCCAAGCTAGCAACCCAAACAGAGCTGTAGTGGTCGTCCAAGCTAGCAGCCCAAACAGAACTGAAGTCGTCGTCAAAGCTAGCAGCCCAGACAGAAATGAAGTCGTCATCAAAGCTAGCAGCCCATAGAGTTAAAGTCGTTAAGGGGAAAAACGTATCAAGATTTTTTTGTTGTTGTTTCAGTTATTTCTTGTATTTGTTCAACACGTTACAGTGTGAAGTTATTGGGTACAATAGGAAATACACCAACACTTAAACAGCGATTCCCTTATGTCTAGGCTATTGTAACCCCCCCCCCCCCGGGTATGGTTTGACCGAGGACAGTTTAACCGCTGGGGTATTGTCGGGTCTAGATTATACCCGGACTTCATCTGGACAAGGTAAGCACACTAGCAAGTTACGCCGGGTCGCGACCCGATACCGGGAGGGGGAGGGAGGGGCCACGAAGAAAAAATTGGGGTCGCGTAAAAATTCATGAGAACCAGACCAGGTGTTTGTTTTGGCGGGGCTTTTTTGCCCCCGCCCTTTCCCCAACTCAATATTGAGTTTATCCTCATTGTGTCAGTATTGGGAGTGTTCATTGTGTCATTGTTGGAAGTGTTCATTGTGTCAGTGTTGGGAGTGTTCATTGTGTCAATGTTGGAAGTGTTCATTGTGTCAATATTGAGTTTATCTTCGCCTGCCTTATCAATGATATTAGGAAACATATCAGCATCGAGCTCAGTGAATGTTACACATTATACCAGATTTCGGTTTGATTTTGTTCAAATCTTTGCATGGCTGGATGCTTTGTCTTTAAAAATCAAAATACATAAAAACTTAATGGTCAAACTATATGGTCAAACTATATGGTCAAAGTATATGGGCAAACTATAGGAACAACTATATAGAAAACTACATAGAAAGCTATATGGGAAAACTATATGAAAAACTATATGGAAAACTATGTGGGAAAACTATATGGGCAAAATATATGGGCAAACTATATGGAAAACTATGTGGGCAAAATTTATGGGCAAACTAATATGGCAAAACTATATGGACAAACTGTATGGGAATACTATATGGGAAAACTATATGGGAAAACTATATGGGAAAACTATATGGGAAAACTATATGGGCAAACTATATGGGACAACTATATGGGAAACTATATGGGAAAACTATATGGGAAAACTATATGGGCAAACTATATGGGAAAAATATGGGCAAACTATATCCACATTGAAGTCTGGTTTATATTACCCATAGGCCTCAATAACTGGTAAAGATTTAGTGGGTCACAATGGGGAAGCATAAAATTATCAGGGACACACACACATATACACACACACACACACACACAAGAAAGTTTGCGGGAGAGCAGCCTTATATAATTTCAAATCTTGACGTCACTCACATGGATAGTTAACCTATCCATATGTGGGATATTTAAACTCGAAATTCAGATGAAACACTTGCTGGAGGCATGTAACCGTTATTATGGAACACTCAGAGAGCCTTGGAGGGGATGTCGCCATTTCGAGAAGAACTTTACAATCTTGGCTAATGTTGACACAACGTTCTTTGGGGCGGCCAGGTTCCCGTTAAAGTGGAGAAAACGAGATGTTATTCATCTAGATCAGCGGTTCTAATCTCGTTTCAATCACTTCACCAGAGGGCTCGTTTGGAGGCGTTAAGTACCACCTGTCACTTGGCTGTGATATAGTTTTTAGAAACATTTTTTTTTAACAGAAGCTTTAACGTGTTCTCATTTAGAGTCCAACGATGTCTTGTTGAGAACCGCCGCTCTAAGTCACGAACTGGATATTGACCTTTGATATTTATCTTTTTTTTTAAACTTCAAGCACACCAAATCTGATGGAAAAATACTGTTAGCCTTTGAGAATCCCTTGAGTGGTAGAATTTCGAGGATTTGTCTGTTTGATTATCTCTCTCAATTTCTGGTTTCTTAACGGTGCTGAGACGACAGGATAGGAACTATAGATACTTGTAGTGAACGTAGAGTCATTTCACGGCAGGGAAGCGATAAGCCATATGGCTGCTCACTCCACCCCCACCCCCACCCTAGTGGTGTTATATTTGCTCTAAATACTTCTATCTAAACTAAGCTTTACAGCTCTGGAATCTAGTATCAGGCTAAGAAAATAATTTGTAGTTACACTGAAGAAGAACATCTTGCCAATATTGAGATACTATTATCAAAGGGAAAAAAAGTGTTTGGGGGGGGGGGGAAATCACGCAACCAAATAGCTAAAGGAATCCAAACCTCAATGTTAATAAGACCCATTGTCATTTTAAAAATGTGTTTAAAATATATTTTTGTACACAAGTAAATAAAGAAGACATTAACCATTAAAAAACAAACTTTGTTTTAAACTCGGTGTTTCAAAAGTTATTAAGAGTCTATAAAGTCTTTGTCCAGCCGCTTTTAGATTACGCATCTTCAGTCTGGGACAAATTTACCCAGAAGAGCATCGACAAGTTGGAATTGGTCCAGCTCGAGCTGTACGATTTCTCCTAAACCGCTACAGGAATAACTTTAGTGTTGGCAGCATGCTGGAAACACTAGAGGAGTCACTTTTGGAGGAACGACGACTTTCCAGGATCTCCATGATGTACAAGATAAATAATGGGCTGGTCCAGTGCTCAAGTATTAAACAGAAACTAGTCCTTCTCCCCCATAGACAGCGACGGGGTCATGACAGGCAGTTCCGGCTCATACCAGCGAGAGGCCAGTATAGGAACTGCCCATTCCTGGCAAAGACAATCAGGGACTGGAACAAGCTTCCAAAAGGAACAGTTGAGGCGGCAACACTTGCCACATTTGCGTCTATTGCCTCGGGCCTTCCAACACTCGATGAGTACCCCTTTCAACCAGTGAAATATCCTCTTCAACACCAGGCACAGACACATTGCAAAGCCCATCTACCTGCATAGGAGCCAGAATGATCAATAAATTGAATTTGGGCCCTTAATATATAGGAGAAGAATCAGGTAGAAGCGATGCAGTGACACCTGCTGCATAGAACGCCACCCCCCTCCCAAACAAAAGCCATACTTGTGTCACTACTACCACTAATCTAGGACGAAACCAATAATCCACAACTAATTTATATTATTATAAGAAATAGCATATTTTCTTACCCTTAACTTTTTTGTTTTTCACATGAAAAATCGGATGTTTTTGTTTCTAAGGCTTATTTTTTGTCCAAAGTCAGTCTTCACCTTTTCCAAAGTCAGTCTTCATCTTTTCCAAAGTCAGTCTTCATCTTTTCCAAAGTCAGTCTTCATCTTTTCCAAAGTCAGTCTTCATCTTTTCCAAAGTCAGTCTTCATCTTTTCCAAAGTCAGTCTTCATCTTTTCCAAAGTCAGTCTTCATCTTTTCCAAAGTCAGTCTTCATCTTTTCCAAAGTGACGCATGGTAAAGAAATGTTTCTGTCAATGAACAAAATTGAAAAAATGCTTTCAAACTTTAACCTCTCTTAAATCTAACAGGTGACGTGGCTTGAAATTATCGACCCGTGACCATGTAAACGTGTTGGGGTGACCAACCACCAAGTACACAGTATTCACCAACCACGATGAACTGGACCACACATCGGTCAGCGTATCAGGGGAAGAGCCTCACTTGATTGGCCAAAACAACAACAACAACAATAACACAGCTACACATCTCCTACACCGGCGGTGGTCTGCGTCCGTATACTACAAACATGGCCCTGACCCTGCACCTGAAATACGCGGAAAAACTGAAAGGTCGCGCAGAAAGGCTGATGAAAGTTTCTTTCAGGGGTGAGTAAAGTCATTATTTTTTTAGAATGTAAGTAACAGGAAATATTTGTCATTAATATAGTGTTTATTTTTTGGTGGGGTTGGAGGTGCATCCCCCAGATGTACTGCTCTACCGGGGTAAATCCTTCAGAGTCTGCCCTTGCGGGTCTCTTGATTTTACGACTCTCATTAGTCCACCTATCTTCCCGGCTATGGCCAGACACATTGCGAGATATCACGAGCTGCCCACGAAGGTTTTGTTAACCAGACGGGAACAGATAGTTTACTTTGATCTCAGCCAAGAGGCCGGTTATAATGTACATAGTGGCGATGCCGAGTGTTGGTACAAAACATCAAGTATTATAGCAGTTGTTCTCAACCCTCCTAACGCCATGACCCTTTAATACAGTTCCTCTTGTTGTGTTGACCCCAGCCCCACTCTAAATTTTTTTACTATTTTCGTAGCTGCTGCTAATTCATAAATATATGTTTTCCTATGGTCTAAGGCGACCCGTGTGTAACTGTCGTTCAATCCCCACAAGTTGAGAACCGCTGCTCTTAAATGATATCTACTGTATCAACTCATTACTACCCTTTCCTTTGCTCTCGGTTCTATAAATACCGAATGTACTCTTTAAAACATCTTACATCTTGGGATGAGCCATGTCTACTCTGGTCGAGACTCGTCTCGACTTCTATGTATTAGCAAACTTCAATGCAGTCTCCTGTAATCGGTGCCGTTCTCGTACCGCTCACGTCCCATTATTTAATTATACCAGTGTACTCGAGGGGACGAAATTAGGAATATAAGGGCGGCAACTGAGCTACAAATGTAGCTCGACATTTGAATCCATTAAGAAAAATATTAACATAAATATTAGGAGAGGTGGACCAGTATTTGTCAGACAATATAAAAGACATCTTAATATTTAAAAAAAAATTATTTATATATACCTATATATACTTTAATATGCTTGTACTTTGATATACGAGTTCTTATTCAGCGGAATTTGGAAGTTGCCTTTTACAAATTGCATCATAAGATCTTTAACTGCCGCATCTCAACCGTGCCTTTTATGTTCAGGCGGCAGTGCAGCATACAATAAAAAATAAAGTCAAACTTTAATCACTACTTAATATTCAGAAGGAAAAAAAACACAAGGATAAGAGCCACGGAGCCAGTAACTGTTTTAATTATAGATGACGATAGAGACTTTGAATAAGATCCACAGAGCCACACCCCTCAAAAACTCGGTTGTTTTTTTTTTCCCCTGCTCCCTCCCCGAGGATTCCCGCGGTTTACTACTCCATTATGGCCTATAAATGAACTCTTGTGGAGTAGGGCAATATTGACACGGACAACCTCGTGTGCCCCCCCCCCCCCCCCCCCCGGACGAACGTGAATAATGCTTCTCTGCACTCCAGAATTATTATTACATTTTTGTTTACATGGCAACATTAGGAATAATAAACGAAGGACTGCATTCAAGCTATGTGATGGACATAGTGCAGCAAGGTATGTGGAAGACTGAAATAGAAAGACGGGACGGTAAGAGAACGTTGCTTCGGCTAAACGAGGAAGAAGAAGAGGGAAAACCGAGAAAAAGATGGGAAGACAACATCAAAGAGTGGACGGGATTAAAACTAGGCGATGCTATGCGTAGCGCAGAAGACAGAGAGGAATGGAGAAGGATAGTTTTCATGTCATCTGTGGCGCCCCAACGGTCCAAGGACTAAGGGACATGATGATGATGAAACGTTCTTCTCCTACCGTCATGTCCTTCGAGTCAAGCTTCCACAGGCTTTGCACTACTATTTTAAAAATTAGGAACCCGTTTGGAATATTATTGAAAAGAACAAGAGGGATTGAGCTCTATGCCGCCTATGCCAAGTGAATTTTTAAAAAGTTCAAAAAGAACCTTACCATTACAATGTAACAATGTGTCAAACGAAATGTCGGTCAAAACTTTTAGTACGATGAAACAACAAATGCAACATTTTTAAATAAGATAAGTAAAGGAAACAGTAGTTTATTCAACAAAATTTATTTCTTTATTCATTTACTGTACTCTCATAGCTAAATTGTTTTACATATTCAAAAGAGTGTCGTCCTTTGGAATATATCAACATGTCGCCACTTTTGACCTTTCGCAAAATCAACATCCGGGGGAATTGTCATTTGAAATGTCACGCCACATGTCAGTCACACTGATTATAAAGCATTGCGTAAAACTATATGAGAACATGTCACGTGATGACGACCTAAGCCATGTCGCATTTGACACAGTTCGTTTCTATAGTTAAACTTTTGAAACACTCCGGCTTAACATTCGGGTATTCTTGTATTCTCCTAATGGGGGAGGTTCCCTGCGTGCCGCCGCACAGAATGTCGGCGGGGAAACCCGGCGTCTGGCCCGTGTGGAGGTGTGCCGGAGAGGGGGGGGGCATTAAGAGCTCGCGCTTGACGGCCCACCAACGCCATCTCCTATGTATTCTACTTAAATATAAAAAGTGTGTTTGTTTGTTTGTGTGCCCGTGTGATTATGTTTGAGAAGATGAGCTGTTCGTTTGTGTGCCCGTGTATGTTTGAGAAGATGAGCTGTTGGTTTGTGTGCCCGTGTGAGTATGTTTGAGTAGATGAGCTGTTGGTTTATGTGCCCGTGTGACTATGTTTGAGAAGACGAGCTGTTGGTTTTGTACTAACTTTGTAACGCATCGGGTATCTGCTTGTTTTGGGTAATGTTGTTACGGCAAGCGAGTGGGAACAGTTCGGCACCGGACTATGTGAACTAAATTCAGATGTCGTCTGATCGCACAGGCAGGTCTCCCCATCATATCGACCACTTTAATCCAGGACACGTCAGACAACCGCTTGTCCAAAAGAGGACTTACTCTATGGTGGACTCTAGCACGGAAGGATGTTTGCTAGTGTTCGGAAGAAACGCTTTGAAGACACCCTTAAAGCCTTACCGAAAGCATTCAATAGATACACGGACACATGGAAAGAAGCGGATAAAGGACCAAGCATCGTGGCGTTTCCCTGTACATAAATGCTCCAAACAACATGTAGCCAACAGAACAGTGGCTGCAGAGCACAAAATGCTTGACAGAAAAGCCCGGGTGAACTCTGCACCTTGAGATGTCCCATCAATCCCTTGCACTTAGAGATGTCCCATCAATCCCTTGCACCTTGAGATGCCCCATCAATCCCTGAACCTTGAGATATGTGTCCCATCAATCCCTTGCACATTGAGATGTCCCATCAATTCCCTGCACCTTGAGATGTCCCATCAATCCCTTGCACATTGAGATGTCCCATCAATCCCCTGCACCTTGAGATGTCCCATCAATCCCCTGCACCTTGAGATGTCCCATCAATCACCTGCAGCTTGAGATGTCCCTTCAATCCCATGCACCTTGAGATAAATGTCCCATCAATCCCCTGCACATTGAGATAGATGTCTCATCAATCCCCTGCACCTTGAGATAGATGTCCCATCAATCCCCTGCACATTGAGATGTCCCATCAATCCCCTGCACCTTGAGATGCCCCATCAATCCCTGCACATTGAGATGTCCCATCAATCCCCTGCACCTTGAGATAGATGTCCCATCAATCCCCTGCACCTTGAGATGTCCCATCAATCCCCTGCACCTTGAGATGTCCCATCAATCCCCTGCACCTTGAGATGTCCCATCAATCCCCTGCACCTTGAGATGTCCCATCAATCCCCTGCACCTTGAGATGTCCCATCAATCCCCTGCACCTTGAGATGTCTCATTAATCCCCTTTATCTTGAGATGTCCCATCAATTCCGTGCACCTTGAGATGTCCCATCAATCCCCTGCACCTTGAGATGTCCCATCAATCCCCCGCACCTTGAGATGTCCCATCAATCCCCTGCACCTTGAGATGTCTCATTAATCCCCTTTATCTTGAGATGTCCCATCAATCCCCTGCACCTTGAGATGTCCCATCAATCCCCTGCACCTTGAGATGTCCCATCAATCCCCCGCACCTTGAGATGTCCCATCAATCACCTGCATCTTGAGATGTCCCATCAATCCCCTGCATCTTGAGATGCCCCATCAATCCCCTGCATCTTGAGATGACCCATCAATCCCCTGCATCTTGAGATGTCCCATCAATCCCCTGCATCTTAAGATGTCCCATCAATCCCGTGCATCTTGAGATGTCCCATCAATCCCGTGCACCTTGAGATGTCCCATCAATCCCCTGCATCTTAAGATGTCCCATCAATCCCTTGCACCTTGAGATGTCCCATCAATCCCGTGCACCTTGAGATGTCCCATCAATCCCGTGCACCTTGAGATGTCCCATCAATCCCGTGCATCTTGAGATGCCCCATCAATCCCCTGCATCTTGAGATGTCCCATCAATCCCCTGCATCTTAAGATGTCCCATCAATCCCCTGCATCTTGAGATGTCCCATCAATCCCCTGCATCTTAAGATGTCCCATCAATCCCCTGCATCTTGAGATGTCCCATCAATCCCGTGCACCTTGAGATGTCCCATCAATCACCTGCATCTTAAGATGTCCCATCAATCCCGTGCATCTTGAGATGTCCCATCAATCCCCTGCATCTTGAGATGTCCCATCAATCCCCTGCATCTTGAGATGTCCCATCAATCCCGTGCATCTTGAGATGTCCCATCAATCCCCTGCACCTTGAGATGTCCCATCAATCCCCTGCACCTTGAGATGTCCCATCAATCACCTGCATCTTAAGATGTCCCATCAATCCCCTGCACCTTGAGATGTCCCATCAATCCCTTGCACCTTGAGATGTCCCATCAATCCCCTGCATTTTCTGCACAAGAATAGTTCGTGCCAGGATCGAACTCATCAGCCATCTGTACACCCTCATACAAGTTCACAATTAGTATATACGATGATTAAGGTGGTCATAGTCAATTTCGACTGAGGACCTTTGTATGGTTTTCGAGTCTCCGTGACTGGAATATCTCATTAGGAAATGGCGTCAGCGGGCCGTCGAGCTTGTGCTCCTAATGCCCTCCCTGGCGTCCACCCACACCCACCAGCCGCCGGGTGTCCCCGGCGCCGGGCCGTGCGGGAAGACGTCAGAGATCTCCCCGGGCGTTGGGCGCCCCCACCAGCAACTGCTCGATCGAGTTCGCTGATGGAGGCCCCCCCCCCGCCCGGAGACATCTGGTCGACCGAAGACGCTGTGTTTCAAGCGTCCGCAGTCCACTCTCCTAGGGGCCGGGACGGTAAATTAACGTCCTAATATCTCCCCCCACCCGTCCCGGGGAAGCATCGGACGCCCTCTAAGAGGGATTCTACAGTGGGTTTCCACCTCGCAACTAATTCGCGAAGCAGCTGGGACGAAACGGTTGCCTAGGAGCAGCTTGACTCCGTGACTCAATTACTCCGTTACTCTGTTACTCCGTGACTCCGTTACTCCGTGAATTGGTAAACAGATACTCAATAAGAAACAAAGCATTCTACTTTTGTATAGAAGTTTATTGTTTATTTGTTTAAATTAAATGGATGGGGCCAAGTGATAGAAGGGCGTATGCTATACATTACAGACGTGACTACGCTCAAATGTTCCTTGACTAGAGTTGCGTGTTGCCATCAAATATTCACTTTTTTTTAAATTTGGGTTTTTAAAAAAAACATCAAGGCACCGGACTCAAAGGAAACGTGAGATGTCAATACCAGAAGCCATCAGATGCCAGCTTGCCATGTGATGTCGCATGACATTTTTACTTTAATGATGAGCTTTGCGTTAGTGATCATGTTGTGTGAAAAGACACTGATACCTTTGATGCTGGGGACGACAGATATGAAGAGTTGAAAGAGGGTGAAAAAAAAAGTTGGGGGTATGATGATAAAGAACTCCTGAGATACTTTTTCACGTGACTGTCGCATACGTACACGCTTTTTTTAAAAAAAACTTGGAAATGTACATACAATTATAAAGATCCATTAACCCGTTCCAGAATATATTGCAAATCCATTAACGCATGCAATAATATATTACAAACCCATTAAAGTGTTATAAATTAATAGAAGAATGACTTAATTTATGTTGCTTTTAACGTTATTAGTCCACGAGTATTCTTTTTTGAAATTACACTTTATTTGAGTTCTAGATTATTTTAGGGACCAAAACTGCAAACAGGGATCACATTTAAAACAAACAACAACCGCTTCTCATGTGAATAACTTAGTGGTCAAAAGAACTATGAAAATGTCTCCTTACCCTGTGAGCCAAAGACCTTTGTTGTATTACCTTGTTATTAAAAGTTAACAGGACCGCAGAATATTATTTTTTTTTATAAAGTAGGGATCCGAATTACTGTTAAGAACCATTCCATCCTTCCAGTGGCGTAGCGAGTGGGGTGTAGGGGGTAAATATGTCCCCGGGCGCTAAGGTAATTGGATGCTAAAATGAGGCTTACAACGTTACACTATAATAAGTAAACAAGGGTATAAATCGGTCACAAGATCGGTGCAGCGGCTCAGCAGACGTGTCATCTGATAGCCTACTTGTTTTGTCGTATTTGCGCGCGTCTTTGGGACAGGATCGTCTCAGCGATCTTACTCTTTTTAGCGTTGAAAAGGGAACATTGGGGAAAAAAAGATTTTGATTGCGTAATTGACCAGTTTGCGACAGTGAAATCAAGAAAAATAAATCTTTTGTTTGACTATGTAATCCACTACAAGACAGTGACTGAGTGGGTCATGTGACTGAGTGGGTCATGTGACTGAGTGGGTCATGTGACTGAGTGGGTCATGTGACTGAGTGGGTCATGTGACTGAGTGGGTCATGTGACTGAGTGGGTCATGTGACTGAGTGGGTCATGTGACTGAGTGGGTCATGTGACTGAGTGGGTCATGTGACTGAGTGGGTCATGTGACTGAGTGGGTCATGTACTATAATTTCTAATAACTTTGCTCTTTTAAATACAATGTTTTATTAAATTTCAATTGTTATCCTTATTCAATGTAACATAACAAATGTAGTTAAACGATTGCGGGGGTGGGGGAGTGGGGGGTCGATTTTGAAGTTCTTCAACGGGCGCAAAATAGCATAGCTGCACCTCTGCATCCTTCTGTCTGGGGTATACAAAGTACTTCAACGGATACCAAATGGTTTAAAGTTTGGGCGGCAAGTGGCTATATATCAAGTATTATAAGATATTACTTTAGTAATGAACAGGACTAGAGAGAGCTGACCACTGCTCCAGTACAGAAGAGCTGACCACTGCTCCAGTACAGAAGAGCGTCGGTCATCCAAATTAATAGTGACCGGGGTGATTCGGTTAACATATTTTTCGGATAACCGTGCGCTCCCAGGGTAGGGTGGCGATGAAGACGCCTGTTCATAGAGTACAATATAATCTTACCTAAAACACGTGAGGTGTGGTTTATCATCGACGGCATCCCTTGAGTCGGAAGAGTTGGGGGGGGGGGGCGGCGGCGGAACTTGTTTCTATCTATTAAAGGGCGGCAGTTTTGGTCAACGGCATGGGTCTTTTTTATAGGGTAAGGAGCGGTGAAAGACTTGACCCACCCGGGCTGGTACTAGCGTAAATTACGTCACTGAACGGTATATCGGAGTTACAACCTCTAACTACGCCACTGAAGGGTGTATCGGGGTCAGCCGATTGATGATGTCAAAAACAGCTATGAACTGTTTCTCTGATTAGTAGAGATCATAACCAAAAAAAGTTACCGACTTTTAACAAAATCATAGCGCTCACAGACTTTGTCTTTGCAAGCGTGTATTCTGCGATATATATTATTAAACAGCTTTGCATATCGCAATTTTCCGGTCTGGCCAATGCATGCACCAACCTTTCGGATCAGCGGGGCTCTGAAAAATCCACTCACTACTATGGGCCCGCCTATATTGCCTATATAGTAAAGGTTGGCTAAACATTCACCACCTTAAATGGATTTATTTATTTTAAAAGTCGCCATTTAAATTGAAATATAAATAAGGTGGTGGATTTTAATTCATTCATTTCATTTTTAAAAAATATTTTATAAGTCATCTGAGCCAAATTTCAAACTCCAGGTGGGACCCACAAATTTCAATTCCACTCCAACTTTACGGAACTAATGAAAACCGATGAACAATCCAAAGAGCTTTTTGTTTTGTTTTGTATTTAAAATGGCTTATAAATAAAATGTATTTTAACTATTATTTTTAAAAGAGGGCTGACTGCTTCCTTATGCTTTTTATTATTTTTTCCCCAGGCGTTTTTTGCTCTTACATAAAAGTCAGTCCCAAGCACACAAAAAAGACTTCAATGAAATTTTGATTTTTTTCCCCTGAACAGTGATTGGCCGGAAGCAACGTTGAGACACGCCCATTTTTGCTGGTTTAAATTTTCCAAATTTAATGATTTTCTTTTTTTTTTTTTTTTGTATTCTCTCCATCTCTGAGCCCCAAAATAACCTGTATTTTTATATATATTTTTTTAATAGCTTCTTCCGCCTGGATGAAAATTTCATAAAAATTCATAAAAGCCGTTAACGAGGTGGTGGCGAACTGGAGCAGCGTTACAGATTGAACATAATTTAGGTCCGAATGAGACGAAGATCGTGTTCAATTCTTCGCTGGGAGGCCAACCAGCTGTTTCCTCTTCTGGTCCACAGAGGAGGTTTTCCTCCTAAACATGAACACAGCCAGGGAAGACGTGTGCCAGTACTTGAGAAAGTAGTAGCACACGTAGCAAAGTCCTTGCATCCGCTGTGCCGAAGAAAGTAAATAATATTCCAAAGATCAACAGAGAGCCTTTGACACCGTCAAAATGAGATTAAATACTTTTATAGTATCTTGAGCGTGATATACAGTGGTTTTTTTTTCCTGAGCTGTATGGACACAGACAAACAATGAACACGAGAGGAAACTTCTCGGTAGTTTGATGACAAATGTATCTGTATTTTACAGAATTAAACATTGTGAGGGGAAGTCTAGGCTCGTGTAGTAGGCTAACAATCACACACTGCAGTTGTGAGGGGAAGTCTAGGCTCGGTGCAGTAGGCTAACAATCACACACTGCAGTTGTGAGGGGAAGTCTAGGCTCGGTGTAGTAGGCTAACAATCACACACTGCAGTTGTGAGGGGAAGTCTAGGCTCGGTGTAGTAGGCTATAACAATCACACACTGCAGTTGTGAGGGGAAGTCTAGGCTCGGTGCAGTATGCTAACAATCACACACTGCAGTTGTGAGAATATACGAAATGAGCACGTTGTTCACGCGCATTTGATTGATTTTGTTAATGAGCTCCTCTGCCGTCTTCTAAATATAAATGAAATTATAAGAAAAAGGTATGTTAAGCTTGAATTAATAGAATGTGCAGTTACTTGTTCTACTTCTATTCGTTTTTTTTTTTTTTGTTTGCTGGTGAAGTCTCTAAGTCGAAACGTCCAAAATCTTTTGTCGTGTCTGTTTATTTAAGTATAACCAGAGGCGTAACAACGGCTTGGCATTGGGGCAGTTGCCAAGGGCGCCGGCCTGCGCCAGTTCAAAAGGGCGCCGCTAAATCTCTAATTTTTAAAAAAAATTATTTAATTATCAATGGCGCCAAAAATAAATTAGCCAAGGGCGTCAAAGCCCCAGTTACGCCTCTGAGTATAACATACCTTGTTCTTATATTTCATTTATACAACTTGAATGCAGTCCATCAATTATATTCTAAATATAAGTAGGGGAAAAAGCGCTATGTCTTTCTCAATGACCTGTTTATAAAACCTCTCATTAAGCAAAAACCAAATCGGAGAATTATAATGTAACAGTGGAAAAACCTTGTATTTCTTAAAATTTATTTATTTATTTATAATTTTTATTTATACATTTTTCTTCGAAGTAATATATTTTCGGAAGTGGAAAAAATCTTGACATCTTGAATGAAATACCATCGTGGTAGTTTTGTTCACTAACAACTTATACAGAGTTTCGTCTTACGCAACTAGTGAACGTCTACATCGAACGCAGCTTTTCAAATGGACTACGATAGTCACTTCCTTGTTTTGTCACGTGATATGAACAAGCCATTGGTAGGCTGTCTGCTACACATAACAACACATAACAACACATAACAACAGATAACAGCTGATCAGCCATTATCATTAATTTTAAAGCAAAGTTTTTGTCTCCATCAGCGCTTCCCCAATGTTAATTAAAATTTTTACTTTTCAAAATATTCTTGAATACACGCGTTTTTTTAAATGACATTCATAAATGTGACAATAATTATAATTCAGCTATGATTAAAGGAAGAAAGTTGTTTGAAGAAAAATTTGTGAGCACTAGTGTGTTGCAGACAGCCTTCCGGAAGTCTTACTCGTACTTACGCTTATCACGTGACAAAACAATCAATAAATCGTAGTCCATTGGCAAATGAATTAAAATTACTGCAACTTGGTATATTGTGTAGTTTGTTTTGACTCTATGTAATTCCACGTAAGTTATGTTTAAATAAATTTTGTCAAGGATACGAGGCAGGTATGTGACATAATAGTGTGACATAACAATGTGCCATTTCAATGTGACATAGTAATGTGCCACAGCCGTGTGACATAGTATCGTTCTATAAGTCCAGCGTATATTTCTACTCTACAATGATGCGCGTGAGTCGAGTTAATTTAATTGACCAGGCGCCCCAACGTCTGATCGAAACACCACACGCCTGTCATTATGGCCCAAACGTCTGACCGAAACACCACACGCCTGTCATTATGGCCCCAACGTCTGATCGAAACACCACACGCCTGTCATTATGGCCCAAACGTCTGATCGAAACACCACACGCCTGTCATTACGGCCCAAACGTCTGATCGAAACACCACACGCCTGTCATTATGGCCCAAACGTCTGATCGAAACACCACACGCCTGTCATTATGGCCCAAACGTCTGATCGAAACACCACACGCCTGTCATTACGGCCCAAACGTCTGATCGAAACACCACACGCCTGTCATAACGGCCCAAACGTCTGATCGAAACACCACACGCCTGCCATTATGGCCCAAACGTCTGATCGAAACACCACACGCCTGTCATTACGGCCCAAACGTCTGATCGAAACACCACACGCCTGTCATTACGGCCCAAACGTCTGATCGAAACACCACACGCCTGTCATTATGGCCCCAACGTCTGATCGAAACACCACACGCCTGTCATTATGGCCCCAACATCTGATCGAAACACCACACGCCTGTCATTACGGCCCCAACGTCTGATCTAAACACCACACGCCTGTCATTACGGCCCAAACGTCTGATCGAAACACCACACGCCTGTCATTATGGCCCAAACGTCTGATCGAAACACCACACGCCTGTCATTACGGCCCAAACGTCTGATCGAAACACCACACGCCTGCCATTACGGCCCCAACGTCTGATCGAAACACCACACGCCTGCCATTACGGCCCAAACGTCTGATCGAAACACCACACGCCTGTCATTACGGCCCCAACGTCTGATCGAAACACCACACGCCTGTCATTACGGCCCAAACGTCTGATCGAAACACCACACGCCTGCCATTACGGCCCAAACGTCTGATCGAAACACCACACGCCTGTCATTACGGCCCAACGTCTGATCGAAACACCACACGCCTGTCATTATGGCCCAAACGTCTGATCGAAACACCACACGCCTGTCATTACGGCCCAAACGTCTGATCGAAACACCACACGCCTGTCATTACGGTCCAAACGTCTGATCGAAACACCACACGCCTGTCATTATGGCCCAACGTCTGATCGAAACACCACACGCCTGTCATTATGGCCCAAACGTCTGATCGAAACACCACACGCCTGTCATTACGGCCCAAACGTCTGATCGAAACACCACACGCCTGCCATTACGGCCCAAACGTCTGATCGAAACACCACACGCCTGTCATTACTGCCCAAACGTCTGATCGAAACACCACACGCCTGTCATTACGGCGTCTTCATTATCCTGACTAGTATTTTACCGAACACGTTACAATGTTTGTTTTGGAGCATTGTAATGTATCGGGCACAGTGGCGTAGTGAGGAGGGGCATCATGCCCCGTGCGCTACTCACAAAGGGGCGCCAAATGGTATATTTTATTATAATGTATGGTTTTCGAATGGGGGGCGCTAAAAAGGTATTGGGGACGCTAAAAAGGTATTGTGCCCCGGGCGCGAGTTAAGCTCGCTACACTACTGATCGGGCAGTGCGCCCTTTTGTTGGTACGAAGTGCTTCGATGCAATTAAAAGCTACTTTAAGAATGAAAGCATTCATGCTGGTTCTAGTTTCATCGACCGACATTCTTAACCTCATTCCCCTAAACACCACTCACACGCGCACACCGAGTGTCATTCATCAGATGACATTTGTGTACACCACTCTCACACAGACCGCGTGTCATTCGTCATGTGACATTTGTGTAAAATGTGTTCACCGGGATTGGAAAAATAACCAAATGCACGTGACTAGACCACGGCCAGCTTCTAACATTAGTCCCCCACACGCTAGTCCCTACACGCTAGTCCCTACACGCTCTTCCCACCAGCCGTCCACGCTTTCTTCGTTACCATTATATCCCACCTTTACAGAACGCCACTACAGCACACCTTTCCATCACCC
Organism: Omphiscola glabra; assembly: GCA_964017045.1. Taxonomy (NCBI): domain Eukaryota; kingdom Metazoa; phylum Mollusca; class Gastropoda; family Lymnaeidae; genus Omphiscola; species Omphiscola glabra. Next base: position 38,443,741 of record OZ024796.1, read on the forward strand.
GTTTCCAGCGAACCTTTTCAGCCCAGTATTGGGGCATACCATTCTAACACACCTTTCCATCACACTATTTCAACACAACACTCCAGCACACCATTTCAACACACCATTCAAGCAGAACATTCGCACGCTGTGGCCACGCAATCATTCCCTGCAAACAAACTATTTTCTGATTGTTGCTCATTGAAAAGGTCGAACTTTTAGTTGCAAAGCTGTAAAGATTTCTATTAGTTAATTAACATGTTAACGACCATGAGCCGCTGGGAGCGCCAAAGCACTACTTTAGTCCTGGCCACGAACCGCTGACAGCTTCAATGATTAATTCGTAGTGAAACAAGTCAACTATTTTTACTCTTCCGTTCCTGTTTGGGTTCGAGATTTTAATTTACAGACAGGATGTTTATTTACAAACCACATGCAATCGGCAGAAGTTTTTTTTTTTTTTTTTATGCTGTTCATTCATTTTTACTTCATTTCCAAGCTAGTTATCAAGCTGAAATGAATCAAACAAAGTAAGGTTAAACCTGAAAAAAAGGAAAGCAACAAAACAACTAACGTGACGGCAGGAAGCCTTCGTCAGTGAACAAAACAGCAGAAAAAAACAGAATAAAATAAAAATAAAAAATAGCACTTAGCTTAGAACTAGTATCCGAGAGGGCAGCAATTGAATGGTAACAGAAAGTAAGTGGGTGAGAGATTAAATAGGGAGAAGGGGAAGAAAAGAGAAGAAGTAAGTCCACTGCGATCGGTCGTGAAGTGGAATGGTGGAGCTAGCTTCGAGCTGTGAAAAGAAACATGATTTTCATACCATGTGGTGTCAATGTGCATTAGGTCAGGATAAGCTTGTGTTCCAAATTCACCCGGCTGGGTGTGTTCGTGCTAGCCACAATCGCACATATTGAAAAGTCCACGTTGCCCTTGAAGTGTTTGAAGGCGGGACGCTGTTTATCTTGTGTTTATCTTACGGAGGTGTTCGGTACACATGTAAGAGAGCCGGCTTCCAGTCTCACCTATGTACGACATCTGACAGCGGGTAGTTACCAAGCTGTTTAATTTTATTTGCCATGGCAGCAAGCGACGGTGTTACAAAGAGCGCTCGTACGCCTCTTGTAACTGCTGAACAGGCCGGAAAACTGAAAGAGACGATTTTTGGATACGTCCAATGGTGGCGAGGATAGTGACACCGGTGTTGGCAATAATTCTAGCAGTGATTTTGATGAATGCGAGGACAAGGGCACGGACGGCACAAATAGTGACCGTGAGGATGCTGGACTTGCTGGACCGTCGAAAAGCCCTAACAGAAGCATAACGACAAATAGTTGATCGAAAAGGTGCAAGTTATTGTGTAATGTAACTGAAGAGAACGAGAACGTTGGGATGAAGAATCTGAAGGTGAGACGACAGGGAGAGTTCCATTTGTTCCAACTCGGTTGCTAGGTTTACATGCAACACGAAATGGATCCTCATCTATACTGGATTGTTGGCTTACCATGATAACACCGGATGTGCAAGATTCATTTTTGGTGTCAAAATATCAATGATTATGCAGAAGGGAAGAAATGAAAGTGAAAGCATTGCAAGATGTAAATAGGACACTTGCAAAATTGAAACACATCGCCATCACTTAATATGAGCTTCTGAAATTTGAGACAGTGATTATCGCAATAGGTTTGGGTTTAAAAACAACAACAACCATCGGTGAAAGATTAATGGGCTGTCGCAAAGTCAGATGTTTCCCGGGATAATGTTCGAATATTTTTTGTATCACACTATGATGCATGCTGGAGTTTCTGAATCTGTTGGGCAAGGCAAGCGTAGAGCCATTCTTGAATTCTCTTATTCCAGGATGTATTTTCGTCCATTTGAGGATCTAGCCATTGATGAAATGATGATAGGATATATGGGGGAGGGGGGCGCTGAAAGCACAAACAATACAATCCTCCAAGCAACACACCAAGACCTTTGGACAGTGTGATTCAACCACAGGGTATGTCCACGCCAATCAAGCAACACACCAAGAATTTGAAACAATGTGATTCAACCACAGGGTATGTCTAAACAAGCAAAGTACCAATATCTTTGGACTGTGTGATTCAACCACAGGGTATGTCCAAACAAGCAAAACACCAAGACTTTGTGACAATGTGATTCAACCACAGGGTATGTCCACGCTAAACAAGCAACACACCAAGACTTTGGGACAATGTGATTCAGCCACAGGGTATGTCCACGCCAAACAAGAAACACACCAAGACCTTTGGACAGTGTGATTTAACCACAGGATATGTCCACGCCAAACAAGCAACCCACCAAGACTTTGAGACAATGTGATTCAACCACAGGGTATGTCTAAATAAGCAAATCACCAAGATCTTTGGACTGTGTGATTCAACCACTGGTTATGTCCAAACAAGCAAAACACCAAGACTTTGGGACAATGTGATTCAACCACAGGGTATGTCCACGCCAAACAAGCAACACACCAAGACTTTGGGACAGTGTGATTCAACCACAGAATATGTCTACTCTGTATTGACATACTTCGGACACATCGCATCATTAGTCCTTGTCAATGATCGTGCATGTCAGGCAGTGAAGGGTGTTGTAACACTTAATGAAAGGAAATGGAAAAGATCCCTAGGTTTTTGCAGAGAGGCGCTACACTCGGAACGCTGCAGTTACACATGTGTTGGGTAAGGGAATTATTACACTGGAAGGGTCAACATCAACAACAACAAAAACTGCTGCTTCAACTGAAGTCCATTTCTCTTCAGCACAGAGAAGCAAAGTGTTACACAAATAGTGATGGGTCCCAGATATGTGTTGATTGAAGAGATAAGAAAGATACACCCACCCCTCCCCAAAAAAACAAACATGCATTGTTCAATTTACCAACATTTCAGTTAAAATTGACCTTGTTATCACTCGAACAAGTACCATTGTTGAAAAAACCATCAGTAGGGCAACGATATAACCTGTGAATGAATGGAAGTGACCATAGTGACCAGATGGTATCTTACTGTGAAATCTTTCAAAGGAAGACCATTAGGTGGTGGAAGAAAATATTTTATTGGAACATTAAATTTCTCAGGGCCAAGTCAAGTATCCTTTACACCTTCTGTCATTCTGGTTAGAGGTCAGTACTATTGAAAATATTCAAAGATAATTTGATTCAACGGCTGACTGAGAAGGCGGCACCCATCATTCCGCCAGAGGCAGTGGCCACTGCCAACAATAAAGTTGGTAGAAAATTCTAAGAAAGAACCCCCACCCCCCAAAAAAAACAAAAAACAAACAAAAACAAAAGGCCACACTTATACCAGACAGGTCAAACTTATACCAGACAGGTCAAACTTATATAAGATAGGCCACAAGTATACCAGACAGGTCAAACTTATACCAGACAAGTCAAACTTATACCAGACAGGTCAAACTTATACCAGACAGGTCAAACTTATACCAGACAGGTCAAACTTATACCAGACAGGTCAAACTTATATAAGATAGGCCACACGTATACCAGACAGGTCAAACTTATACCAGACAGGTCAAACTTATACCAGACAGGTCAAACTTATACCAGACAGGTCAAACTTATACCAGACAGGTTAAACTTATACCAGACAGGCCACACTTATACCCAATGAAATGTTTTAAGGTGTACCATACACATGATGCTGCAGGTGGCCATAACTGTAATGTCTCAAGACATTGACAAGATTCTGTAAATAATTTTGAGGGATTTATGCTCTTCTTTTTTTTTCAAATGTGGATTTTTAAAAAAATTTGAGCAATAACATTGACGTTGGATTAATGTGATTATGTTTATTACCTATTGGAAGTGTAAATATTTGTCAATTTTCTGTGTTCTTTGAGGTTACTTTATTTTTTTATTTGATATACTATATGGTAACCAGCAAATGAAAGGTTTTAAATGATTCTGAAGTTCAAAATTTGCATGTACGTTGGCACGTTTAAAAAAAATGTGTAAATACTTTTTTCTGCTGTGAATACTAATATAAAAATTAATGATCTCCTGTTAAAAGTTAAACTGACAAATTTTTGTAATCTTCTTATAGGAAATTCATTTCCCTACAAAATGGTATAATAGGCATGAGCATCTGTTTATAATGAAGAAACTTCTGCTGAATGTGTACAAACACCAGCAAATGGGAAAAATGTGACCTACATTTAATAACGGCAATGATGCCGTGAGTATCGGCAAGATGCCATGAGTATCGGAAATTATGCCGTGAGTATCGAAAATGAAGCCGTGAGTATCGGCATTGATGCCGCGAGTATCGGAAATGATGCCGCGAGTAACATCCGATTGTTACACATTTATTTTTGCTCGCTCTAATAGAGTGCCGTGAGATTCAAGGGTTAATAATTGAAACTATGAAGTCTAAACAGTAGCGTGGGAAGAGGGGGCGAAATGGGCGAACTGCCACAGCGTCACTTCTTCTCTTTAGATGGGTGGGGGGCATTTTCGGCTTAACGTTGGCTCGTATCATCATACTTCCAAGCCCAGATGTCATATCCCAGTCCAGTTGCCGTATCCTCGCTCAGATGTCATATCCCAGTCCAGATGTCATATCCCAGTCCAGATGTCATATCCCAGTCCAGATGTCTTATCCCCTCCCAGATGTCATATATCAGTACAGATGTCACATCCCCGCCCAGATGTCATATCTCAGTACAGATGTCGTATCAGTCATATCCCAATACAGGTGTCATATCCCAGCAAAGATGTCATATCCCCGCTCAGATGTTAGATCCCCACCAGATGTCATATCCCAGTCCAGATGTCATATCCCCGCCCCTATTGGCATTTTGTCGCGAACGCCTTTTATTTCTACCTAATTACCTCCCCACCCCCCTAATTTACTCCCAACCCCCGAAACCGTTTTATCTTCGATTTTTCGTTGTTTCAGATGCACAACTTCATCCATTCCTGCACATAAGGGGGGCTGTTTGCTAGTCTTGTTGTTATTGAAACTCATCAAAATATATTAAGTACTTTTATAATTGTTGATAAATTTGAATTGTTAATTGTGTGTTCTCTCCATCTCTTTCTCTGTCCCTCTATCCCTTTCTCTCCCTCTCTACCTCGCTATTTCTCTTTCTCTCTCTTTCTCCGTCCCTCTGTCTCTTTCTCTGTCTCCCCCTCTCTCAAATTTGCCGTTAAGAGTTTTGTTATTTGCACAATTAAAAGAAACTTTGAAAAAATAAAAATAGATGCTTGTGGATGAACACTATCATTATTTTTTTTAAAAAAAGCACACGCAATCTCTTAGGGTCGGTTCACACGGTCAAATTTCGCGTCAAATTGTTGTATGAACGCACTATTTGGTGCGTGGTCTATTTTTTTGTGGAATTTGATCAAATAGTAATTTGAAAGTTGTGACAAGGCTTCAAACACGAATTGCATCAAATGCTTGAAGGAAAATTTGATCGTGTGAACCGACCCTTATTTATTGAAAGATTTACAAAGATCGATTTTAGGCTGTGAAATGTGTAGACCGTTGTAATTAAATGTAATTAAATGCATTTCCCACACACCGTCTTTTACGTCCGGCCCGGGTTTCATCTGTTCAATCCCGTTATGATTTCAACATGTGCTGTGTACACAGAGATTAAGAGCCTGCGTTTAAACCTAGTTTGTATGAGGTTAATCTGTTCCTTGTTCCGTGCAATGTTCCAGCCAGTTCCATGCAGGCGTGGGGTTAAACTGAATTACATTTCTCGCAATGAAAGGCATCACAATCTTATCTTGATCAAAACCCATTGGACGAAGGACCAGGGTAGACGGATAACTTCTTATGATTCCGGACATTAATACAATTTGCTCCTCGGATTATTTCAAAAGTGAAAAAAAAAAATACACAACGAAATAAACGTGTTTTTAATGTTTAAGTATAATAAACGTGTATCCCAACAACACATTAAAATGACTAAATCGGGTAGCCTTAAAAAACGTCTTGAGGTGGGGTTAAAGAAAAGATATAGAGGGGGGGGGGGGATAGCAATTTAAAAACTTCATAACAATCTTATCATATTTATAACTTTTGAAGAAAAAAAAAAAAAACATTCAATCACGTAAGCAGAAACACATTACATAGCAATTTAAATAAAACCTTCAAATTCGGGGGGGGGGGGGGGGCAAATCCCCCACCCTGCCTTACCCAAATGACGTCCCTGTTTGTCAAGTGCTTTATATCTGCGACGTATTTGAGTATGAGAGATGACGCTGTTAGTTGTTATGTTTTTTTTAGTACTTCGTGAGCAGCAGAGAGGAAGTGGACGTCCCCAGGACACCAATAACTAGCTGGGATAAGCCGCCAAATGGCTTCGTTAAGTCTAGGGGTGATAAATGAACCAGCGGTTCTCAACATGTGGGTCGCGACCACTCTGGGGGGGGGGGGTGGGGGTCCAATGACCCTTTTACAGGGGTCGCGTGTAAGACCATCGGAAAACACATATACACTACAGTTATAAAGTAGCAACGAAAATATTATTTATGTGGTCGGGTGGGGGGGGGGGGGAGTGGTCGCCACAAAATGAGGAACAAGTATTAAAGGGTCACGGCATTAGATCGACTGAGAACCACTGATCTAAACATATCCTTGATCAATATTACATATGTTTTTTGTATTTTTTAAAAAGTCTCACTACTTCATCAGGTCGTTAACACATTGTTAACGGCCAGTTACCTTTAAAAAAAAAAAAATTCTCTGCTAATTATTATAAGCTTCGAGGGTAAGAGGCTGATGACAAGTGTCATTTTGAGTGTGTGGTTTTTTTTTCCTCTGGAGGTATATGTTGATGCCTTTGAATGCACCCCCCCCCCCCCACACAACCTTGTGTGTTTTTTTTGGCCCAGTGTTTACCATTAGTTGATCATTATTCCAGACATGTTTTCATGTCGGCACACGTACCACTTGATATCGAACCGGGGTCCTTCGCAAGACAACGGGCGTCCGTTGTTTACCAACACCGGGACGACGTCACGGGCTTCCATTGTTATGGCGGCATAAATGATTCACGTCAGGCCAAGACCAAGACGCGCTCTGTCCGCGGAGGAGCACTGGCTGGTGGTACAACCTGGACCCATCGATTGTACACATGTGTACAGCATGATGAAAGTCTTGTTGTACTCACTCCGAAAATGTGTGTGTGTGGGGGGGGGGGAGTTGGGGTGGAGGTGGAGAGACTGGTATCTACCAATGTTCAATGATGTTATATCCAGCGGCGAATTTTTTTTGTGGGGGTTTTTTGACGAAGTCCCAATACGAGTGTTCCGAATAATTGACTTGGGGAAAAAGTGTGTGTGTTTGGGGGTGGGGGGGGATTTGGGTCATAAAACTGGACTACTATTATGTTGAGTATTTTCAAATGTAGTAGTTTATACAGCCAGTGTTTTAGCCATATTTTAAAAGCACATGTGTACAGCATTTGGGGGGTCGAACGAACTTTATAGAGGCGGATCGCGTAAGACCATCGGAAAACACATATTTATGAGGTATAGCAAAATAACGAAAATAATTTTATTGCTGGGGGGTCACCTTAACACGATGAACTGTATCTAAAAGGAATCATTATTAAAGGAACATTGATGAATTTTATTACCTCATATTTCAAATGACAATGTAAATGAATAGATTATAATGGCATTACCATTTTGTGTTTCTTTTATTTGCAATGAACCGTATTGTGAGATTAAGGACGGGCATTTCTTACCTTGTCTTTCAATTAACATTCTTATATGAATATATTTTTTTCTTTTGATCTATGTATAGATCAACTTCTTTGTGAAAGAATTTTAGTAAGTGAACAGCTTCATAATAATACATTTAAAAAAAAAAATCTCAACACCATTAGAGCCGGAAGGGAAAAGGGGGAAGGGCCCTCTTTTTTCTTTTGATTGGTGAGCGGTATTTCCGACCAAATGCAGATAATAAGTTGCTTGGGACGGCATGAATCTTGGGCGACATTTGCCCCAGTCATGCTACTGATCAAAGCGCATTTTATTAATTAAACACCCCCCACAAAACATGTTTTATGGCACAACTATCTTGCAATCAGCCGCCGGCACTATCGTTCTCATGCGTTTTATAGCACAACTATCTTGCCATCAGCCGCCGGCACTATCGTTCTCATGCGTTTTATAGCACAACTATCTTGCAATCAGCCGCCGGCACTATCGTTCTCATGCGTTTTATAGCACAAATATCTTGCAATCAGCCGCCGGCACTATCGTTCTCATGCGTTTTATAGCACAAATATCTTGCAATCAGCCGCCGGCACTATCGTTCTCATGCGTTTTATAGCACAACTATCTTGCAATCAGCAGCCGGCACTGTCGTTCTCATGCGTGTTATAGTACACCTTGTCACAAATGACTGGGTTGGGATTGAAATATGGCGCGCCATTGATATTCATATAACTTATAATGTGTTTTGTTCGGGACTTCCCCATATGTGGCACCACATTTATTTAATGATAAACGTGCTGAGGTGGATTTCCGGGGGAAGTGAGGATTGTTTTGGGTGAGAGCTTATGGAGGTTGAGATTAATGGAGGTTAACGTTACGTTTGAAAGTTGAAGAAACATTACTGGACTATATTAATCTATCAATACATTCTTTTGTTTACAATAGTTAATAAGGAATTCCTTGGTTATTCATTGACGTCTGTGTTGTCTTCGTTAAAAATCCTCAACGTCTGGATACTGAACTTTCGCAGAGAGGTACAGCCCCGCATTAATTAACACCAATATTACTTGGTACGCGAAGGGCCATACCTTAGAAGATCTCATTCTGTGACACACCTATCTTGCAACAAGCCGTTGGCACTATCGTTCTCATGCGTTTCAAATTCCAAAACCCTGTCTCCTATTTTGCGCTTTGTACTTCTTTCGATGTGCTCAATTGGTAAAGAACAAACCGATATTCATCTCAACAGTTCTGTCCTCGGGCAATTCGTTCCATTTTGAAGTGTTTCGTTTAATACCTGCTGACACATGGAACCATATTTTACCAGGTCCCAATGAATTGGAATCACCGTCGTAGAAGGGTATGGGTGGGAGTGGTCCGCCGCGAGCAGTACTTGTAAAAAAAATAATTTATATTGAGGTGACGTCATATTCTGTCAGCTGTAGACTTTTTTCGTGGAAAGGGACAGCAAAAGATCTCGACACGCCCCAGGTGGCACTTACGCTAGCTACGCCACTGATTGGACTATTTATTTTTTACCGACAAGCGCTCATAGATCATTGAACAGCTTTCAGTACACATTTTGCTGCGTAGATCTCCTCTACTTCCTGGATCTCTAAGTCACTGGAAACAAAATCCAGCTCTCATAAAAAAAGCTGGTCAATTCTTGTTGTGTTTTTTCCCCCGCTGACGTCCGCCCACGTGTCTGAGAATTTAATGGAGTAAAACTTGTTAAAAAAGCGGGCGTCTTGAATTACAAGCCTTGATTATTAAAAATTGATCACATGTCAGGTATCCTAGACTGCGTCACACGCATAAGCCGTTGGGATATTCATCGGCAAGAAATGAAACAGTCCATTCGATATGGCACTTGGTTATTTGACCTGCATATCGCCTCGTTTTTTTCTTCAGTATAGTAACATTTCTAAGATCTTGTGTATGACTTCACGCCTGGATGTTGTCCAGTGCTAAATAAGTTACACTGTAAAAATAAAATTATGTTTTTTTTCCTTGAATTATATTTGGATATACGAAATTAGTTTTTTTTTTAAAGGTAAAAGGTTGACATTCGTGTGGCAATGTCATGTGTTTCTCTACTCATTACTCTGATGATCTGGCCTGCACTAGTGCTGATGACCTGGCTTGATCACAATCGATTTGATGTTTGCCAAAGAAATTGGTTTGTCTTGTCACAGCGATGAATCTTTTAATAGAACATTCAGTCACCTATTGTTCGTGACGGTTCCATGACAAAATGACAAGTGACAAAATGACAATGGACAAAACGACAAGTGACAAAACGACAAGGTGACAAAACGACAAGGCGACAAAACGACAAGGTGACAAAACGACAAGGCGACAAAACGACAAGGTGACAAAACGACAAGTGACAAAACGACAAGTCTTCAACGCCTCCAACGTCTTTAATGCCTTACATTGGTGTTTCCCAACGTGGGTCCCACGCCCCACAGTGCGGCAATTTGAAAATGAGCTATCTAGAACTTGAAAACACAAACATCTCACTAACGTTAAACAATAAATTATTACTAATAATTAAAACAATATAGAAAAATATTTCATTAAAATTATTTCATACTTGAATGTCAGTTCTCCATATATGTTTTGAACATTTACTTACTATGTTTCCTCACCAATTTCCTAGTGATTTCTTCCTAAAACCTGTCATTAAAGCTTCTTGGCTGAACAACCGTATTTTTGAATATTAAAAATTATGTATATGTTATATGGGGGCAAAGAATTTTAGAAAAGCTTAGGTGGGGCATGGCACGAAAAAGGTTGGGAAACACTGGCTTGGGTGGGGCATGGCACAAAAAAGGTTGGGAAACACTGGCTTGGGTGGGGCATGGCACAAAAAAGGTTGTGAAACACTGGCTTGGGTGGGGCATGGCACGAAAAAGGTTGGGAAACACTGGCTTGGGTGGGGCATGGCACGAAAAATGTTGGGAAACACTGGCTTGGGTGGGGCATGGCACGAACAAGGTTGGGAAACACTGGCTTGGGTGGGGCATGGCACGAAAAAGGTTGGGAAACACTGGCTTGGGTGGGGCATGGCACGAAAAAGGTTGGGAAACACTGGCTTGGGTGGGGCATGGCACGAAAAAGGTTGGGAAACACTGGCTTGGGTGGGGCATGGCACAAAAAAGGTTGGGAAACACTGGCTTGGGTGGGGCATGGCACGAAAAAGGTTGGGAAACACTGGCTTGGGTGGGGCATGGCACAAAAAAGGTTGGGAAACACTGGCTTGGGTGGGGCATGGCACAAAAAAGGTTGGGAACCACTGCCCTGCATACAATAAAGTATGGTAAACTTTTTTTTTATATTTAACATGCTTTATAGTTGGGGAAACACGGTATTGGATTATCAGACTAACCTTAACCCTAATCTCAAACCTTGTCATTTTGTCACCTTGTCGTTTTGTCACTTGTCGTTTTGTCACCTTGTCGTTTTGTCACACGTCGTTTTGTCTGGTTACCGTTGCAAACTCGTGCGGCGGTCACATCAAAGAGCCTTGATGTTCGCAACGATGGGTTTGAAATATTGTTACTTTCTTAGTGGAGTCGTCGGCCTAATTCTGTGTTAGTCGTGATGAAAAATAACTTGAGTTTGACACATGTGCTCTAGAAGCTGGAGTTGGTGTTCAACAGTGTAGTGCTGTGTTAGTGCAGTTTGCAGTACAGTGTAATTAGAAAGTAATAGACCTTTTGAGATCATAATCTTATGCATAATAACAGACATACTTGAGATAATAATTAAAAACTTTAATTAATTACACATTTTATTTTTAATTACTGTAATTAGTAATTGTAATTAATTACTATCCATGTAATTGTCCTTTTTTAATTGCTCAGTAAATGTTTATTTTCAGAGTAAAAGTGAAAATACTGAATAGCAGATCACATCATTATGAATATAGTGTCATGGTATACAACATACTCATATAGTACTTTGACCCAATATGACATACATTTTGTCTCCAATGAATGAGCAAGCTGAACATTATAATTTAAATTATGTCATGGTTGCTCATACACACAGACAATCACTGAATATTTTAAGGGTCTGCTACAAAATATGATTGTGTATTCAAATATACAGTAAAATCCTTTAATGAACTTCTCTGACTTTCTTGTATAACAATAAAATCCAATAGGAGGTTCCCAAAAATGTGCATGTACTGCACTGTAAAAGGAAATATGTCTTACTAAAACAATGTTGACGTTTTAAGTTATTGAAACAAATGAAAAAAAAATTCCCAAAATAATTTTTTTTTAAATAAAAAAAAAAGGTAATTGTAATTACAGGTAAATAGTGGAGTAATTTGTAATGGTAATTAATTACACTTTTGAATGAAGTAATGTAAATTGTAGATAATTACAAATATAGTTCATGTAATTCTAATGTAATTAATCACATTTTAATGTAATTATGTGCACCGAATGATAACCGTATACCGTGTTTCTCCAACTATAAGGCATGTAAAATATCTTTAAAAGTTGACCTTACTTTATTGTATGTAAGGCATTAAAGACGGTAAATGAGTTGGCGTTGAAATTTTGTCGTTTTGTCACCTTGTCGTATTGTTACTTTGTCGTTTTGTCACTTGTCGTTTTGTCACTTGTCGTTTTGTCACTTTGTCGTTTTGTCACTTTGTCGTTTTGTCATCTTGTCGTTTTGTCACTTGTCGTTTTGTCACTTGTCGTTTTGTCACTTGTCGTTTTGTCACCTTGTCGTTTTGTCAACTTGTCGTTTTTGTCACCTTGTCGTTTTGTCACCTTGTCGTTTTGTCACTTGTCGTTTTGTCACCTTGTCGTTTTGTCACTTGTCGTTTTGTCACCGTGTCGTTTTGTCACCTTGTCGTTTTGTCACTTTGTCGTTTAGTCATTTGTCGTTTTGTTACCTTGTCGTTTTGTCACTTGTCGTTTTGTCACTTGTCGTTTTGTCACTTGTCGTTTTGTCACTTGTCGTTTTGTCGTTTTGTCACTTGTCGTTTTGTCGTTTTGTCTGGTTACCGTTAATGACGTAAAGTACCTTTGTTTTCTCCTGTACCGCACCGTATCCTGAAATTTGTTTAAAAAATATTTTTTCGACGGAAATTTGATCGACCCGAAATTTGATCGAATCTTTTTTTCAGTTCTCACGTTAAAATTTTGCGTCAAATTATTTTGTTTTACTTAAGTATAGTACGTTCAAAAAGAAATTTCACGAACATGTTTACGTGTAGACTGAAAAAAATGATTCAACCAAATTTCCGTCGATCAATTTTCCGTCGAAGAAATTTCTTTCAAACAAATTTCCGGTAACCGTACCCAACAGTTACACATCGCTTCCATTTATGTAACACGGTGTAGTCGAATTTTTTTAATTTAAAAAAAAAAAAAGATATGTTAAAAAAATACTTTCTTGCAAAGACGAATTTAAACGCACTAAAAAGTTGATAATAATTTACTTAAAATGTATCAAATTCATTACGCAAATAAAATATGTGCATTATTCTCAGTACACGATCAACTATTTGTCAAACATCTTTTTTGAACGCACTATTTCGTTTTACCAAATAGTATGTGCTCGGAAAGAAATTTGACAAAAATTTGATGCACAATTTGACGAAAATTCGATCGTGTGAACTGAGCACTAGGGTAGCAAGGCACTCTATGAAGTGAACTGAGCACTAGGGTAGCAAGGCACTCTATGAAGTGAACTGAGCAATAGGGTAGCAAGGCACACTATGAGGTGAATTGAGCACTAGGGTAGCAAGGCACTCTATGAAGTGAACTGAGCACTAGGTTTGTCAAACATCTTTTTTGAACGCACTATTTCGTTTTACCAAATAGTATGTGCTCGGAAAGAAATTTGACAAAAATTTGATGCACAATTTGACGAAAATTCGATCGTGTGAACTGGGCACTAGGGTAGCAAGGCACTCTATGAAGTGAACTGAGCACTAGGGTAGCAAGGCACTCTATGAAGTGAACTGAGCACTAGGCTAGCAAGGCACACTATGAAGTGAACTGAGCACTTGGGTAGCAAGGCACACTTTGAAGTGAACTGAGCAATAGTGTAGCAAGGCACTCTAAGGAAGCCAAAGGACTCCAATTAAATGGAGAGAAACATGGAATATTTCTTTCTTTTTTTAAAAAAAATTTACAAATATTTGCTGCACAGACTTTCCATGCTTCTAGTTAAGGGTATGACCGTTCCTAAGTGTATGTCTGGTGGTAATGGTATTACCGTGGCTTAGGGCTTGACTGTGGCTTACGATATAAATTTGGCTGGGGGTATCACTTTGGGTAGCTAACTTATGACTGTGGCTAACCTCTAACCGTGGCTAACCTCTGAATGTGGGTAACCTATGACTGCGGCTAAGAGTTACTGCTTAGTGTTTTCAACTTTTTTTCCCCATGCAGTGGGTCACATTTTAAGATGTCGGCTCCAAATCCAATATTTAAAAAAAATAATTTGGCGTACAGTTCAAAATGTTCACAAGTTCAAGGCTATCTGTTTTTGTTTTGGTCAGCTCTTCCGTGATATCGGCGCGTAGAACGAGGAGAACATAAATAAAATAAAAAAACCCCGCATCATTACTCCTTAGACTCAGCAGTAAGACGGGATGCCTCCTGGGTATGCGCGTGCATGTTAAATAAGCCTACAAAATTTCTACCCGGCCATTGATCTACGTCTCGCTGTGTTTCTGATTTCGTGACGTGAGATACGGTTGGCTTCTATACACAAATGAGTGTTGAGCCAGGGATTAGGCTAGGCGTATTGTGGTCCGGCCCCCCTCCTATCGAAATCGGCTACTATTAAACAAACCTTAAAAAACAAAGTGTGTTTCGTATAAATCCTTTATTCGCATTTAAATTTTTTAAACTATTTTATATTTATATTTTAATGTCCCGCCCGCTTTTACACTGCCGATTTATTTCACCGGCTATTCCAGAAAAAAAAGAAAGAAAATATTAAGCCCCAGGCGCACTTGCGAGATTTTACAGAATCTCATTTAGAGCAGTCATTGGGAATTTTATTTCGTGAAATCGGTGTCATGATATGTCCTTCATCTTCCCCTTGAAAACCAGGAAAAAAGAGATTTTTGGGGTGGGGCTGAAAATTTGATTAGATTGTGTTTTCATCGGTAGCTAGTCTATGGGCCAAGTTTCAGCACGATGGGTTGACGGGAAGTGGATCAAGTAGCCTTCTGAAGATTTTGCTACTCGCCCAACCAGCCAGAAACACACAAACAGAAACTCATGTAATATAACTTATTTAAAATGACTAGAAACGTATCTAAGGTATTTACAAACAACAATGTTTTCACTGTCCCGTGTGGGCCTTGCTATGTTTGAATTATGTTTTCACTGTCCCGTGTGGGCCTTGCTATGTTTGAATTATGTTTTCACTGTCCCATGTGGGCCTTGCTATGTTTGAATTATTTTTTCACTGTCCCGTGTGGGCCTTGCTATGTTTGAATTATAAAGATATAATGATGGTCACGTTAAAAAAATTATAGAATTTATGTTTTGTATTAACGAAATCTTTCTAATTCTTTCTAATTCTAATCTCTTCAGTATAAAAAAACGTCACAAACGCAATTCACAAAACAACGTCAGAATTGAAACGATTCGTTACAAATTTTTACGGTGCATGAATATCAATTTAGTTGGTATGCAGATTTTGAAAAACGTATTTCCTAATCATTGCGCAACCTCTGGGAAAACCGATTCACAACGCTGAAAAGAAAAGCCACCAAAAAAACGGGATCGTCTTTTTTTTTCTCTTCTTTTCCCCTTTCTACCTTTTTGACATGCCACTTTCGGCTTTCATTAACACCAGCACACAAAATTAGCGCCATGTCTGATGCCACGGATGCGCCAGGTTTTCCACCAAAGTGAAAACACATCGATAAAATCTCATATATGACCAGATTGTCGCAGCCCACGGAGTGCCAGCCGGGGGAGAGATGGATGGGTCCATTCAGTGCCAGAGACAGAAGGGCCAGTCTAATTGTACGGAGTTCATTGATTATTCTACTGCAAGTACACAAAAGGACATTGTTTAACGGTCGAAAGAAAGGGGAAGCTATTTCTTGAATCTCTTGGCAAGGTTCGCGTTCTTTTATTTCCTTTTTGTATTCATTAATGTAGATTTCTCCCCACTCAGCACCCATAACATGTTTTGAACAAGCATAGAAACTTTTTAAAAAAAAGTATGATTGTTGGGACATTTAATTCACTAATATTATTATGATTGCGGGAAGATGATTTTTCCATTATCCATTATGGGATATACATTACGATTCTCTGCATTAGATATATGATTATTTAAGGTGGTGGGGTATGTGGGGTGGAGAATGAAAGATTGTAAAATCATATTTATTGTTCAGACACACTTTTAAAAAAAGAATTTAAAAAAGTTTGTATATCTCTTAAAATTCTTCCGCTAATAGCTCATTTTATCGACATGACAAGATAAGATGGGGAAATGTCAATTTTATCCTGCAAATCTTTCAGAGGTCGTCGGGGATAAAGTGAAAAGTGATGATGGGGGGAGTGGCAAGTCGCTAGCGTCCTTCTTGGAGGACATTTTAAAATCAACTCGTTATTTCTCTATAACATTTTTTTTATAAATGACATACAAGCAATCTAAAGACGGACCGAATTTCGGATTCGGTTTGGTGCCGAAATTTGCAATTTGATCACTTTCGGCCTAATTTGAGTTTCGGCCGAAACAGAAATTTAACTTGTGGTTTAATTTCGGTTTTTGCCTAAAAAGATAAGTTAACTTTCGGTATAATTTTGGTTTCGGCCGAAAGTGATTGAGACTTTCGGCCATCTGGTTTAAAGTGATTGAGGTTTTCGGTCATCTACCAGAAGTCAGACTGTCTTTCTCTAGGCGGCAATCCGATATTCATTATTGCTGGACGTCTTTGTGTGATCGTATGTTATATGACTAATACTCAGCGAAAACTGCTCACAGCTACGTGTCCTTCATTTCCAAAAATTAAATTTCAGTTAGGTCTAGGCAATCTACATAGTTTTGAAGGAGAAAAACTATTGGAATGGTAACATTTAAGTCATTATTTTTTTTCCATAACTAAATGTGGAACCCTATATTTATTTAATTCCTTCATTTGTGATATTCATTTTGATTTATCATTATCATGCTCATCAATGTTGTCATAGGCAAAGGTGAAAAGATTTGAATAATCCTAGAGAATGGTATTATTTAAATAGTTTTAATATATTTAAGTGCATAGGGGTTCGGCAACCTTTTTGTGCAGAGGGCCGCAAGGTCATTAATTTTTTAACTTTTTTTTTTTTTTTGCGGGATCATGAGAATTGCCTAGGAAACTAGATTTCTTGGAAATAAATAAATAAAAGAAATAAAAAGTATTCAAACTCTTTTACAGATGATCATTCATAATGCGTAAATTTACGAAAACATTCAATGTTTCAATGGGCCTGATGTGACCCGCGGGCCGGACGTTTCCCATCCATGATGTATAGTCTTTATCATTTTTAACAATGACCACATCAGCTGACATCCTTTTTAAAAAGTTTTTTTATTTGCAAAAAAAAAATCATTTTCGTTGCATGGCTAGGACTCCAAGTGCATAACAATCTTTTACGTGACAGTCTTGCGTGTAGAAACCCTGGAATTTATGGCGCCTATCCATCACGCCTTTTGACATCGGCGTGTTTAGAAAATGCAATACGGCCCAAATGAGCCACTCATAATAAAGCCTTAATTGCTGAAGTGAGCTTTGAAAAAACCATCCACACCCACCGATCCTGCTTTTCTAGTAAATCACGTGATCAATATCTATAATGAATGGTGTTTTTTTTTCTTCCGAAGTTGCTTTGACCTGATCAATACATTGTGATTGATGAGCCGGTAGACAAGAGAGTGACCTGCCCGGCAGTTGGAATGTACACAGTTATTTTGTTGGCATGTTTCTGTCGTGCACCTCAATCCGTGGTGGATGACAGAGACATCTCGGGACCCAAAGTCAGTAATATAGATCTAGCGTTTCTGTCGTGCACCTCAATCCATGGTGGATGACGGAGACATCTCGGGAGCCAATGTCAGTAATATGGATCTAGCGTTTCTGTGGTGCACCTCAATCTATTGTGGATGATAGAGACGACTCGGACCCAGTTATAATTATATTGACGACCTAATGTAGCGTAGCTAGGGTAAGGGCCGTCCGGGTCGGGTGAAGATTTTTTTTTTGCCGCCTATCCCCACGAATTACTCTGCATTTTGGGCCGAAATAGCAGCCCATCAATATACGGAGAACTAAATGCCGTCCGGGTATCACCGCCCCCTCCGTCCCTTCTCCCTATGCCGGTGGAAACAACCTATTAGAATCTCGGTGTATCCTGATCTATTACTCTTCTTTATAGCCATTTGTCACTTCTGGCAAAATTTTTCTCTATCTGTGCGTCTACATATTTACAACTAACTGGTGAATCCTGATCTATTACTCTTCTTTACAGCCATTTGTCACTTCTGGCAAAACTTCTCTCTATCTGTGCGGCTACATTTAACAACTGACTGGTGTATCCTGATCTGTTACTCTTCTTTATAGCCATTTGACACTTCTGGCAAAACTTCTCTCTATCTGTGAGGCTACATATTTACAACTGTCTGATTTTCTCTGTATTTAATCGTAGCACAACCACAATAGTGGAGGGGGCCGTCCATAAAGTACCTCATGCTCCGATAACGTTGGGGGTGGGTGTGGTGGTGAAAGAAAGTGTGACAGTTTTCGACCCTGGAGTTTGGGGAAAGGGGGGGGGGAGGGGTAACGATCTTGTGTATCGTCAAAAATGTTGCTTATCACATCTGTATAGAACACCTGAAATTGACAGCCATGTTGAAATGTCTGTAGTGATGGGTGTATCCTGACAGACGACGTCACTTATATAAATTTAATTGTTTAATAGTTAAGCATGTCGAGATGAATGTTAGTTTTTTAAAAATACATTTTAGTCTTTTTTTTTTTAGTTTAAAATTAAGATGTACTAAAAAAAGGGGAGGGGGAGTATCTAATATTTGTAACAGATTGTGACAAAAGGGGGGGTATCTAATATTTGTAACAGATTGTGACAAAAGGGGGGGTATCTAATATTTGTAACAGATTGTGACAAAGGGGGGTATCTAATATTTGTAACAGATTGTGACAAAAGGGGGTATCTAATATTTGTAACAGTTTGTGACAAAAGGGAGGGGGGTATCTGATATTTGTAACAGATTGTGACAAAAGGGGGGGTATCTAATATTTGTAACAGATTGTGACAAAAGGGGGTATCTAATATTTGTAACAGATTGTGACAAAAGGGGGGTATCTAATATTTGTAACAGATTGTGACAAAAGGGAGGGGGGTATCTAATATTTGTAACAGATTGTGACAAAGGGGGTATCTAATATTTGTAACAGATTGTGACAAAAGGGGGGGTGTCTAATATTTGTAACAGATTGTGACAAAAGGGGGGGTATATAATATTTGTAACAGATTGTGACAAAAGGGAGGGGGTATCTAATATTTGTAACAGATTGTGACAAAAGGGGGGGTATATAATATTTGTAACAGATTGTGACAAAAGGGGGGGTATCTAATATTTGTAACAGATTGTGACAAAAGGGGGTATCTAATATTTGTAACAGATTGTGACAAAAGGGGGGGGTATCTAATATTTGTAACAGATTGTGACAAAATGGGGGTATCTAATATTTGTAACAGATTGTGACAAAAGGGGGGTATCTAATATTTGTAACAGATTGTGACAAAAGGGGGGTATCTAATATTTGTAACAGATTGTGACAAAAGGGGGGTATCTAATATTTGTAACAGATTGTGACAAAAGGGGGGGTATCTGATATTTGTAACAGATTGTGATAAAAGGGGGGGGGGGAGGAGTGGGTAAAAATTGCCCCAAAAATAGCGGGACAAACTTTATGTACAGCCCACAGAGAATCTCGGAATAAAATACATTCACTGTTGAAATGTGAATACATTTTAATTGTGAAAATATATCTTATCTTAGGTTTCTTATCTTAGTTATCTTATCTTAGTTATCTTATCTTAGTTGTCTTATCTTGGTTATCTTATATTGGGGTTTCTTATCTTTGTTATCTTATCTTAGTTATCATATTTTAGTTATCTTATCTTAGCTATCTTATCTTAGTTATCTTATCTTAGGTTTCTTAGGGCTCTTTATTGGACCAAATAAGTGGAATTTTTTATTCTTTATTACATTGAACATAAATTATGTACAATCTAATCAATAAACATTGCCATTATCGAACCCATCATTACATCATATCTTTTTCCGGTGGTCGCACCGAGTTATAGTTACAGGAATAAATAAATAAAGAGCCCGAAGTAAGCATAGAAAAGATTTCTAGTGAAAACTAGTCTTCCTTGTCTCTATTGCCACGGTTTTGTAAGTGCACGCCGCTATACGTCGAAAAACTAAACTAATATAGATACCTTTGAGTCTTCTTCGTAGCGTGTTGACAAAAATGTTGTGTCCAAGTTTTTTTTACGCTTGTGCTTTATTCTGCAGGATTGTCCCACTACACAAAAACTGTTGAGAATGTGGAGGACTCGGTGGTCTTTGATGAGGTAAGAGATCAGATTTTAGATTTTTTAAAGTTATTAGTTCTTTGTTTTTTATAGCAATGGAGAGACACAGAGAGAAAAGAGAGAGAGAGAGAGAAAAAAGAGAGAGAGAAAAGCGATAGAGAGAAGAGAGAGAGAGAGAAAAAAAGAGAGAGAAAAGAGAGAGAGAAAAGAAAGAGAGAGAAGAGAGAGAGAAAGAGAGAAAAGAGAGAGAGAGAAAAGGGAGAGAGAAAAGAGAGAGAGAGAGAAAAGAGAGAGAGAGAAAAGAGAGAGAAAAGAGAGAGAGAAGAGAGAGAGAGAGAGAAAAAAGAGAGAGAGAAAAGAGAGAGAGAAAAGAGTGAGAGAAAAGAGAGAGAGAAAAGAGAGAGAGAAAGGAGAGAGAGAGAAAAGAGAGAGAGGGAGAGAAGAGAGAGAGAAAAGAGAGAGAGAGAAGAGAGAGAGAGAAAAGAGAGAGAGAGAGAGAAAAGAGAGAGAGAGAAAAAAGAGAGAGAGAGAAAAGAGAGAGAGAGAGAGAAGAGAGAGAGAAGAGAGAGAGAGGAAAAAAGAGAGAGAGAAAAGAGAGAGAGAAAAGAGAGAGATAGAAAAGAGAGAGAGAAAAGAGAGAGAGAAAGAGAGAGAGAGAGAAAAGAGAGAGAGAGAAGAGAGAGAGAGAAAAGAGAGAGAGAGAGAGAAAAGAGAGAGAGAGAAGAGAGAGAGAGAAAAGAGAGAGAGAGAGAGAAAAGAGAGAGAGAGAAAAAAGAGAGAGAGAGAAAAGAGAGAGAGAGAGAGAAGAGAGAGAGAAGAGAGAGAGAGGAAAAAAGAGAGAGAGAAAAGAGAGAGAGAAAGAGAGAGAGAGAGAGAAAAGAGAGAGAGAGAAAAGAGCGAGAGAGAAAAGAGAGAGAGAGAAAAGAGAGAGAGAAAAGAGAGAGAGAGAGAAAAGAGAGAGAGAAGAGAGAGAGAGAAAAGAGAGAGAGAGAAAAGAAAGATAAGGAGCAGAAAGTAATTAAGGAATAAATAAAGAGCAATAAAAATAAGGATAAAGAAAAAAGAATGTGTTGCCGTATTGCGAAATTGACGCACGTCAAAAGACAGAAATAAATTTAGGCACCTGTGGGTAAACCTCCCCCACCCCCACCCCCACCCACCGTGCCTTTTTTCTCAGTCCCACGCCAATGACCCGGGGGAGGGGGATGAGAAGAAGAAAAGAGGAGAGGAGGAAATGAATTCCTTGAGTAACGGTACATGACAAATACATCGAACTCTTTGATGGAGGTGCCGATAAGTCGGTTGGGCGGGGGGGGGGGGGGGCGTGCACTGTCTGAGTACTCGGGTCATATCCCGGTACGTCAGAGGACTCTAATCTTAGATAAGGTCGGTTTCTTCTCGAGCATTGGGTGGTAATTAGTTTTAAAATTTAATGAGGTGACGTACGCGGAGGCCTGCATCTCGGAGCGGTTTCTTTATTTTCTGCTTGTTCTTGCTGTAGTTGTAGAAAACAACTCGTTAAATCAATGGAGTGTATGTAGACATGTTAAATCTATGGAGTGGATGTAGACTTGTTAAATCTATGTTTGAACAAGTTTTGCTTCGTTTCACAACAAAATTTTGAGAAATATTGATAACATAAGAAAACAAGCTTGAAATGACTTTTGTTTAAACAACTTACCCCAACTCAGAGGCGTGGGAAAGGGGGTTTCGGATGGGGTGCTCCGCCCCATGTGGGCCAATTATTGTCTTTACATGTAGTGGGGCGGCATTTTTGGAAGTGTAGGACTTGTACGCCAGTAGGTTTTAGATCTACGAGATACAGTTTAGGACTTACATACCAGTAGGTTTTAGATCTAAGAGATACAGTGTAGGACTTACATGCCAGTAGTTTTTAGATCTAAGAGATACAGTGTAGGACTTACATGCCAGTAGGTTTTAGATCTAAGAGATACAGTGTAGGACTTACATGCCAGCAGGTTTTAGATCTAAGAGATAAAGTGTAGGACTAACAGGCCAGCAGGTTTCAGATCCAAGAGATACAGTGTAGGACTTACATGCCAGTAGGTTTTAGATCTAAGATATACAGTGTAGGACTTACATGCCAGTAGTTTTTAGATCTAAGAGATACAGTGTAGGACTTACATGCCAGTAGGTTTTAGATCTAAGAGATACAGTGTAGGACTTACATGCCAGTAATTTTTAGATCTAAGAGAAACAGTGTAGGACTTACATGCCAGCAGGTTTTAGATCTAAGAGATAAAGTGTAGGACTAACAGGCCAGCAGGTTTCAGATCCAAGAGATACAGTGTAGGACTTACATGCCAGTAGGTTTTAGATCTAAGATATACAGTGTAGGACTTACATGCCAGCAGGTTTTAGATCTAAGAGATACAGTGTAGGACTTACATGCCAGCAGGTTTTAGATCTAAGATATACAGTGTAGGACTTACATGCCAGTAGGTTTTAGATCTAAGAGATGCAGTGTAGGACTTACATGCCAGTAGGTTTTAGATCTAAGAGAAACAGTGTAGGACTTACATGCCAGTAGGTTTTAGATCTAAGAGATACAGTGTAGGACCTACATGCCAGTAGGTTTTAGATCTAAGATATACAGTGTAGGACTTACATGCCAGTAGGTTTTAGATCTAAGAGATGCAGTGTAGGACTTATATGCCAGTAGGTTTTAGATCTAAGAGAAACAGTGTAGGACTTACATGCCAGTAGGTTTTAGATCTAAGAGATACAGTGTAGGACTTACATGCCAGTAGTTTTTAGATCTAAGAGAAACAGTGTAGGACTTACATGCCAGCAGGTTTTAGATCTAAGAGATAAAGTGTAGGACTAACAGGCCAGCAGGTTTCAGATCCAAGAGATACAGTGTAGGACTTACATGCCAGTAGGTTTTAGATCTAAGAGATACAGTGTAGGACTAATATGCCAGTAGGTCCAGTTCAAGGTTAACTTTGATCGCCGAATGATTTACCCTAGCCGTCTAAACGGCACCCATTAAAGATGTATTTCTTTAAAGATGACAAGATAACTGAGATCATGACGTCAGTCAATAATCTAAGGATGTTTAGCGTCAATGGGGTTTTCCGTTATGGGTTTCAGGGCTAGTTCCTGGAATCAAAAGGTTGTTTGGGGAGGGGGGGGGGGGTTCTGGGAAAAGATTAATGCCGTTTACCAACAAAAAAGGTGAGGGGGGAATTCTGGGAAAAGATTAATGCCGTTTACCAACAAAAAAGGTGGGGGCGGGGATTCTGGGAAAAGATTAATGCCGTTTACCAACAAAAAAGGTGGGGGCGGGGATTCTGGGAAAAGATTAATGCAGTTCACCAACAAAAAATAAATGAAATAATAAAAGAAATTTTAAAAAATCATACAAATAGATGTCTGGTGTTGAGAATAGCATGCGAAGACCATCAGATTATTGCTGGTGTGTTTTCTACGCAAGATATTAGTTAACAAGTTTTCAAATCGCAATTAGGACAGTCTGGTCATTGGATATACATGTTAAAGTTCTCCAGGATATGTTTTTTTTCGGGACGTGTATTGAGCTGCGTCGCGTTTCAAGGGAGACAATTGACTCTTGCACTTATCATTGGTGAGAAAAGGGCCGGTACCAAACTGGGTTAAAGTAATGCAGCAGGAGACATGGTTGATTCGAAAGTTTTAATGATTTATTTCAACTGCCGTCTACGATCTTATAAAGTGTCTTTAATGCCTGACCCAGCCGTACGGAACATTTGATAACGCCTTTGTTAAAACCACCAAAAAAAATAAAAAAAATAAAAAAAAACGGTTTCTAAAATCGATAATCGTTTTTCCAGTTTATCCCTGCGATCTCTGTGTCGATCTCAATCAGACTTCACCTCGACGTGTGTTGTAAAACTAGAACAGCCAGTACTGGAACCTCACGGCTTCTGAAAGAGTAGAAATCATTTGTGTGCTCATAATATCCTTTTTTTTAAAAAAAAAATCCAACATAACAACAACAAAAAATCTAAAACAAAACGAAACGTAATTTCTGATAAGTGGAATGTAGTTCTCCGGTCAATGCAAACCTTTTCAAAAGTTCAGACTGACATAAAATGCCAATCAATGCGACGTTGGCCCGATGAATGGAACTTATAGGCGATCAATACGGGTGGCATAAACGAGCTGTACGGGCAGTCAATAGAGCGCCGGCCAGTGGAACGGATTCAATGGACTGTCTGTGCTCTCAAGCCGAGCCAATCGACGCAGACCCTCAGGTGTTCAAAAGTCTGCGTGACCTCGTTCTGGATAGTCCGCCGGAGTGGTAAATCTCCATCAAAGAGCTTCTCTGTGTTTGAGTAAAGTACCACCCTAATGTTTTCTTTCGGGAAAAGTCAATATAGTTTGAGCGGAGTGGTTAGAAATTAACCCAAACAAACAAACAAAACCCGAGGGACAATCAAAATAGTTTAGAAACCACACGGAGTTCTGTTCAGAGCAGAATCGGTTAAAGGAACCAGATGCTACTCTTTTTAAAACTATTTAAAAGTGAAAATTTGGACGTTATTAATAACTTTTTTTTATTTATAATCGACATATTGTTGCGCTCATTTTGCTCCGG
Organism: Omphiscola glabra; assembly: GCA_964017045.1. NCBI lineage: Eukaryota > Metazoa > Mollusca > Gastropoda > Lymnaeidae > Omphiscola > Omphiscola glabra. Next base: position 38,468,660 of record OZ024796.1, read on the forward strand.
GGGGCACTTTACTTTCCCCCGGGGGTGGGGGGCGCAGTGCCCGGAGATATGCCTGAAAGAAACCCTGGAACAGAGCCGAGTTTAGTGGCGCTTACATTTTTGCCCGTCCAAACGTTGACCTGTTTTCTCTTACATTTTTTGTCCGTCCAAACGTTGATCTGTTTGCTCTTACATTTTTTGTCCCGCCAAATATTGATCTGTTTTCTTTTACATTTTTTCCCCGGCCAAACTTTGATCTGCTTTCTCTTACATTTTTTGTCCGGCCAAACGTTGATATCTTTTCTCTTACATTTTTTTCCCGGCCAAACTTTGATCTGCGTTCTCTTGTTTATCATAATTGATGCTAGAAAAGTCAAACCCTTCTCCCCGCTTCTCCCACTCTTTTTCCTTGGATATTTCCTGGTCAGAAAATTAAATTTAAAAAAAAAAAACCTTTTAGTGCGCAATTATGAGGCATATATTTCTAAGACACGAAGTGACTTGGTTAGGGCGCGTTGAGCCCTGAGGGTAATAGGGTTTCGAGTGGCGCAATTTGCTATGCGCAATAAATGGTACACTTTCTGTTGCCGACAACACGCCATTGTCAACAGAATGCAACGTTTTCTAAAATATCTTCAAATTGTCTATACTTTGCGTTGCGCCTTACTTCAAAACCGACAACTGTTATCACGCGAGGGAAGGGAGCGTACCCGCATGTCATCGGCCGGTATGGTCGTATGTCTGATGGATACAATTAAAGTCGCTACGTTCATCCTGAATCGCGCTAAGGCTAAGGCTCAGGTCCACGAAGGTAGCACTGATCTCTACCCATCGCGTATTATGTTTAAGGGCACTACTCGCCCTACCTGACATCAGCCGTTAGTTATGACGAGATTTACAACAATAACAACAGCAACAAAAGTTGTTAAAATATCATATGATTTTATAATCATTGTGTGTGCATCGTGGTAGCATCTGCCACCCCCCCCCCAATCCCCTCTTTTCCATTTAGACAAAATAACGTGTAATGGCACAGATATTTTTCACGTCTGTTTTGACTCGTCTCCAGATGTTCGAGTGGCCTGTGGCGCGGCCAATTGAGGCCGAGGAAGTCATCGACATCCAGCTGTACAACTACAACAAGTACCTGAGCAACAGGTGAGGAGGAGGGGTCAAAGAGGGGCTCGTGTTTCAAAGAGGCGTTTGAAGCATGGGTCATATATCACCGATGGGGTCCTGAAAAATTATTGTTTAACTAGAAAATATGATCCGGTGTTATTGGGGTAATAATTGGAGGCTACCTTCTGAAGCTATTGCGAAGTCTCAACAACTAAAAATTCAATTTTTACGTATGTAACTTAATCGGGGTTAGAAGTATTTTACCTTCAACAAAAACAAACAAACAAATAAGACATTTTCCTCCACGCCCCTGGTATAATAAACTACGCTTATCAATATATAGAGTAAATATGTTTATGTTTTTAACATCATTGAATTTCGAGCATTTTTTTGTCTTTTGTATTATGTGGGTGTGCCCGTCACTTTTTTTCCACGCCCCTGATCTACAAAGAATTTTTTGTCTAAGAATGGTCATTTAAATAAAAAAAAAATTAAATCTATGTATCATTTTAATTATTTCTAAAATTAAAAGATATTGATATGCTGAGATCGTCATTAAAAATTTAACCAGCCTTTTGGACTCCCCCCTGAAATATATTATTGGAAAATCGTTCGGAAAAGCACATAATTGTTTGAAATAAATACGAATTTCTTAACCAATTTTCTCGTCTCCAATAACATTTTTTTTTTAAAAAAGGAGAAATATTATTAATCTCATAAAAATGTCATCCCTGCATTTTGCATGAACTTTACTTTGCGCAAAAATGAAAGGCGAAATATTCTTTTTCTTATTTTACAAGTAAAATTTGAACCAAAATGTCACACCCCAGTAATGTTTTTTTTTTTGTTTTTTTTTTTTTGGTTAAATGAAAAAAAAAATTGAGGCTCCATTTTCAAAGATTAAATTTTCACATTTGTAAAATGATTGGATTTTGAGATACTATCCACATAAACATGCCCCCACTCTCTTTCACACTTGGATGTGAGATGGATTTTTTTTTTTTAAAAACGATACAATACGTCTTAAAATAAACTAATTTTTTTCCTTAAATATATGCCCACCCCCTTTTTTTTTATCCATCGCCTCTGAACTGTATCTTTGGGGGTGTGGGGGTGGGGAATGGGAATATCCCGATGTCCTTAGTTTCAAAGAAAATCGTATCCACTATTTTCCCCTTTCCAACTTTATTGAGTTTTGACGCAATGGGGTACTCAAGTAAACGTTCCCCCAAACGTGTCAATGTCCCTGAACGACTGTATTTTCCGACTTTGGTACAACACTAATTTTTTTTTTTTTTTTTTTTTTTTTTTTTTTTTTTTTTTTTTGTGTATTTAAAAGAAAAACTAAAATATCTTTGTCCGACTGTCATCGGAATTTAAAGCTATAATCATCCACATACAAATGTACACAACCCCAATCACCTTCTATACAACAGCTCAACTCTTAGAATCAGATAAATACTTAAAGTAATACGTTAATTATTGAATATAATCAAATGTATTTATAGCTTCTAATAATAATGCTAACATATCAAAGATCACATACGAAGCCGTCGTTTCAAGCAGCCTATTCCAATAAATGAAACACCAACCTGCAATGAAACACCAACCTGCAATGAAACACCAACCTGTAATGAAACATCGACCTGCAATGAAAGATCAACCTGTAATGAAACATCGACCTGCAATGAAACATCAACCTGCAATAAAACATCAACCTGAAATGAAACATCAACCTGCAATGAAACATCGACCTGCAATGAAACACCAACCTGTAATGAAACATCAACCTGCAATGACACACCAACCTGTAATGAAACATCGACCTGCAATGAAACACCAACCTGTAATGAAACATCAACCTGAAATGAAACATCAACCTGCAATGAACCATCAACCTGCAATGAAACATCAACCTGCAATGAAACATCGACCTGCAATGAAACACCAACCTGCAATGAAACACCAACCTGCAATGAAACATCAACCTGCAATGAAACATCAACATGTAATATTCGACTTGGGACTTATACGGCAAATGAACTGGCCAAACTGATAACCTGGTATGACGCTTCAATGGCCTTAAGACATGGAGTAATTGCAGTGGACACAATGTAAAAAGAACTCCCAGCCGATGATCCAAAAGTTCCTTCAAAAAGACCGGTTACCGGAAATTTGATCGAAAGAAATTTCGTCGACGGAAAATTGATCGACGGTAATTTGATCGAACGGAAATTTGGTAGAATCTTTTTTTCAGTTCAGACGTTAAAATTTTCGTCGAATTTCTTTTTGAACGCACTATAATATAAAGTAAAATAAATAATGCGTTCAAAAGGAAATTTGACGCAAAATTTAATGTATAAACTAAAAAAAAAAAGATTCGACCAAATTTACGTTCGCTCAAATATCCGTCGATCAATTTTCCGTCGACGAAATTTCTTTCGATCAAATTTCCGGATACGCAAAAAACCATTTTGAGGTGTCGTCTTTCTTTTCGTTGGATATTTGAGACAAGTTCACCCCGTTCCACATACGGTAGCAGAATCGAAATACTTGCTTCATGCATGAAGAATAGTAGGTCTTGGAAAAAAATGTTAAGGTCCTAAAGTCAGACCAAAAATGCATGTCCGTGAGGACTATGTCTTATGAGAACATGGAGGCTTTTGCGGTTGGCTTTTAAATTGTTGGGAATGGGAAACTCCAAGAGCCTGATTTAGAAGTAGGCATCTTCAAAATACCTCCATTCTTCATTGAAAATAGATGTATTTGGTTGTTTATTTCCTGAGGTCATCCAATCAATTGCTAACCAAGTATTAAGGATTGTTATAAATTGAGAATTTAATCTCTTAATTGTAGACTATGGCTCGTTCTAGAAACAATCCATAATAAAGAACGATACCAAAGTTTTTAAAAAATAATAACAAATAAAACGACAATCAAGGCCAGAGCTAATTAAAATGAAAAACTTTTTAATTTGTGAACTTCAATTAAATAATACTAGCAAGAGAAATATGATTAAAATTATAAACTTACAGATTTGCTGGTACCGGTACTGTATATAAAAAATACAACGAGCACAAAATGGTACAACGAGGAAATAGAAAAATCTACACACAACAAAGTATTAAATGACACAGCTCATCTAGTGATCAAAAGAAAATCTCTAGGTCAGCCCTTTTATAGGCATTTCCTACTAATGTCTAGAACCGTCTAATGCATTGTTTTGCTTTCCCATTTTATCCAGATCCTTCTATAAGGTTCTATAAGGTTCTGAATAACTAAGCTTTTTGTAAACAAGGGAAAGTTTTTGTAGCCACACTTCAAAGGCGGTCACGAGAGTTCACGAGGGGGTCATGCTCGTTGGACGCGAGATAGGCGTGCTATAACACGTCATCCATCATAACACCAAGCAATCTTGACTTTAATTAACATTTAGAGGTAGACATCTTCAAAATACCTCCATTCTTCATTGGAAATAGATGTATTTGTGGTATCTCTCCTGGGTTCATCCAATCAATTGCTAACCACGCAATCCTGACTTTAATTAACATTTAGAGGTAGGCATCTTCAAAATACCTCCATTCTTCATTGAAAATAGATGTATTTGGTGGTATATTTCCTGAGGTCATCCAATCAAGAGATGACAGCATTGCTAACCACGCAGTCCTGACTTTAATTAAAAATGTTCTTACACGGATTCAACCTGATTTGGAATGCTATACCAACATACATTCTCTTCAGCAAGTAACAGCTAATACCGAGAGGTCATCAAACTATCCAATGGAGCTTTTGAACAGCTTAACACCTGGAGGTATGAGTCCTCGTAGACTTAACTTGAAAGTTGGTGCAGTAGTAATGTTGCTACGAAACCTTGAATCAACAAGTATTTGCAATTGCACTAGAATGATTGTCAAGCAAATGAGGTCAAAGTTCATTACAATTAAGCCAATATGAAAGAAAATAACAGGCAATTATTTTAATTTTTTTTTTTTGTATACGTAGGTTTGGCAATGAAGCCCTTTATTTTAACATTGCAATGATCATAACTATAAAAATTTATTTTTTTTACAAATAAAACCCTTTACCTCCCACCCACCCACCCCCATTGTTACTTTTGTAATTTTCTTTATTACGCAAAATTCACCTCCCTTTGTTGTTTTAGATAACCTGTTCGCCCAAGACACACTTAATCAAATGATAATATGACGTCACCCGTCCCATAAGACACATTAACAGTGGCTGCGAGCCTGTGCTTATCTACCGCTCACACGGAACAGGATTGGGCTGTTGGGGTTTTTTTTTTATAGGGGTGACAGCTTTATACTTCCCTTGGGAAAGATGGCGCCTGGTGAGGTCATTTCGAATTTCATCCCTAAACCGTCCAGGAGCTGACGATAAGCTTTTTTTTCCCAGATGTCGAACCGAAGTCCGTGTTCTTGTTGGTCAGATGTCGAACCGAAGTCGTCGTCTTGTTGGTCAGATGTCGAACCGAAGTCGTCGTTTTGTCGGTCAGATGTCGAACCGAAGTCGTCGTCTTATCGGTCAGAAGTCGAACCGAAGTCGTCGTCCTGTCGGTCAGAAGTCGAACCGAAGTCGTCGTCCTGTCGGTCAGAAGTCGAACCAAAGTCGTCGTCCTGTCGGTCAGAAGTCGAACGGAAGTCGTCGTCCTGTCGGTCAGATGTCGAACCGAAGTCGTCGTTTTGTCGGTCAGATGTCGAACCGAAGTCGTCGTCTTATCGGTCAGAAGTCGAACCAAAGTCGTCGTCCTGTCGGTCAGAAGTCGAACGGAAGTCGTCGTCTTTGTTGGTGTTGCAGGGAGACACTGGCACAATAAAACTACATACAGTGAATTGTGTCACGGTTCAAATACCTTTAGGGAACATTGTCACACTTCAACTCCACTCAGGGAACATTGGTACGCAACTAATCCATACACGGAAAATTGTCCCGGAACAATTTCATACAGAGATCGTTGTCACAGAACAAATCCATACACGTAACACTGTCCCGAAACGAATACATACAGAGAACATTTTCACAGGACAAATCGATACATAGAAATTAGTCACTGGAAGCTCACTGCAGGAAATATTATGTGTCTTGTACTTCTATCAGTTAACTACTTGAATATGAAGAAAACCTCACAGAACATCATTTTATTTGTGACCGATAGAAGCGTCTCAATTTGTTTATCGACTTACCAATAAAATAGTTCGATATGGAACTTGCTTCGCGTCAACTAAATAAATCGATGAAATAATTTTTCGCAACTCTCTTCATAATCTAAGCTAAAAATAACTCTTTTGAGTGAAAATCTTACCAGGGAACGATGATTGTCAAAGAGACAAATTCACCAGGTGAACCAGACCAACGCACAATTGGGATATCGTTGGTGAGACTATCAACAAAGTTTTCCCTCGAATCTCCCTATTGGATTGATAAGATTCTTTGTAGAAAACAAACAAACTAGCAAGCAGTTATGATTACAGCACATCTACATTCGTACGATATGCTACTTTTTTTTTTTAAAGTGACGGACACGATTGCTTCGATTCTCAAATCTTTGACGATTACGCCCCCAAAAAGGATTATGCGATTAACGAAACTTTAAGTTTTGGTAAAATGGGCTTTGCTGCCACAATCTCACAAAAAATTAAAGGTTGAACAGTAAAATGTCAGAAGTATTTGAAAATATTTTATAAAAATTGGGGATTTTTAAGCTACCTATATCTAAGCTCTAAAAAAGTCAAAATGCATTATTCTCTGTGTAACAATGCAGCTACGTTATTAGATGGCGTTGAAGTCACTAATTGAAATTCCCCAAAACTGCGCTAAATAAAATTCTTTAAAAAATAAGGCAAGTGCGTTTGGTGCGTAATATTTTCTTTGTTTTCAAGGAAATAGTTGGTGTAACTTTAGCGGATGGAGATTTTACGCATTGAGACCGCCAGTGTTTGGCGGACTGTAGCTGGTTTATAAATATATGCCATTAACAAACGTTAATCTAAAAATAGATTGACCTTAAAAAAAAAAAAAAAGTGGGTGGGCCTTAGCTAACATATTTATCCCCTCGTTGCTCATAGTTACATTAAAACAACAACTGTAGTTCATCTAAGACCCCCCCCCCCCCCAAAAAAAAAACAACCGGATTATACCAGTAGCGTTAAAGAAGCTGAAACCGCTTTTGTCCCTATCATCCTGTAGTGAACATTCGTTGGGTTTTCTCTCTAAGCGTACCTTTCCCGAGAGAGTACAATTGTTGGTTTAATCTCTCTCTCGCTCTCTCTCTCTCTCCATCACCCCCGTCACCACACCAACCCTTCATGTCCAACCAATGCGTGACGTCATCTGACACAAAGACTTGTGGGGACGTTCCGCATGATCCTGCAGGAGCTGATCGAAGTCGGCAATGTCAAGGTCTCGGACTGCCTGCTGGACAATAACAACGTCGTCATGAAGGTCAGTAATGTCTGTCAAACGCTATTCATTACTTGGACGAGAGACTTTGACTTGACTCGGACGTGACTTTGATGTGACTCGGTCGTGACTTTGATGAATGACTCGGACGTGACTTTGATGTGACTCGGACGTGACTTTGATATGACTCGAACGTGACTTTGATGTGACTCGGACGTGCCTTAGACTTGCTTTGATGGAATGTGGTCATTTTTCTATTTTATTTTTTTTTACATGGTAAATTTTGTTTCCCGAAGCTGTCTCTAAACTTCCAAAATACATTCGCTTTTCCTTTTACATTAAGGCTGCGATTGGTTTTAATCTTGTTCCCAATGCCGAATATTTTTTGTGCGTTTGGGTTTGTTTGTTGTTGTTTTGTTTTTTTGGTGTTAGTATTAAAGAATTTATTTCCTCCCGCAAGTGTATAGGATTTACTGGGCTGACAAGAGCATTGGCTCTTTACACACAACGTGGGACGAGCCAGGACAAACTTGAACCCTTGTTTGAGAATCAAATGTTACCCATTGGACAAACCTGACCGAATTTTCCCACCGTTTATAAATTTATAAGGAAGCTGTTTTGGGGAAGTGCTGGGGGGGGGGGGGCTCTGGGGGGCTCTGGGGAAATTTCACAACGTCCTGAAATGTTTTTAATTAATTTATTTTTTAAAAACCGTCTTGCCAGTGCAATCTGATTGGCACTGTGTCTCTATTGACCAGTGCAATGTGATGGGCACTGTCTTTCTATAGATCAGTGCAATCTAATGGGCACTGTCTTTCTATAGATCAGTGCAATCTAATGGGCACTGTGTCTCTTTAGCTCACCTAGGCAAATATCACGTTTCACTCTCATTACTTTCAAGACATTCTAGTTAGCGACCAACACTTCAACGACTGCTAATTAACAATGGGTCCGAAAAAAAGGGAGCCTTTTTGATAAGGATAACCAACACCAGTAAAATATTCATCGATTTGAAAAATCCAATGACTTTAGTCCAGGCATACTCAACGTCTATGACGAAAATGTTTAAAATGTTGCATTATATTTTACATTAAAAGGAGTTAGGAAATTGTCTTTTTAAATTGATAAATATTTACCATTAATTTTTTAGACTCGCAGTCCCTGAGGACTGGGGCTGTCTAGATTACAACTAATCTATTCCAATAGTTACGTGTCACTCATTCGAATGTTGGTCGGTTGAAAACTTAAAACTACAATTAAGAGGGGGGGGTGGTAATTGACGTTATTTACTTGACATGAATGAACTTGTGAAATGAATGAACTTGTGAAATGAATGAGCTTGTGAAATTAATCCAACGTAACGCAATGCGCTTCATAGCACGTGACTATAAAACCACCACGCCTGGCTACGTCACTGGCCTTTTAAACAGATTTGACATCCCCACCCTCAAGGACAGACGATAAAAGATCCGCTTAACATTCTTATATAAAGTGGTCATGGGGCTAATTCCGGCCATCCCAGCAAACAATTATCTTACCCCACAGAAACCAGGCCGATTAACTAGAGCCAAACAGTCACTTAACACTGACTTAACATCTGACAACCCCATGAGAAATTACACCCGAAACAATAACAAATGCTTCACTGTGCCTCGGAGTAACACAGTGCAACATAAGCAGTCATTCTTTCCACGCACAATAATCGCTTGGAACAACCTGGACAATACCGCCGTGAACTCGACAACGATCGAAACCTTCAAGGCCGCCCTGGCATCTGCTAGGAGCCGTTAGATTGCCAACATCGCTTCCCCAACCGTTGCACATATGCCAGTTTATGGATGCAGCAACGTACCGAACCAGAACCGGAGAACTTGTGCAATGAATGAACTTGTGAAATGAATGAACGTGTGACATGAATGAATTTGTTACATGAATGAACTTGTGAAATGAATGAACTTGTGAAATGAATGAACTCGGGAAATGAATGAACGTGTGAAATGAATGAACTTGTGCTATGAATGAACTCGTGAAATGAATGAACGCGTGACATGAATGAATTTGTTACATGAATGAACATGTGAAATGAATGAACTTGTGAAATGAATGAACGTGTGAAATGAGACAATAGCAGCTTTCCCCAAACATTTTAAATTGTTGTTACTTTATTTTATTCCACCTATCACCTATGACCTTACGTCTTTTTATTCGCGGTCGACTTATCTAACGCCCACGAGATAGGGAAATACGCTTCTTTCAGTTAAACTGAAATGTTTCTTCTAAAAATATAATAAGTAGAGAGAGTCCATAAATTGGTGTGCCGCGAATATCGGAGCAACTCGGGTAAAATGAAGCCGGATTAAGAGCTTGAGTTGAGGCCGTAGCTCTGCCACGTGGGTGGCTAAACTTAAAAGGGTGGGGGGGTTGTGGTTTTCTTAATTAAGTAACTTTGAACACAGCCGGTGTAAAGACACACTGAGCTAACAGCTATATAAAACATTAAAAAACCTAGCAAGTAATCATGCTTGTCAATTTCTGGAGATAACTATAGACAAATAATTTACTTAAACAAAAAACAAGATTTTTTTTAAAAAACGAAACGAACTAGATAAACACTAAACAAACAAGAGGAACACAAAACAAACAAGAGAAACACTAAACAAACAAGTTGAAAACACTAAACAAATAAGAGAAAGACTCAACAAACAAGAGAAACACTAAACAAACAAGTTGAAAACACTAAACAAACAAGAGAAAGACTCAACAAACAAGAGAAACACTAAACAAACAAGAGAAAGACTCAACACAAAGAAGTTCAGAAAGGTGAATGATTCAAACAGTAAAAGATTGCGTCACCGGCCCTGAGGGAATATGGACAAATGAAAACGCCATTTGTCAAGGCTTGGGGAATGAAACGAATTATGTGACTGAATTGGTGCCATTTTTAACCTGAACTTCATTCATAACATTTTTTTAGTCCCCTTAAAAATATAACAACACAACAACAACAAAAAAAAGCCACACACACACACACAACAAACATTAACATATGAATCTCGGGTTTCCTTCCAAATGGCCCCATTTAAATTTGTTCGTAATTATTTTTGATGCACCATTTCTATTAAAGATTTAGAAGACGTCATCTTCCATCGACTCTGTCCATTATATTGTTGTTTTAATTATTAAAAAAAAATTACTTGCTCTATTTAATTAAGTCAAGTAAGTGCACACCACTTTAAAATAACTTTTATTTTTCTCTGATGTTGTTATGGGTTTGCAATCGTTGTGCATCCCATAAAAAAACTCAACATTGGTTGGCTCTAACAAAATCAACAACAAACAAACAAACGCACACATACTAACAGACACACACACACACAGACACACGCAGAGACACACATAGGAACACAGAGATACATACATACACAGACGGTCAAGGGTATGGGGAATCACTGTTGTCAGTGTGAACGCTGTTGTGGGTCCGTGAGTCGTGTCATGAGTGTTTCTATTGTGTCTGAATGATCACTGGGTGACAGGAATAGAAGAAGAAATTAAACGTGTGTAGATTTAAGGTCTGAGATTATAGAGAGCGTGGAGGAGAGAGAGTTGATTATGGACATAGTCGTGGGACGTCGTGAGTGATAGCTCCTGTGTTTTGAAGAGACTGTGTAGTTGCAAAGAGATACTGTAACCAGGTGAATCTGCGTGACTGTGTAGTTGCAAGGAGATTGTGTAACCAGGTGAATCTGCGTGACTGTGTAGTTGCAAGGAGATTCTGTAACCAGGTGAATCTGCGTGAGAGGTACATGGATCAAAGAAGAAACCTAGTCATTCATAAAGTGCCTTCATTGGTGGACAGTTTTGCAGAGTACCATCGACAAACGTCGCCAGGAGATACTCGAATAAGCTCGACTAGAGTAATTGAATATTTTAACACTTGGGGGCCCTTCCGTCAGAATTTGATTTGCAGTCCGATCAAACGTCATAGGGCCGTGTGATGTGCCCGTCCGAACATGATGTGCGGTCCGCTGTGAAGTGACTGTCCGGTGAAATATATCGCTCTATGTAGAATCTTAATGTGTCGTCCAGTCGAGTATCGGATGTCCTTGCGAGTTATCTTGGTATGCCCGTCCGAATTACATCGTTCTATGAGGTGCTCGTCCGAAGCTGTGTCTGTATCCCGTCCGTACGGCTACGGCTGTAGAGCCGTTCGGGTGTTGAAGACTTCCGAATCCTTAGAGCTGAACCCTGGAAGCAGTAGTGCGGTAGCCGGTAGCCGCTACGTATCGCAGTAAAGTCGAGACCTGTACATCGGTGGGATTGAAAATCCAGACCTGAGTTAGTATCATAAAGGAACTTTTCACGTGAACTCGCTGGTTGTAAGCCCGCGAACTGTGATTATCGTTGGTCGTCGTATGCCATGGTTCGTTGGTGTTTGCAAAGACGTCGTTAAGTTGGGTTTATGTTAAAACCAGAGTATTTTGACCTCTGTTACCAATACCGTGTGTCGATCCCGCATTTTGAAACCTACCACTGCGTTGTTAAATACGCACGTTGAAGCATCCTGCTGTTCCTGTACCTTGCTGTCCTGTATCCTGTTGCTCCTGTATCATGCTGCTCCTGCATCCTGCTGCTCTTGTATCCTGCTGCTCCTGTATCCTGCTGCTCCTGTATCCCGATGTTCCTGTATCTTGCTTTTCCTGTATCCCGATGTTCCTGTATCCTGCTGTTCACTCTATCCTGCTGTGCTGGATTCTGAGGCGCTGTTCTCTGCTGTTTCTGTATCCTGCGGGGCTGCATCCCGCTTTCGCTGCGCCCCGCTGCTCGTAACGGTGTCAAGTTACGGACGCTTGTTCGTGTGGCCCCCAACTACGTCCATGCAGAGACCATCGTAAACCGGAGAAGAGCTGCAATGCATTCAATACCATCGGCATTCCCTTTTGTAAGTATACAATATATCTCTTGTGAGGTTCGGTGGAAGTCACATTACTGACGACAACACACTGTTTCACATTTTCAGCCTCATTCCCCGAAACCTAAAATCCCCCAAAAATCGTTTTTTTTTCTGTTTTTCACGTGGAACAAAAAGGAAAATTCCCGATAACTGCGTTTAGTATTTTTTTTAAAAATATCGCAAGTGCGTATGGTGCTCATATTTTTTTTTCAGAAATAGTTTATGAAATAAATCTGCGGTGCAAGAGCCGGTGTGTCATTACAATATTAATATAGTTCAACGGGCGTGCAAAAATGTGCGCTTGCGAGCCTGTGGTGGGGGGGGGGGGGCGGAGGGAAGCACTAATTGAGTTTCTTATAAAGCGCGTTCTTTGTATGCATGATTTGTCAAATTTTCAGCCCCAGACCCATTTTATAAAGGATTTATACGAACAACATTTTTTTTTAAAGGGTTGTTTGTTGAGAGCCAATGACAAGTAAGAATTAATTTTTAAACTGACATAGGAAGTAGTGTTAGTACTTAGACATACTTACTACATGACGTGAGCTGATATTATCGATTGAAGTTATATGGTAGTTAATAGTGCAACGTGGAGAGATAGAGAACATGGATATGAGGGGGAAAAGAGTTAAGACTTGAATTGAGTGAAGTGGAAACACATACACAGACAGAAACACACGCAGATTCACACAGACACACACATACATACATACACAATGAGGCAGGCAGGCACATACATTCATTCAGACACAGAGACTCACACAGGGCTCTGCACACAGGCACACAGACGCATCCGGGCACACAAAGCCGCACGTACATTCACACACAGAGGCACGCAGACACACACACACACACACAACGAATGGTGATCTTTAACTATGCTATTTGTTGCGTCCCATTGCCCGACCGACGTGCCTGCTCTGGTGGCCGTCATTATTTACCCCTAGTTCATCGTTACAACCATTTCCCATCATTTCTTCATTTTAGCTCCACCAACAGTATAACGGGGTGTGCTTTTGTCGTTTGGTTTATGGTTGTGTTATTTGTTTGTGTGTGCTTTGAGTGTGTTTGTAAAGTGTTCTTCTTCTGCTTTTATGTTGTGTTTTAGTGTGTGTTCCTTGTGTGGTCATCGTGTGTTTATAATGCGTTTATTATATAATGTGTATACTGTGTTTTTTGTCTTCTATTTTGGGCGTCCCTCCGTCTTCAAAAACAAGATGACGTAGCTTCTTTATCGTAGACACTTTCTCGAGAGGTTCATGAGACCGAGCTCGGAACGGAGGCCTCGGCTGCGTTCCTTAAAGGAAAAACTTGAATGCTGGTTGTATGAGCCTTCCGTAAATACAATTATTGTGTTAGGGCAAGAGTGGGCAAACTACGGCCCGCGGGCCGCATGTGGCCCGGCAAAGGATATTATGAGACCCTAAGACATTTAGAAATATTGAAAAAGAAACTTTGTTTTTTAAGTTATTTTGTTAAATTATTCAGAGTTTCATCTACCGTTGTGATTGTTTTAAAATTTTTTGATCAAATTTCTTTCTAATTTTCTATTTTTGTAAACAGTCCTTGACTTTTGTCATGTAACGCTAAAATGCGAATTTACTGATTTTGATATAGAGAAATGTTTATCGACATGTAAAATTTGCACATGCGCCCCCCCCCCCTCCAATAGCTTAACAATTGTCAATGTGGCCATCCGCACAAAAAGTTTGACCACCCCTGTGTGAGGGCTTTAATCTTCCGCATTTTCTTCGGCTGGTTTCGTACATTCGCTGCTGTTCGCCAGCTGAAACGGTGATCGGCGATCGGCGATACTTTCCCCATCTGCTGGTTTGGATGTTGGCTTCCCTCATATTTCAGTTACATACGTTTTTGCAATGTGTTTATTGTTTGCTTATTGTGTTTATTTATAGTGTGTTTATTGTTTGTTTATTGTTGGTTTATAGTGTGTTTATTGTTTGTTTATTGTGTTGATTTATAGTGTGTTTATTGTTTGTTAATAGTAATTAAAAGTTTTTTTGTTTTTTTTTTGCAAAATCAAATATCGAATGGTTCAACCAATGTATGTATATTCATTCATTGAGATAACGTCTTGCACGCCAGCGATGTTTAACCAAAACCTTTTGAACAAGCCACACCACCCCCCACCAACCATGCTGTCACTTTCTATTATAGTTCCATTATTTTTTTTTTACTCTGTCCATCACTCCTTACTTTCTCTTCTCTTATATCCTCTACTATTTCCTAGTTATTTTCTCTCCCTGTAGACATAACTCGCCCCCCCCCCAATTAACCGTTCTCTCTCAATCTCTCTCTGATCTCTCTCTGATCTCTCTCTGATCACTCTCTCTCTCTTTCTGATATCTCTCTCTGCCCCCTCCCACGAGATAACCCGTTCCATAATCCCATTTTCTGTTCGGTTTGACTTTTTTTAAAGAAAAAAATTTAAGGGGAAAAAAATGCTATTCATTGAAATGGGATCTGCAAGCGTGGGTTATTTGTCTGGTCCTAACCACCAGCCTGCCTTCAACTTTGATCAAATACGGTTACCTAAGGAGTCGTTCGCAAATTATGTCACGCTCAAGGGGGAGTGGGGTCGAGAACTTGCAACAGTTTTTGACAGGGTGGGGGTGTCAAAAATTTGTGACGTCTCTTTTTTAGGTTTGGTTTTTTGTTATACATTTAATATTGTCTAATTTTGAAGAAAAAAATCTTTATTCAATTAATTTCAAAAACATTAATTTGAGGTCGAAATTGTCTCAGGTATTATAGGTAACGTGAATCTCAGTTGCGAAACACGTTTTGAGCAAAAACTGTTGTGGCCATTTTAAATTCGGTGCGGGGATGACTTCGTTGTTTCGCGTCACAGATTTCTAATAATACTACATCTTAACCATTATGGGAAAATGTCAAAGAATAAAAAAAAAATCTTAGTTTAGTTATGAAAAGTGTATTTTTTGATTTTTTTACGTGTGACATAACACTAAAATGGGGGAGGGGGGTGTAAAGAATTTGTGACACTTCGTGACAGGAAGGGAGAGGGGTCTGAACAGGTCATTTTTTTGCGTGACGTAATTTGCGAACGACTCCTAAATGTATTTGATTTCAAATCAGCGACTAGAAGGCATAGAGACCGGTTATTGCTAATAAGACGAAACTTATTGCAATGCATATTCTGCGGTGTGTCTATGAACGTACCAAAAACAACAAGTATATGCACAAAGTCTTCTTTACTTCAAGCACATAAACATACACAGACGCACATGAACGGAGGCAGGCTTTGCGTTTAAAAAAAACACTTGTTTGTTTTTTGTAACAAACATGTCTTTTTTTAACAAACATGTTTTTTTTAAAACAAACATGCCTTTTTTTAAGAAACATGTCTGTTTTTAACAAACATGTCTTTTTAACAAACATGTCTTTTTTAACAAACATGTCTTTTTTTAACAAACATGCCTTTTTTAACAAACATGCCTTTTTTAACAAACATGCCTTTTTTAACAAGCGTGCCTTTTTTAACAAACATGTCTTTTTTTTAACAAACATGTCTTTTTTTTTTAAAAAAACGTCTTTTTTTAACACCAAGCCTGCTTCCAAGTGTGTATGTGTTTGTGTTTGTGCATATAGCAAAGAATACTTTGTACAGATACTAGTTGTTGTCGTCGCGTCGCTGTTGTTGTTGTTATGTTCATAGACAAATCCCAGAATATGTATTCACAACGCAGAAGTGCTCATTTCACAAGTGTTAAGACACGGAAAAAAGCACACCCGGAACCATCTGCTACTAACAAACTAGAAAATTCCCAGATGCTATTCAGCCGGTTAACTTTATTCGATCATAGTATTTTAGATATGATCCATTTTGTGTTTTTAAAAAATATAACCTGAAGAATCAATTTGAAATTATTTTTTTCCCTGCTTGAAAAAGAATGTTAATCGGAATTCGGATTAGAAGAATAAGGAGCAGCACAGTGGCGTAACTAGGGCTAGTGCCGCCCTGGGTGGGCCAATAATTTGTAACCCCCCATCTCCACCAAAAAGCTGCGCAGTTGCGCGAAATCTGCCCCCTCTATTTAGATGGAAAAAATGTCTCTCCTGGCTGACCTTACCATCCGCCCTCCCCCCTTTTCCTACGCCACTGGAACTGCACCCTTTCCGGGCAAGGCCGTTATAACAACATAGGAGGCCCTGGGCACCCCAATGCACTGGGGGGCCCTAGCAAGAGAACATATCTGGGCCGTGAAAGGGGGACGAAGGGGGCACTAACCCCATGCTCAAACAGTGGGGGAGGGGTGGGGGCAAACAGTTCCTGCTCCCCACCAACTCACCAAGTTGAATAAAAATGTAAAATAAAAATAAACATTCAATTAAGTTAAACTTCGATGAATTCAATTTATTGATACAAAAAAAAAAAATCATTCAAAATCAATAATAGTTTTAAAACATTATCAGAAATAACTATAAATGATCACAGAGGATGATAGATTGTTATTGACAGATAAAATAAATTATTTAATATGAATCAACATAATAGTTTTCGTTAAAAAAATTCAGAAAATTGCTTTATTATTGGTTAAAGTCAGTGGTCTTAAGGATGTCATTTAGCATGTACATAAGTGAAAGCCAATTCAAACGTTTTTGTCCCGTTGAACTGCGAAGCTGATTTTTACCTTATTTTTTTTTCGATTCGTATCTGGGGAAAAGTAAAACTTGTTGACGAGAATTATTCCCCTTTACATGTTTTAATATAATCCAAATTTGATTCGCATTTATCATATTAATTTTGGAATGTGCTGATATATATCGTGGGTTAAAATTGGGAAAATGCGAATTTTAAATCCAGTTAAATTGTTAAGATTTTACAATATTCATTAAAAATATGTCAAGCATGATGATTCCATAAGAGTGAGTCTCCTAGAAACATGGAGCCCCCTACAAGTGCGGGGCCCTGGGCCACTGTCCACTAGGCCCATGTCTTAAGACGGCACTCCGTTGTGCAGCGTTAAGGCGTAGGTTGAGCGCAGCTGACCACTGCTCTCAGTCTCTCCTCACTGCCCTCTCCTCACTGCTCTCAGTCTCTCCTCACTGCTCTTAGTCTCTCCTCACTGCTCTCAGTCTCTCCTCTCTGCTCTCAGTCTCTCCTCTCTGCTCTCAGTCTCTCCTCACTGCTCTCAGTATCTCTTCACTGCTCTGTCTCTCCTCACTGCTCTCAGACTCTCCTCACTGCTCTCTCCTCACTGTACTCTCTTCACTGCTCTCTCTTCACTGCTCTATCCTCACTGCTCTGTCTCTCCTCACTGCTCTGTCTCTCCTCACTGCTCTGTCTCTCCTCACTGCTCTGTCTCTCCTCACTGCTCTGTCTCTCCTCACTGCTCTGTCTCTCCTCACAGCTCTCAGTCTCTCCTCACTGCTCTCAGTCTCTCCTCACTGCTCTGTCTCTCCTCACTGCCCTCAGTCTCTCTTCACTGCTCTCAGTCTCTCCTCACTGCTCTCAGTCTCTCTTCGCTTCTCTCAGTCTCTCCTCAATCTTTTTTACCGCACTCACATCTAACAGCCCTTTATGACAGCTCCTAACCAGCATCCGTAACTAACGACCCCTAACTAAAAGCCTCAAACTACCATTCGCCCTATTTCTCCCCCAAACAGCTGCCCCGGTTGGCATGGGAGAAGGTCAGTTTAGACAGTGATTGGCCGGGGCAGCTCTTACTTCCGTTGGTGCTAACCGGTAATCTCGCGGGATTCAAGCACGCCACTGGGGTTGGTGCTGGGGGTTAAATAAGTTTGCACATGCGCGACAAGGGCACAGCTTTCTGGGAGATTGTTTATGTCAAATTACGACGACTCCTGAGAATATTTTAGTTTCTGTCGTTACAAACTGTTACAAACCGTTACAAACTGTTACAAACCGTTACAAACTGTTACAAACCGTTACAAACTGTTACAAACCGTTACAAACTGTTACAAACCGTTACAAACTGTTACAACCCGTTACAAACTGTTACAAACCGTTACAAACTGTTACAAACCGTTACAAACTGTTACAAACCGTTACAAACCGTTACAGACTGTTACAAACTTAGAAGACCAGCAGATAAAGTGTCTTTTTTTTAAATTTTGAAGTGGAAAACTGATTTCAATTAGTCATGCATTTTTTTTTTTGACGTAGCGGATACAACTGACCAATAGCTGAAGTGAAAGAACGATTGGTCGTTCAAAGAAGGTATCACTGGAAGGAATGTGTGTTTGTGTGTGTGTGGGGGGGGGGGGTAGTGATTAAAAAAAAACACCAAAGAAACTAGATTGTCTTCTATCACAGTCTTCATTTTTTTAAAAATTTAATCATCTAGGGATCTCAAGGTTTAAACATACAAACGTTTGGGTCAATCGGAGACAGGCGCATAGCAAAAAAATATTATTTAAAAAGAAATAAAAGAAAATAAATCTAAGATTTGCAAAATTTGACTCACATATTTTGTCAACAAAAAAAAGCAACGTTCTAACTGGAACGAAAACCACAAACCTCGCATTGCCAGTGCGACGCTCGAATAACTTATCTAACAGCCATTAAATTTTTATACACGTTCTTATTGGCTTTGTTCTTATGGGTGGTACAAGCTGGTGGCCAAGCACGCTGGTGGCCATTCATGCTGTTGGCCATGCACGCTGGTGGCCATGCACGCTGGTGGCCATGCACGCTGGTGGCCATGCACGCTGGTGGCCATGCACGCTGGTGGCCATGCACGCTGGTGGCAATGCATTTTAAAAAAAAATGATGGCCTAATTTCCGCACTCCGATATTGTCACGCCTTTGATGTGTCCTCAGACAACGATCACGTTTGAACTGACCTACAACGCCCCTGATGGTTCCGTTGGCTTGTGGCAGAGGGGTGGCTTTGAGAGGCTGAAGAGCAGCGAGCTGAGGAGGGGACTTAATGAGGTGGAACAGATGAACGAGCTGAACAACCTAGAGCAGAGTTCAATCATTGGAGACCAGGAGAAGTAAGCAATGTCGGTGATTGACAGGAAAAGGGGGGGGGGGTTGATTGATAAACAGGGGTGTTTGACAGGGGGTTGGGGATGTTTGATTAATGGGTTGTTTGACAGGGGTTGGGAGTTGTTTCAATAATGAGTTGTTAGAATAATGAGGTGTTTGAATACTCCAGAGAAATGAGGCGTGCTAATTATGTGTTGTTTGAATAATGAGGTTTTTGAAGATTGATGTGTTTGGATAAAGAGGTTTTTGAATAAAGAGGTGTTTGGATAAAGAGGTGTTTGAATAAAGAGGTGTTTGGATAAAGAGGTGTTTGAATAAAGAGGTGTTTGGATAATGAGGTGTTTGAATAAAGAGGTGTTTGGATAATGAGGTGTTTGGATAAAGAGGTGTTTGAATAAAGAGGTGTTTGGATAAAGAGGTGTTTGGATAATGAGGTGTTTGGATAATGAGGTGTTTGGATAAAGAGGTGTTTGGATAAAGATGTGTTTGGATAAAGAGGTGCTTGAATAAAGAGGTGTTTGGATAAAGAGGTGATAATAATAATATTTAAATTTAAAAATTACAAAAATTTGCATACGAAAATTGAAGAAAAAAAAAATTAAAGTATTTTAAAGCTCAAATGATTAATTGCTTTATATCACCAGGGAGTCTGATTCCATACTGGCTAGCCCGTCTCTGTCCATCAAGGGATCGGTGTTAAGTCTGGTGTCCAAATCGTCAACTAGCAAGTCAACGAGAAGGTAAACCATTGACCTACTTCAACTTCAAAAATATGCAATAAATAATGTCTCACGCACTGGAACGCAGTGTTTGGAGACCTCGATTAAATATGCGTCCAAGGAGCGAAGCAGCAATTCAAACAATAAAAGACTCAATAATTTAGATTGGATGAACTCAAAAAAAAGTATCCTTGCCAAAAACAGTGAAAACTAAAAAAAATTAAACTATACATTTTTATAATAGGAAAGGTTGACAAATAATAATAAATGATAATTCATTTTACACCAGTGACACCTACTGAATAGAACCGCACAGGATGAGCGTACAGTTGTTAACCATTCAGTCAGGCTACACATATTTTGGCTACAATAGCGATATTTTCCACACCCACAAAATGGCTGAGCGTTTCTTCGATAGTTTGGATTGCAAATGGTATACTATTTTGTTTGACACGCGTGTTTTGTACGTATATTTTCACAGCCCCGGTAGCAGGACTCTGGGCTCTGTGGTCAAGATGGCGATGATGATGCGACAGAAGTACACTACCTCCGACTCCGAGGAGGACAGGCTGACCCTGACTGACCAGCTGGATCCAGGTACTGGCTTTTATATATATATTTTTTTATTGCAGTATCGTGGAGCTGTCATGATGTAAAGAGTAATAAGTTACCGGCCTCTTCACGGACAGCATACCAATGACATGAACATAAAAGAGGTTACTACATAACATTGCGTCAAAGTCGTTGTTACTATAATCACCTTTATATATACAATACACTTGCAGAGGCGCCGCCTTCGGCAAATAATTTGTGATTGAACAGTTTACTTCTTCATTCAGTTTTAGTTAATAGTAGTGTTCAATGGTTCATGCGCAGTGTGGCACATTTTAGATTTCATTCGTCACAACTGTGTTTATTGTTCAGAACGGTTGCCCCCCTTGGTCTAGGAATGATTATTCAATAAAGATACATTTCACAACGTTCTGACGTCAAGTAAATTAACACTCAACTCAATGTTCTCATGTAATGAGCAAAGTTATCTTACGCACCATGCACAGGAATGACGTTCATGTATGGGAACCAATAAAACCTATGAGGGTTTGTCATTTCTAAGACCGGAAAACGTCACATCGCATCATATATATATTTTTTTTTGGAAAAAAGTTTTAATAAAAAAATGGCTGCTAACAATTTATTTCAACATATATAAAAATAAATATATGCATATATAATATATATATATATATATATATATATATATATATATATATATATATATATATATGTGTGTGTGTTTTAAGCAAGTTTTCATCTGGGTTAAGAACCACCATGTTGACTCTCATTAACATAAAATTCCGAAAAGCTGTTGAGATTGGCCAAACTGAACTCCATGATTTTCTATAGATTTCCACCAATAATTGACGAACCCTCATATAAGAAAAAAAAAAACCACACGAATTCGTCCAGCGTGAATCTCCGAAGCCAGGCATTAGCCATTTCCCTGAATGCGTTTCTTCTACCCCTACACAACCACAGGAACACATCTATCTAAATAAACATTTCACAAATACTTCATAGTTACCAACATCGCGCCACTTATGACACACTACACGAAATTACTACGATATGGACGCATATTTAATTAGTTGGTACTGTTAAATGCTATGAAATAATTGCTGTGTTTTTAGGCACCACGCTCGCCACTGGGTAGTATGTATCAACTCAAAGGTTGTCACTCCGTGCCAGCCCCTTGATCTACTTCCTTTGCACTTTTGTTTCCCCCAGAACGGGTCTCTGGAAAATAACATCATAATGTGACTTAAATCCAGATGATATCAACGGTTCTCAAATCTTCTACTTTTTTAAAAATACTTGATACTAACGTCGCTTGTGTTCATTTGTTTCTTTCTGGGTTTGTGACATGAATCTCCGGAAGGCTAATTGACCCACTTCCCGTCAACCCATCGAGCTGAAACTTGGCCCATTGACTCCATGACGATTACAACACATTCTATCAAATTTTCAGCTCCGCCCCCACCCAGGACCCCCAAAAATAAGTGTCTCCTGTTTTTCAAGGGGAAGATGAAGGAAATATGATGCCACTTATTTTTGACAAAAAATTCCCCATAATTGCTCTACATGAGATTCTGCAAAATATCGCAAGTTCATTGGGTGCATAATATTTTCTTCGTTCGTTTTTTTTTCTAAAATAGTTAGTGTAATAAATCTGCAGTGTAAAAGTGAGTGGGAAAATATAGTGAAGTTCCTGCCCGGTTGGCGAAGTTCCTGGCCGGTAGGCGAAGTTCCTGACCACCGGTGGTGAAGTTCCTGCCCGGTTGGCGAAGTTCCTGGCCGGTTGGCGACGTTCCTGGCCGGTTGGCGAAGTTCCTGCCCGGTTTGTGAAATTCCTAACCACCGGTGGTGAAGTTCCTGCCCGGGTGGCGAAGTTCTTGCCCGGTTGGTGAAGTTTCTGCCCGGTTGGCGAAGTTCTTTCCCAGGTTGGTGAATTTTCTGCCCGGTTGGCGAAGTTCCTGCCCGGTTGGCTTAAATATCTTAATCCTTTCGATAGAAAATCGATTTTTGATGCGTTGGCCTACTGCTTACGACCCATGAATGAATTACATTCATCTAAAATTAATGATGGTGACCGGTATAAAAATGAATCATTTTTTGTTGTTGTTGTAAATGACCCAAAAACAATATAAAAAATAGAAGTAAATCTATGTCAATAAATTGTCTTTACCTCTGTAATCATTGGATTATTAACAAATGGCCTTGACCTATAATTAGTCGTATGTTTAGTGTGGACAAAGTCTGAGTGTACACATATTGTTTGTTCACAGTGGAATAAAGGAAACAGCATTAATAGACATCTAATGTAAACAGGTGTACACCTTATTAATAGACATCCAATGTAAACTGGTATACACCGTATTAATAGACATCCAATGTAAACAGGTATATATATTTTCCAAATACACAATTTTTTTTTATTAAACTCAAAGTTTGCCAATTTTTTTTTCCTCGTGAGAGTTATGTCTTTTAACAATTCCCACGATTAGATCCCAGACACATAATTCCCAGGTCTACAGTCTACAAAATGTAGCGATAATTAGGTCATTTCAACAAGAGAGGCATGCGAGTCATCGCCGTGGAAGTTAAATAATGCGGGGGACATCTAGATATGTATGCTTTGTTATCCTCAATTTCAGATTCCAGTGACCTTGACGCCAAAGCAGCGGAGGTGGCTTCAATGTTGGCGCGAACAAACAGAAACTCTGACCAGGACGATAATCCCACAGTGGACATGACAGTACCCCTGGCTGTCCAGGGCAGGAGGTAGTGTCCCCATGTTCATCTCTCGTCTTGTATGGTCCTATGTAGATTGAGTCAAGTTAGAACTTTTGACTCTGAAATGACTCTAGCAATAGTTTGTGGATGGAAATTACCCAGATATACAGAACAACTGAAAGCAGTGTTTCTGACACTGTGGTACAATGTGACGAAAATAGATGCACCAAATAACGGTATATGCACTTGGTTGTACACACTTTTGAGTCGTTGATTTATTAGTTTGAGATCCACTGGTTTTCAGAATTTACATTATTATCCCCAGTTTTATGTTCGGGAAAATGCATCCTAATTTTGAGATATTTTATTCCGTAATGCTTAGCTTATTGATGCATTTTTAAAAAAAAAATATTCCTACATTTTAAAGACTTGTATTTCAAGTTGAAGGTTAAGTTCTTTTTAATGTTTGATTTTCTTGATTATAGATAATTACATAATATCAAATCGAATCTGATCGAGCTTCTTTGTGGATGAATATTTTGCGAAGGAATCTGTCCCTTATATTTCTTTATTAATCGTTTGTTTCCAGAGGGAAATCATCGCTAATGACAGAAGACTCTCTTATGAAAGCCCAAGACTTCCAGGTAAGCTGAGTGACCACCCCTCCTCTTTTTGTTTTACTGTGATTTGTTTCGTTTTTTTTCCGTCCAGGTTTTTCCCCATGACATTATTTCAGAAATGAACCTATTGGTAAACCTTTCTTGCCATGTAAATGACATCAAAGTCCGTATGCACACCCAATGTTCAGCCACCAGTAGGTTACTGATAAGGGACTGAAAATGTTAGATGGATGAAAGTGTGTAAATAGATATAGTTTCAGCACTTTTTTTTATGACGATGGTGTAGACTTAGCGTGGCGAAATTATCACGAGGCATGAGGATTTGTTCCTTTAGGAGGATAAGCTGGTTATTTAGACTGCAAAAAAACCTCTCGCCATGCACCTGGATAACCCAATGCAACATATGTGGATGATACAGCTGGGGGGCACCATTAGCAGTCACAGCTGGCATGCAGCAAATATGTCCTCTGTGGCTTGTTCTGAACGGAATCCACGTTGAATTTCAGGAATACGTCCCTGTTCCAGGGATAGTTGTAGTCGATTAAGTCGGACTCGGGCCAAGATGTGTTTTTTCTGCCATGGAAAAGAGATAAATGTCCCGATAGTTGTCAGGGGTTTATGCAATAAACCATGTAAGGTAAATAAAGTTGACCGAAGGTGCAGCACCCCCAAAAATGTGCCGCATTCAGCTGATATTCCCATCATCCTCCTCTTCCTAAACCGGGGATTGCCGGTGTCACGAGCAACATCGTGTTGTACAAACTTAACCATCAATATAGGTCACGAGACTAGACTGTGTAGGAATGTTCAGCTCTCTGGGATTGCGGAAAGAGATAGAAATATAAGCTCAAAGAGTTCCAACGAAGAGAAACAAAAATCTCATTTAGGTCAATTTAAAAAATATAGGTAAAAAAGTATCATTAGTAAAACGTTTTCAACACGATTTTTTCTTAAATGTGTAAATTGTAACTTTAAAAAACATATTTACAGTGAATCACTATGTATGTTACAGGTGTGTGTCACAATCATAGAAGCTAGACAGCTGGCCGGTCTGAACATGGACCCTGTCGTGTGTGTTCAGGTCGGTGACCAGAAGAAATACACCAGCGTGAAAGAGTCCACCAACTGTCCATACTATAACGAGGTACGATGTCTGCTTTATTGGGATCATCTGCTATTTCAATGTCTGCTTCCCTGGGTTCAGCTTCTATTTCAATTTTACTTTCTTACGGTCAGCTTCTATTTCAATGACTACTGTCTTGGGGTCAGCTTCTATTTCAATAACTACTATCTTGGGGTCAGCTTCTATTTCAATGTCCGCTTCCCTGGGGTCAGCTTCTATTTCAATGTCCGCTTCCCTGGGGTCAGCTTCTATTTCAATGACTTCTATCTTGGGGTCAGCTTCTATTTCAATGACTACTCTCTTGGGGTCAGCTTCTATTTCAATAACTACTATCTTGGGGTCAGCTTCTATTTCAATGTCCGCTTTCTTGGAGTCAGCTTCTATTTCAATGTCTGCTTTCTTGGGGTCAGCTTCTATTTCAATTTATATATAATAGAATTCAAACTTTGTGCCCAAAACTGTATTCAAAATCAGAGTTTTGTTTTCATTATTCCAATATATAGAAAATAGGCCTATCAAAATAAATTGTGTAACTATTTAAACTTACTTTTTTGTTATATGTTGAACAATAAGAAAATATTTCCCAATTTATTTATTTTTAATTTAATATAATCATTTTTTTAAAATTCTTACAGTACTTTGTATTCGACTTCCACATGCCACCACTGATGCTATTTGACAAGATAATCTCGCTCTCGGTATGTAGCCGTAATTTCTCACCAATGATTCTACTGGTACTGTAGTTTAGAGACAATAGTTTGTCTTAGCAAAGCAGAATTCGTTAACAAAATTAAATCCAAATTCGTGCTAGTTTATAAACCGCTTTAAAACGTGACTTTCATTAGCAAGTGCCCAACAAGTAGACCACTGTTGACTCTGAAGCAGTAGTCACCTGAACTTGCGTTATACTTGAGTAACTTCCAATACAACCAGAAAATGACTCCATGGCTAGTCGAAAAACTAGGAAATGGCAAATCAATCAAATGGCCCCCCTGAGGAGACGTTGATCTGATGAAGAAACTAGTTTTAAACAATCATTGTTTAACCACTTACTCATTTTATCCCAATAATTTGAATAAGTTGCAGTTAGCTAAATTCCTTGTTGTTTTTATTTTCTTAAATGTATATTCCTAACTATTGACACCAATTCTACGTTTAATTGAACATGTAAATAATTGTTTGGAGAGTACAGATTTTGAAATAAAATAAATGTATGACTAGCCAGAAATGTCAGACGCACCTTTAGTAGGCTGTCACCACTTACCAAATGTCATGTAAGAAATGGTACATTAACATGAATATACGCAGTGGCGTAATCAGCTTCGGGGTGGTGACATCGGTCACGTCTCAGCAATGACAGGGGCGTATCTTGAATAAAAACGCATGCGTCTTCGCATCAAGGGCAACGGGTCTACGAGACTTTTTCAAAACGTATAGACCTTCGGCATTAAATAAACAAAATAAGGAGTTTTCCTGGGGCCCCGTTAAATAAAGATACGCCACTGGGTATATAGCATACTGAACGTTAAGTTAGAGCTAAATATCGTGTGTATAACAACAACATGTCATATGTGTAAAATATATGTATTTCCTCAATGGTAACAAGCTATTGACGTATGCGTTGGTTGTTAAAACACCTTTCACCTGTGCATGCTTTCCTACCATCTCACTGGACATCTAGCCTACTTGTAGCCGCATAGAAAATATTTGACAGATTATTTGTTTCTAACTAAATAACAGAACAAGGTATGTTAAGTCTTGAAAAAAAAAACACGCAAAAAAAAACCTGAGCAACTAAAAGGGCTTTAATGCCTTCTTTAGCAGACGATACGCAACAAGAAAGAATCAATTATTTGAATTTAAAAAATCATAAGTATATCGTGATCTCAATGTAGCTCTCAAAAAAAGACATCGAAACTATTTTATCATCAATCAAACTATTTTATTATTTTTCAAAAAGAAGAAGCACAATCTTTTCATCAGCAACTCTACTGGCTGAAATGCTTTAAATTCTTGAAATATCTTCTAGTTAGTTGTTTACGAGGAATATTATCTACTGAACAAAAAGATGATTTGCTGAATTAATATTATTTTTAAAAAGGGTTATAAAAAGCATTTAGACACTTTTTTTGTTGTTGGCATTCCCAATAGAATTAGCTTTTTGTGTGTCTCTAGGTGTCTTCTTAACGATAGAATATTGAGTTTGTGTTGTTGATACTCGTTTAGACAATCGATATGCATACATATGGCATTTGTCCAACATGACATTTGACCCAACGTGACATTTGGTCCAGCATGACATTTGGCCAACATGACATTTGGCCAACATGACATTTGGCCCAACATGGCATTTGTCCAACATGACATTTGACCCAATATGGCATTTGTCCAACATTACATTTTTGCCCAACATTGCATTTGTCCAACATGACATTTGTCCAACATGACATTTGGCCCAACGTGACATTTGGCCCAACATGGCATTTGTCCAACATGACATTTGGCCCAACATGACATTGGTCCAACGTGACATTTGTCCAACATGACATTTGGCCAACATGGCACTTGGCCATTAGTTTATAACAAAGTAATCAGTCAATATTTAAATACATCTTACGATTAGAAGCTGAAATATATTTTACATAAGTATCGAGCGACGGTATATATTTCACGATTAACTCTTCTTTACACAAGACTAAGTGTTACAGACAATTTGATCCACAGAGTGTGTGTGGGGGGGGGGGTGGTGGTGGTGGTGGTGGTGTTGTTGGTGGTGGTGTGTTAAATATTTGCTAGTCCCTAATTGTTAAATATTCTTATATATATATTGTTTGGTCCCTACCGCTACGTCGATTAGTACTCCTATGTCTAAGGAATGATTATTATTAACTGAGTGATATTACACGCTCTCACACCAACGCTACTGAAGCTCTCTCACTCGCTTACACTGCTACTTATATGTAAACTTAATAACACAGGTGGTTCAGCCCACAAATAAAATATTTAATTACTAAAAATTACAAATTAATTAACATATACGAGATACATATAAATATAAAAACATTAATTGTTACAGTTTGTTACTAGTGACATAATAGACTGGATTGGTACTCTGGGTAGTCTCTGGCCTGGAATCTGTTATGGGTCCGATACACACTCCAGACTCCCCAAAGCACACTACAAGGGTCGACGGTCGTTCCGTCCCTTTTTTGTGTCACTGTCGTTTACAGGTGACGGGTGATGAATGACCAGTCACGCTCCGGTGCATCCACTTGTACACAAGACGTCGGCGTTGTCAGCTGACTGCTTGAGCTATCAGTCTAGTCCACTGTTTACTTCTGAGTAGGCTACACCGATTTCTGACTGTCCCCAACTCTACGGGGTTATCATGTACAATGAGATATCTTCTATATGCTCCACTGTACTACGTTCACTTCAACCTATTATATAATCAGAATCAAAGCCTCTGGCTACTAGGCTTTCCTATGCGATTCTATCTATCGCTAGGCTAACAGAACCTAACGTAACTGACTTAACTTCATTCAAACTAACTGGTCTTAACTGGCTGTAAATAAGAATAAATACAATACATAAGCTACAAGAAAGAAGTACATTCCTAGTACATTAGTAATGAGTATTCATAATCTAACAGTACTTGACTAACTAATTACAATCCTAACATTTCTTATTAACATTATAATATATATTATTATGCAGCTAACAATTAACAATACTATTTTACTAACCGAGCTATTCTTGGCTATACACACTATAGCAGCAAAAAAAAATCTCGCCAGGCTCTGCGTCTTCAATTTGCGAGAGAGCGAGTCTCAAGCAGGCTTCCAATTTATAAGCCCCTTTGGCATTGAGACACAAAGGGAGTTCAGTGTCCTACTAACATTTTGCTTACAAAGCGGGGTCAATATTCTGTCGACGTGCGAGTTTAACTGAACCGTTTCATTGTCCTAAGTTGTGGTAACTTTCCATTGCGAATATGACTAAGCTATTCCCCGGTCACAGAAACTGGAAAGTTTTCATTGTGTCTGATAAGACCCTTAGGTCACGTACCCCTACGGCCAAACCCTAATTGGGTTATGTTGGGAAAATCCTAGGTTTAAGAATGTTCCAGTGATTCTCACACTGGTGAGACCCAACGGGTCTCAACATGGTGCACTGCATCTATATAGACCAAATTAAAAAGTTAAAGGAAAATATTTTTCCTGGGAGGGCGGTGGATTAGCTCGGGGGGGAGGGGGCGGTAGCGCCCTTCTGAATAGTTATTTGAAGAAACACGAATTGGACACGAATTTAATAATTTTTTTAAAAGTAATAACTGGAGGAAATATTTTAGAAAAGCGTAATGTTTTAAGACGAACGACATCCCCCCAAAAAGTAAAGCTGTATAACACCTTAGAAACTAGAGATAATTATAATCCAACCATTTCTTTCCCTTTTTTAAAACAAAAAACTAGTGTAAGTTATAAAAATGTAAAGGGTAATGAAAGGGTAGCCACAAATCAGTTGTTGTTTTTTTCAAAGAGCTCGACATACCTGTGTCTTTGTGTATCTTTGAATGGCATGGATATCCTTAAAGCAGCAGTGTATTCTAGAATAAAACATAACAAGCTCTATCAGATAATGTTTTTTTCTTCCCATGCGTATGTTTCTTCTTCCCCCCCTTTTTTTTTTTTTAACCGTTGCCATGGAAATGTAATTCCCTCCGTGTTCCGTGATGAAGCCGACTGGACCTTACGCTGCAATGCATATTCATCAAAGTACTTCCGGTCTGTTTGATGTTAAATTCTTCTGGTTTAGCTGCCTGGGGAAACT
Organism: Omphiscola glabra; assembly: GCA_964017045.1. Classification (NCBI taxonomy): domain Eukaryota; kingdom Metazoa; phylum Mollusca; class Gastropoda; family Lymnaeidae; genus Omphiscola; species Omphiscola glabra. The sequence continues at coordinate 38,498,703 of OZ024796.1, forward strand.
CACTGGCCGATGTCAAATTCTTCGGGTTTAGCTGCCTGTGGAAACTCACTAGCCGATGTCAGATTCTTCGGGTTTAGCTGCCTGGGGAAATTCACGAGCCGTTACTGGCTGATACCTAATACCTACATAGTTCAGGTTGGATGTGGGTATCAGTCTCAGCTTCTATAAAATTTTAACTGTTTTCAAGAAAGAGCTTTGACAAACTTTGAATAGATGTAATCCCAAAAGTAATAAATGAAGAAGAATCATCGACCCATAATAAACTTTTTTTTTTTTGGAAAAAGGGGGTGGGGGTAATTTGGGAGTGGGGGGGATATAGAAACAAAAGATATTTATCAAAAAATTTCAAAATGAATTTAATTTTCCGCCAATTCTAAAAATAAACAACACATTCACGTGTATCCACAGGACAGTCCTGGTAGTGTGTCACTTTATTATTTCTTTAAAATCTCCATCAAGAAATCGCCTCGTCATCAGAATCTCTACAGCGGCTTCTTGTTACAAAACCATTGATCTGGATCGTGATTAGAGATGTCACTTTTCAAATATCGACGTTAAATCTATCTTTAAATAGACGGGGAAAAAAAAAAGGGGGGGGGGGGGGATTATTCACTTTTAAAAGTTATTTTAATCCTTGCTAACTATACATTTTTAGTCCTTTGTAAGTTAAATATCGGAATTCGAAAACAAGAAAACGTGAGAAAGGGCGAGAAGTAAAGAAAGAATAGAGAAGAACATCAACGGCAAAATATATCAAAATTTTCCAAGTCTCTAAACAAATCTTGATGGGATTTTATGAAATACTTCTAAGGGGACGTAATAAGCTCTGCGAGCCTGTCAATAATGTCCCCTTCGTCTAGCACACACAAAAAATTAGTGTACGAGAAATGAGCTACGGATGTCATGAGCCATGTGAAATGGGTTCCTTCAAAAGGTCATATATAATTAACTTTATTAGGAAAAAAATCGTTTAAAAAAAAAATTTGACACTTTTAGAAGATGCATCACGCGATGTATAACTTTATCAGATTGAATCATTTATAGAGTTTAGAAACAGATTGTTTTAGTGTTTCTCCCCAAAGGATGGATCGTCAGCTTGCCGTAGCACCTACATTGTCATGTTTCCACTGACCACGGCAGTGTAGGACGCTCTCTCACTCTCCCACCACACCAACCCACCCCCACACCCCCAGCTCACCCCCACATCACCTCACCCCACCCCCACAGCCCCACACCACACCCCCACTTCACCCCGACACCCCACCTCCCCCCCCCATCCACCCCTTTCTCCAAAATAAATATTTCGTTCTTTCAGTGCATCATTTATTACAAGGGGAATAAGTAGGTCTACATTCCTTGCAGCACTCGAGCGCCCTCGCCCCCCCCCCCCCCCGAACCGGTTAATATACTTGTGTCCATTTCTCTTTTGTTTGTTTGTTTGTTTAGGTTCAGCACTTCCGTAAGTTTCTCCGTTCTGGCGCCGTGGTGGGCACCTTCAAGTTGGACATTGCCACAGTTTACAGGGAGCTTGGTAGTTTTACAAATAATTTGTAGTGGTTTTTTTCTTTTTTTTTTTTTTTATATTTTTGTCTTTTTTCCAATCTAAACTAATTTTTTATTTAAGAAAAAAAAAATCCTTGCATCTCAAACCGCTTCAGCACGTCATCAGCTGTCAGTCTTAACAGAAAACTTGCATTACGTCCAAGACCTTTCAATGTTGTAAATATATGATCCATTCTCCCCCCCCCCCCCCCTTTTCTCACTTTTTTCCCATTTTCATTTTTACCCCTTGAAATCTTTAAGGGAAAGTTACACACAGGGGTACTTGCATAAAAGCCAGGATGGTAACATAAAAAAAAAATTAATTTAAAAAAAAAAAGAACAAATCCATGACGTATATTATCACGATGACCAACATGTAAATTTTTGACTGTTGTGAGAGGAAATTAAATGCATGCTTCTGATACATACTGCTTATACAAACTGCATACTGCTTATACAAACTGCATACTGCTTATACAAACTGCATACTGCTTATACAAACTGCATACTGCTTATACAAACTGCATACTGCTTATACAAACTGTATACTGCTTATACAAACTGCATACTGCTTATACAAACTGCATACTGCTTATACAAACTGCATACTGCTTATACAAACTGCATACTGCTTATACAAACTGCATACTGCTTATACAAACTGCATACTGCTTATACAAACTGCATACTGCTTATACAAACTGCATACTGCTTATACAAACTGCATACTGCTTATACAAACTGCATACTGCTTATACAAACTGCATACTGCTTATACAAACTGCATACTGCTTATACAAACTGCATACTGCTTATACAAACTGCATACTGCTTATACAAACTGCATACTGCTTATACAAACTGCATACTGCTTATACAAACTGCATACTGCTTATACAAACTGCATACTGCTTATACAAACTGCATACTGCTTATACAAACTGCATACTGCTTATACAAACTACATACGGCTTATACAAACTACATTTACAAACTTCATATACGAAATGCATATACAAACTGCATACTGCTTATACCAACTGCATATACGAACTTCATATACGAATGCACACTGGTCATGGACTGTTTTGTATAACATTGAGAGGAAGCATGTTGCCGTTTATATGTTTGCATGTTTAAAATGACGTCATCAAAGGTCATCACGTCTGTTTGCCTGGCTTCGCGTACCTCGGTGTCAGAAGCCCTTGAAACCAGGTCATCTGGGTGTTATCTTCCGACATTATCTATAGCACTGGGGTGGAATATAGCACTGGGGTGGAATATAGCACTGTTTTGTATATAGCACTGGTGTTGTATATAGCACTGGTGTTGTACATAGCACTGGTGTTGTATATAGCACTGGTGTTGTATATAGCACTGGTGTTGTATATAGCACTGGTGTTGTATATAGCACTGGTGTTGTATATAGCACTGGTGTTGTATATATCACTGGTGTTGTATATAGCACTGGTGTTGTATATAGCACTGGTGTTGTATATAGCACTGGTGTTGTATATAGCACTGGTGTTGTATATAGCACTGGTGTTATATATAGCACTGGTGTTGTATATAGCACTGGGTTCTCATAGATAGGTTCGAGTCAAGCTGTAGCGTGAATGAGATCTTAAAGCTGATTGGTGGAGAGGATATTTTTAAAAACCTAACTCCGCCTAATGCTCAGTCTGAAGGTTGTAGTCAATAAAATAGTTCTTCTACACCGGCTGAATTTTCAAAAGTTTCAAGGGTTTCATAGATTTCAACATTTTCCAAGGTTTCTAATATAAATTTTGCTTGTTGCTATATATTTTTTTCTTTAGTTCTTTGCATTGACATATTGTCTTTTTCAATATTTCTGAATATCGTTTACATCGATTGCCTACGTACACGCTCATTGCCTTCATGTTGTAGTATCCACATTTAGTTTATTCCACATCCTGAACGACTCATAGTTAAACTATAACTATGATTGTAATAGAGCTCCAGTCTGGGCGTGGTTGCTCCTGACCTATCCAGAGTGGAATCTTTAGAAAAAATAATGAAATAATAATGTCTTTTATATGCACTGCTTTTGTATACAGACCACGCATTGCTTAAAGCCTACACATGTTCAGTGCCAAGAACCTTCACTGCCTGACACGCCTCTACTTTAACACATGCTTACAAGCTCACAGCACACACACCCCCCCCAACCCACCACCGGCCTTCCCTAACAAAGTCATACTCACGCTTTGCTTTTCAATCGACGATATCAAAATTCATCTTCTCACGTGCTTTGACTTAACGCTGTTACCAAAATGTAAAATTTTAGAGATTTGGAGCCTAGTCTGAATTCACTGACCAGGGTTTTTGCAACCTGTTCACCCTGTCCCCGCCACCCCCCACTTCTTGTAGGTGTGCCAATCTGGTCGCATTCTGAAGACATCCCGTGTGTTAGGCGCCTATAGATTGGACGTGGCCACAGTTTATTGCCAACAAGGTACACACTATTCTCTCTCTCTCTCTCTCTCTCTTTTACCAATCCAATGTTTCAAAAAAGATATCTTAGAAACGTGAGTACTCAATATCTCATCAAAACCAAAACTGCTTCCCAGAAGCTCTCAATATTTTAATAATTTTCTTGGTTTGCTTGTGATATGTGATTCTACATCGACAAAGAAAACGAACTAAAAACGTTTTCCCTTGTGTATGCCTGTATATATCCACCAAACTGGAGTGGTGCATAAGTTGATGTCATGGCTACGCTAGCAGAACTGGGGTTCCGCTATTTCAAGAGGCCCTAGCAATTAAGTTCTCCTACCTGTCAGCCACACGGTAATAAAATGTGTTGCACAACCCTTATATACATTTATATTTACTTTTCTTAAACGATCAAGGTGTGGGGGAAGGGTGGAGATCGCTGGTATGAACTTACACTTGTCAGTAATAATTTTGAATTGATAGACAAAACTAGTAGATGGTAAACCCACCTGGGGCTCCGGTTGACAAGTCTGCTGTGGCTGGCGAGTTACCCGTGGAACAAGACACCTATTGCGTGTCCCGTGTGAGCAGACGAGGGATATGCATGGTGCCTGTCGGAAATAAAACAGCACCTACAGGGCTGCCAACTGTGAAGTTTTACAGTTGGAAGTAAAAACAGAGACAGGGTAGGGATCATGATTACAAGTTGCCGCTAATGGATATGGGGCAGGAGGCGGTGGTGGAAGCCTCTAGCCGATGACTCTAAATACGCAGCCCCGAGAAAGCTGCTCCTAGGCAACCGTTCCGTCCCAGCTACTTCGCAAACTGGTTGCGGGATGGAAACCCACTTTAGAAGGGCGTCCGACGTTTCCCGGGATAGGTGGGGAAGATATTATGGACGATAATGTACCATCCCGATTCCCCGGGAGAGTCGACTGCGGACGCTTTAAACGCGGGTACAGGCGGGGGAGGCCCTTGGCGTACACCGCACGGTACGGCATCAGGGAGACCCGGTGTTTCGCTGTGTGGGGATGCGTTGGTGAGGGCATTAAGAGCTCACGCTCGACGGCCCGCTGATGCCATTTCCCAATGTAACATATTTAGTAGATGGTAAATTTGGGAATAAAGAACTGGCTGACAGACCATGTCAGGACGAAGTGGTACACACAATGAGCAGCCAATACGACCGCCAGAGGCTTTTTTTTTCAAATTTGCCCACTCGTAGCAAACAAGACCCATGGAGGGGGTTAGGCCGCAAACAGCAGAGCTTAGTGAGGCAAAAGCGTACCGAGCATTGCCCCATAGGCACGTATTTCTGGCGGCTAGATAACAACAGGGATCTTACCTGCCGGCATTGCAGCCTGGTCCCGGAGACACTAGCGCACCTGTTAACCGAATGTCCCTCACTAGATGTCCCGGGGGAAGCCAGGAGGTTGGGGAACCTTACGTGAGAAAAAATGTTGTATGTCTCAGCTCAGCAGATGGAGCTGGTAGCCAAATTACTAGCCGGGGTCATAAGAGAGTAATCTCAGACCTTCACCGGAATTTGTGTATTAGTAGATGGTAAACGACTAATGAATGCTAGAGATTTTGCCACTGATCCACACTGTATTAAATCCGCTACGTGAATTTTCCAAAGACTGGCGAACATCATTTTATAGTTAAAAATGGGTTTCTTTAGTGTCAATGAAGTGGGATTAGAGACTTCAGATACTAATTTTAAATGTAATTTTGTTGTCAACGCTTCTGTCGAATCAGTGTGGCTGTTAGCATACAGCTTAAGATTTGATTAACCCTGATTGGTGTTGATTAGTGGACATTCTCTCAGGATAAAGTGGCTTAAACTCGTGTTTATGTTTAAATAGCACGGGGCGGATGTACTTTGGAAATATATAGGATATTTGTCCATAGGATATGTGTCCTCAATGAATTTCTATTTTGGAAGAATGGATTCATATAAGCCTGCTGTAAACTAAGTCTTTTGAATGCGAAATTGCTTCTTCTTCTTCTTCTATATATTAAGGGCCCACGATCAATTTATTGATCATTATGGCTCCTATGATTGTTGCAGGGGAGGGGTGGAGGAAAATTTTGTTTGATACTTTTATCACTTTTTTTTGCTTTATTACAATGTCCTGTGATTGTCAAGGGTTATAGAGTAATAATTCTCTTTTATTGCTCGTTTTTGTTTTGTTTTTTTTCTTATGAATTTACCTTTTTAGCATTTGTTTTTAACATATTTGTTTGTTTTTTTGTTTGTTTTTGTTTCCTTGATTCGAATGCTAATTTTTAATATTTTTTCCTTCACTTTGCTATTTTAAATAATTTTTCTATTTTATTTTATTTTTTATTTTTTTAACTTCTATTTTTTTTACATGGCATTTTGTGCACAAAATCGTACTTCGAAATGTTGTACAATTTATTATTTTTTAAATACATTTTTTTAAAACTCTAAAACTAGTTTGGCTTTGTCAACTGTATATAAAACTTGCATATTGTCAAGTGTTTATTTCTTATCAATAGAAAATTATTGGTTTAATACCATTTCAGCAGTATGCATATATTTTAGGTGATTAGGCCTAAAATTCTGAACACTTTTGGGATATATATCTTTTTGGATTCATTGTCGTGGGACATCGATAGATTCTAACATTCATTTTGTAAATCAAACAGCCCAATTTTAAAATAAATTTAAACAACAACCTAGGTTTGCTTTTCGTGCCACTTTGGCATTAAAAATAAAGTAGAGCTGGCTTTGGTGAAAGGATTTCTCGGAACGGCAGTCGTTTGAAACTTCGAGGAATTTGCCAATTTCGGTATCAGTGTCTGGGGGGAAACCTTCGTTTTCTAAGGATGGTTCCCAGCACCCCCCCCCCCACCTCCTTTTTATTTACACTAAAACCTGTCTCTCATAACGTATATCTCTATTTTTCGTATCACCAGTGTGTAGAAAGCCCGTCGAGTAACTTTTGAGGTACCTGCCATTTAACGGTTTTGCGCTCCCCTGCATTAAAAGTTTAAGTTGATTTTTTTTCTACATCACAACATTTGGACCTTTAAACTGTCCTCCCCCCCCCCCCCCAACTACCTGCATCCACATGAGTTGCAGGGCCCACGTGACAGTCCTGGCAGTAACAGTTTAGAAATTAAGGTCGCTCATAATGTTGGAAGCTCTATCCAGGTTACAGTTAACCTAATCGCGGGCAGTGGTGCAGCATGACTGGAGGTCATAAAGAACCGGGGAATCAAGCCCCAGCTGTCCGAATGGATGATCAGTAGTGAACATATTTAGCAAGGCATTGGATCTCACATCGCTTTTAAGACTTAAAGTCGGTCAGAAGATATTTGTATTATATATTTTTAAATACGTTCGCCTCTTATATTATTTAAAGTAAATGTAGAAGTCACTAATGCTGATTCCATGACCCATGCTTGCTGCCACCCCTCCCCAACCCTTTTTACATAATTTAAACAATCGCTAATCAATTTTTGTTTTAATTCCAAACATTTATGTCATGTATAATAACTTTAAGCCTTGGCCCGACATGTCGTTTCATCCTTTTACCGTATGTTATAATACAAACAAGTTATGAGCATATAAACAAACTTTTCCCAATGATTTCCCGATGATTTTCCAATGATTTCCCGAGTATTTCCTGCGTCTGCACTAAAGCAAGATCGTTAGTGTGAATCCCGCATATAAAATATTTTTAGTGTAACTCTTACATAAAAGATGCACATAAAATGATTTGAATAACCTTTCCTACAATTATGGATATGTCTGGTAACTTCCATACTAAGATAAACCTAATTAACACCTCTTTTAATTGTTTTTTTTTAATAATCAGACCATCACCAACATTTTCTAATCTCATAATCATGAAGTATTTGATTCCATTAAGATATCTGCCTTTCATGGTTCCTCGGCGATGATTTGTTCACTGTTCCCCTTGATATAAACACATTTGTTTTCCCATAATAGCTCTTGTTTTTCTTGATGCCTATGTATTTGATTCCCATGAGGTCAGTAAGTTTTTGTCGATGTTTTGAGGTTATCGGTTGAACGGTTCATGTAATCTGGGCATCCTTGTGATATTTCCTTTAAGTTTGTCAAATTTTTTCTCCATAAACCCTGAAGTTATATCCAAAGCTCACCAGATGTTGTTCCCTCAAGCTTAACTGTTCCCTTTCAACCAAAAAAATGTTTAAATATTATTTACTTTTTACAGTGTCTCACTTGTTAACTGATGTATACAATCATCAATCATTTATAGTTGAAGCTACGGAGACACAAGAGTTAACGTTAAAACTAAAATGCTTCAAGGCCATTTATCAAGTCCACGTTGGACTGACGTCATAGTCATCTTATTTGTCAAATTATTTGTGTTTCCGGGCTAAATGAATTAATAATACAAGCAATTTAAAGCCATTAATTATGACTGTTTTCTAAGATTAAAAACTAAAATAGATTTTAAAAAGTCAAAAATAAAAATCCTAGAGAAATTAATCATTTTAAAAGACCACGTTTCGTGTTCTTAGACCACCAGTTTTATCACAAATGGGCGATGCTGATGGATCCAGACGACATCAATGGAGGGGTCAAAGGTTATCTCAAATGTGATATTGCTGTCATCGGAAAGGGCGATTCGGTAAAGGTGAGTCCCGTAATTAATATCTTCTATAATTAAAATCCCATTTGCTCCATCTCTTGTGAGCTATGAGATTCTGTCTAGAGGATAAATATGTCCTTGAATACTAGAATACTTAGTCAAAATCTTGAAAATTTATTATTCTCAACTGTACGCTCTTTCTCCATTCAACTAATTATAAGAGTTGCACAAGTCGCAACGTGATTTACACCATCCTTTGTAAAAAGGGCGGTAAATTATACGTAGGAGAGACAGGTCGTCGCCTTGGAGACCGGTTTAGAGAACTTCTACTTATGTATAATTTAAAGCTTATTGTTATATTGACACAGATTGTTCGAGTCTAATTTATCTCTCCATTCAACAGGTGCCCCCAAAATCTGAAAAAGAAGATGATGACATCGAAGCGTAAGTGATGCCAATAGATATTATGTGTACACATCTTTCAAAGCATAAGGCTGTAAATGTGCAATAGATATTGTGTATACACATCTTTTAAAGCATAAGGCTGTACGTGTTCAATAGATATTGTGTGCTCACATCTTTCAAAGAACACGGCTGTCAATGTTAAATTGTGATACTAGTCGATACAATATATCATGGCATTAAATTCTTTTTTTTTAAAATGCTTTTTTCTTCTTTCTTATTTTGTGTTATTCATGAACGGAACATTATGATGGAGCAACTGTAGGCTCAGAATATCAGTGTTTGTTTTGTTTTTTGTTTTGGGTTGTTTTTGTTTTTGTTTTTTTTTTTGGTTTGGGGGGGGGGGTTTAATTGGGCACGTGCTTATATTTTATTATAATTTTTTTTTATTTTGTTATATACTTTTAATTATATGAACCACAAGAGAGATCATGAAGGACCTCTCCTCAATATACATGTTATGTCTCTGCTCTCCGAATGTCTCTATTCAAACCGTTGCAATCTATTTAGGTCTTCTCAGACTTGTTCACGGCTTGTTCACGGCTTGTGCGCATGTTCTTGGCTTGTTCACGTGTTCACGGCTTGTTCGCCGCTTGTTCACGTGTTCACGGATTGTTCACGTGTTCACGGATTGTGCACATGTTCTTGGCTTGTTCACGTGTTCATGGCTTGTTCACGTGATCTTGGGTTTCTAAAAAAAAATTAAAACCAATACCTGTATATCATCTGGATAAGTTTGATCTCTTCCCAAAACTCTGTAACATTGGGCTCAAACATTTCTCTCGTTCCACGCTAGTAATCTCCTGTTACCCGATGGGGTCCCGGCGGACCGACAGAAGGCCCGCTACAGTGTTAAGATCTACAGGGCCGAGGGTCTGCCTAAGATGAACGCGGGGATCATGGCCAATGTGAAAAAGGCGTTTACTGGGGAGAACAGGGATCTGACTGACCCTTTTGTGGAGGTCCATTTCGCTGGTCATAAGGTAAAATAACAAACCAAAAAAAAAAAAAACACAATTCGTTCAGTTCAATTTTTAAATAAGGATATATTCAAAAAATTAAGAATATTTATGGAAATATGTATACTAGTGTACTTTACATTGCCAACTCCACAAAAAAAAATGCTTACAGGAAAAGGGGCAACAAATATTTTGGCTTCAATCTTTTTAATGTATTTAAAATGCCTTCAGACTATTGCAAATTCGTATCTTGGTTAATAAAGAAGAAAGTTAAATTTAAATTGTGAGTTACCCATTTTACGTATACCTTAGAACAGCGGTTCTCAACCTGGGGGTCGAATGACCCTTTCACGGGGGTCGCCTAAGATATTTGAAAACACACATATACTCTACAGTTATGAAGTAGCAAGGGCAATAATTTTATGGTTTGGGGGGTGGGGGTTACCACAACACGAAAAACTGTATTAAAGGGTCGCGGCATTAGGAAATTTGAGAACCACTGCCTCAGAGACTGTTCACAACATCACTAGGCACATGGCCAGAATTGTATATTATCTTTCTAACAGGGGAGGACATCGGTCAAGAAAGGCTGCTACGAGCCTGTGTGGAATGAGCAGGTCATATTCACGGAGATGTTCCCGCCGTTATGTCGAAGAATTCGACTCCAGCTCCGGGACAGTGACAGTGTCAACGATGACGTCATCGGAACTCACTTTATAGACCTGTCATCGATATCCCATGAGGGAGAGAAAGGTAACTGGTGTGACATCAGAAATAATATTAAATGAGAGAAAGGTAACTGATATGACAATGGCAATTAAAGTACCCAAAATAAATATGTTTTCGTTATTTCGTTATATTGCCATTAGTTGTGTTTTTTAAAAATAAATATTTTAATTAATGAAATGAATTATGCCCCTAAATGTTGAATAACAGGTTTTCTGCCAACTTTTGGCCCTGCATGGGTTAACTTATATGGGTCAACACGTGACTACCAGATCCTAGCCAAACACGGACATCTGAACGATGGTTTGGGGGAGGGTGTGTCCTACAGGGGGCGTGTCCTCGTTTCCCTGAAGACAGAGATCATCGAAGCTGAAGACATAGGTGCCACGTTAGTGGAAGTGGAGCCCACACAGCCCATATCAGAGGTCGGTCGGTATAATTATTACACTTAGTTAACAACAGTGCATGTGGGTTAACGTATAGGATTGGGTTTGTACTATTGTAGATCGGTTTTTTTCAAATATGTATGCTCACAGGCCTACATGCAAGTCATCTTCAAAACGAAAAAAAGAAAGAAGAGATATTAATTTCAAACATGTACAATTTGATTACCCCTTTTAACTAAAGAGATAATAATTGAAGGGCTGCATTCAGCATACCTTGTTCTACTATTTCATTAACTAAAGAGCTTGTTTTGCTTCAGTAACGTTCAAGCAATTTCATATTTATAATACATCAAAGGTGAATGGAATGAAGCGAGAAAGCCTAGGTCTCAAATTTATTGATTTTTTAAATAACAAGTGTGTCACTATTATAATTCTAAAACATGTCTTTTTTTGATAGACCGCAGCAGGCAGAACAGAGGAATATTTTCTGTTTGCTTCCATCTTGGAAGCCACAATGATAGACAGAAAAGTTGGAGACAGACCCATACATTTTGAGATAAGTATAGGTAAAGGATTTCTTTAAACTATCATTTATAATGAATTAGGAACAGAGAGGACTATATGGGGTGGGGAGAGGGGCACAACGCAGTATCAGAGGGGTGCAAAAATCATCTATAAAAAGGATTTTAATAGTGAATTACACAATAAAATCCAAAGTGCTTCAGAAAGGCAAGGTGTGCCAAATTTTCTTCTTTTTTTTTCTGATTCACCATTCTGGGCAGAATATTTTTATTTTTAGGGGCACCATTTTCAGGCTTTGCCACAGGCAACACTTTTCCAAGGAACAGATCTCGTTTTTAGTTTACACTGGACGCAAATTGATTTAGCTTTATGGCTTTGGGCAGCAGGTCAATATTTCAAGATTTCTGTTACTTCAATGTTTCCATGATTTTATTTTACAACCTTTATTTGGCCAAATAAATTTTTTTTTTTTAAATTTAATAATTTAAAAGCATTACCAAATCTAAATGATCAACTAATTAAGTCATTATTGCCACTAAAGGAGTTAATGTATGGCTTATTTCTATGGTAAAGAAATACTTAAGATATCTTGTGTTTAAATTGTTATCATTGTAAAATGTTGTCTTGGTTAAAGATATGTATTTATTTATGTGCTGAAAATGAATATGTCATGTACAATGTAACAAAAATATATTTCAATTTATTTGTATCAATAAATAATATTATCTTATGAAATAAAAAAAAACCAGCCAAGTGAAGAAAAAGCTAAATTAAAAAAACTCTTTTTCTTTCCATGCCAAATTTTCTGTGAAGCTTTATGTTAAAACTAACTATATGCTACATTAATATTTATTTATAAATGGAGAGATAGTTAAATGAAATTTAATACACATGACCTTAAACCACAATTGATTTTTCAAAAGAACAGCGACTGAGTGATCACTGATTTCTGAGACAGCACAGACATTATTTTACTTTGACTCTCTGACTGTGCTTCCTCTTGCAGGAAATGCTGGCAATGTGATGGACGGCTACAACCCACCTTGTCGACACAGCCGTGATGACAGCTCAGGTGATTCTGATGGTCATTCCGGACAAGAGGACGATAATCTCACAGCCAGTCTGGATGCCCCCCAGTAGGCAATTGAACATGTTCAATGTACTAAATAGCGTGAAGCAAATTCAGCTTCAATAGCTTTCAAATGTTGGGTAGAATGGTTTGGTGGCACGTCAGTGTTTGCTTAAATAGTGGCATATTTTATTCTAATTTTTTTTTTTAATTGCATACAGAACCTCCATTTAATATTATTATTATTATTATTAAGATTAAGATGTCCGTGCTTGGCTAGGATCTGGTAGTCACGTGTTGACCCATATAAGTTAACACATGCAGGGCCAAAAATCTTTAAAAGGTGGTTTTATATAGCGCAGTACCCCAGGTTAGGGCTAGGCTCACTGCCCTTCTTGGTAAAAAGCTTGACCTCACCCACCCAAGTACTATTTACACCTGTCCAGCCATGGACAGCACCCAGCAGCATCGAGCGTGGTTTATCAGTTAGAGGGGGGGTGAGAATGAGTCGGTATAGTACAGTTTGAAGAAATGGATTTTGAGCACAGTTTTGAAATTCACAATCAATACTTTAAAAAAATAATCTTTAACTATAAGTTTTGTCCCTGCCTAACTTGTATTTAAAAATACAATAACATTTTTACATAGCTTTCCTCATTTCATGAATTCATTTCAAAATTTAATCAACATTGATAATTTTTTTAATTATTGGATTCTTTATGCAGAGAAGTGAATGAAGTTTTTAACCAAATATTATTTTGCTCATACATTTATGTTTTATTTTAGAAACAAATATAATTGCTGAGTCTTTCAAAACATCTTTGCTGTGAAGAGATTAAATGTCTTGTTCTTTTGTTTGAAGAGAGTTAGTCCTCTTTTTTTTTAACTATGTTCGATTGTTCATCATAAGATCCTTTTCTAATTCATCAGATGGGTCAGCACTACACCGCCTGTAAGGCCAGTCACTAGAGATAAGTGCTACTATCATGTACCATATTATCAGGATAAGCCATGTATTTATGTCAGGGACTTGTTTGAGGACCACAGGAGGAGGATGTACAATTCTAATATCATCGACAAGATCTGTGAAAAACTGGTCAGTTGTCTATGACATTTATGATTTTATATTTTGTATTCAGATAATGTGAAGGTCTAATATTGGTAGATTAATGGTCAGTCTTATGACATTGTAGCCATTTCCAATGCTATGATTTGTTATTGACCATATAATGGCCATTAAATTGTAAATTTTACAGTGAGATTTTATTAACTTTAAAATAAATATATATTTTACCCCAAAAAATATTTGAGAGAAACTATTGGATATTTCTTTTTTTAATCATGAATATAATATGAAGCTACTATATTTTCTTACAATGATGCAACCATCAGGATGATGGACTGACCCAGGTCCATTTAATGATTGAAGATGAGCAGCCTTTTCCTGAGCAACGGTTGAGGCTTGTGTTTGAAGAATTAGGGCAAGGTTGCTCCAAGTTTGTCTCCCTTGTCAAAGGTACAGGAGGAGGATCAGCTGCTGGAAAAACCAAACTGGACAAGGAGAGACACAAACTTTTGGTCAGAGAAATGGTAAGTAGAGTCCAGGGTGAAGTGGCTTACAAATCATTTCATTACTTATTCTAAAAAGTATTATTGGATATATGTTGACTTATCCAACAGCAAGTTTTTTCCTTTATGTAGCTACAATAAAAAAATTTAATCCATAGGATCAGCTTTCCACACTTGCCAGGACCATGAAAGCAACAGTCACCAAATCCAACATGAGGGACAAACTCAAGGCTGGAACTCAGTATCTGAATAAACTCAAAACACTGTCTACTGAGGTGACAGAACATTTTTAACTACAATTTCTTTTTTCTTACCCCTTCAATTTAACAATTTTTATCTTAGTACTTTTAATTAATTTTCTTTTAAAAAGGGAATTCATGCTAATATATTGAAATCATACTTTTTCTCAACTGCTTTATAGCACAATTTAAGTCTTCTAACCATGGATAAAAATAGTTTTTAATTTTAAATCTATTTTAAGAAATGTATTTCTATTTACTCAGCTTTGATATATTTCCTCTCAAAATTTATTTAGTTCCTGCCTAGAAACTCACTAGGCATATTGTGCTTTAAAAAAACAAAACATTTCATCAGTAAATTAACAAATATTTTTGGGGCCATGGATCTGATCATACAGATACCATATAATATCATAGCTTTAGAATTAAAGAAAATAGTTGTTGTTTGATTTCTGTATTGTTACGTTTATAGAAATAAGGATTTTTTCCTGTAGACCAAATTGTGTGCAGCTTAGAGCAATTAACTTTGACTGCTGGAGATAAAGTTTATATATTTTAGTAACAATAGTTTTACAGCAACCACATAAAAATGATCAGGGTGAAAACAATATCTAACATATGTGAATGTATAAAGAAAAATTGGGCATCAAATATTCACACTAAATCGGTACCATGATCAATTTGTAGCCTACTTAGAATAATTCACTCACAATTTTAATGTCATCTGATTACCAAATCATACAGCCCCAACATGCACTTCCTGATGTCTTCATTTGGATGGTCAGTAACAACAAACGGATTGCCTATCAGAGGATACCAACCAGGCAGATTATATATAGTATTGTAGATGAAGAGAGGGGAAGAGACTGTGGAAAACCAATCACACTACTTCTTAGGGTGAGTTAACTCTTCAAGCTTTAGCTATTCCCCCCAAAAATATTTAACATTATAGTTAACTAAGGCAAAATTGTGCAAATATATTCCCTACATGGCCACTTTGTAAATAAATGCTGAAGAAATAAGTTGCATTGCTATGTTAGTTATTTGATTCTTTAAAAAATGAATCAGAACAATGAACAAATAAACATTCACTTTTTTTTAAAAAGTCAGATTTAATGAAAAATAATCTATCTTCTGCCTTATTTGTGCTGACAGCTTCCTGGCAAGAGAGCCATGGGTTCGGCAGGTTGGACAATACAGACTAAACTTCAAGTTTTCTTTTGGTTGGGTCTGTCTAAACACAAGAAGGACTTCCTTAAAGGTCTTCCTAAAGGCTATGAAGAAACCAAGCAATTAAAATCATCCAGCAAACCATCAGGAGTACCCCCTCCTTTTATCCATTACAACGGTAGGTCTTTCCTTGGAGAGTAGAAATTTATGTATTTAAAAAATTTATTTTTAGCCTTTTGGGTTAGAACCCTGAGGCATGAAAATGTATTTTAATAAGTGTCCCGTTCACCAAATTTAAAAATTAAAGTATGATATGCATGTTATATAACGTCTTAAAATAAAATGAAGTGACACAAGAGGTGCCTTGATCTCTTTCTTTAATTTTTGTCATCTTAACAGTTTCAATTATTGTTTTTCCCCTTTAATGTTTAAAAAAATAAGGTTTCTAAATAATATTTCTATTAGAGACTGTTCATAATTACTGTATCTAGGGCATAGGCTACACCTAATCTGATTTGAATTACTAAAAACATATTTTAACAAATAATATTTATGACCTGATGTATTTTTCTTTAGAACGTCAATCCTTCCAGCTGAGAGCACACATGTACCAAGCAAGACAACTCATTGGCTCTGATGCCTCTGGGTTGTCTGACCCCTTTGCTCGTATTGCATTTGCTGATCAAAGCATGGCAACACAAGTAAGCATTTAATCAATTCATTAATATCAATCATTTCTTAACACCTTAAACTAAAATTATATCATCTGTAGAGAGAATACTTTCATATTTCTTATAACATATTAGTAGCAACTCCTGAACAAGAAAATTTGTGAACTATTTTCTATGACTCTCACCATTGCAGGTTATTGAGCAGACTTTAAGCCCAACTTGGGATGAGATGTTGATATTGACAGAAACACAGATGTATGGAGTCATGGAGGAAATCGTTGATGACCCTCCAACTATTGTTGTAGAAATCTTTGACCAGGACAAAGTGGTATGGGAATTATTTTTCTTCTTTCATCGATGTTGCCTATTCTTATGTTCTTCGCTCATTTAGCTCACATATTTATAGATAGTGCAGTCAATAAGTTTTATATTTTTAGTAATAATAAATGTCTTGTGTACGCATTTATTGAAACGCATTTACCATTTCTTATACTAGAAAAAGTCTTCAGTCACAACAACATGTCTGCATTAATAATTATCTAAAAAGAAATGAAAATGCACTAATGTTAATATTAATTCCTTGTATTGTTAAGGAATTAATCTTCAAATGTAATATATTAGGGTTTTTTTTTTCTGCATGTAAACTATATCACATCAGAGCACAGCACAATGAATTTTTAGAACTTAAGTGATTCAAGATTGCTAGGCCATATTTTTTCGTATAGAAATATAATTAAATTAAAATAAATGTGAAACATCAATGTGATGAAAAAATCTTTAGTTTTCTCCTTTTTAGGGCAAGTCAGAGTTTATTGGTCGTGCTCTCTGTAAGCCTGTGGTCAAACTTAGCACTGAGGCTTACCAGCCACCAAAGTTCCCACCCAGGCTGGAGTGGTGGGACATATACCGTGGGCCAGACCGAGCAGGAGAACTGCTGGCAGCGTTTGAACTCCTGCAGGTGAGGGATGATACTGTCTGTCCCACTTCCACTGTTGTTGATGTAGTGGTGAAACTCTTTCTGTGACCCAACTACACAAATATTGTGTGTCCACTTGTGTTTATCAATGTTTCTGATATGAAGTTTTCCCTGAAAAAAACTTTCACAACACCAAGGGAAGTTAGCCATTACTGGTATAACACCATCATCATTCTTCTTTAAATATCTTAAATTACCTGCTAAGTTCAATACACCTACATATTTAAGTTTATACATAAAACAGGACATTTCAAATGATTAAATGTTACTTATTAATATTTTTTCTTGTTCTTTTAAGATTACACTTGTAAAAAAACAAACATATATTATTTTTAAAAATTGTTTTTCCTTCTAAAGAAAATAATCTTTTGGTCCTATAATTAAACACTAATGTAAATCAAAATTAAGGACTGCAGGAGCAGTTAACATACACACATGCAATATCTAAAAATTAACATTTTCAGACTGTTGGTGTCAGTTTCATTTGTCATAATTCAATAACTATGTTAAAAGCCTAAATGATTGAAATTATGTTCTTTTTTATAAATACTTTTTACAGTGTGCCTGTGCCTTAGCTTCATTCGATATAATTTTTTTATGTCAATTTTTCAAAAGATATTTATAATAATGACTGAACTCTTGATTAGCAGTTTTAATTTTTTTTTTTTTTCATATTTGTTTATCTTCTGTACTTTTGTCATTAGTATTAACCGCCTTGAGGATCTCATCAGCTTTTTGCAAATTCTATGGAGTGCAACAATTGATGTTACTTCTGATGTTTTTATTTTTGCTAGAAACCTTTCCAGGACTCGGATTTGAAGGCTGCATATCTCACACCACCACATGCTCGAAAGTCTATTTTGCCGGTATCCCTCTTCTTGTCACCTTTAGATGCTAGCTTAAACACAACTCTGTCTAGTCTGCTGCCAAATCACACGATGTCTGATGTTTATGAAATTTTACTTGTTCTGTGTTTGATTTCCAGCGGGTTTTCTCAAGCACATTTTCTAGTATGGTACTGCTTAAGATGGTGTTATTTTCTAAGGGCGCAATTAAAATACAACTCCTGAAATAGCTACATTAACTTTGTGAAACCTTTTTCTCAATAAGCTTCTAAAACATGACAAGGACTAAAAAAAGCCTGAAAGCTAATACAAATGCTTTATTTAGTTCCATTTTTATCAAGCATTACTTCAACCTGTTCAAAAAGTATATTGATGCAATTTCTTTAAAATTATAATTAATTTATAAATATATTCAATAAAAAGTATTTTCAAAATATAATTTCAAACTTTTAAAATTCTGTTTGGCTAGGCAAACATTGTTGTACTTTTTGTACATTGGTGTGCTTTAAAACAGATTCAATAGAATTTTAGGCTGATAATTTTGAAAACTCAAATTATTTATTATATCTAAGAGCTCAAGTCAAGCTCATCATAGATTTAAAAGAGTGGTCCAAGCAGCTTATTATTGTCCCCTCTGTTTAAAGAAGATATTTATTGTTTGTTGCTTTACTTGTATTAAGCCCAATAAAATTAATAATATTTTAATGTTGTTGCCGTTGTCAACACAACAAAACTTCTTATATTTGTTAATATAAGTGTATTGAGTTTTAAGAACCCATTTTAAAAAAAATCCTGTATTTTAGATTATGTATTTTCATTTAGTCAAATTTAGATCCCATATTTAGATCCTTTGTTAGGTAGACTAGTTAAGTTTTGCTTATTTGTTCATTGCAGCTGCCTAAATAAATTGCAAAAAACCTTAACTTTTCAAGCTTATGATTTTTATCCTATCCCGCCTATCCTCAAATTTTTATAGTAAATTTTATTTAATAATTATAATAAAACCAAAACCCTATCAATTTAACTAATGATTAAACAGTAAAACGGACCTGGATGTCTAGGTTTTAATTTTAATTAATTATCTTTAAAAAAATTGATACTTAAATTTTTTCTTTTTTTTTATTTATTGTTGTCCTTAAAAAATTATGCACACTAATTTTTATCCAAAATTGATGTTACTTTGCAAGAAGTGTCCTATTCATGGACATTTTATAATTTAATTAAAGTAGATCTACACTTTTCATCGATTTGGCTTTGAGTGCTGTGCTGAAAAGCTGGTCAATCTGCCATGTTCTAATAATAGACCCATAACCTTAAATAAAGTAGCATTATTCCAGTTTTAAAATTTGCATTTTTATTATTTTGTGTACCTTCATTTATGTCTAAATTCAATATTATTTTTTAAAAATGTAATTAAATGTTATTTACTGGCAACAGTAATCTAAAACTTAAATAGTTCTTTACCACTACTGTTTTATGCTTTTAAATATTGTCTAAGTGGACACATTTTGAATGTGTGTTTGTTCATTGTTCTACTCAAGAGCTGCTTTTATGATTTTCTCTCTCACTTGATGTAAGGGACACTTCAAGTTTGAAAAGAGAAAAGAATACTTTTTTTTTTTTTTGGAATAGCGACACCCCACACAATTTTATTATTATTCAATTATTTTGAGGAGGAAATATTATCTTAACTACCTTTGATGTAATCAACTAACATAAAAGAACTTTTCCATTTACCATACTCTCACTGGCATTTTAATTTTTTTAAACATATTCTTTAAAACATTCTTCATCACAATTTTTTGTTTGGTTTGTAAATAAATGTACAATTCTTTTTCCTACTATCTAATGAATCCATGTTTTAAAGGAAAAAAACATAGAAATGTAAGGACAATATCTGAACATACAAAGTTATGATCTTTATCTCAATAGTAGGTGTGGAAATGGCATAATACTTAAGTAAGGCTAATGAACTACACAATTGTGATAATATTCCATCATTAAGCCTTCATTAAGAAAGTGTTTAAAAATATCAAGTGGCTTATAGCTGATTTATTTTAAAAAAATATTTTTTAAATCATATCTGGGATTAGATATTTTAAAAAATTTTTAACAAAATTTCCTTGTATACAGCTTGCTGTATTTGGGGACTCACTGGGTCAAGATTTACCACCAATGGAACTTCCAACCACTGAAAAGGATCGGGGACCTATTATGCCAGTACCAAAAGGCATCAGACCAATTCTCAGCAAGCATCGAATAGAGGTGAATCAATTGTTTCCATTAAAAAAATAAGTTTTGTTTTAATAAAGTGAAGTTTGAATTATCGCAAATGTAATAGTTAAATTTAATAATAGTTTTTACAGAAATTTGGAGAAAAAAAATCAATTACCTAAAAAATTATTTTTGTCTTTGCTATAGGTTTTATTTTGGGGTGTCAGAGACTTGAAAAGAGTCCAACTCCAATCTGTGGACCATCCTCGCATTGATGTTGAATGCGCGGGTCATATCCTGTCATCATCTATTGTCCTGAACTGCAAGAAAAATCCAAACTTTGGTGTGCCAGTAAAATACTTTGATGTGGTTAGTAGAGATATGAAATATTTATAAAGAACATCATTTTTTGAGGAAAAACTTAAATTACTGGGTACAAAGATAAAACTACCAAGTGTTCATTTGAAGTCAAATATTTATTTTTCTTTTAAACATTTCATTTCATAACATCTATTAGCTCAAGAAGCTTCATAAATGAATTAAAAATATGACTGAACAAATGGTCTGTTTGTTGTGATGGTATCTAGTTCAATTTTTATTTCATATAGTTTCTCGCTTGTCCCACTTGTTTTGCACTTTTTCTAATAAAAAAGAAAAAGATGTTAGAGGCACACTAAAAAAAAAGATGTTGGGAAGGGGAGGGCACCAAAAGTAAAAGAAATTATAGGGATTTTTTTTTTTTAATTTACCATTCTTTTAATTTGTTTGTATACCAAAAAAAAATATATTAATGAAATATGCAGCCAGGCTCTCATGTAAGGTCTCACTATTCTTAAATTCATAATTGAAATTCTTAAAAAAATATTCAGAGGATACTGAGAACTTTACATTTAAAAAAACTAGCTAGTGAGTATTATTATAAAATAATTTGTATAAATAAACCTTGTGTGGGCTTATATTACTGTATATTTTTTACTTTCTGTTTTCCTCTTCATTCAGGAACTCCCAGAGAATGAGCTGTATTGTCCACCTATCACCATCAGATGTGTTGACTGTCGAAGTTTTGGTAGATTTACTCTGGTGGGTACACATGTGATTAGCAATCTTCATAAGTTCATGTATGTACCTACCACAACACAAGCTAAAAATACCCTGCAGAAGATCTTCCCATGTGAGTATTATTAGAAATGGATAGCTGTTATAGAGATGTTTAAGAAAAGTAAAACTCTGAGATTATTCTCAAGAGTTATAACAATTAGTTTCCCATGAGTTTTTTTCAAATTGTGTTACTGAATAGAAACTATTTGACTTTTTTTTACTAATTTTCAATGTGTCATCAAAATGTTAATATACACATTAAAAAAATTGAAGCACTTAATTTTTATATTTTAAAAAGTGTACAGTTTAAATAATAGTAACACTTTTAAACTCTTAATGTGTTAAAAAAGTTAAAATGATTTAAATTGAATCTAACAATTACAGTTTGATTTCTTTTAAAGGAATTAATATTTATACTTTCTGACTTTTCAAGTGAAAGGTCTTGACAATGTGAGAGTCATTCAGTCAGGATCACCAGTTTCAATGCGGTCAGAGGATGTTGCAATCAACATGGATGAGAACCTACCTTTGATAGCTCGGGACCAATACATAACTATAGACACGGTTGGTAAATAGCTAGTTTATATCTTTTGATGTATAACATAATCTGCTGGTTTATAACCCAGGTTGAATTTCAAAGTAATAGGCAACAGGCAGAGTAAGCTTACTTGTTAACTGCTAATTATTGATATGGCCAGTAAAAGAGTGGTACAAAATATAAGGGCAAGTAAGTATTTGACTAATGCATAACATCTGCACATAACAACAAAAAGACAATATGGATCAAAGGTTTTTTTATTTTTATTTTTCATTAAGAGTTCTATAAGTACTATATATTTCTAATGTGGTTAGTAAAAATGAAAGTTAACATGTTTTCATTTTTCTAGATAGTGAAACTAAAATTATAAGTAATACTTTTTTTTTTTTTTTTTTTTTTTTAAGATTTCAACTAGCAAAGAACAAAAAACTGCTGAAAACAAGAAAAAGAAAAAGGTTGAAGATGAGGAGCCTGACATGGAGGCACTTGATTGGTGGAGCAAATATTTTGCATCTGTGGAAACCATGATAAGGGTATGTCAAATCCATTAACTTTTGTGTAATGTAAATTAAGATGGGAGTAGGGTTACATCCTCGGTGTCACTTCAGCTTATCTCAAATAATTTTTGTAGACTGTGCAACCTCTTGTAGGTCACGTATTGATCACAATGTGTTTTAAAGTAAAGCTAGAATTTGTATCTATGGAACTTGTTGTTGAGCATATTTTGTGTCATGTCATGTGATAGTAGCACTATACTATTTGTATTTTTAAATTAATCCATATCTGTCAACTTTCCAAGAAAAGACATATTTGTCACACATCTTAAAAATCACACATTACATTCAGCATGCACGTTAGTATTTTTATTAGAACTTATTTACAAATTAATTTTTAATTCTACCAAATTATTTGGTTAAAGTTTAAACTATTTGGGTTTTCAATTCCTAGCAAGTGTGTTTTTACTTTTTGTTTTAATTACTAAAATATTTACAGTAATAAACACATTTTTTTTAATATGCAAGCAATTTCGCTCTTTAAAAAGTATTTTTTTATTATTGAAAAAGACATATACTTACAAAATAGAGATACACAGAATAGCCAAATAATAAAAGTTGACAGGTAAAAAACAGTATTTTTTTATAATTTAAATGTTATCCCAAATCGTCTGTCTGGTGTTATTTTTCAAGTCATTGAGAATTTTTTGTGAACCTAAACACTAAACCATATCTTATCCTTTTATCCCTGGAACATTCTTTGTGTTTACAATCACAGATTATTTTATTTTTTTAAAGATTTTAATTCACTAAATCCTTTTAAGCTACTCAAAAGTCACTAAATGTTTAAATGAGATTATGATAGCTGTTCCTTATTTGTGCTCTTATGAACCAAATTTTTCTACTTCAAATCACTGATATTAAATTTGAGCTTAAGATCTCAGCACCCTTTGTTTAGATATATGATAGTAAATTTTTAAACAAAATTATACTTCACACTTATGTTTGTGTTTGCACAGGATGAATCAAATAGCAATGAGGTAACCTTGGAATTCTTAAAAAGTTCTTCTCTCTCCTTGCATGCTTCATGAAATTTTAAGCTGAAACAAAAAAACAGAAAGAACTGTATCTTATGTTTTTATTTGTTTTATATATGATTTTTCTTTACCATTTGTTTGTTTTTTGTATTATCAAAAATGCAAATATTGCTTAGTCCTACTGTAATACAAAACTCAGTTAATTAATCTCCTGTTACTCATTGGTGTATACAGAGATGGCACCTTTTGGATCATTTTCAGCATTTAAATCGTATGCCTTATTTTAAAACTTTAAAATTTATATTTAATATCATTTGCCTTGCACTCCCTAACAAACATACACTTTGGAGCTCATTACATTCAAGTAAATGACCTACATAAGAAATGTAACAATACATAATGGATTGGCTGATTTTATTAGTTTAATTTTAATATCAAATCAGAAGTTTTATAAAACGATAACATACAAATCTTGCCTTTTGAAAAATATCATCATAGGTTGCTTTAATCATTAATTATTTTTTTAAATGCTTGTATCATCATAATATTGCATATTACATTTTAAATATATATTTCATTTTTGAAATAGCATATTTCAAATTAATATTTAATTTAATAATTGTTTTTATCATTTCCTACTTTTTAGTATTAAAAAAATTGAGTTCTTCTACTCTTGGTTATATTACTAATGAAATTGTGTGATTCCATAAAATGTACCCCATTCATTAAAAAAAAATAACTCCGTATTGCATTCTCAAAATATCAAATCTATTTTGAAAAAAAAAAAAAAAATTAAACTAAGACAATTTTGTATTTTCCAAGAAACAGGATCTCATTTCTCATAAATTTAAAAAGGATTTGTGAAATGGGATTCTTTATTTGCCTGGATTTCATTTAATAAGTGTCACACAGGGAAATGAGTAAGGCTGATAGCCTATTGTTATTGTATAACACACTTTCTTGATATTGCCATTATAAATATTTATTTAAATTAAAGATACTTACTTTTGTAATGCACCTTCTTATAATCTTTCATTTCCTTTCTTTTCTAAGAATGAACCGATTAATTTTCATCTTCCATGTATTTTTTAAGTTAAACAATTGTTTTCTAGAGTTTAATATATGACTTGTAATGAGGAAGCAAAAGATGTGTGCATATTATTTTATTTAAAAAATTTTTAAGGGTGAGTGGTGCTTGTTTGTCAGGTATTTTGTTGATTTGGTGACAAAAAGTGATGTTATTACATAGTCAAATAAGTTGTCTTTACATACAGTAAGTGTCTTATAATGAAATAGACTAAATTATTATACAAATGTAATTGTAGAATAAACTTTTAAAGTTTAAATTTGAGTTGCATTAGGGTAGACCTTAAACTGCATATAACAAGAAAACAAAACCAAAGAATTTTTTTTGTTGCTTTGACTATTTAAAAAAAATCCTATAAGCCCTGGTATGTTTAAAGAATATATTTATCCTTATTTTTCCAGGAGCATGGCCACAGTGAGGATGTGTTTAATGTGGAACTGCTGCAGGCTGAGAGCAAGGCAACTGACAGTGGAATGGAGGACCAGAGGTATAGTCACAGGTCCACAAGTGGAGGCTATGGCTCTTTGGGAATTCCCAATGGTATAAATGGAGAAGGTGAGTTTATCATTGAATTTCTTTCTCAGAATATTGCTATTTTACTAAATACAATGTGGTTGACTGGCTTTTAAAAAACAAGCCCTTTGGCAAAGAAGCTAGAATATTTGTATCAACTGTCTGATGTTTGTATTGACTGGAGCAAAGGTATGCAATAAAAAAATATAGGACTTGATTATATTTTTGCAGTTCAGGGGTAATTTAATGTTTTGTTGCTTTTTTTGTTGTTTTAGTGTGTGTGTGTTTAGATTTTTACTTTTGTATCTTTTGATGTTCTCATGTCAATGATCCTATTTGATGTACATACAGGTATGTTACATACAGTTGTCATAGCTTAGTATTTACTGTGTAAATGGCTGGAATGAGAACTGATGAGTCTAGCTTTATTATCACTAATTACATTGTTTAATCATGCACAGTATTATTAAATAAATAAAAAATATTCAGAAGTCAACAGGGGTAAAAAAAAATATATAAGTATTTTAACATTTGACATATTATTTTTCTACCATAAAACTTGTCATGAAGTTGCCTAAATAAAATATAAATAATTAATCATAAACTGGTAACATCTATAGTTGGGCTGAATCCTGATTTCAACTAAATCTTTTATGATATGAAAAAAAAAAGATTTTCTATTTTCTCATTTTTTTTTTTTTGGAGTCACCAAAAGGCAATAAACGAAATATAATCTGGCATTTAGAATTCAATTAACCAATAACGACTTGTATGTTTTAGTCAAAATTGTTATGTTGTACCAGTTCGTAAAAAATCTTTTTAATCAAATGTCTAGAGGTGGAGATCAAACAAGCAAGAAGATTGGAGAGAGACGCAAAGAGAAGAGATGAGAAAGAGAGGCGAGATGGAGATAAGAAAACCTTCAAGTCTGGTCAAAGAGAAGGCACTCTGACCAAACAACTTTCTCCTAAAGCTCAGAGGAAGCTTGACAAGCTATTGAGCAATACATCACAACTCAAGGTGGGCTAAGAAAGAATATGTCATTGTTAGGACTACTTGAATGATGTGGGCTACTCTTCATGTGAATACCAAAGAATATTTAACAAATTAGGCTAGTTCTTGTAACCCTTTCAAACCATTAAGCTTAACTAGATCTAACCCCAGAATTATAGATAAAACAATTTCATAAGCTTTAAGTTTCTTCTTGCTGTTTGAATTATGTTTTGGTCTGTCCATCAATCAAATAAGTGTCTCAAATTTAAAAAAAAATTTTTTAATGCAATCACATTTGTAGGTTGGTAGCTTATCAAAAGTTTTTATTATTTTAAGTTATTTTAAAATGATTTTTAAATAAAAATTTTAAATAGAAAGGTTTATTATTTTACAAACCTCATACTATGAAATATAACAATAAGAGTTAAGGAAAACCTGAAGATCACAAAACTAGTCCTTGAAAGTTTCCTGTTTATATTAAGTTCCATCAGCAAATTTTATCTTTCTATACCCCTTTGTTTGCTGTTTGGTTTTGTTATAATTCAGGTTTCCCCTACTCTGTGTGTTATATTTCATGTTGCTTCCACCTGAATGCAGTCCTCCCCATGTTACATAATGATACTTCCTATTTCCAGACTTTAAGTTTTATAAATAAATTGAGGAGAATTCAAAATGTGCCCATAGAAGAAGATTTTGAGGACAGCTACAAATTAGTGTCAAAAATAGTGGTAAATACAGCTGCGATCTTCAAGCATCTTCATCTTAACATATTTTATTTGCAACAAAATATTTAATTTTAATAATGAAAGATTTTAATTTTTTTTTTCTGTCCACCTTTTGGAAAATATACTCAGCATTTGCAAATACTCAAAACTTATGCTATAAAAAATATTTTCTTGTGTTTTTCTTTTTAAAGCACACATCTTTTAGTGTGGTCTTATCATAATGCTACTGTTTTCCTTTCCGCTTATCAATACACAAAGGAATTTTTTTTTTTCCTTTTGAGTTTCGTTTTACCAAAACATAAATAGTTTACATATTAATCTAACACCACATAGCCTCAAATCAATTGATACGAACAAAAATATTGTACAATAGCTGCAATACAAATATTATATTCATTTTTAAAAGCTTTCTTACATTCAGGACTTTAGACAGCTTAGAACAAGCTTGTGAATACATTCTCTGTCACATTTGGTAGAACCTGAATTAAAGCTGAAATGGCAGTGTCTCTAAAAAAAAAACAAATCAAAATTCATTGTCACGTGATATCAATTATTAAACAATTCTTTGAAAACTTGAGAGTTTTGGAATTATTTAAAATATTAAAAATCAACTTTGTTGAAACATAATTCAAAGGAATTTTGCAAAAAGTTTCCTGAATAAGAATTTCAAGAATTTTTGTAGAATTAATAGAAATAGGTAATCAAATATTTTGGTCCCTGTATGAGTCTTTCTTCTTTTTTCCATAGATTAAAGACAGTGATTAAGTCTAAATAAAGATGTAATCTTACATAAGTCACACTATGGTTTATTTTAGGTATTCCATGTTAGTGTGGGCCACTTTAAAATGTCCTGTTAAAAGTATCTGGATAAGTCTTACATGACAGTATTTTCAAGCACCTGTTCAGAATGTTTACTTATAAATTCATTGATTTATGTCAGATTTTTAATACATTGCTTATGTTTAAATATATTTTAATTTTTAAAAAAATTAATGCAATGACATAATTTTGATTAAGTCATAAACATTTTCTTTGCACATTTTCAAATTATTTTTTAACAATTTATACCAACAAATCTGAATGAGTTTTTTCAATTTTATTTGGTTTGCAATCATTTAATTCTTTAAATGACTACTAATGGAGTTTTATTTTCTTCAGTCATTTTGTGTTTCTTGACTGCAACTTTGATAAACTACTTTCTTTAATTGACATATACAATTACTTTTTTTTATATTACAATTTATATGATAAGTTAGATGATCATGTTCATGGACCAAAGATATATATATAATTAGGAGTTAGTTTAAACATACTTAGTTTAATTTTTTTATTCTAAAATAGTGGGATACTCTGATATAAATAACTTTGCTAGGTCCATTGATAGTTTTCACAACCACTGTAGCCATCAGCCATCAAAAGTTCCTAACTTGATTTTGTTGATTCTTATTATGTAAATTGCATGGAGATTCAATTTTTTTTCCTTAAAGAATTGGTTTAAAAGTTATCCATGCAATAAAATAAGGAGCCTCAACTCAGTCTCATGTATTTAGTTATTTCCATTGTCCATTTATGTTCTTGTAAAAAGTTATTCTTTCTGCAAAAAAATTAATAACTCAACAAAAATGGTAACGATACATATATCAATGAATTCTACTGTTCAGGTCTACCCTAGTGAATTAGAAGGTCAGACACAATTTGATGGATTCAGGGACTGGTTACACACTTTTGAGCTGTACAGAGGCAAAAACATGGGTAATGATGAACCAGATGAGAACAGGATTGTGGGTAAATTTAAGGTTAGTGGCCACCAAGATTTTTTTGTGTATGTTTGTTTGGATGAAAGCCATGGTAAGATATCTTTTATTGACAAATTGGTTGACGTTAAAAAGGGGAGAGGGATGAGTTTATCTTTTAAATAATGGAGAGCCTGGATAGTCGTCGTCATTCCTCCAATTGTGACCAGCCCAGTGTTTCCAGCATACTGCCATCACTAAAGGTGTTTCTGTAGCGGTTCAGGACCTGTCGATGCTCTTCTGGGTAAATGGGTCCCAGACTGAAGATGCAAAATCAAAAAGCGGCTGGACATAGGCTTTTAAGGCTCTTTCTTTCACACTGGAGTTGCCGATCTTTAGATTACGCCTTAAGAACCCTAGGGTTTGCCTGGTTGCACACATTGTTAATATGCTCTTCCCAGCAGATCTACCTTTGAATGGTAACACCCAGATACCTTACTGAGGAAACTGGCTCAAGTATATGGCCATGCTTTAGTTGCTGTTAAACAGCTATGATAAGCATTACCGTAATAAATCACTACACTGACGTAGATGAATATCACATTTTTGAGATAAAACTCTGTGCTAATTCATCATATTTACTGCTTTATATTTACAAAGATGTCAATTCACATTTTTTTTTTATTTATTTGCTTTTATTGTTGTTTGAAGAAGAGATTACTTTAAGATATGGCCTGCATCCCTCACCAGGGCTCCATGAAAATCTACAAAATCCCCTTGCCACCTGACATTGAGGACTGCACCATCACAGGAGGGGATCCAGCATATGGACTCTTCCAGGGTTTGCCCAGCAACGAGCCCGTCAAAGTATTAGTTCGTATTTACGTTGTTAAGGTCAGTATCAATCGAGAACGAAACAGAAAACTTGTCGAATCTAGTTTTTCCAGTATACAAAAAAAATGATGGAATTTTCACAATACGATCCAAATTTTCGCTCAAGTGCCTATTGGGTTTATTTTATTTTTTTTTCCCGTAGAAGATTAAAATAAAATATTTCCTGGAATTTACAACACTTACATCCTAAAAGATTGCTCATTAAAATTTAAACATGTTCTCTTGTTTGAAAGAGATGAAACTAAATAGCTATGTGGAGAGATGAAACTAAATATATATGTGGAGAGATGAAACTAAATACCTATGTGGAGAGACGAAACTAAATATCTATGTGGAGAGATGAAACTAAATATCTATGTGGAGAGATGAAACTAAATATCTATGTGGAGAGATGAAACTAAATATCTATGTGGAGCATTTTCTCATATCTCACCAAGTATCACATATCTTCAACAAAATCAATGTAGAAAAAAACAACAACAAAAAAACAGTTTCCAAATTGTGAGGACGTCATTATGGAACAGTTTTATGATATTAATAATTCTAATGCTTTTCTATTGTATTTTCATAAGACATTTTGATAATTAAATTTTGATTAATTTTGCTTTTTATATTATTGTAAAAATGATACGAGGATACACAATTTCAATTTATTTTTGTCTCATGTTTTCAAATCCAACATCCCCAGTTTCAAAAAAAAAAAAGGGAAATGACTCACAAGCACTTGAATAATTAACTCAGTTACCTCTCTTGTATTAAGGACGTATATTTTTTAGCGTACTAAGTTATAATCAATACAAAACGATGCGCAATATCTAAACAAATTTTAACCACGGCTCACTATGTGTGTGTATTTCTGTTAAGTACATCTCCCTATTATTGTGGACTACAGGCAAACGACCTTCACCCCGCCGATATAAATGGCAAAGCTGACCCATACCTCGTCATCAGACTAGGTGGAAAGAGTCAGAATGACAAGGAAAATTACATCTCCAAACAACTAAATCCTGTTTTTGGCAAGTAAGTTACTGAGTTGTTGTTTTTTTTAACCTGACCCTGACCCTAACCCTGACCCTAACCCGACCCGTACAAGTGACAAGCCAAACGAGTTGTTGAAATTTATGTTAACATTTATATAGACAACATTTTGACTGCATTTGTTATTCAGACTGAAATGTTGCCAAATAGCATGTTCAAAAGAATTTAAATAATAATAATAATAATTAGTTAACTGTCATGTCTTAGTTGACTGTCATGTCTTAGTTGACTGAAATGTCTTAGTTGACTGTCATGTCATAGTTGACTCATGTCTTAGTTGACTGTCATGTCTTAGTTGACTGTCATGTCATAGATAACTGTCATGTCTTTTGATTGTCATGTCTTAGGTGAATGTCATAGTTGACGGTCATCTCATAGTTGACTGTCATGTCATAATTTACTGTCATGTCATAGTTGACTGTCATGTCATAGTTGACTGTCATGTCATAGTTGACTGTCATGTCTTAGTTAAATGTCATGTCATAGTTGACTGTCATGTCTAAGTTGACTGTCATGTCATAGTTGACTGTAATGTCTTAGTTGACTGTCATGTCTTAGTTAACTATCATGTCTGTTCAATTTTACGGGGAGAAAAACGGTTTTCTTCCTGTGAGAACGAACCTGTTTTTCAGTAACTTATCATTAATACCAGAACTGACATTGTGGTCAGTAACTTATCATTAATACCACAAATGACTTTGTGGTCAGTAATTTATCAGTAATTCCACAACTGGCATTGTGGTCAGTATCGTATTATTTATACCACAACTTCTCATTAATACCACAACGTATCATTAATACCAAAACTTATCATTAATACCACAACTGACATTTTGTTGACACATATCTTAGTCTAATAATAGAATATTTTTAAAAATCTAAACAAACATATGTCCCCTTTTCCACTTCATCCTTTCATTTATACTACAGATAAATCAACACATCTTGTGATGTAAATAGGGTTTTTTAAATAGTTTTTACTCGTGAACTATCAGTGGGGACGCCTTTGACGGTATTTACTCTCGTTGGGCATCAAGTTGGCGAAATAAGAACCTCTGACAGCAGTCTGAGAAAATCAACATCCAAGGCCATGTCCCTTTTGTAAGAGCAGACACATGTCTGAATGGGCGTTCAGTAGCAGCGCCGTAGGTCCCCCGCGCAGCGCCGCACTGCACCATGGTGCGTTCATCTTCCGACCTAACCATGTTTCTATCGTGTCTCGGTGAATTCTTCACGGCACACAAACAACACGCACCGTCTCATTAAACCTTTTCACATCCCAAACACTTTCCTTCTACCACACGGATCTCCGGGCTCATCAAGTCCCCGTGTCACGAGATGCGTTTCTTCCACCCTACACAGTCTCAGGAACACATCCATCAAAAAAAAATCCTTCACAACTACCGACATCTCACCACTTATGACAAACAACATGGCATGACTACGCTAAGGATTCAATTCCTTATAAGTTGATTTCTGCTTTTGTTCGTGTATTCTATTCTATTTGATGGTTTAATGACGCATTAGAAATTGAATGAGTGAGTTATTTATTAAAACCCCAGTAACTTACTTAAACGTTTTTGCTTTTTTTAAGTTGGTTACATGTCTTTATGTATGTATATATAGTTCGTCCCTCGCAAGCGAAGAGCGAAGCCATGACCAAGGCTTTGACTTGAGTAGTAGCCATGACTTGAGCTGTATTTTGTTTTAATTTTTTGCAGAGCTGCTCAATTCGTCAGCCTCACTTCCACGTCTTTGCCTAATTTTTTTCCACTGGCTTAGTCAAGACGAATTGAAATGGACCAGGGTGCAGTGGATGACCATCAGTGTGTCTCGTGTCTCACTGCGCCCTTATGCGCTCCACGTCGCATGAGTTGTCGGAATTTTCATTGTGTCAATGTCATAGCGCCTGCGGGACTCCATCGCCGGGTTTAATATCCGGCTAACGAGTCCGATCTATCCGGGGTTGTTTTTTTTTTTTTTTTTTGGTGTTTTTGTTTTCACTTGGCTAAGCTTGGAATTGAACTCCATTCTCAATTTGGGGATTGACTCAGTTAAAACAGCTCTGCATCTCTGTGTGTGTATGTATGCTTATATATATATATATATATATATATATATATATATATATATATATTATGGAGGCTGCTAACAAAATATTTCCCTGTTGAACTCACCGGCAACACTGGGTAAACGTTCATCGTCTCACTTTCAATATATTTTCTGAGACATATAGTTGGTATTTTTTGTTTTCTTTGGAAGTTGATATACCGAAAGAATAGTCAATTCAGTTAACATTGTTAAAATCCCGACATTCTGAATGCATAATTAACAAAGTATAACACACTATACATCAGCCGTGGCGTCTCGTGTCAGCTTAAAACTATAAATTTTACTTTTAAACCGATTAACAATTTAAGATAAAAGATCACATCCTTAGGAGAAAAAAAATTCGGTCAGTCGATCAACTATCGTGAAGATATTATGGGATGTCTCTTTCAAACCTCGCTACTTCGAGTCTCTGCGAGATACAGTTTGGCGCACAAGTCTCTTAATTTGGATTTATTTGTGTGCCCCCTGTGCTGAACTTGTTACAACGCAATTTTTATATCCCTTTAAATATCAGATAATCGCTTTTCAGAAAGTAAATATTCGCAGACGAAATAAAAAAAATAAAAAATACTAAATGACATGATTATCCGGGCTTGTTCACTTGTTCAATCCGGTTTTTTTTATTCTCCTCTACCATGTACCTATTATTAAGAGCTGACCTATGCTCGTTTAAAGTCTTAGCAATACAAATTTTCAGTTATATATTTTTTATTATTTAAACTAAAGCTCCTCAAGGCTGTATATTAAAGTTTCAGAGAAATGATGAACATAAGGAAAGCTTCCAGTTGCTGTCAATTGTTTTTGCCCAACTTGTTGCTTGTTGTTTTTTTTTGTCTTTGTTTTTTTGCGTTTTGTCTTTTTTGTGAATGTAAAATAATAATAATAATTAAGTAATAAGACCATGCCTTCGAGTGCATTACTTGCGAAACATAAGTTATAACGTGAGTTGACTTGATCGGAAATGCAAGCAGTAAGACATCCTGTTATTTATTATCAGTGAGCTTACTGATACTATCGGTGTGTTAATTGATACAATCAGTGAGCTTATTGATACTATCGGTGTGCTAATGGATACAATCAGTGAGCTTATTGATACAATCAAGGTGCTAATGGATACAATCAGTGAGCTTATTTATACAATCGGTGTGCTAATTGATACAATCAGTGCTTATCCTATTATAGTTGGTTTATTCACTATATTGATAATCAAAAATGAACTATCACGGTTTAAGATTTAAATATTTTTTTTTTGCTTGGTATAAGTAGAATTGAGTCAATGACTGACATATGATGGGAACTGTACATAGGATGGCAAATTGGTGGGAATGGACCTTTGATGGGTACTGGACATTTTATGGGAACTGTACATAAGATGGGAACTATATTATACATATGATGGGAACTGCACATATGATGGAAACTGTACATGTGATGGTAACTGTACATGTAATGAGAACTGTAAATGTAATGAGAACTGTACATGTGATGGGAACTGTACATGTAATGGGAACGGGACATGTGATGGGAACTGTACATGTGATCGGAACTGTACATGTGATCGGAACTGTACAAGTGATGGGAACTGTACATGTAATGGGAACTGTACATGTAATGAGAACTGTACATGTGATGGGAACTGTACATGTAATGGGAACGGGACATGTGATGGGAACTGTACATGTGATCGGAACTGTACATGTGATCGGAACTGTACAAGTGATGGGAACTGTACATGTGATGGGAACTGTACATGTGATGGGAACTGTACATGTAATGGGAACGGGACATGTGATGGGAACTGTACATGTGATCGGAACTGTACATGTGATCGGAACTGTACAAGTGATGGGAACTGTACATGTGATGGGAACTGTACATGTGATGGGAACTGTACATGTGATGGGAACTAACTATAATATTACGATACCTTTATCATTGGAACTGGACATATGAGCACTGGACATTTGATGGGTACTGGACATTTGATGGGTACTGGACATTTGATGGGTACTGTACATTTGATGGGTACTGGACATTTGATGGGCACTGGACATTTGATGGGCACTGGACATTTGATGGGCACTGGACATTTGATGAGTACTGGGCATATGATGGCAATGTGACTAACAGTGTATTTTTAGTTATAAATTCTTTTTTTTTTTTTTTTTTTTTTTTTTTTTTTTTTTTTTTTTTTTTTTTTGCATTGCGGATAAACGGTCACCAAAATCTGAATGCACCAAATTTAATTGTTACTGACATTTGCCAGATAAAATCTGAACACGTCGTCAGGGAACAGTTGACCAGTGTTTCTTTCAGAAATTTTCCCCCGAGGGGGCACTTTTGACGTTCGGGGGGGCAGTGCCAGTTTTTCAGTGGCCAGAGGCGTAGCTAAGGGGTGGCAGATGGGACATATGTCCCCCGGCGCCAGACTAGCGGGGGCATCTAATGGGCATAGTGTTAATGGAGGAAAATAATAGGTTTCAGAGTTTAGCGGGGGGGGGGGGGAAGGGGAGGTGTAAAAATGAATCTTGTCCCCTGTCATCAAAGACTCACGTCAGTGACGTAGCAGTGTGTGGGGGGGGGGTGAACATTTGGTCTTCCCAGGTGTCACTTTTTCTTTAGATAGAGCGGCGGGATTTTACGGACATCTGCAGAGTTTCTATCGAGAAAGGTAGCGTAGCAAAAAAGTTAACCCACCTAGGGTGGCGCTAACACTAGGCACGCCGCTGGGCAGTATATATCAGCACCAAATTTGGCTGTCATGGCAAGTAATTTTTATCGGGAAGTAGGGCAGCAGAAAATGTGTGATTGTTTAACAATCAAAAGGTGCATTTTGGAGTATACATGATTCGAATGTTTTGATAAGACTTTCATTTGATCGGGGGAAATAATTTTTCAAGCGTCGGGGGAGGCATTATGGCGACCAGTGCCAGACACAAACTAAATTTCTTCTTCTTTTTCTGTCTATTAAGGGCCCACGATCAATTTATTGATCATTAAGGCTCCTATGAATGTAGATGGGATTTGCAATGTTTCTGTGCCTGGTGTTGATGCGGATATTTCACTGGTAACAAGAGTTACCTAGTGAGGGTATCATGCACTGTATTCAATGTATCTTTAAGACATTGTGTGAAGGGGCATTTCAAACGTTCATATATTTACTGTTAGATGTCTCGTAGAAAAATGCGAAGAATACATCAACATACACCAACTATATCTGGACTACAAATCAGGTTATGATAGCATAGACAGGAAATACATGAACGATGCTGTGCTGGAACTTGGAGTCCTTAACAAACTTACTCGACTCATACATATGACGATGGATAACTACAAAAGTAGAATCAAAGTACAGAGGGAGTACTTGAGGGAGTTCCCAATCAATCTGGGCCTCAGACAAGGAAATCCGTGTATCATTTTCAACATCACTTTAGAAAAAAGCATTAGAAACATACGTGTGAGTACCTGAGAGGTGGTACAGAACAACCATAAGGAACTTTAAAAAGCCAGCCACTGCAATACCTGGCCTACACAGACGATATAGCGCTACTTGGTAGAAACAGCATTGATGATATAATTAAAACTTTCAGGGAACTTGAAGATGTGACGGTCAAAGCTGGTCTTGATGTAAATAAAGCGAAGGCAATATTTATGATAATGTCAGGAAATACGCACTGATGACTTCATCAATATGAACATCTACGCCTTTGAGAGGGTAGCTACTTTAAAATATCTAGGGGTGACTATAAATAAGCAAGAGGAAATACAATCGGAGGTGCAAGAAAGAATAACAGCATGAAACCGTTCTTATTTCAATTTACAAAAGCTACTTCAAAGCAAAAATCTCGCTAAGGGAACAAAGAAGGCAGTATACACCACTATCACAAGACCAGTAGTGAGACTTGGTTCCTACCAGAAAAGCAGTGAACCTGTTGAATATATGACCCGATGATAGACAATTTTGTTTTGGGAATCCGTACAAACTAAGAGCTATATCAATTGTACAAATACCCATCCATAGTCACAACAATATTAAAAAAAGGCAGACTGCCCTAGGCATGACACATTGAAAGGATGCCGGATTCTGGAGCAACAAAAACGATCTACAGGCAGAAACCTAGGGGCAGACGGCTCACCGGTCGACCAAGACTGAGATGGATTGACGATGTAGAGAAGGGCTTACAAAGGTTGGGGTTCGCACATGGAGTTGTAAAGCAATGGATCGATCCCAATGAAAGAATGGGGTGGAGCAGGCCAGGGCCCTAAATGGGATGAAGCGCCACTGATGTAAATATTTCAGATATTTGGGTGGGAAGCGCTAGAAATAACGATAATAACAGGGCATCACTAACTCTTCCACCAGCACAATAGTAAATAAATTCACTCCAATTGGGAGCCCTTAGGGTATGTTTTTTATCGAGAGATACTCCTTAGCTTAGACTCGCCCCTTAAAACTTTATAGGCCCCTGAAATTTATTGATAAATTCAAAATGCAAGAATGCATATTTTTTTTTACATACCGTAGTTAAATTTAGTTTCTCATCATTAAACACTTAACTGTAGAGCAACGGGAGAGATGCTAGTTAAGATTTTAGGTGTCATTTGACCTAAGAGCCATCGTGTGAGGTCTGCAACCCACATAGCTGCATGGGGCCTCGTATATTTTAAGGGCTTAAAGTTGGGCTGTAATTACATTAAATTATCCACTTTTACTGCTAGGTAGGGAAGGAAAAAACCGAAAAGTAGCACGGGTGCCATAAAAAGTCAAGCGACGTCTCTGCTTGACTAAGTGTGGTATGCAAAAAAAATTTTAAATTGAAAAGTAATGTATTTTTAAAGTTATTATTTTAAAATATTTTTGGGATCAACTCCATAAAATTAATGAATTTACTACAAAATATTTTTCAAAATTAAGAAAAAAGAATTCCTTCCAAAAAGGTATCCATCACAAAAAAGAAATGCTAAAATAGTTTTACATTTTGAACGAAAAAGAAAAACCAAAAACATACGTTTATTTCAAAATATTTCCAAGTTTCACCAAAGTCAAAAAGAAAAAAAGCTTTTCTGTACAAAGGGCTAAAGACTATATCTTTATGGGTTTTCAAAATTGGTATTTATTTAAAAATCATATGTAACCGACATAATTGTTCAGAAGTCAAGAATTGTTTATGAAAGACTCATATATTTATTAATGTGTGATTTTTTTCCGTATAAAATTAATGTTTCAATTCTCAATCTAAATATTCAGTTGATTGAAATGCTAATTAAGAAATTTAGACTACTATAATTTGCTTCAGATCATTACAACTTGCCTCTTCGATATTATACTTGAAAATAATTTTTTTACCAATTCCATATAATTTTTTTTGAACTACTACCAAAAATGGCATTTACAAGATAATCGAAATACTCGATTTTTTTTTATTCGTTGTTTAAATATATATTATATTCTTTCTACTGGATTATCATCTTAAAATATTTTTTTAAATAGTTCAAACAGCTGGGGAAGATTGTTTATTATTATTATATTAACAGAGAAAAGTCATTGGGGATTTAATAAATAAAGACTATTTTTTAAATCATTTTACTCTGTTCCCGAAACTGTGTTAAAAAATTAGAAACACTCGATTTAATAATTATGATGAAATGTCCACTATTTGTATGTAACCGGTAAATTCCTAATTTTTTGTTTTAAAATTTTTATTATTATTATTTTTAAATGTTCATTTTATCTATGTCAGCATACATCTATGGATTAAAATGTTTGCTAAAAATGATTTTTTAAAGTATGATACTATTTTACAATATCATTTGAAAACAGATTGCACATGTTTATTTCTTAGCAAGAACTACCGGTATGTTTAATTTACAGACATTTATATCGATGAAAAGGTAGTTTAATACAGGGTTATTAAAAAGTCTTTCAACTTTTGCAGCTGCAAAATGAAATTAAATAAAAGATACCGATATCTGCGAATCAGAAAAAGTAAGATTTAGCTTATGATCAGGAGCGGCCAATTTTCAAAACAATACCATATTTATAATCGATTTCTGCGAGCCTGTAACAAGATTAACCTGAACGCTATGGATCATCAATATATATCGAACAAAGCGATATTTTATTTGTTCCAATAATTGTAATCGATTAAAGGCACACATTTCAATAACTTTTAAAAAATTTATAAAAATTAAATTTAGAGTAGTTTTTTTTTTTTCTTACACATTTTCCCCCGGGGGGGCACTTGACTTGCAGTGCCCCCCCCCCCCCCGAGGTATGCCTGAAAGAAACACTGCAGTTGACGTCTCTGTAGACACGGTGTGTGTATACAGATATTACACATCCATAACTTTGGACCGGCTGACGTGCCCGCGTGACGTATCCCTGTGACGTATATCCGGTTGTGTCAGGGCCCGAGGGCCTATAAAATACGTGGCCGTGTTTTGATCGCAAGGTGCGAATACAACCATTTCTGCTACCAGCTCAAGCTACAGCAACATAGCGTTGCCTTTTTAACCGAACGCATTCGTTTTTTTTGTTTTTTGTTTTTTAAAAATTGTTTAATATAAAAGAAACAAAAAGAAGAAGCAATAGAATGAGGGGTTGGGCAAGGGGAGACCAGGCAAAGCCAAGCCGTGAACAAAATAAAGGCCGAGAACCGCTTGAGTTTATTTTTCCTTTGTGTAGGTAAGACCACTTGATTTATGGTTTTGGGTAGAAGGGGGTATCGGGTATCGGGTCACAACAAGCGAGTGGGGATGCGAGGGTGGAATCGAAGGGCGCGAATGGGAAAGAAGGAGAGGGCAAAATAAGTGAGAAGTGAAGGGGGGGGGGGAGATGGCTCGAATATGGTAACGGGTGGCTGATTTTGAATAGTTTTTATTTGTTTAAAAAATTTACAGTCTAGACTCAAGAAATAATTCTCATGCGTTTGGCTTTGGAGTACTGATAAATTCAGAACAATCCTCATTGTTTATTTTTCTATCTCTATAAATAAGAAAATATTACTTTTAAGTTAGTTTTGTTTATTTTATTTCCTCCCATTAGGATTTTTTTAACAATTTGAAGAAACATCTCTTTGGACCGTGCACATATCATATATCGTGATGTGGTAGAAGGGGGGGGGTTATCATTTTCATTTAACGTGTTATGTGGAGCGCGCATGTAGGAGAACAACCTTATATATATATTAATTCTTTTTTAATTTGTTTTCATTTTTTTTTTTTAAATAAAGAAAATTTCTGCTGTTCAAACTTTTGAAATGAGCATACAGTTTAAATTTAAAAAAATAAATATATATATGTAGTAATTTTTGCTTGCAATAATTAGCAACTTTTTCTAATAATATAAAATGCTGGCTTTTTGCTTGAAATTTGCTTTTTTTTTTTTAAAACTGTACTCTTGGGGTTGGGGTTGGTTGCTAGATATGTGACAGAATGTGTTGTCTTCGTCATCGAATCTATGCGCCAAGTTTCAGCTCGATATGTTGACTGGAAGTGGGTCAAAATGGTATGTTTTGTGTTATGTAATAGTACACAGTCCCTTTCACGGGGTGTATATTTTAACACTTTTGTGGATGTGGATTCTTGGATCTGGTGTTGTGGATTAACATCAATGCGAATCGAGAAAATATTCAGAGGCGTAACTGGGTTTTTGACGGCCTTGTCTAATTTACTTTTGGCACCCTTGATATTTAAATAAAAATTAAAAAATTAGAGATTTAGCGGCGCCCTTTTGAACTGGCGCAGGCCGGCGTCCTTGGCAACTGCCCCAATGCCAAGCCATTGTTACGCCTCTGATAATATTAAATAAACTTTTTAAAAAAAAAATTAATAATCCACTTTAAAAAAACAAACAAAAACGCACACAACTTGCAATGACCTTATAATCGCACTGACCTGAGAGGCGTTCCAATCATAAGGACATCGGTAACAGTTGGATAACGACGGAAGTTACAGCTTAATTGTTTACACCTTACATCAGGGGTGAGCAAACTACGGACCGCATGCGGTCCGGCTACTGATATTATGCGGTCCTCGAAGGCATTTAGAAATTTAAAAAAAAATACTTTGTTTTTAACTTATTTCGTTGAATTTTACAGAATTTCATGGACCATTAAGATTGTTTAAAAATTTTTGATCTAATTTTCTATTTGTTTAAAACAGACCTTGACTTTTGTCCTGTAATGCTAAAATGCTAATGTACTGATTTTAATATAGAGAAAAGTTTATCGACATGTAAAAATTGGACATAATATACATGCGGCGCCCCCCCTCCCCCCCCCCCCCCCCCAGAACAGCTTTACATTTGTCAATGTGGCCTTCCGCACAAAAAGTTTGCCCACCCCTGCCCTACATCATGCTTTTGATGGCGCCATCTTGTTTGTTTCTCCCATTTCGGTTTGTGACCAACATTTGATTGATAGATTAACATTTAAAAAAAGGGAGGGGGGAGCGGAAGCGTATCTCTGTACCGCTGTACATTGCGGTACAGAGATATAAAAAGTTGAAAGTGAAGAAGATATATTTTGTTTTAAAAATGTGTTAATATTGATTTAATAATAACTGATGTTATCGATTCAGATATTTATTGCGTCCTATAAGCCAAATGTAAAGATACGACTCTTAGTAGAAGTATCGAGGGGTTTTGACAAATTTAAAGAAAACAGTAAATGACTTCGAGAGATC
The DNA here is from genome assembly GCA_964017045.1 of Omphiscola glabra. Taxonomy (NCBI): domain Eukaryota; kingdom Metazoa; phylum Mollusca; class Gastropoda; family Lymnaeidae; genus Omphiscola; species Omphiscola glabra. The sequence continues at coordinate 38,540,067 of OZ024796.1, forward strand.
TTTCAAATGTAAAGATACGACTCTGAGTAGAAGTATCGAGGGGTTTGGACAAATTTAAAGAAAACAGTAAATGACTTCGAGAGATCTTTCAAATGTAAAGATACGACTCTGAGTAGAAGTATCGAGGGGTTTGGACAAATTTAAAGAAAACAGTAAATGACTTCGAGAGATCTTTCAAATGTAAAGATACGACTCCGAGTAGAAGTATCGAGGGGTTTGGACAAATTTAAAGAAAACAGTAAATGACTTCGAGAGATCTTTTGGTTTTATAAAACACAAAACAGACCACCCAAAAAAAAACTAGTTAACGTTGCGAGATTAATGTTAACGCGAAGTCGGGAAAGCCTCGGCGCTGTGATTATAAGATTATATGATCAGGAAAGTTGCATGACTCATTCAAGATAAGATACGTTTTGATTTGTAGAAGTTTTAGCGCTGGGGTTTTCCTAACATGAGTTTCTCGTTGTAAAAATTGTATAATTTCTAATTGTAAAATTTTGTCTTAGTTAAAATATATATTTATTTGTTTGTGTCGAAACGGAATATGCACAATGTGATCCAGTAACGTGTCCATCTATGTGGGTCGGTAAAAGAATCTTACTTTATCTTAATTCAGCAGACACACACCCACACACAAAATAATAATAATTGGAACTCCACCCCACCCCCCTGTTTTTTCCTCCAATTTTAAAATTAATTTTTATGTTTTTATGGCTGCGAGACTTATATGTGAGACTTAGTCAAACAATTTATTGGACTTAGTCAAACAATATTTCAGACTTAGTCAAACTATATGTCAGACTTAGTCGAACAATATGTCAGACTTAGTCAAACAAAATGTGCCATACTTTGTCAAACAATATGTGAGACTTCGGCTTACACGTTACCTCCTCTTTTGAATTCCATCCCGTTTCTCCTGGTTAAATTCAAGTCAGTTTTTCCTATAAAGGCTACCTGTCATTGTTTCACCGTCCGTGCTACCTGTCATTGTTTAGCCGTCCGGGCTACCTGTCATTGTTTCGCCGTCCGGGCTACCTGTCATTGTTTAGCCGTCCGGGCTACCTGTCATGGTTTAGCTGTCCAGTCTTCCTGTCATTGTTTCGACGCACAGGCTCCCTGTCATTGTTTAGCTGTCCGGGCTACCTGTCATGGTTTAGCCGTCCAGTCTTCCTGTCATTGTATAGCCGTCAAGGCTACCTGCCATTGTATAGCCGTCCAGGCTACTTGCAATTATTTAGCCGTTCAGGCTACCTGTCATTATTTAGCCTCCCATGCCACCTGTCATTATTATAGCCGCCGAGACTACACACGTTATTGTAAGTATGTAGGTCTCCCCAGAGGTAAGGTTAGTGAAAATATTTTAAGTCGGTGATTTAATGATAGATTGGAATGAAGCCCTCAAAAAAAAAAAAAATCGGACTAGTCGCCTACCGATACATGATATGGGAGGTGGTTGAACAAAAAGGGCCATGCAATACGTCTTGTGTCTTAACTGGTCCTAACCTTTGACCTAGCCAGAATTCCTGGCCCATGACACTTCAAATGAAGCCAAGCCAGGTCCGGCTCTGCGCGGCTTTAGAACTCTTCAACAAATAACAACTAACAACCCACAAAGCTTTTCTTGAAAGAGCGCACTGGAGGGCAAAAAAAAAAAAAAATTGAGGACACGAAGGAAAAAAAATGATAAAAAATGTGAAAAGTTGAATGTCATGCCGCAAAGGGAAGAGCTCCGCCATTGTTCTCCGCCCAGGGGGAGGGGGGGGGGGAGGTGGTACTCTTTTGTTTGCTTTATGGCTTCACGCTGCACGCTTTTAGAAAGAAGAGTTTTTATAATCTGTCCGCCGGCCGAATCGATGGGCTGGCGTGGTATCAGTTACACGGTCCCGGCCCTATCAGCTTTCCCCAGGCCAGCACCGTCATCGGTCGCTGTGGAGACCCGTTGGTCGCGTCACGCATCGCTGGTCACCCCTAAAAAAAATTGCTGCTGCGAGCCGGGGGCAGCCTTAGTTAGTCAACGGGGTCTCACGGTCCCTGGAGTTCGTCCTTAAGAAGGCTTACAGATTTTCCTTACCAAGCCTCGTAATTACAAAATGTATACGTAGAATAAAAATAATCATAAAACTATAAATATCCCATCTTAAATAAATAATTCTAAGTTATATCTAAAATTGAATTTTTTTTTTCATATTCTAACTTCAGAGTAATTAAGTTGAAAAGCGTTATTTAAAAGTCGTGAATAACATGTTTAGTACTGTTAATTGTTGTTCTTCTTTCACGTGCCAAGGCAATATTAGCCCAAATCGGCCTCTGCCTTACACATCTTTGATAGTGACCTCGGTAAGCCATGCTTCTACCTGCTTCCCAAAATACACAAGTACGGTAACCCTGGCAGACCTATTGTCTCAGCATGCTCTTGCCCCATCGAACATATCTCGGAATTCCTTGATGGAGTCTTTCAACCCATCGTATCCTCACTGCCTACTTACATTAAGGACACCAACCATGTTCTACAAACCTTCGAATCTTTCATAATCCCTCCTGAAAAGACACATCATCTATTTCTTCTTGAAGTATGTTCTCTATCCCCCACACTGACGGTCTCCCACACTGACGGTCCCCCACACTGACGGTCTCCCACACTGACGGTCCCCCACAATGACGGTCCCCCACACTGATGGCCCCCCACGCTGACGGTCCCCCACACTGACGGTCTCTTAGCTCTCAAATTCTTTCTCAAGACTAAACCCTATCCTTCAATACCCACCAACACCCTCCTCCGATTGGCTGAACTGGTCCTTACCCTCAATTCGTTTGAGTTTGGTGACCAGTTCTTCGACCAAATCAGTGGTGTTGCTATGGGGACCAAAATGGGACCCAGCTATGCATGCATGTTTATGTGACACTTGAACACATGGTCAAAAGCAGCTATACTGGACGTCCCCCCGAATTCTATAAAAGGTACATAGATTACGGTATAGGGGTCACCACTATGGAGAGGAGTGAACTTGACCTTTTCATTGACTTTGTAGGCTCCTTTCACCCCTCCATTAAATTCACATCTCTCATCCCTGAGACCTTAGTCAACTTCTTGGACATCACAGTCACCCTTCACACTGACAGCCTACTCACCTCCGCCTACTTTAAGCCTACTGACAGCCACAGCTATCTACTCTACTCCTCCTCCCACCCTAAATCCTGTAAAGACTCTATTCCTTTTTCTCAATTACTTCGTCTTCGTCGACTTTGTCAGTCGGAGGAGGACTTTTGGGACAAAGCACTTGAGATGATAGACTATTTCCGATGTAGGTCTTACCCTGAAACAGTACTTTCATCAGCCCTTCAAAGGGTTAAGAAGATTACCCGTGCTGATGCCTTCAGGTCTCGTCTGAGCGACAATGTTGACAGGAAAAACTTATCATCACTTATCACACACACAATCTTATAGCTAAACATGTTTTCCTTAAAAACCGTTCTATATTACTCGCAGATACAGAGACATCTTCTCCTCCCCGCCTTTCATTGTTTTCAGACGGGACAAAAATCTGAGAGACCGCCTTGTGCACAGTCGTATCAACGCTGCCCCCTCCCACTTCGGGACCAAGCCATGTGGCCGCAGCCGATGCAACACTTGCCCTTTTGTCGTCCAGACTCAAAACATATATTTCCCTAAGGGCAGTTTTCAAATACGCGGCGGTTTCCTTTGCACTAGCCGCAATGTTATCTACGCTATTGTTTGCACCCGCTGCCAGATGTCATACATTGGGGAGACAGAACGCCGATTCTCTGAAAGGTGCACTGAACACCTCCGTAATATTACACAAGATAAACAGTGTCCTGTCTCCAAACACTTCAATAGAGCCGACCATCAGGACAAGGCGGACTTTTTAATATGTGTGATTGTGGCTAGCACAAACACACCCAGCCGGGTGAATTTTGGAGCACAAGCTTATCTTGACCTATGGTACATTGTCCCCACATGGTATGAATGTCATGTCTCTATTCACTGTTTGAACCTAGCTCCGCCCCTCCACGTCACGACCTATCGCAGTGGACTTACTTCTCCTTTTTTCTTTCCCTCTTCCCTATTTAACCTTTCTCCCACTTACTTTCTGTCACAAATCTTTTGCTGCCCTCTTGGACACTACTTTTAAGCTAAGTGCTACATTATAATTTGTTGATACATTTTTTAATTTCATTCGTTTTTATATTTGTTCGCCGATGAAGGCTTCCTGTCGACACGTTCGTTGTTTTGTTGCGTTCCTTTTATCAGGTTTAACCTTACTGTGTTTTACTAATTTCCTATTAGCCTTGACTTGAGCCACATTTTGTTTTAAGCGAGCGAGAGTTGCTTAATTCGTCAGCCTCACCCTTTCGCCACTGTCCATTTGATCCAATGGCATGACTTAGTCAACACGACTTGAAAAAAGACCAGGATGCAGTAGATGACCAGCAGTGTCTTTTTATATTGTGTTATGCATAACATAACTTGGCGTAAATCTGTAAACAGAAATTTGCAAAAACCGCCGATATAAGGGTATTTAAATGATATGATATAATCATTATTTATAATTGTATTATGCCTATTGTATGGCATTAAACTTAAGTCATGTATAGATAGAAGTTTTGTCATTCTTTCGTTAAAACATAGTGACGTGTATCGGAATGACATTGTCTGGCCCTTAAGTCCTGTTGTGGTATCGGGGGTGCCTGTATGCCTCATGTAGCTGTAGTTTGTTGACTGGATCATAAGGCGTGTATTGGAATGACATTGTCTGGCCCTTAAGTCCTGTTGTGGTATCGGGGGTGCCTGTATGCCTCATGTAGCTGTAGTTTGTTGACTGGATCATAAGGCTTGTCACTGATACGCTGGTCGCTTGCCCCTAACCTCACACACGTGTACCCAGTGTTGGTATTTGAAAGATGTAACAACTGCTCTCGCTTTCTATCTCTCTCTCTAGCTCCCTCTCTATCTCCCTCTCTCTCTCTCTCTATATATATATATGTCTCTCTCTATATATATCTTTCTCTCTCTCTTTTTCTCACTCTATCTCTCGCTCTCTCTCTCTATCTCTCTCTTTCTCTCTCTATATATATATCCCTCTGCCTGCCTCCAACCTCCAGGGATAAGAAGCATATCAACAGTTTCTAATAAAGATGCGCTTTTTAAAAAAAAAAAAATGAAGAAAATTTTAACGTGTGAACTGAAAAAAAGATTCGACCGAATTTCCTTTCGATCAACTTTCCGTCGATCAATTTTCCGTCGATCAATTTTCCGTCGATCTACTTTCCGTCGATCAATTTTCCGTCGATCAATTTTCCGTCGACGAAATTTCTGTCAAACAAATTTCCGGTAACCCATTTTTTTTTTGTTATTAGAAAGTAATAATAATACATAAATCATAAAGCAAAATATAAAATTGTGCCATAAGTTTTCACTTCAAATTTACTGTTGGCACTCTGATTAAAAATTCAAAAGTCTGCAATGCATGGCAGTTGATTCAGTTAGAAACCCAATGTTCGCTTTGAGTGATTGATGGTCGGAACTGACGGACCATGTAATTGAATGTTGACAGTTTTTTAAATTATTTTCTTAGGGTAACCGACACTCGACTGGTACAAAAATTATTGGAGGGGGGGGGAGAGGGGAATGGGGTTTTCCCGGTTTTCGCAGATGATTTACCTGGGGTAAACACACACGACGTCAGGACATGCAGAATCAATAAAACTAAATAAATTTTGAAAAGAAATCGTTTCAGCGAAGTGTGCAATTTATTTACTTTTTTTTTTCTTTCTCGTCCCTCCATTTATTTGGTTTGAGCATGGACAGATATCCACAGACTAATCATTTGTGAAGTGGATAAATTTAGTGCAATAAAAATATCGTATTATAGATGGACACATATCTTAACATTGAATTGGAAGATTACTACGATGAAAAAAATAGTGTTATAATTGGTTCAAAAATGGAAAAAAATATCGCTAGTATAGGGATTAGCATTGTGTGTGTATATATAAATATATATAATTTTTTTTTTTTTACTGAGCGTGCGAGTTAGAAATTTAGATGTGTGGTCTTCACTGGACAACAGTAGCCTCATGGGAACGTGCAACAAATTAAGAGCACCATATGTTGCACATGCTGGGTGCCGAGCGAGTGGTCTAAACTGATCCAATAACAAGTTCATGGTCTGGAGTTCAATCTCCTCCAAAGCCAAAAACCTCACCAGCACCCCCGGGTGGAAGGGACTCGTTAACCTTAGGTGGCAACTCATCTAAGAGAAGGAAACGCTGATTACCAACCAGGAGAGGGCGTCTCCCCATAGCCAGCGAACAACGAAACCATGAATCGTTCCGACAACTCTTGCGACACCCCTGACGCCATCGCTGAGAGCGCAGTGAGCATGCTACAATAGCATGGATACAAGCGGTATATAAGTATTCAATAAATCAATCAATCAGATTGAATCATAATGCAAGACGATCAAATGAAACGTTAAGTCTGAAAATTTTTTCCCCAAACGCAACAATACAAAGACACTGGAAAATTAGTCAATAAAATGAACAAAGCTTAAATTGACATGAAATAGTTTCTAGGGTGCGACCGCTAAGAAAAAAAAGTTTAACTTTGTGAAGAAAAGAGTGAATAGATTGGCTCCGCTTTCAATTTATTGGTCGTTGCCATGGTTTGACATGTCAACATGGATTGGATAACGCTATCGTTAACTAAAAGAGAGAAATGATTAATATATATATATATATATATATATATATATATATTAGTTATATTGTAATTAGCCCTACTCAAGTAGCTGGATTTGAGTTTAAAAACCACAAATAGGATATTGGAAGCAACAACAATATATAATTTTGTTTTTAAAAAAACAAAAAATGGCCGTCATCCACGGGCAAGCTACTATGTTTTCCTACAAATTTGGACTTACCCCTACAAAGACATAACCTGGAAACGTTGACATGGACCACATGAGAAGTGCCGATGTTTCAAAATTTAAAACATAGACACTAATCTAAAAATAGTGGCAAATAAAAGATCAATGGGACAAATGATGTTGTTCGTCCTTCGCGAGGCAATTTTGGACTTGACTGTTGGCCTGGACTTGAACTTTATTTTGTTTGAAGTGATGGAGAGCTCCTCAATTCGTCAGACTCACTCTCTCGTCCTCGTCTATTTGAATCAATGGCGACCGGAAGTAGAGCGGGATGCAGCATATGACTAGCAGCGTGCCTTGTGTGTTTCATTGTGCTCTGCATGCGTTATACGTCGCAAGAGTTGTAGGAACTTTTATTGTGTCAAAATCATACCGCCTATGGGACTTCATCTCCGGGTTTGATTGTAAGATTGTGCCTTCTCTTAGATGACTTGTAATCGAGGGTTAACGAGTCCCATCCACCCGTAGTGCTGGACGATGTTGTTGCTTGTCAAGGCGATTTCTTGGGGCTTGAACTTCAGTTCCACTAGATTGGCATTGACTCAGTTAAGACCGCTCGGCCAGCCAGCACCAAGGACAAATTGTACTTGAAAATGGAATATGAGTGCAGAGTTTTAGTTTGCTTTCCAAGAAGTCAACCCGGTCATCAAAGTACACAAACTGTTAAAAGTTTAAACAATACACAGAGACATATTGATGGTCTATCATATCATTTGGAATGTGAGATTTTATGGCGTACGTCTGACTGCCTTAAAACAGAGATGAAACAAATCGAAATTATTGAATGGATGAAGTAGAATCTTGTAAGGGTATCAGTGGTGTCGGGCAACTTTTGCAATTATATTTTTTAAGTTGGGGGGGGGGGGGCGGGGGTGGACAGCTCACGTTGTAGCGTATATATGTAGAATGTTTTGGGGAGAAATGTTTGCAATGGGATTGCTGTATATCTCACAAACGAGAAGAATCTTGCTCGAACTGGCCCGATGTCGTCCCCATGAGGTATCGTGGCGCATAGCTGTTTGAGTTGGTCTCGTTAGCCATGATTAATAAGGCAACTGTTCTTGTGAAGGTCCTTACTTACATCGACCAGGTGAAAAAAGCGTGGTGAATTTGAAATTACCGCACCATCTTTGTGAATAAAAGGTAATATTTCCAAACATAAATAGCTGTTTCGTTACAGCTTCCTGATATCGAAAAAACAAACACAATAATTAACAAACCATCGGTCTTTCTGAGATTTCTTATGTCAACAATAGCATTACCATGACGACTATAGCATTACCATGTCTGTAAAAAATGTCGAATTTTTATACACTATGTTTACTTGTACGCCGATTTGGTGTGATCTAAAACGTTTCCTGAGATCATAAATAAATACGTTTTTTAAAAAGTTATAGGAAAAAACATAAGAGTCTATTTTCAACAATTCTGTGTGCCAAACTTTTGATGTTCATGTTTATATTATCTCGGATAATGGCGTCGCTCAAATGAAACTCTAGGAGCTATTATTATTATTATTATACGAAGTTTTATAAAGCGAGTACCCCAACCTAGGGCTGGGCTCACCACGCTGTACATATAATTTTGTAAACATGATCATGATGACAAAGGCTAGATAACGACACAGAGTGTCCTTGTAGATGATAGCAAGGCCACCACCACGAGATGGACGAGGAAATGACCGGGCAGAATAACCAGGTGGATCGAGATCAGCGCACTTCTATTCATCACTTGTCTGTCGAAACCAGGTCTCCTGCATAAACATAGTGTCAATCTGCCGGAAGATGGAGAGGTGTTAATGCGAATGAGGTTGGCTGGGTCAGAAGAGCGTAGAGTAAGCCTTGACGACGAAGGAGTGCCAAGTTGTTTTATTTCGATTTTTCGTCTACCACCACGATGGATACGCTTCCGGGGCAGGCCTCGACCAATGGACAGTTCCTTCAGACGACATACGAGGTCAGCGGTCAAGTGCGTATGCTGGGCATTTATTGACAATAGGCAATCACGTGTGTATATCATCGTCTGGTCAACAAAGATGGTGGCAATGTTCACAGAGCTGCACCAATTAAAATTACATGTGATCAAGAGCACGAGCCTATACATGCCTGTAAGGCGTAGTCTTGTTCTCAAGACAGAACGTTTTGTCCTGAATTGAATTTGTTATTATTAAAACAATAATGACAGAAACGATTTCCTGTTTTTTTGTGATCACATTCAATACACAAACATTTCTAAGGTTATCAGAAAACACCAGAAGCTATGAAACTGCTATTAGAAAAAAAAAATGGAGCTTTGAAAGTGCTTTTAGAAAAACATTGGAGCTGTGAAATTGTTATCAGAAAACACTAGGAGCTATGAAACTGCTATCAAAATATTCCAGGTGATGTATTTACCAAACTTATTGATCTTGTTTTTTTTTTTTTTTTTTTAGATGTTTCGAGTTCGAGGCCACCTTCCCCATGGAGTCTCTACTCACTGTCCAGGTGTATGACTGGGACCTGATTGGGGTGGATGACCTCATCGGAGAGACCAAGGTGGACCTGGAGAACCGCTACTATAGCCGACACAGAGCGACCTGTGGCCTGTCCCAAAAATATGAATTGTGAGTAGAAACATTTGATGCAGACTTTCGGGTTGAATAAAAAGTGTTCAAATAAATTATAATTTTATCTCTAAACACTCTCGGTCATTACCGGCGTTCCTGAATAAAAAAAGATCATATCTTGACATTTAGTCTTACATGTTCACTATGAATAAAAAAAGATCATAGTTTGACATTTAGTCTTACAGGTCCACTCTGAAATTCGTGGAAACGCTGCTTTTCCCCCCATCCATCAATCGAGTAACACTTCCCTTTAGGGCAGTGGTTCTCAACCTTCCTAGTTCCGCGACCCTTTAGACAGTTCCTCATACTGTGGCGACCACCACCACAAAATATTTTTCGTTGCTACTTCATAACTGTGGAGTATATATTTTCCGATGGTCTTAGGCGACCCCTGGGAAAGGCTCGTTTTACCCCCAGGCTGAGAACCGCTGCTTTAGGGCTACACATAAATCCACAGTTCAATTCTATAAGTACAACGAATAAAACGTTTTTCCATAAACTGATCGATGCCGCCGTTATTTCGTACACCAGCTGCGAATTGTTTGTTAAAACATATCGTTTGGCTAGAGAGCTTTTAAAAGGATGAACCCATCTACCACGCATAGTTTGCTATAAGAAAGGGCTACGCAGCTTTCAACACACCAGCCAGGTTTGCGATTAGCCCCCGTGTTTCCTTAGACCAATTAATGCCCCTGACGATAGAGCCGTTGGTAGGATGATCAAAAAAAAATGTTAGCGATTCAATTAAAAACGTTTCTGGTTTGTGTTTTTAAATTCCATATTCGTGGCACAAAAAAATGCATACTTTTTATAAAAATAAATAAATCTCCATGCAATCTTTATTGTGATGTCGAAAATATACAAGGGGATGTTTGAGATTATGGCCAGGTACTTTGTTCCCCATCATTTGTCACGTGGCCAGGCTGAGTAACACGAGGTTGACATTCCGTTCATCACCACGGGGCTCACCTGCCGGCGACCGGGTGATTATTAATGGTAAACGTCAGCATGCCGGGGCAAAATGTTTGGCCCCGGTGTACGACTTTGTGAGCTCTCAGAGAATGCCAGAGCCTACGGGACTGGTCGTGTGTTCGGTGATCAATGGCTGACGTCTGCTGTTACCTAGACATATTTCACAATAGTATGGCGTCACAGGAAGATTGCTGGCGTGCCGTGACAATATATCAAACAGGGCTGAGGTCGGGTGTTAACAGTTTCATTGACAGTGCGATATTTCAGTCACCACTGGAGGTGCGAAGTGAATAGCGTCTGCATTTTTTTTTCTTTTAAATTTCTATAAATTTACAGTTCCAAATCATATGTCCTTGTTGTAATCTACAGCCAAAATTCTCGGGCTGGTGTGTAGCTTACCAGATACTAGATATACATGAATTGCTAAACAAATCATATTATCTAACTCAGAGAATACGAGACTGGTTTAAAAAAATAAAAATAGTAAATAAATAACAAGCCAGTATAGGAACTGCTCATTCCTACCAAAGACAATCAGGGACTGGAACAAGCTTCCAAAAGGAACAGTTGAGGCGACAACACTTGACTCATTTGCGTCTATTGCCTCAGGCCTTCCAACCCCTAGTGCATGATACCCTCAAACAGTTACTCTTGTAGCGAGTGAAATATCCTCATTAACACCAGGCACAAAGACATTGCAAATCCCATCTACATTCATAGGAGCCATAATGATCAATAAATTGATCGTGGGCCCTTAATGTATAGTAGAAGAAGAAGAACAAAATAAGCTTAAATAATGTTTTTCTAACCCCTGATAACCCCCTCAATTTTAGGGTAAAAAATATTTTTCTAACCCCTAACAACCACTAAATGTTAGGGTATAGAGTGTTTTTTTTTAATTTCTAACTCGGTTCCATCCCAAGAAATCTTAACGAAATCGATATCTCAGTGACGAGAGTACGTAAACCACTTATTGTGTTGTTTAAATCTAATCACAACTATCTTAAGACACGTTTATTCCTTTACCCATTTCATCTCCAGTAACAATATTGAAATCATCCCAAAATGAAATTCGATGCATTCTCGCCACGGTCGACCCGAGGCTCCGTCAAATCAATCCAATATATTATAGCATCATGAAATGCGTTTCTCAAATACATTACAAAGATATAAACGTAAATATAAAGTTATAAGCATAACATTACAGCTGCCCCACCCACACCCCCCCCCTCCCCAAAAAAATGCGCCTCTTTATTTCGATTAATGTTGCACTTTTATCTCAGACACGGCTACAACGCCTGGCGCGACCCTCAGAAACCCACGCAGATCCTGGCCAAACTCTGCAAAGACGGTAAAGTCGATGGGCCCTTCTACCAGCCGGGCAAGGTCAGGGTCGCCAACAGGATTTTTACGGCGGCCATGGAGCTGGAAGATGAGAACGGTATACCACTTTGTTTGTCAACAACTCTGCGTTCCGCTACTTTGTTGGTCAACACTTTTTTGTGTGCACATTTCTGCAATAGAGCCCTTATTGGGGCTCCATTTTGGGGGTTAATCGCTGCATCGGTCTACAGGAGGCGCGGGGTGGGGTGGTGGCGTCACATCTCTACTACACACAGTCATCTGTATTGTTGCATTGAGACTCATCTAAACATCGGTTTTTAATCTACTCTAAGGTTATAGTTTTGCCGTGAATAATTTGTTTCTCTAAAATATAAATATGCCAAATAATTTCTAAAGATGCGTAAAATTAAATTATTTATCAGTAGGGGAGAAGCTTGAGTCAATGGCGCCCGGGGTTTGCCATCCCCCCTAATTCATAAAAAAAAACAACTACACAATATAAAAAATGCATATCATTAAAACATATATACAGTATATGAAGTGGATCGAAAATATCATCATCCGAAAAGTTAGTCTGGGGCTGATAGCTCCATCCGGACTTTCTCTATAATACAAACGCCAGTGCTAATCAAGGTCCTGGAATGCAGATAGTATAGTAATAATGGTGCTCACTGTTGTGACTGGCATTCTTCCTTGCAAAAACTTAATCCAGCGGGAAATGAATTCCTTATTTTCTTATACCGTTTCCAAAATTTGCGTAGTTGAATTTGATCCCCAGACATAACGTGTCATTGCACGTCTGCTCACCAACGGCTTTGTTGGACCTCACAAGGTTCAGCTGAATTTCCCGGTTTCCACACAGCCGAACCCAAATATTAGCCGGTGGACGTTTGTTGATGCTGCAGACGAACTAGGGAAACCTACCGTGTTTTCATTGGAAGTATTCTTTATCCGCAACTTCTATCCCGACACAGGTGTGAAGAAGGCGACCGACGAGCACCTGGCACTAGCAGCCCTCAACAACTGGCACGAGATCCCGAAGGTCGGCTGCGACTTGGTCCCCGAGCACGTGGAGACAAGGCCGCTATTTCACCCGGAGAAACCAGGAATTGAACAGGTCAGTGACCTTTGCTCTTTCACCCGGAGAAACTGGTAATTAAATAGGTCACTAACCTCTGCAATTAATCCGGAGAAACCGGGAATAGCAGAAGTCAGTGACCTTTGCTCTTTCACCCAGAGAAATGGGGAATTTGACAATTCAGTGACATTTGCCCTTTGCCCTTTCACCCGGAGAAACCGGGCTTCGAACAGGTCAGTGACCGAATACGCATCTTTAAAATGTCAATTTCAAAAGAGACGATTGTTCGATTCTGGATTATAAACGGCTACACATTAGGGTCACAGTGAAATGATGGTGCGGAAGTTGGTGCATATCTAGACGATATGACATTGATAACCAAGGGTACAACACAAAAGGGTGGTCTGGTACGAGAGAGGGGTACAAGACTTTGGTACAATGGACCAAAAATATGTGTAGAAAGTAGTACAAGATATAAACAAATATTACCACAAGGTACCTGTATGAAAAATTGTGTTCGGTCATGGTTTGGCGCGAGCGGCTCTACATGAATAAGCCTGCGGGTTATTTTGATTGATTGATTGATTGAATATTATATAGCGCTTGTATCCATGTTACTTTAGCATGCTCACTGCTCTCTGGTGTTCTTAAACATATTTAAAGAAAAACGTCTTTAATTATTTCTAGTTACAAATGATCCTCTACCTGTACTCCACAATGCCATTGTGTTATGGTGACATCTAATTCATATGTCCTCCCGCAGGGAAAGTTGGAGATGTTTGTGGACATGTTCCCCATGGATATGCCGGCCCCTGGTCCACCAGTGGACATCTCACCCAGAAAGCCCAAGAGGTAGGTCGCAAAACTCCCCCGGGTACCTGGCTCCATTCTTACAATTTTGTCTGCAGCATGCGTGTTCAAACATGTGTGAGAACCCAATGTAGTTTATTTTTTTGTTTTTTTTCCAAAGTCACCATAGCTGTGTTTCTAAGTACAACAAGAAAAACTGTTTTATTAAAGCCGGCATTCTAACATGAAATATTACATTTTTGTATTAAAAATTCAGTGTTTCTCAATTTAAAATACACATATATATACACATCAAAGTTGAGGACACCATTATCATCTCATTAATTTCCATGTAATCAGCGAACCACTCAATCAGCATATGTGAGTACATTTTAATGATTTTCGTGATGGACTGTTATTCACACATGCATCCATAAACACAAAGAGACAGACATCGAGAGAGGGAATATAGAGAGAAAGAGTTTGAGAGGGCTAGGAAGAGAGAGATAGAGAGATACAGAGAGAGAGGGAGAGAGAGAAATTGGATAAAAATCCAAACACATCAATAGATATCACAATTTAAAAAAAATAAATCATATCTTCAAATCAAATCAAAAGGCTTCGGTACTATGGGACAAGACATGGTACTTTTATGAAAAATTATGTTTGGTCATAGTTTGGAGCGAGCAGCTGTACGGGAATACCCTTACAGATGTATCCATCACAAAACATGGAGCATATTATCCAAACTAAAAATGATCACATGTCCATATCATTTCAACCATTCCCAGCTACGAACTGAGATGCATCATCTGGAACACTGATGACGTGGTCCTGGAGGATGACGCGTTCTTCACCGGAGAGAAAATGTCTGACATCTATGTCAAGGGCTGGATCAAAGGTTCGGAGGACATGCAGTCTACGGATATACACTACAGGTGAGTGCGGGCTTGATGGGGGGGAGGGGTATCAGAAGGGTTTATTAAAGTGGGGGGGTAGTTGATTTAAAGATGGGGTGATATTGGTTATAACGGTGGGGACATATTGGGTATAAAGATGGGGTGATATTAGCTATAAAGGTGGGAAGATGTTGGGTATAAAGTTGGGGAGATATTGGGTTTAAAGGTGGGGTAATATATGGTATAAAGGTGGGCAGATATTGGGTATAAAGGTGGGGAGATATTGGGTATAAAGGTATCAATATCAGGGTAATGGTAGTGTTAAGTTTTTTATATTGTGTTGCATTGTTAATGTTTTAAGAAAAGTGAAAAGTATATTCCTGGAAAGATACAAATAGTTATACACACATAAAGAGTACAATCTTGTAAGGCTACTATACGTGTATTACGAAATGCTTTAACATAACGTTGAAATAAAATTAGGTCAAGACACATGCTATAACAGTGGTATTGAAACATGGTGTAGGGAAATGATATGCTGTTTATGGAGGGAAAGATATGTTGTGTAAGGAAATGATAGGCTGTTTATAAAGAGACATTACACTCTGTATCTGACAACATTAAAATGCTCGTCTTAAAAATAAATCATGGACAATAGACATTTGTTTCTACATTTCTATCGCGCATTTTAATTTATCTGTTGACCATTTAAAGCTGACCATTTACAACTGGCCATTTTGCAGCTGGCCATTTTGCAGCTGGCCAATTACAGCTGGCCATTTACAGCTGGTCATTTACAGCTGGCCATTTACAGCTGGCCATTTTGCAGCTGGCCATTTACAGCTGGTCATTTACAGCTGGCCATTTACAGCTGGCCATTTACAGCTGGTCATTTACAGCTGGCCATTTACAGCTGGCCATTTACAGCTGGCCATTTACAGCTGGCCATTTACAGCTGGCCATTTACAGCTGGTCCTTTACAGCTGGCCATTTACAACTGGCCATTTTGCAGCTGGCCGATTTTGCAGCTGGCCATTTACAGCTGGCCATTTACAGCTGGTCATTTACAGCTGGTCATTTACATCTGACCATTTACAGCTGGCCATTTACAGCTGGCCATTTACAGCTGGCCATTTACAGCTGGCCATTTACAGCTGGCCATTTACAGCTGACCATTATGCAGAGTCCTTTTTGTTATGCTGTGATAAGTAGCAAAAATAACACACGCTCAAAATATCGCGTGATAAATGATCTTCTCGTTCAATCTCTCTAGGCGTTTATAACGCCAGTTTCATAGATACTACTAGAAGAGATTACGCATTGTATTACCTTCTCGATACTTCTGCACAATTCTACATAATTCCAATAATACAGACTATTAATTGTATTTAGTTGTAAACAAGGTCAAGAGAGACTATTTCTAGCGAGTCACACCCAAAATGCGGTCATTCCGAGCTTGGGGCCAGCTAGAGTTCATTCACGGGGAAAGATGACGGAAACACGTCGTCTACATAACAGAGCCACATTGTGATCTGGGAAAACTTAAGTTTTTAAATTTCAAATAATGTGTTATTTTTTTATTATTATATTGTCTGCTGGAGAGACGTTTAAACACAATTTGTTTAGATGTTTTAGTTGTCTTGGTTGTTGTGTCTCTGTTAATGTTTGACTAGGCAATGTTGATATGATAGGGTGAAACTTAGAAGATCTTTCTGTATTTTATAAGTAAAGGCCATCGTTTAAGTTTTTTTATGTTACGAGTAGCTAGACAACTTCACCTACTCACCCACAGTAAAAGTCTATTCAAGGACATGAGATATCTAAAAAGAGATAGGGTAAAGGCTAATACAGGAGAGATCGAGAAGAAATTGGGGGTTGAAGGCTAATTATGGTCCACTGTTTGTTGATGTTAGATTCGAAGTTGAGGTTCGCGGGGGTGAAAGCTGAAGACGGACGTGGGGGTGATGGGGGACGGAGGGGTGTTTCCCCAGCTGCCCGAATCTGTCATACATGTTTTCTTCGTGGGGATACAAGATTAGGAATAGTGGTAAGGCTGTTAAGGGGGGGGGGGCAGGGGCGGGCAGAAGGGGCGAGGGATCCGTGGCTCAACTCAAGAAAATACAATGAAACTGTATCTCTCCTCCGAAAATATTGCCACTCCTCACCACAGTAATAATAACAGAAAACCAGACTTTATAACGTACATAAATTAGTATGGGAGAACGCACGACCCCATTATATTATACACAAGCCCGCCCTTTCTAATTCTAATGTCACATTGGACTTGTGTCTATATATATATACATGTATATATATACAGAGGCGTAGTTAGAGTGTTTGGCGTCCGGGGACAAGATTGATTTTAAAGAAGCGCCTTCTTTTCCTTTTTTCAACTCTCAAACTCATTATTTTCATCAATGAAATAATACCAAAGCACATATTGGCGCCCTTAACTAGCTGGCGCCCGGGTACATCTGTACCCCCTTGCCCCCTACGCTACGCCTCTGTATATAAATATATATATATATATATATATATATGAGAGCTCTTATGCACGACTATTATATAAAACTTTCTCTTTTTTTTGAACATTTCTTAAGAGTTTGATAGAAATTAAAGTAATGAATACTTATGTGTTTATACTAAATCTAAAATGATACAGACCGTTTATTTTTAATGAGGTCTATTTAAAGCTGAAATGATACAAGCCGTCATTATCTTATTTTATGGGGTCCATTTAAAGCTTAGAGCCGTCTTATTGGACAACATATAGCCCATACTTAGAATTTTCTACGATAATGCTTTTAATTTCCTTAAGCTGTTGAAAGGTGGACGACAAATAAACACAACACAGACATATTGTATGAGGACGGTTTTTAGACAAGTATGACGTTTTGACCTTTAATTTCAAGCCAAAGTGCAAGAAGACCAGGTTTTAAAAAAAATAAAAGATTGGGGGCCTCGATTAATCTCCACCATGTTGCAGCATCTTCTTTGATATCTCTGGGGTCATGGGTTTGACAAAATACCCGTCTCGGCGCGCGCGTTTGTTCACCTGTTCCCAACCTTAATGCTCATCCAACGGGACGGTAGACAGGGCGTGCACGCTAGTCGGTCCATCTGTTATCACAGAAAACTCAGGGGCATGTCATGCATGAGAGCTCATGCACGGGGGGGGGGGTAATAGGGGGGTATACACCATACGCCACCTCTGTTCACCTTCCAGTCCCCTGGCCTGGGACAGTCGCTTTTGTTTAGATTTGCAAAATCTAAACAAAAAACAGCCCGGCGTTGAATGATGTGGTTATCTCTTCAGTGCCACATTAACCATTTAGCCTTCTTGGCGTTTATTCTGCAAAGCTGATTAATCATGGATTTTTATGATTATATTCATGTTCTTTTAATGGCTTCCACAAAAAAGGATTTGCATTTTGTGCTACAAAGAATATTTCGTATAAGACATTTGTGTTCTCCATTCTTTGCCAGCGTTCCCCTTGGTGCTTTGAATTGTCAATATTCGCCAACAATTTCAAACGTTGATGAATTCTTTATATTTTATTCGTATAAATAAATAAATTCAAAAGCTTATGCAGTTATCGTCTGCAAAATACGTTCGGTTTCACCGATACCGTCCTGAGATGGTTCCGCTCATATCTGACAAATCCGGTCCAATCAGTTATTGCAGACGGCTTGACCTCCAAGAAATCCATTATTGAATTCGGAGTACCCCAGGGCTCGATCTTAGGCCCGTTGATTTTAACTATGTACGTTCAGCCCCCCGGGTGCAGTGATCAAGCAGTTTGACATGCTATATCACATGTTCGCGAATGATACCCAACTCCAGAAATCCGTGATCCCCTCTCAGTTCCCTCAGCTTCTTAATATGACACAGAAGACAGTGGAGTCAGTTAAGCACTGGATGACAATAAACAAGCTCAAATTGAACGATGAAAAGACTGAGCTGATCTCCATTGCTACCCCTCAAAAGCTAAAATCTTAAAAAAATACACCATCCTTTACTTTTTCAGACGTGCAGATTGAATTTGCTCAAACAGTTCGAAACCTGGGTGTCTACGAAGACAGAACACTAACTATGGAAAATCACATTAACATGATTTGCAAGGCGATTTTTCTAGAGCTTCGCAGAATTAGTCATATCAGACCTTTCTTAACGTTGAATGCATCAAAGAGGCTGGTGTCTGCATTCGTGCTATCACGCATGGACTATGCAATGCTCTCATGGTGGGTCTTCCAGCTACGCTCCTGGATAAAATTAAAAAAGCACAGAATAATGCGGCTCGAACGCAAATTCGACCATGCTAAAACTCTTCTGAGAGAACTGCATTGGCTGCCGGTCCGCGCTTGCAAAGAGTACAAAATTGCAACGCTGTGCTACCGCTGCTTGCATGACCTGGCGCCGTCCTATCTCAAAGCGCTCATGACGCCTTATGTACCCACTAGTCATCTCCGCTCATCCGATAGTGGCAAACTCTCGATACCGCGTGTTCGCCTTGAGACTTACGGAAAGCGTACGTTCGCATTTGCTGGCCCAACCATTTCGAACACCCTTCCTGACGCTCTCAGAAACAGCCAGACGCTGGAATCCTTCAAAACAAAATTAAAAACTCAAATTCGCAAACACTTTCTGGGGTGAAGTTGTCTACCATCTTTTCCAGCTAGTTATTATCTCCCAGCTTTGTTTTTGTACCGCGCTTCGAGCCTTTGGGGATGAAGCGTGATTTTTCAAATGAACTTTATTATTATTATTATCGAAATTTATAATCTTTTCAACTCATTTTGATTCATACATTAATTTAGAGCGCGCGTCGACTGGCGAGGCAAAAGCCTAGAAATACAGCTTCTGTGTAATTGGGTGTTTTTGTAGGAGCTATAAATATCTGAAGTGTAGATTTCTCCTTGTAGCCTCATGGCTTGCTTCATTTGGTAGCCTCATGGCTTGCTTCATTTGGTAGCCTCATGGCTTACTTCTCCTGGAATAGACTCATGGTTTGCTTCTCTTGATAGCCTCATGGCTTGCTTCTCTTGGTAGCCTCGTGTTTTGCTTCTCTTGATAGCCTCTGGCTTGCTTCTCTTGGCCGCCTCGTGGCTTGCTGCTCTTGATAGCCTCACGGCTCTCTTCTCTTGGTAGCCTCATGGCTTGCTTCTTTTGGCAGGCTCGTGGCTTGCTTCTCGGGAATGTACACGTGTTTCCTTTGGACTGTGCTGCTGCTGTTCAGTCTGTCGAGGACTGATGTCTTGTGTTGAAATCATGGAAGTCATGAGACTTATGAGATGCATACATTAAATGACGATATGACTGAGGCAATTATGTGTGGCTCTGACGCCAATATTCGAAAAGTTGCCTGTAAAAGTTGGTGCTTCTGAGATCCCCATGTCCAACACTGTCAGAGACCTTGGCTTTTGTACTGAAAATAAACTTACAATTTTCCACATATCAGTTCTGTGTTCATGGCTTGTTTCTGTCATCTGCTCGCCCTGAGTCAGCTGCGTTCTCAACTTATTAAAAAAGACAGCCAATGCCGTAGCAGTAACTCTAATCCAGTCAAGATGAGATTACTGTAACAGTTTTTTTGTGGGGATTACCGCAGAACCAAATTCAGAGACTCCGGAAGGTACAAAATAATGCAGCAGACATTGTATCGCGAATAAAGAAATCCGACAACATCACCCTAGTTCTTAGGGATCTCCATTGGCTTCCTGTGAGTGAGCGCATTGACCACAAAATTCTGTCCCTAGCGAACAGCTGTATAGAGGGCTCTGCACCGGAATATCTTAAAGAACTGATTTATAAACACCCATCCTTAAAGTACCTGCGGTCTTCATCACAGTCCTTATTGAGAGTTCCCAGTGTGGATGGACACAAGAAAGAAGTCATTAGGAGTGCGCTCTTTTGAAGCGATAGCGCCAAAATTATGGAAAAGTTTGCCTAAAACTTTGAGGGAAATTGTAAATGAAAAAAAAATCATTTTAAGAAACATTTAAATACTTTTTTCTTTCAATAGATTTAAGAAAATCAGAGCGCAGTGAGCTTGCTAAACTAGCATGGATACAAGCGTTATATAGGTATTCAATCAATCGTAGCATCCCAAGGTTCATCGTAGCATCCCAAGGTTCATCGTAGCATCCCTAGGTTCATTGTATCATTGCGAGGTTCATCGTAGCATCCCGAGGTTCATCGTAGCATTGCGAGGTTCATCGTAGCATCGCGAGGTTCATCGTAGCATCCCGGGGTTCATCGTAGCATCCCAAGGTTCATCGTAGCATCCCGTGTTTCATCGTCGCATCCCAAGGTTCATAGTAGCATCCCAAGGTTCATCGTAGCATCCCGAGGTTCATCGTAGCATCCCGGGGTTCATCGTAGCATCCCGGGGTTCATCGTAGCATCCCAAGGTTCATCGTAGCATCCCGTGTTTCATCGTCGCATCCCAAGGTTCATAGTAGCATCCTAAGGTTCATCGTAGCATCCCGTGTTTCATCGTCGCATCCCAAGGTTCATCGTAGCATCCCAAGGTTCATCGTAGCATCGCGAGGTTCATCGTAGCATCCCGAGGTTCATCGTAGCATCTCGAGGTTCATCTTAGCATCCCTGGTTCATCATAGCATCCCACTGTTCATCGTAGCATCCCACTGTTCATCGTAGCATCCCGGGGTTAATCGTAGCGTCACAAGGTTCATCGTATCACCCCGGGGAAAGGGGGCGTCCATTAATTAAGTCAACAAAATAGGGGTGGGGATGGAAATGTTTGACAATTATTCACAAGGGGGGAGGGGGGGAGGTTAGACTAGTTGGTATCAACAATCGTGTTTTTTTCTATTTAAAATATAATCTTGCAAATTGACTGGTTATTACATTATTTTAAACAATTTAATCAGTGCGAATAGTCATACATTTTTAGGCCTTTAACAATATAAGAGTTATTTAAGGTGTGTCTGTCACTGCACTGCAGATGGCTGGTCAGAATGTTAGCACACTTTGTTAGTGGTGAAAATTTGGCATCTCTTCACCTGGCATTTTTCTCTGTATCCGCTCCCTATAGAATGATTAACACATCATTGTACACGGTGTTCAAAAAAGAAAAAAAAACCACTAACTTATCGGTGTTCATCAACAACTGTAGCAACTAAGAGAAAGAGAGAGCTTATGGCAAGTATTGCTCACACCGACAATGCTTGTATTTTTAGTGCTGAATAGTTAGATAAGGATGATGTTGACTTGCTGGTATATCAGTTCCGCAAGATGAAAATGATAAATCAGCTACTATAGACTGTGCCCATCAGGGGCGTCATTTCAGGGGTTTTTCAGGGGAAAGGGCGGGGGGGGGGGGGCTAAATTGGTCGGCTTGCTACGTTTTTTATTACTGGAGGCGCCACAGTAAATAACAATTTAAATAAAATCAGCAAACCCCACCCCTGCCCTACCCAAATGATGTCCCTGATGACCATTGTTACGACAGAGCAACACCTGGCTATTCCATGGGAAGATGATAGCCGCTAGAAACTATACTATAATTGTCAACTATACTGACAATAACCATATTTATACTTCCACAAACAATGATAGTTAGTCTTTAACAACCTTTTAATTGATTCTGCATTAATAATAATAATAAAGTATATTTGAAAATCACGCTTCATCCCCAAAGGCAGGAAGCGCGGTACAAAGTCAACCACATTAAAAGAGAAATGAAACGATCTATATTTTACCACATTGAAATACAAAACGCAAAAATACAAAAAACCTCATAAGAGCACACCCATTCAAAGTCTTTCATCCCTTGCAACCATAAACAACACAAGCCAATATACATCTAGGAGATAATAGCTAGCTGGAAAAGATGGTAGACAACATATGTTTGCGAAATTATGAAATTTAAGTGTAAAAACTTTCTAACTTGTTGATTAACAAGCTAAAGGTGTAATAAAATGTTTTTCTTACAAATTTGTGTTATTAAAATACATCCGCACAAAGTAAACGTTTTTAATTAATGTTTATATTATAATTCATTTTTTTTTGGGGGGTGGGGGGGGGCTTATAAAATGTTGACATAATTAAATATAGAGGGGGGTCATCGAAAGTTTGACAGTTGTTGACAGGGGGGCGGGAGGGGGTCAAAAATTGCGGGAAAATTGTTGACGTAATTAAATAGACGACCCCAAGGATGTCAAATTACGACACAGCCAAAAAAAAAATAATTATAAAAATTAAAATGCCGTGATAAATAAATAATTCAATCAGATGTATGCCTTAACGCTTAAAAGTGCTGATCGGATTCCAGCCAAGCAGTCTAAAATCTCACTCATTTGTTGATTAAATTATTGATTAACTCATGCAGGGTGTGTTCCCCTTGTGAGATCCATAAAATGTAAATGAAATTCCAATCCCCACACACCCCCTCCCTTACTCCCCCCTCTCCGGTAACTTGAAACTGAATTAATTAACTTAGTTCTCAAATTGGGAAAATTTGTGTAAAACTAATTATTGGTCTCGTTCACACCAGTTTTATAATTTATTCAGAAGCTTAATATAAAAAAAATAAAATAAAAATTAAAACAATCATTTATCAAAGTCCAATTGGTTGTGTGTGTGTGTGTGTGTGTGTGTAAGTGCATGTGTGCGCGCGCGTGTGTGTGTGTGCGTGCGTGTGTGTGCGTGCGTGTGAGTGAGTGTGTGTGTGTGGGGGGGGGTTAAGAATACTTTGAACTTTGAATAGTGTTACGGTCTAACTTGTTGAAGTCTTCTTTCGTTAGTCTAGGTTCTTCTACAAGCTTGACGAATATATTCTGTCACACCATATTCAATAAAGAGCAAAACAACAGCATCCAATGAAAATACAATGATATAACTTTTATTACATGATCTAATCGCAGCAAATGTCAATTCATCAATGGAGATAATAATACTCTCTTCTCTCTATCTACTCTCGACTACACTAACTCTAATGATCTACTCTGGACTCATCTCTCGACTAACTCCTGGCTCTACTCCTGGCTCTACTAACTCTCAACTAACAGCTCACAACTTTTATCCCCTCAACCTCTCGCCCGACCAGACATTGATTAACGAACCAATTTCACCTCTGACCTCACAATCAACCCAAACAAAAACTCTCACGGTCAACATGTCGCCAGACCAGACATTCATAACAATCCAGGTCGAAACATCTATTGCATACTGGCTATACTGTCAGTTGTTCAATCTTTAGTATCATAAAAAAAAATATTGAGTGTTATCATTTGTTTGATTAGGAAATCTGATTGCTGCACACATATTGTCGGTGTCTGCCCCATAGTGCTGGTATCTGTCTCATATTGTTGTTATCTGCCCCATAGTGTTGGTATATGTCACATATTGTTGTTATCTGCCCCATAGTGTTGATCTGCCCCATAGCGTTGATCTGCCCCATAAGGTTGATCTGCCCCATCGTGTTGGTATCTGCCCCATCGTGTTGGTATCTGCCCCATCGTGTTGGTATCTCCCCTATCGTGTTGGTATCTGTCACATATTGTTGTTATCTGCCCCATAGTGTTGGTATCTGTCACATATTGTTGTTATCCTCCCCATAGTGTTGATCTGCCCCTTAGCGTTGATCTGCCCCATAGTGTTGATCTGCCCCATCGTGTTGTTATCTGCCCCATCGTGTTGTTATCTGCCCCATCGTGTTGTTATCTGCCCCATCGTGTTGGTATCTGTCACATATTGTTTTATCTGCCCCATAGTGTTGGTATCTGCCCCATAGCGTTGATCTGCCCCATATTGTTGATCTGCCCCATATTGTTGATCTGCCCCATCGTGTTGGTATCTGCCCCATAGTGTTGGTATCAGCCTCTACTGTTGGTATCATCCCCATACTGTTGTTATCTGCCCCATATTTAAAAAAAAACCACCAACTTTTTGGTACATCTAGCAACCACCTAAAATAACTTTTACGTCTCTCTTACTTGTGCACACATCTTGCTATTAGTCATGAGAGAATCAAATGGGTAGCATATTGTATAAATATTTATCCTGAAAACATGGTGTGCTGCTATCACAATAATTCAACACTTTTTTATTATATAATTAAAACACTATTAGAAAACCAAACTATAAATTTAAAATAAAACTCATCAAGGCAAAGATGTAGCGATACGTGAACCAACTTCTGGTCGGATCAGTTGACGATTTAATGTATTAGTAATGAATGTGTGTAATGTGTACATGTGGGCATTAGTGTGTGAATTTTGGGGAAAAAGGAGGGGGGGTGTTTGTGGTTTATAGACAATCATGTAATTATTTCACCTACCTGCTTTAAAGTAACTAATTACACAGTGTGGCAGCTACAATTTTAATATTTTATTCAGAAGCTTAAATGTTTGTGAGTAGTTTGCTAATTCTTCTGAATCATCAATGGGTGCTGGTAGGCCGAGCGGTCTAAACTGGGTCGATCCCAGCAGAAGCCTAGACAAGCAAAAAAAAAAAACAACACAACCAGCATACCATAAGGATGGCACTCGTTAACTTTGGATAGCAACTTATCTAAGAGAAGGAAAAGTTTAAATTCAAACCTAGAGATGGAGTCCCGTAGGCGGTATGACATTTATACAATGAAAATTCCAGCACATCCTGGGACGTGGAACGCATTAAGAGCACAGTAAAAAAACATTTTCAAAAAACAACCAAATAATTTTAAAAAATGTAAAAAAAAAAAAAAAAAATCACACTGCTGGTCATCTACTGCATCCTGGTCTATTTCCTGTCGCCTTGACTAAGTCTTTCCATTGGATCAAACAGTCAAGGACTGGGGAGTGAGGCTGACGACTGGAGCAACCCTTAATCCCTTTTAAGCAGAATACGGTTCAAGTCAAGGCTACTGCTCACGTCGAACATTGACTTGGTTATCTTGACGACATTGACTTGGTTATCTTGACGACATTGACTTGGTTATCTTGACGACATTGACTTGGTTATCTTGACGACATTGACTTGTTTATCTTGACATGTGAAGCGCGAACACTAACAATACACTAAAGGAAGGACTGCGTTTCTCTGCAGCGACTTGTCTCCCGAAGAAGGCTTTCGGTCGATACGTTTTCTGTTTCATCGTCCTGATCTTTCGCTTCAAGCTTGATCCTACCTTGTTCAACGATCCTCCCCTAAACCTTCAACCGATCACAAAGCAATGTTTACCTGTTGATATGAGTGTTCAAAACACATTCAAAATGCGTATTTGGATGAAATCGTAAACAGGGACGAAAGGAATTTGTTTGAAAAAAAAAATTTAATCTAAATAATGAAACCCGTTTTCACCTCTATACATGTTCATGTCACGGCAATTTCAACAGTCGATGCTCGTCTCGAGATAGTACCTGTGCTTACAATGACTCTGTCAAAGAAGACACCTCCTAATGGTATCATATCAGAAAATAAGAAATTCCACTGGTACCTACTGGAGAATAACACATTCTCGCTCATCATCTCAGGTCACTGACAGGGGAAGGTAACTTCAACTGGAGATTTATCTTTCCCTTTGATTACCTGGTGGCCGAGGAGAAGATCGTCATCTCGCGGAAGGAGACGCTCTTCTCGTGGGACGAGACTGAGTCTAAGATACCCGCCCGTCTGAACATGCAGGTTTGGGATGCTGACCACTTCTCGGCTGACGACTTTCTGGGTAAGATTTTATTTTTCTTTAAAAAAATATACTTTTTTTAATAGCGTGTAATGAAGAAAATAAATAGTAATAAGTAAATTAATTAAACGGCTGCCAAATTTGAGGAATTTTTATTTAAAGTCGTTAATTCCAAGTAGTTTTTCGTACTTGTTCTACTTGATGTGATTCTCCACCGTCAAATAAATTAACGAGGCTTTTGATCACTTCCGTTTGAAATTTATTAAGTGTGATGTAGAGCAGGGTTCGGGCTCAACCGAGAAAGATGCTCATTGCTAAATATCTCATCACTGTAAATGAAAAGCAGATGATGGTGTACGAAAGTCTCTTACTTTTAACCCGGGCCCGGGGACACGCCAGGTTGTGTATGTGCGGGGGGGGGGGGGGGAGCGGGAGTGAGTGGAACGCGTTTCCCACCTTGCCAGACGATAATTCCTCCCTGCTGCCAATCCTCTGGTGATGAATTACAGATTATGAGCCAACGCTCCTCTGGCAAGTCAACTTTCATTAACAATACTGCCGAGCAGTGACGTAGGAGGCGTGGAAGGGGGGATACTTTTCGTGAAAGGGCGGCGAAAAACTTTGCTAGCACCGGGCGTCAATTACCCCAGCTACAACATTGCTGCCGATAGCCTATGTTTCACACTGTAGTGGTGTCACACAATGTTATACCAAACTTCCAGGGGACTTATATGACTTAAATCCATTACTGACGTCACGCTATTTGGACAGATTTTGACACGCACCTCCACCCCAATATCGTCACCAAATGTGTCACACAAATTCGACTTTTATCACAATATCATCGCAAATTCTCTCCACTCCCCCCATAAAGTAGATATATTTAAATCCAGAAGCGTGGCAAATTTTGTAGCCGGCACAACACTTTGTAACGCTCCCCTCACCATTAACTCATCCAGTTTCATGAACTGTACTCCACAGGCGCCCTGACCTTAGATCTGAACCGCTTCCCACGCGGGGCCAAGTCGTCGAAGCTGTGCACCTTGGACATGCTGAAAACCGACGGGTCAGTGCCCCAGATGTCGCTGTTTAAACACAAGAGGGTCAAGGGCTGGTGGCCCTTCCACGTGAAGAATGAAGGGAGCGAGGATCTGGAGCTTACGGTAAGCTCGGGAGCAAGAACGAGATTTGGGGAGGAGCTTTGGTCTGAGTTGGTTTGGTTTGGTTTGGCATTAGTGGGTGAGAGTGGAGTGGAAGGTTAATTTGGTGATAAAATTTGTTGAGATGGATTGTAAGTGTTGGTGAAATGGAATATTTTGTTTGGAAATAATTTTCAATAATGTTAGATTGGGACGATCTAGTAAATGTTTTATATATGTTACATGTTCGCTTCACATTTTTAATGAATTCAAATTGCTTCATGGTATGGGTCTTGAGCAAGTGGTGTTCACCAATAAAAGAATTCTGCTCTTCAAGAACGTATCTGTTCTGGTTGATTGAACACGAGACGTTCACGCCAAGGTGTAGCACGAAGGAAAGTAGAGGATTCAAGGGACGGAGTGGGATAGCTCACGTGTGACAGATCAAAGCTTTCTATAACAATGGGGTGTTTTCAGAATGTGGGAGGGCGAATTGTCATTTGACTGATGAACTGGTGTGCCCATGGGTAGGGAGATTTTAAATTAACTGATGGGCTGGTGTTCCCATGTTGTGGGGATATTGTCACTTGACTGATGGGCTGGTGTTCCCATGTTGTGGGGATATTGTCACTTGATTGATAGCATGGTGTACCCATGTAGTTGGGAGATTGTCACTTGACTGATGGAATGGTGTACCCAAGTAGTTGGGAGATTGTCACTTGTCTGATGGAATGGTGTACCCGTGTAGTTGGGAGATTGTCAATTGACTGATGGAATGGTGTACCCATGTAGTTGGGAGATTGTCACTTGACTGATGGAATGGTGTACCCATGTAGTAGGGAGATTGTCACTTGACTGATGGAATGGTGTACCCATATAGTAGAGAGATTGTCACTTGACTGATATAATGGTGTACTCATGTAGTAAGGAGATTGTCACTTGACTGATAGAATGGTGTACTCATGTAGTAAGGAGATTGTCACTTGACTGATGGAATGGTGTACCCATGTAGTAAGGAGATTGTCACTTGACTGATAGAATGTTGTACCCATGTAGTTGGGAGATTGTCACTTGACTGATGGAATGGTGTACCCATGTAGTTGGGAGATTGTCACTTGACTGATGGAATGGTGTACCCATGTAGTTGGGAGATTGTCACTTGACTGATGGCATGGTGTACCCATGTAGTAAGGAGATTGTCACTTGACTGATGGAATGGTGTACCCATGTAGTTGGGAGATTGTCACTTGACTGATGGAATGGTGTACCCATGTAGTAAGGAGATTGTCACTTGACTGATAGAATGGTGTACTCATGTAGTAAGGAGATTGTCACTTGACTGATGGAATGGTGTACCCATGTAGTTGGGAGATTGTCACTTGACTGATTGAATGGTGTACTCATGTAGTAATGAGATTGTCACTTGACTGATGGAATGGTGTACCCATGTAGTTGGGAGATTGTCACTTGACTGATTGAATGGTGTACCCATGTAGTAAGGAGATTGTCACTTGACTGATAGAATGGTGTACTCATGTAGTAAGGAGATTGTCACTTGACTGATGGAATGGTGTACTCATGTAGTAAGGAGATTGTCACTTGACTGATAGAATGGTGTACTCATGTAGTAAGGAGATTGTCACTTGACTGATGGAATGGTGTACCCATGTAGTTGGGATATTGTCACTTGACTGATAGAATGGTGTACTCATGTAGTAA
The DNA here is from genome assembly GCA_964017045.1 of Omphiscola glabra. Lineage (NCBI taxonomy): Eukaryota > Metazoa > Mollusca > Gastropoda > Lymnaeidae > Omphiscola > Omphiscola glabra. Next base: position 38,569,189 of record OZ024796.1, read on the forward strand.
GGAGATTGTCACGTGACTAATGGAATGGTGTACCCATGTCGTTGGGAGATTGTCACTTGACTGATAGAATGGTGTACTCATGTAGTAAGGAGATTGTCACTTGACTGATGGAATGGTGTACCCATGTAGTTGGGAGATTGTCACTTGACTGATAGAATGGTGTACTCATGTAGTAAGGAGATTGTCACGTGACTAATGGAATGGTGTACTCATGTAGGTGGGAGATTGTCACTTGACTGATAGAATGGTGTACCTATGTAGTTGGGAGATTGTCACGTGACTAATGGAATGGTGTACTCATGTAGTAAGGAGATTGTCACGTGACTAATGGAATGGTGTACTCATGTAGTAAGGAGATTGTCACTTGACTGATGGAATGGTGTACCCATGTAGTTGGGAGATTGTCACTTGACTGATAGAATGGTGTACTCATGTAGTAAGGAGATTGTCACGTGACTAATGGAATGGTGTACCCATGTAGTTGGGAGATTGTCACTTGACTGATAGAATGGTGTACTCATGTAGTAGGGAGATTGTCACTTGACTGATGGAATGGTGTACCCATATAGTAGAGAGATTGTCACTTGACTGATAGAATGGTGTACTCATGTAGTAAGGAGATTGTCACTTGACTGATAGAATGGTGTACTCATGTAGTTGGGAGATTGTCACTTGACTGATAGAATGGTGTACCTATGTAGTTGGGAGATTGTCACTTGACTAATGGAATGGTGTACTCATGTAGTAAGGAGATTGTCACGTGACTAATGGAATGGTGTACCCATGTAGTTGGGAGATTGTCACTTGACTAATGGAATGGTGTACCCATGTAGTTGGGAGATTGTCACTTGACTGATAGAATGGTGTACCCATGTAGTTGGGAGATTGTCACTTGACTGATAGAATGGTGTACCCATGTAGTTGGGAGATTGTCACTTGACTGATAGGCTGGTGTGTCAAAGTATATATTGTTCTTGAAATAGGACTGAGGCTACGTGTGTTCGCGTTAAAGCCTATGGCTACAATAGAGTTGATCTCTAACATAACAAGATTGTGTAGTATGCAGCATAAAATGTCTCATGTTGGTTCAGGGCCGAGTGCTTATTAAATCTAAAAGTGATCTTCATGTCTGTCATATCCCCTCCGTCGTTCTCCCTCTATCACGTCGACATCCCTCCTGCCTCCCATCCTATACTCCCACGAGACTGACCACTTGCCTCTGTCCGGCAGTCCGGAAGCTGATCCCATTTTTCCGCTATAGTCTAGCCGTCCAGTCAATATTCTATTATACCCTTGTTTGCCCGGGGCTGGGTCGGGGTCTTTGTCTTGGGGCGGGGACCGATTTTCTCCCGGACTGACCACTAATTAAGGAGGCCGGTAGCCAGCGGTCAAGCCATTAATGAAACATCCTGTTCCAGTTAGAAGTCGGTAATTGACAGCAGGAATCGTCTCCACAGCGCTGCCAGGTTTTTCTCGGCGTTGACGAGTTGCCAGGGAATCGATAGATGATCTGGAATTCTCTTTTTTTTAAAATAACAAAAAAAACAACAAAAAAAAAACATATATATTGTATGATCTGCGGGACTTGGTCCCTACGTTGCAGTGGTTCTCACATTTTTTCAAAGCCGCAGACATGTAAAAAAAAAAAGGAAACCATTTTTGGCGAACCAGTTTGACAACGCCACAAACTAGGATCACAACAGTCATGTGGGGTCCTTTAAAAGCAATTCACGTGGGCTTGGCAGCTGTCCAGTGTGTCTCTGTCTATACACATGACACAACGAACACTACATTCTTGAACTGTCTCTCGGCTTCACACTTTTTTTTTTTTGTGTCGGTGCTCATCTTTCAATTCACCCCCGACACATTTTTTTCTGTGACGTTTCATCACATAGTAGATGTTTGAGTCCGATCGAGATCAAAAGCTCAACAACAAAACCCGTATTTACGTTCCAGGGCAAGGTGGAGGCTGAACTGCACTTGATGACCACGGAGGAAGCTGAGAAACACCCGGCTGGACTTGGCAGATCCGAGCCTGACCCACTGGAGAAACCCAAGTCAGTTACGTTATGTGAAAATTGTGTTCCTTTTTTTATTTATTAATTTAATTTTAACGTACTGTGTGCCAGGTAATAGTAAAGGCATGCTCTGTGACCAGACGATTACGAAAACAGTTTCGGCTAAAAGCCTTCGTCTGCAAACATAACATTACAATAACAAAAGAGAGAAATACAATCTTGAGTTTAGCTTTTTATTGTAGTGTGTAGACAGGTTCAGCAGGAAGTAAGTTCAATCCAACACGGGAAAGTCACAGGTACTTGAATATTCATATAAGAAAATATAAATTAAAGTTTAGTAGCAAAAAAAAAACAAAAAAACACATTGAATAGGGACAATTGACTGAAATTACATTGTCTGCCGTTGTAAGATTAAGATTAGATTAATTGTGGATTAAAGAAAGAAAGTTTGGTGTCCTTGTTATAAGAATTATAGTTGACGTCACGCTTCCGGCACATTTAATATGTTGCCATTCTTGTTCCACTGTCAGTCGACCAGATTCCTCGTTCATGTGGTTCATGAACCCATTCAAGTCACTGCGGTACATCTTGTGGCACAACTACAAGTGGATCATCATCAAGCTCCTCATCGTGGCCCTGCTCACGGCTCTCCTCATCCTCTTCTTCTATTCGATGCCTGGCTACACCGTCAAGAAGATGTTCAACGCCTGAGGGCTCCCGGTTTTCCTAGCGTGCTACTGAGAAACAAGAAATGGACTTCTGTTGCTTCTAAACCCCGGTGTTGGCTTGCTGACTACCACGCGCCCCCCCCCCCCACGCCATGCACGCCGTGATGGCGTGTGAGTGTTGCCAATCTACCATTGAAACTGTTGTAATTATAAAGATAGTGAATAATTTCAAGACATGATTTTGTGAGCCAATGATCAATGATTCAATGAGCCAATGATTCAATGAGCCAATGATTCAATGAGCCAATGATTCAATGAGCCAATGATTCAGTGGGCCAATGATTCAATGAGCCAATGATTCAATGAGCCAATGAGGCAATGAGCCAATGATTCAATGAGCCAATGATTCAATGAGCCAATGATTCAATGAGCCAATGATTCAATGAGCCAATGATTCAGTGGGCCAATGATTCAATGAGCCAATGATTCAATGAGGCAATGAGCCAATGATTCAATGAGCCAATGATTCAGTGGGCCAATGATTCAATGAGCCAATGATTCAATGAGGCAATGAGCCAATGATTCAATGGGCCAATGATTCAGTGGGCCAATGATTCAATGAGCCAATGATTCAATGAGGCAATGAGCCAATGATTCAATGAGGCAATGAGCCAATGATTCAATGAGCCAATGATTCAATGAGCCAATGATTCAATGAGCCAATGATTCAATGAGCCAATGATTCAATGAGGCAATGAGCCAATGATTCAATGAGCCAATGATTCAATGAGGCAATGAGCCAATGATTCAATGAGCCAATGATTCAATGAGCCAATGATTCAATGAGCCAATGATTCAATGAGGCAATGAGCCAATGATTCAATGAGCCAATGATTCAATGAGGCAATGAGCCAATGATTCAATGAGCCAATGATTCAATGAGCCAATGATTCAATGAGGCAATGAGCCAATGATTCAGTGGGCCAATGATTCAATGAGCCAATGATTCAATGAGCCAATGATTCAATGAGCCAATGATTCAATGAATGGTCAATTTGAGACTATATATATTTATATGATATTTTTTATGGTTGTCTTTATGTTGCAAATAATGTTATCCATAAATATTTCATGGTAGATAACTGTGATAAGGAAAACTTTTAGACATTCATTCTAACTCATGGAATCTGTAAATAGCCCATCGGAATGGTCTAAACATTAACACTCAGACATTGACTGTGAAGACTAGCAATCAGATATTCAGTCTGAAAAATTAACAACCAGATACATTATGTTAGATTTCAAAATATTCGATAACCTAGACATGGCAAACTTTAGACATTCATTCTAGACCCCCCTCCCCCAACAACTCTTTAATTACACCACAGGATTGTCTAATAAGAGAAACAAGACATTTACTATTTTTGTTTTTAATGTAGCACTCAGACATTCACTATACATTGTTTTATCACTCTAGACCATTCATGGAATGCGAAAATGGAAGTCACGACCAGCTTACATTAGATCCACTATCGCTGACCTCCATTTTCATTTCATGGACCCCCCCCCCCCAATTTTTTTCTCTCGCTGACATGGACCCCCATGCAAGGTGTCGTCGACCCCTGGGGGTCGATATAGACCACTTTGGGAATCACTGCTCTAGACATTGACTCTAAAAAATTAGCACCCACGCCATTAACATTTGTCTTGCTCTAACAGCTCTGTTAATCCCATGAAATGCCTGAAATCTTCCACTCAAATTGTGTTGTCTGCCTAAGTTATGCTTCGTTCAAGTTCTTTATTCTCACCCTTATCTCATCCATTGATCTTATCTCTTTTGTTCAGACCGTGCTCGCAGTTATGGGGGCAAATAATTTTAATTGATTCTCTCTTGAAGATGAAGTATTTTCCCATTTGGCCACGACGATCTGATGGCCACTAATTACCAGCTGTTGAAGGCCACTGATTAGCACTCATGTCGCATGATGGTAGCACCCCACGGGCGGATGGAACCGGGGGAGTGGGGAGGGTTTGGGAGTGGGGGCTGGGGACTATTTTGTTTTTTTTTCCCTCGTGGAAGGGAGCTAAAGAAGAGTTTGTAGTTGAAATGGTGCATAATCCTTTAAGACATGGTCGACATTTATGGAAGCAGACGATAGAACAATGGCAGACGATGGCACTTTTGCAGACGATAGAACAATGGCAGGCAATAACATATTTGCAAGCGAGAGATCTATTGTAGAAGACAGAATAATATCTACAGATTAAATAATCACAACGTTGACCCTACATTTTTTTTTAAATGAACAAGATGGTGGATTATAATGACAAACCATTTGGCTCTGAGGATATTAAATTAACAACGAATGAATTATTTTTTGTCTTACTATAATTATCATTTCATTACTATATATATTTTTTTCAAAACTTTAATCATCAGAACAAATGATTTTTTTAAAAAAAAAATGTCTCCCGTCTGTCATTAAAATGCTAGCCGGTTTCCTTTAATGAGGCAATGTATGCCGGGAAGGATGGCGTTCGGAGACGTGGAGCTGCCTCAGTGTAACGGAACACTCCCCGGGGAGGTGTACCTGCGAGCAACGGCAAAAACATCGATGGCGTCGTCTGTGCAGCTTGGGAACTGGCTGCAAAGCCTCCCAGGTGTTTAGCCCCCCCCCCCAACCACACCGGTAGGGCCCTGGGGTAGTTTGGGCTTGTATAGGTTTGGGGTGGGGGTGAGGTAGTTTAAAAAAAAAACTAAGCTTATCAATTATTCATCATTCCATCCCTTTCATTGGCCAGTGGATCACGTGACGGAGACACGGGATTAAACTTTGGCTTTTCTGCTGCATCTTGCGGAGTGGAAACAGAAGCCACCCACAGGGACCCTTGTCTAGTTTGTTGTCAGGGATGTTGATTTCCCGGGCTACATTATCGATGAAGTCTTAGTGATTAACTCCGTGGCATTTATGCGTGGCTATATATAGGCCTACGCATTTATATAATCCTTGACAGCAAACAAAGGCAGAAGAACAGTCCAGTGGCTGTAATCTGAACACAAAAAAAAAAAAAAGGATTGCACTCTAAAGGGACGAACAAACAAACAAACAAACAAACGCGCCTACATACGTTGTCGCGGGGTTCAGCAGCAGCATTAATTTAAGGCAGGGTCTCCAACTTGGGGGTGCTCACACCCCCTTAAAATCCTCACACGCTCCTGGAGTTCTCACGACTCTCTGGAGTTCTAACACCCCCTTGGAGTTATCCCACCCCCTGGAGTTCTCACACCCCCTGGAGTCCTCACACCAACCTGGAGTTCTCACAGCCCACTGGACTTCTAACCCACCCTGGAGTCTTCACATCCTACTGGAGTCCTCACACCCCCCTGGAGTTCTCACACCCCCTGGAGTTGCCCGGGGGGGGGTGTGCAATGAAATGAGAGATTATGAGAACAGTGCAGCCATTGAGTGTTATGTTATATATTTCTTTAACTTTATGTACGAGATCCAAAAAATTTTTGCGGAGTTTCACAGTTATCTATATAATTCGGTATAAAAAGTAGAAGTCCATTTCGTTTGATGTGCCCTTGTCATAATTATGGGCTTATGTCATAAGGATGTATGCATGTCATAATGAGGTACACGTGTCATAACGAGGTACACATGTGATAATAATATACACATTTCATGATGTACACATGTGATCATAATGATATACGCATCGCATAATGAAGTACACATGTGATAATGATGTACACGTGTGATTTTATGTACACGTGTCATAATTAATAAAAATATGTCATAATGGTGTACACATGTCATGATGACGTACACATGCCATGATGATGTAAACATGTCATATTAATGTACACATTTCACAGATGATGTACAATAGTTAAATAATGCACATCCAAAGCCAAAGGTTTTCAAAACTTTGTACTGTCTGCAGGCCAACTACATCTGATTTCATTGTGCTTGTCTTGGGGAGAGTTGCGTGCCCTGTTTTGTTCTGTAGAAGAGTTGGGGGGCATTTTGGGGTGGAGGGCGGGCGGCTGGATCGGGATGACATTGTCTCAATGTCTTAAATGAAATGCACTTTAAGAAAAAAAAACACTTCGCACAAGTGAATGGATTTGTTAATAACGTTATGGAGAAATAACACCAACACTAAAAAAAAAGTACCAACCGTCTATAATACCGTATGTACCGTGATAAACAGTACTGAAACTAGTGTGAATTAATAGCGTACGGTTATCATTGGTCCCCACGCTTCAGACGCCAAGTGCTGCCATTATTAGTCAAAGGGAAGATATTCTGGACGCTCGTAGTAGGAAATGGGGTCTCTCGACTGTGGAAAAGGTGTTTCATAACTGATAATTCTTTGTTTAATTTAACAACTATAAAAATAAACTCTTTTTTTTTAAAAATAGCTTACTATAGTTTATAATACAATTTTTAAAAAAAAAGGAAATACCGAGATGTGGAAAACTTTATTCCCGTTTTCCCGGAATGAGCCAAACCCCGGGAAATGAGAAATCCTCGTTGTCTTAAAAGTTGTAATAGCGAAGGCGGCACCGGCTGGAGAGCGCATGCGTGACTCTTATTTAGTTGGCCAAACAGACTTCCCATTCTGGTTGACACAATGCACGGCAGCGATGCCGAAAGTTCCGTTTAACAACAGGCAGCAGAATTGTGTGAATGCCCTGTTGACAAACACAAGAACGCGTTCGTGATGCCGGAGTTTCATCACTGTTCCTTTTCACGTCTTTCTGGTGCAAGCAGCAAGCTGTATTTAATTATATCAGACACCGTAATATGGTCACGAGAGTGTGGTATCATCAATATGATGCAGGAATCATCAATATGATACAGGAATCATCAATATGATACAGGAATCATCGATATGATACAGGAATCATCGATATGATACAGGAATCATCAATATGATACAGGAATCATGAACATGATACAGGAATCATCAATATAGTAGAGGAATCATCAACATGATAGAGGAATCATCAACATGATACAGGAGACGGTTTAAGTGAAATAGTTATACGTATGAGATATTGCAAATTGAACCAGTGACTATAACGACTGGCTAATTAAGGTGAACCAGCGACTATAACGACTGGCTAATTAAGTTGGTAGTTATTCGTGCTGGGAAAAAACTCAGAAGGGTACCGGTTGAAGCCTTTGTCATGCCAGGATTTTTTATTTTTGTTCCTTTTGAAATTTTCCTCCTCAAAGCAGTAACAACAACGGCACGATAAAACAAAACGGAAAGACCGCTGTCGTGTGACAATAAAAAGGAAGATTTTCTCCGAAATTATTTATTTATTTATTATAAATTTTAAATTCTTATTTTTCTTTGATTTTACCACCACCACCCCTTCCCCCCCCCCCCCCCCCCAAACCCCTTTACCAAAAAAAAAAAAAAAATTACTAAAAATGAAATTAGAAAAAGTAATGGTTACATAAGCTTAAAGACATTTCATTTATGAAACTTATTAACTAAACATTTTTATAAGAAATTTTATCCTCAGCCCTTGGCATTAACCTTCATTCTACAGTGAAAACTCTTGAATTTTGTGAAGTAAAGAGAAAACAAAATAATAAGAAAGGTAAAACATTACTGTCATACCGTATATGCCATACATCTCGCGTTTCTTGGACCAGGAACCAATCACAAAGGCTCAAATCACGTGACGTTGACCCCTCGGTTGGTCCACTCCTTGGCCTCCAGTGCAGGGCTGTAACAGGACACAGGGCATCTCATCTTAGTGAACGCGGTAAGACAGCAGAGCGTCGGGTTACCGTCGGGTTACCGTCGGATCAGCTTAACGACATTGCGATGAAATTACAAGTTAATCTCATTGTGACTTTTTTTTTTATTTTCGTCGTTTGTTTTGTCATGACTTCAAATTACTGGCCACTAAGGTTGAGAGATATCAAAAATGTAATTTTTAGTGGAAAAAAAATTAAAGTAAAACGCGATGTCCGGTATGTGTGTTTTTTTGTTTCTATTATTTCTTTAAAATGGCATCTCTCTTATAACAGTGGCTCTCAACCTGTGGGTCGCGAAAGCTGTGGGGGGGTGGGGGGGTGGTGGTCGAACGATTCCTTTCACAGCGGTCGCCTAAGACCAACGGAAAACCCATAAACTCTACAGTTGTGAAGTAGCAACGAAAATAATTTTGTGACTGGGGGTCGCCACAACATAACGAACTGTATTAAAGTTTCAAGGCATTAGGAAAGTTGATAACCAATGCTCTATAATATAATCTACCACCACAACCCATACGATCTAAATGTGACCTACGCATCGTTTTTTTGTGTCAATGGGACCAACCTACCATATGTTTTCTTAATGGGGCCAACCGACCTTAAACCATCTATTTTATGAATGGGACCAACCTAGTAACTGCTTTCTCAATGAGACCAACCTACCATCTGTTGTCTTAATAGGAACAACCTAGCATATGTTGTCTTAATGGGGTCAACCTACTTTAAACCATGTTTTCTGAATGGGACCAACCTAGTAACTGTTTCCTCAATGAGACCAACCTACCACCTGTTGTCTGAAAGGGACCAACCTACTATCTGTTGTTTTAATGGGAACAACCTACCACATGTTATCTTAATGTGACCAACCTACCATTTGTTGTCTTAATGGGACCAACCTACCATATGTTTTCTTAATGGGACCAACCTACCATATGTTTTCTTAATGGGGCCAATCGACCTTAAACCATCTGTTGTCTGAAAGTGACCAACCTACCATCTGTTGTCTTAATGTGACCAACCTACCATCTGTTTTCTGAATGCGACCAACCTAACAACTTTTGTCTTGATGGGACCAACCTACCATCTGTTATTTTAATGGGACCAACCTAACTGATTTCTGAAAGGGACCGACGTGCCATCTCTTGACTTAATGCGACCAACCTACCGTCACGTGTCTCGGTGTGATTATCCTACTATCTATTACTGTTAAGTCAAGCTATCATCAAATTGTCTTATTAAAATAAAACGAATCTCTTGTTCAGACCAATCTATTTTATATATAACACTCTTTATAATACAATTTCTTTATAACACACTTTCTTTATAACACACTTTCTTTATAACACACTTTCTTTATAACACACTTTCTTTATAACACACTTTCTTTATAACACACTTTCTATATAACACACTTTCCATATAACACACTTTCTATGTAACACACTTTCTATATAACACACTTTCCATATAACACACTTTCTATATAACACATTTTCTATATAACACACTTTCTATATAACACACTTTCTTTATAACACACTTTCTATATAACACACTTTCTTTATAACACACTTTCTTTATAACACACTTTCTTTATAACACACTTTCTATATAACACACTTTCTTTATAACACACTTTCTATATAACACACTTTCTATATAACACACTTTCTATATAACACACTTTCCATATAACACACTTTCTATGTAACACACTTTCTATATAACACACTTTCCATATAACACACTTTCTATATAACACATTTTCTATATAACACACTTTCTATATAACACACTTTCTTTATAACACACTTTCTATATAACACACTTTCTTTATAACACACTTTCTATATAACACATTTTCTATATAACACACTTTCTATATAACACACTTTCTATATAACGCACTTTCTATAAAACACAATTTCTTTTTCTTGACCGGGCCAAGATACCAACTATAAATTGTGCAGAGATCAAAGGTCGTGTTTAAATGGGTCCAGCTAGTCATGTTTTGTCCATTTTATTGATTCAAAGAGTCATCTGTTGTCCAGTTGATTGGTCCAACTGGTCATCTTTTGTCCCGTTGATCGTCCAACGAGTCATCTTTTGTCCCGTTGATTGGTCCAACGAGTCATCTTTTGTCCCGTTGATTGGTCCACTGAGTCATGTTTTGTCCCGTTGATTGGTCCAAAGAGTCATCTTTTGTCCCGTTCATTGGTCCAAAGAGTCATCTTTTGTCCCGTTGATTGGTCCAACAAGTCATCTTTTGACCCGTTGATTGGTCCAAAGAGTCATCTTTTGTCCCGTTGATTGGTCCAACAAGTCATCTTTTGACCCGTTGATTGGTCCAAAGAGTCATCTTTTGTCCCGTTGATTGGTCCAACAAGTCATCCTTTGACCCGTTGATTGGTCCAAAGAGTCATCTTTTGCAAAGTTGACTGATCTAACGAGTCACACGTTGTCTCTTTGATAAATTCAAACCGCCATATTTGCGCAAATTTTGAGTCGCGTGACCAGCCTGTCCATATTTATAACGATAAGTCAGCCATCAATCACATCTGACATGACGTCATCATTTATGTGACACAAGAACACACACACACGTCATCAAGCTACCTTTCTGTTTCTGATATTTACAAGCGTCATCAACAGTAGCACAAGTCTATTCCCATAGATTCATTTCATTTCCATCACTATTTCATCAATACAGATTACCACGACTTTGGTAAGCAATAGCTGCGTCCGGGGCGAAGTCTGAATATCGGCACCCCGTTCAGAAATCCTGATCACTGATATATAAGTACACTGATTTGTCATGAAATAATGAAGATTTTAACCCCTTCCCAACATCCCCCACCCCACATATTTTTCTTTCTTGCGAGGCCCTGCATGTTGAGGGTGTGGGGGGGGGGGGGGGGTGGGGGAGTGACGTAGGCATCACATACGTAGAGCCCTGTCGCCAATTTATTGCGGTGCCTGTGCACTAATTTTTATAAATTACTCAATTCGAAGAGATGTTTGATAACCCACGCTTATTGGACCCCCGCACTGTTAGCGTCACACACGGGGTTCCTATGACTTTGTGACGCCACTGCGAGTGGGCTTAATTGGGGTGTAGGTGGTGATGGTGACGGTTGTGGTGGGGGGGGGGGGAGTTTCCCCCATTTATTTTATTGTTATTTCTTCCATTAGTTTTGTGATAATTGTGAACAATGTATTCTTTGTAATCACATATTCTATTAATAGAGCAATGTCTGCGTATAAATGACTGTAAAATAGCACCACTTCGTACACATCACTTAGAATATTTCACCATCTTTATCTCTAGCTAGTGTTTTGATTACACTGTAATTGTTTTAATTTCTCTTTTAATGTGGTTGACTTTGTACCGCGCTTCGAGCCTTTGGGGATGAAGCGTGATTTTCAAATAAACTTTATTATTATTATTATATGATAATAATCTATTCACCAAATTGTAAATAAATTCTGTACATTCTTGCGTATACATAATATGCATTAATTTGAACATTGCTGTGTACCCAAACTTTTCTGTGAATGCAGCTCGTGGCTGGCACAAGCTTGGAATATGAACAAAGTCAAAAAGACGTGAACTTTTTGAACAGGTTCATTATTGCAGGATTAAAAATCCTGTTTATTGATTGCGTCATGCCGATGCTTGATATCCTTACAAACACACACAGAACTGTACATTTTACACAGCCTGTGGTTTTGCCCTATGTACAATCATGATATTTTATTTGAACGTGTATCTTGACATAAACTGTTGAGCAATCTTTGTCTGTTGTTTATGTAGAGGAAGAAGAAGAAAAGTGTTACTTTATTTCTCGCTCCAATGACGTCAGAGGCGTCTGGCGCTTCTTTTGTACAAGAGCCATACGACACATCTTACATCTTACATGCACGCTTCACATGTGCCCTACATAAGCACATTGTAACATAAGACCAACACACATTACATGTACCCTACACACATTACATGTACCGTACACACATTACATGTACCCTACACACATTACATGTACTGTACACACAGTACATGTACTGTACACACAGTACATGTACCCTACACACATTACATGTACCCTAAACACATTACATGTACCCTAAACACATTACATGTACCCTACACACATTACATGTACCGTACACACATTACATGTACCCTACACACATTACATGTACCCTACACACTCACTAAGTGTTACACTAAACACTGTTTGCATGTTTCCTACATTTTAAGTCCGAGAGAACACTATAAAAGAGCATTTTAATACTTGCTTAAGGTACGCATCCAACCAATGTGACATCTGAAACCATACATTCAATGTGACGTCTTAAGCCACACATTCAATGTGACGTCTTAAGCCACACATTAAATGTGACATCTGAAGCCACACATTCAGTGTGACATCTTAAGCCACACATTCAATGTGACATCTGAAGCCACACATTCAGTGTGACATCTTAAGCCACACATTCAGTGTGACATCTGAAGCCACACATTCAGTGTGACATCTGAAGCCACACATTCAGTGTGACATCTGAAGCCACACATGCAGTGTGACATCTGAAGCCACACATTCAGTGTGACATCTTAAGCCATACATTCAGTGTGACATCTATTAGCCACACATTCAGTGTGACATCTATTAGCCACACATTCAGTGTGACATCTGAAGCCACACATTCAGTGTGACATCTGAAGCCACACATTCAGTGTGACATCTGAAGCCACACATTCAGTGTGACATCTGAAGCCACACATTCAGTGTGACATCTTAAGCCACACATTCAAACAACGTGACATCTGAACCCACACATTCAAACAACGTGACATCTGAAGCCACACATTCGAACGCGACATCTGAAGCCACACATTCGAACGCGACATCTTAAGCCACACATTCAACGTGACAACTTAAGCCACACATTCAAATGCTGTGGAACCTTGTTTTCTTCAGTCGTGATCATTTCTTGTTGTTTGCATCACAATTAACTATTGTGAATGTTAGTGCCACCACATTGTATTGATATCTCGACAAGAAGAACACGTATACACTAATAAAAGTTCTAAAAGGAACCAGACCTTGACTTGTCATTCACTGTCCCAGTCTAAAAATTGGCTTTTTAAAATTCTTGTTCTTTTTCTCTTTATTTCTGATTAACTTGTGATTATTGTTATAGGTCATCCTGTTTCTGTTTTTTTATATTGTGTTTATTGTTATAACCGGCGTTGTAGAGATGTTGTTTATAACCGGTGTTGCAGAGATGTTGTTTATAACCGGTGTTGTAGAGATGTTTATAACCGGTGTTGTAGAGATGTTGTTTATAACCGGTGTTGTGGAGAGGTTGTTTATAACCGGTGTTGCAGAGATGTTGTTTATAACCGGCATTGTAGAGATGTTGTTTATAACCGGTGTTGCAGAAATTGTAGATAGATTTCTATTTTTAACCACGCAAAATTAGCTTCCGTCTATCGTACTTCTGTCGTTAATATTAACCTCCTTCCTAAGAAAAGCTGTCGAACCAGGCTAACCGGTTCATGCCACCCGACCATTCAACCTGTCTAACCAGTTCATGCCACCTTGCCATTCACGTTGGCTAACCAGTTCATGCAACCCGGCCCTACCACCTGGGGACAACGATGGAGAGACTTGAAGCCAGCTACAGAACTTGCTCCAGGCGCTGACCACGTTATCCCTGCCCACCCCCACCCCCCCACGGGCCAAAAACAAACAAGCCCATGAAGACATAAGATATTTTGATAACTTGATATCTTGATTGAGTTTATTTGATGTTTAAAATTCTTTGTACAGTGAATACACGAATGAATAATGACATTGTTTTTAAGGTCTACAGGAAAAAAAACATGGCACCCAGTCATAGAGATACGGCAATAAACAACGGAATCATGTGTTATGCTTTGGTGTACACAAATTTGGGGGCGGAAGGGGGTGGGGAGAGAAACGTCACTTACAATTTCACCTGGTAAAGTGGGTAAATTGTACACACCACTCATGGAGTGTACCCCAGACTTGGTCTTAGGGTACCATAGACTCTGTCTTGAAATACTCTAGACAGTCCTAGACTGTGTACTCTAGGCTCAGTCTATCTGTACTGCAGACAGTCCATGAGAATGGTACCTTACACTAAGTCCAAAGTACTCTGGACTCAATTCGTGAGTATTCTAGACTCAGTCAATGGGCGCTCGAGGAACGTCAGATCCGGTCCAAATGTACACTACCCTGTCCAATGAGCTATGTAGAGCCAGTCCAAGCATAAAATGCATTGGAAGAGTCTCAGAGAGACAAAATGTTACTGGAACTAACCTAGAACCCGGGGAAGGCATTTGGACTGGATCACTTTCTGTAACACCTCACTATAATAGTAACTGATGGTGGAACACAGGAGGGCACTGGTGTGTGGAACACAGCAGGACACTGGTGTGTGGAACACAGCAGGACACTGGTGTGTGGAACACAGGAGGGCACTGGTGTGTGGAACACAGCAGGACACTGGTGTGTGGAACACAGCAGGACACTGGTGTGTGGAACACAGCAGGACACTGGTGTGACACAGCAGGACAATGTTGCGACAGCCAATGATGTCCCATTATTACTAATTAAATATTCAGGGACGTTCACTGAATTTTGTACTGTTAAGATAGAGCCTTCTCACAGAATGACCATGACAACAAGGGAACATATTTACAACCTTACCAGCTACCACATCAGTGAGTGATCATATATATGTTTCGCTTGTAACAACAAGGCACTGTTGCACCACAACAGGGAACCTGTTGTAACACAGCAGGACACGGTAGTAACAGAGCAATAAAACTAAGGGACAAGGTTCTATTAAAAAAACAAATGTTTGTCCATTGACTGACTTTGACAGCAAATAAAAACATAGTTGGTACCCTAAAAGCTACCATTTCAATCAGTGATCTTATATATTATTCCTTTACAAAAATAAACAACAAGAAAACATCTAACAGGCAGTCAAGTAAGTTCACTTGTGAACAGCCACACCTAATATTTTTAGCTGGGAATTTTTACAAGTAAAACTAACATTTAATGAATGTCTTAAAAGTCTATCTCCCCCAGCAAGGACAAAATCTTGAAATCTATTTTATTTTTGTTTGATTTAAAAAATAAAAAAAAATGCTTTTCCTACTCCTGACATGGAAGCGATTTTTAAAAGGATTTTTGTTTAAAAAAAATACTCTCAATAAACATTATTAAAAACAATTATTTAACTATTATGTTCATATGATCAAGATAATCATCTTATTATATTTAAAAAAAACACCATTTTAATATGTTTTATTATAAAATGTCTCCTGCTGCCACCCCACTTTTGTTTTTAAAAGAAGAAAAAAGAAGAACAGAAAATAAGAAGAAAAAATTGATATATATATAAAAAGTCTTATTATAAAATGTCTTATTATAAAAGGCTTCCTGTTTTTTAAATAAGTTAAACCATTTCTTTGAATGCAACTATTTTTTCTTAAAACCTGGATCATTTTGGGGGGAGGAAAAAAATACCAAGAACCCAACAAAGACAAAGTCTGGAACAGATAAGTTATGCACATACCAACAGAGACAATGTCTGGAACAGATAAGTTATGCACATACCAACAGAGACAATGTCTGGAACAGATAAGTTATGCACATACCAACAGAGACAATGTCTGGAACAGATAAGTTATGCACATACCAACAGAGACAATGTCTGGAACAGATAAGTTATGCACATACCAACAGAGACAATGTCTGGAACAGATAATATGCACATACCAACAGAGACAATGTCTGGAACAGATAAGTTATGCACATACCAACAAAGACAATGTCTGGAACAGATAAGTTATGCACATACAAACAAAGACAATGTCTGGAACAGATAATATGCACATACCAACAGAGACAAAGTCTGGAACAGATAAGATATGCACATACCAACAGAGACAATGTCTGGAACAGATAAGTTATGCACATACCAACAGAGACAATGTCTGGAACAGATAAGTTATGCACATACCAACAGAGACAATGTCTGGAACAGATAATATGCACATACCAACAGAGACAATGTCTGGAACAGATAAGTTATGCACATACCAACAAAGACAATGTCTGGAACAGATAAGTTATGCACATACAAACAAAGACAATGTCTGGAACAGATAATATGCACATACCAACAGAGACAAAGTCTGGAACAGATAAGATATGCACATACCAACAGAGACAAAGTCTGGAACAGATAAGTTATGCACATACCAACAGAGACAAAGTCTGGAACAGATAAGTTATGCACATACCAACAGAGACAATGTCTGGAACAGATAAGTTATGCACATACCAACAGAGACAATGTCTGGAACAGATAATATGCACATACCAACAGAGACAATGTCTGGAACAGATAAGTTATGCACATACCAACAAAGACAATGTCTGGAACAGATAAGTTATGCACATACAAAACAAAGACAATGTCTGGAACAGATAATATGCACATACCAACAGAGACAAAGTCTGGAACAGATAAGATATGCACATACCAACAGAGACAAAGTCTGGAACAGATAAGTTATGCACATACCAACAGAGACAATGTCTGGAACAGATAAGTTATGCACATACCAACAGAGACAATGTCTGGAACAGATAAGTTATGCACATACCAACAGAGACAATGTCTGGAACAGATAATATGCACATACCAACAGAGACAATGTCTGGAACAGATAAGTTATGCACATACCAACAAAGACAATGTCTGGAACAGATAAGTTATGCACATACAAAACAAAGACAATGTCTGGAACAGATAATATGCACATACCAACAGAGACAAAGTCTGGAACAGATAAGATATGCACATACCAACAGAGACAAAGTCTGGAACAGATAAGTTATGCACATACCAACAGAGACAATGTCTGGAACAGATAAGTTATGCACATACCAACAGAGACAATGTCTGGAACAGATAATATGCACATACCAACAGAGACAATGTCTGGAACAGATAAGTTATGCACATACCAACAAAGACAATGTCTGGAACAGATAAGTTATGCACATACAAACAAAGACAATGTCTGGAACAGATAATATGCACATACCAACAGAGACAAAGTCTGGAACAGATAAGATATGCACATACCAACAGAGACAAAGTCTGGAACAGATAAGTTATGCACATACCAACAAAGACAATTTCTGGAACAGATAAGTTATGCACATACCAACAAAGACAATTTCTGGAACAGATAAGTTATGCACATACCAACAGAGACAATGTCTGGAACAGATAAGTTATGCACATACCAACAAAGACAATTTTTGGAACAGATAAGTTATGCACATACCAACAAAGACAATGTCTGGAACAGATAAGTTATGCACATACCAACAGAGACAAAGTCTGGAACAGATAGGTTATGCACATACCAACAGAGACATGGAGAAGTTAGAATCAAAATCATGTTGCGTTCTCTCCTCCCATGGAATGGCGGAAAATAGCAAAAAAAACAATAAAAAACAACAATATTTAAATGTGGAAACACAAGCAAAATAATAATGAGTAAAATTCCTTCGAACCCAGTGGTTCTCAACCACTGTTGTTTTTTCTTAATCAATCACACACTGAACCTTTTCTACCCCATCTTTTTGTAAAGATCAGAATTTTATCTTTATATAAAACAAAAAAAAATCCAACTTTTTGTAAAGATCGAAATTTAATGTTTATAAAAAAAAACTCCAACTTTTTGTAAAGATCAGAATTTTATCTTTATAAATTTTTTAAAAACTTTTTGTAAAGATCAGAATTTAATCTATATAACAAAAACTAGGGGCCTTAGGTTCAATAAATAGACTTAAGGTTAACCTCTATAGAAACAAATTTTTTTTAAAATCCTGAAGCAATATTTTAATTAAGAGAAAATAAAAAAATCAGTCAGGAATAAAAGAGCAAAATAATGAAACAAATCAAATCCTGTTTAAATACTATAAACAACATTCAATTTATAAAAAAAAATATATTAAGCATAAAAACTGACTCTTATACAATTAACCAGTTTGAAAACCATTTCTCTCTCCCACTGATGACCTGTGAACTCAAGGCATCTGCAGGGCATAAAACAAGATGGCCGTGAAGGAGGACAGCCAAAGACAGAAATCAATACCAAGAAGGAAATAAATATTTTCAATAAGACAAATGCTGTACAGTAGAAATAATTAGCTTTGAGGTGTCGTGATCTTAATCTTAATGGATAGGTCCGAGCAACAGGAGCCAACAGCTACAGAGAGTATCAGCCCAGTTCAAGGTCACTTGCAAACACCGCAACCCATGATAACGTCAGGTGTATCTGTGTGTGTGCTTGTAAAGTACGATCTGATCTTTTAAGTCATTTTCGTCCGGGAAAATTTTGTTAACTTACTTCATTTACTTTGGGGGGTAAATGAATAGCTTAATTCAATTACTCTGGGCTGGGATTCCTTAGATTACTTTATTTACATCAAGGGAATACATCTTTCGCTTCCTCCAGCTTCTGTCAAATTGTTCATCTGAAGGTTTGGTTTTGTGCTTCAAGTTCCACAACTCAACTGTAAAACACAACTCCTCAAAAAAAAATTGTACCGAAATTTATCGGCATCTAAAAAAAAATAATTTGTGATGCAGAGGAGAAGGGCCAGGAGAGAGAAAGGGTTGCGGCAAGAGAGGTTGCGGAGATTGTTAAACCCCACCTGAGGATGGATGAAGATCTAGAACAGCGGTTCTCAACCTGTGGGTCGCGACCCCTTTGGGGGTCGAATAAGATCATCTGAAAACACATATACTCTACAGTCATGAAGTAGCAACGAAAATAATTTTGTGGCTGGGGGTCACCAGAACATGAGGAACTGCGTTAAAAGGTCGCGGCACTTTGAAGGTTGAGAACCACTGATCTAGAAAGTCTTGGAGGGGGAGGGGTGGGGGTAAAAAATGTTTTTCCATAAAAACCCTGCTCCATATATTCTGCTGAACTTCACTTTAAGATTTCTGCATCCAGCACGTATCACTTGGCAACAAGACACACAGTGGTCAGAGCCATCAGAGCAGTGAATTAACTTTAAAAGACCTCTGAAATAAGAAATGAAATTTACAGCCAAATGTACAATCTATCTTCACACTTGGCATCACACTAGCGGATATATATGCTGTCTTCACTCGTGACATCAAACCAGCAGACGCAATCCAACCACTTGAAAATCTGTATTTGGTGGAGTGCAAGTTTTTTCATAGTTTTAAACAAAATAAAAACATTCCGCTGTTTTGTTTCGTGGCTGCAGTTGATGCTCGCCATTAAATTTTCACATTGCTTCCAGCTGCAATCGCCGAAGCACAAGATTCATGCACCCAAACCACAGGGCACCAACTACAATCCACATTGTCCTTGATCTGGATAGATCAGCTTGTATTTATTTTTTACTTCCGCATATAACACCATGCGAATAAATATATTTATATAAACTGCTCCACTTCCTTGTGCGGCCAACTCTAACCAATGGGGTCACCGACAATTTCTGAACTGCTAAACTGTGTTTCTTTGTTGCTTTTAATTCAGTAAAAGATGACCCATCAAAAATTATAAGGTTAGATACTACACATAAATTCAGTATCATTTGATCTCCTTTATGAATGTTACACAGCATACAGTTGTAAAATGATATCTTATTCATAGAGATGCTCAACCTTAAGTTGGACATTTGGTGCAAGCAGGTGACAATGGCTGGGAAAAACAAATTCCTTTTTTTTTGGTTCACTCAAGTTCAGTAAATGTATTTCTTCCTGCTGCCATTGAAAATGAGGTGTTTTGCTCCGTCATTGAGAATTGGGGTGCTATAGAGGCATTGTAAATAGGGGGCTGATCCTTCAAAATGAATTTTTGGGGCGGGGTTGTGTTGCTTCATCAATATGAATTGTGGTCTACACTATTATTGTAAACCGAGGAGCTGATACGTAGATGTTTCAGAACTATAGCCATTCTGGCAGCGTTCAACAACCGCCAGGTACTTTGCGTCAAGTATAACTTCCAGTGTCTGAATGGCACCAATAACATTATGACCGAATGTCTCCAAGAGCCCAGGTGGACAAGGTAAAAGACACAAAACTTTAGCCTTTTTGAATTGTCAAATCTTGCAAGAAACGATATGCAAACAAAATAAATAATCACTTGAGTGTGGCCAGCACGTGTCACGGTGCCAAAAATAGTGGTAGGTTTATATCAGCCAGCCCTTATATAGTGGTAATTTTATATCAGCCAGTCTGGAAAAGGTGGTAGCTTTGTATCAGCCAGTCTTTTGTCGATTGTGGACACATTGAATCAATCACCCATGAAATTTTGAAAACTGAAACTTTGCTAAAGTCTTTGGTCAAATAAATCCACATATCAAATGTTTTTAAGAACGTCTATAGTTTGGTCTATCAGACATCAATTTGTATGGCACTGGCCATGCTTAACATCTCGACTTGTTCAATGTCGATAGCCTAATTATCTTTCTACTTGTTCACACAGTTATCTCTCCATTCATCCAGCGGTCACTTCTCTGCACTTCCAGTGTTTCTAATGATGCATTGTTAATAGAAAAAACATTGCCCACATCCAGTAGGTCCTTTACGTGTGCCAGTAGTTCCTTTATGTGTGCCAGGTTAAAATGGAGGTCATCAGCATGTGATTCTTCCATATGTCATGACCTTCAGATTAACTCAGGGATAAGATATAGTCCAAACTGCAAATCTTAAGATGGTCGTGTCATGCTATATCAGCATGATACAATACATGAGGAACGTGGGGGGGGGGGGGTTATTTGGGGGAGGGGCGGTCTTTGAGTCTGCGTATGTTGGGATGTGGGTGTGCTCCAATCTAGAGGTAGTTCAAGTCCAAGGCATGGTGAAGGGCAGCCAGATCGGAATGGTTGGAGATACGCCAAAATGGCCAGTTCATCTGGAGAAATTTGAAGAGTGACCACAATGAGCAAACAAAACAAATTAGAACTAAGCAATAATAATCTATCAACGATTAATAATCATGAGGCCGTTATTAAATAATCATGAAGTAATCAGTAATTAATTACATCTCAGTTATTAAACATCAGTGTGATCTTCAATCAAAAAAGGATTTTCTTTCAAAATCCTTAACTTCTGATAAAACTCTATCAATGCAGAACTGCTAAAGTTCCATCTTTCCAGGGACTGAGACCCACCTGTTTAGAGGCTGATTCCTCATCCCGTCCATCCCCCACCACCACATAGGTGCACTTCCTCCCAAACCTGGACACAATCCTCTCAAAGCAACTCTCCTTGCCTGGGGAAAATAGGTGGCAACAAGATGAAGATGTTAAACAATATCATCAAATGTGTACATGCTACACATCATCATCAAATGTGTACAGGCTACACAGTATCATTAAATGTGTACAGGCTACACCGTATCATCAAATGTGTACATGTTACACAGTATCATCACATGTGTACATGTGTACATGTTACACAGTATCATCAAATGTGAACATGTTACACAGTTCCATCACATGGGTACATGTTACACACTATTGGATCCCAAGTACCATGACAAACAAATGCAGACAGAAACTTGTGAGTGCTAAAAGTGAACTTTTCAGATACAATCATTTAGAAAGTAAAGAGCGTGCTCCAAGAAAGGTATTCCTGCTTTAGCTTATTACCAAAGCCATACAGAGAAGAATATTGCAAACTAAATCCGTTTATTTTCATTGATATTATGTACCACTGACAGGAGGTGAGGGAGGTAGTCGTAACAGGACATGTTGATCAAGAGCACAGTGAGAGAGACCGCTGGTCATCCTGGTCTATTTCCAGTCGTCTTGACCAGGTCTTGTCATTGGATGTAATATGCAAGGATGAGAGAGTGCATTTGGAGAGAGAGTGCATTTGGAGAGAGAGTGCATTTGGAGAGAGAGAGTGCATTTGGAGAGAGAGTGCATTTGGAGAGAGAGTGCATTTGGAGAGAGAGTGTATTTGGAGAGAGAGTGGATTTGGAGAGAGTGCATTTGGAGAGAGAGTGCATTTGGAGAGAGAGAGTGCATTTGGAGAGAGAGTGCATTTGGAGAGAGAGTGTATTTGGAGAGAGTGCATTTGGAGAGAGAGTGCATTTGGAGAGAGAGTGCATTTGGAGGGAGGCAGGTATCTAGAAACAAATTTGATACACCCACAGCTATGCAAAAATTGGATAAAGAAACCATAACGGTCACATAATCTTTATAATACAGCTCCAATAATCTAAACATGGAGGGCCCCTAATCATTTTGTAACATATTTTTAATTTATAAAGGACATGAATACATTGTACTCACAATTTGAGAGAGCACAATTAACTCAATGCTATTTTGTGAAGCTGGACTGAACTCTATTCAGTTATATTTTCAAATTGAATTCTTTAAAACAGGTAAAATGATGGAAGCGGCACACAACCTACCTATTTTTGTGGCACTGTAGATGTTGTCTATGTTGAAGACTCCCCCAAGGCCATAGAGCAGCACTTTGGCCAGGGCGGGGACCAGCTGTGTTGTGGTGACCAGAACGTTGACACAGTTGGGCCTTGTGGAGACACGGATAAGTGACATTGTTAAGACAATTAGCCTATGTTTAAACAAACATATTGATACATCTTTTGTGAAAAGATCAGAATTTAGATAATTTTATATTTTTGATGTACATGATGTCAAAAAAAAAAATTAAAGAAAGAAATGGATAATAAGAACACATTTTCTCAGGACAATATTTTTTTTCTGGCATCTGTCAGTCACAATGTGATGATGGTGTAGATTTCGCAGGACAGAATCACAAGACCTGTTTTTTTTTCTATAAGAGTATAAGCTGGTTCCCTAGACAGCAAATCACCTCTCTCTGTGCACCTGGAAAACCCATGGGAACATCATATGTGGATGTTACAGCTCAGCACCAGTCACGTCATAGAAATTGTCGGAGTTTTCACTGTGTCAATGTCATACCACCCACAGGACTCCATCTCCGGGTTTGAATTTAGAGTTTTTTTTCTCTTAGATGAGTTGCCATCCAGGGTTAATGAGTGCCAACCACGCAAGGTGCTTGGGAGAGGGGGGGTTGAGCTCCAGTCTACAACCATACGATTGGCAAGTTTAGACCTCTCGGCCACCCGGCACCCCCTCATTCTCAGTATTATATGAGTATTAACAGTGGGTTCGCACAAAGACTTTTATAATGAACAAACCACACTTTCATTGGAATGCCTTGAGCTAAATAGATTCAACCAATGAAATGGAAGCACACTAATAAAAAGCAAAACTTCATTTGTTTTGGCTACGCCTACCTTGAATGTATGATCTGTAGAGACTTTAAAGCCAGAGTGAGCCAAGAGTCTGTTAAAGTTTCAATCTCCTGTCTCAGTTGTATCCACTGTTCTCTTTTCTGTGGGCCCAGAAGTCCTAGGAACGAATGCATACTCAGATTTTAAATAAATGTTTGATATTCTGAAGTATATCACACTAAAGATTGCTAAAACTCTCTAAACAATGCTAAAACTCTCTCTACGTAGCTATAGCTCTATTGACATTGCTAAAGCTCTATTGACATTGCTAAAGCTCTATTGACATTGCTAAAGCTCTATTGACATTGCTAAAGCTCTATTGACATTGCTAAAGCTCTATTGACATTGCTAAAGCTCTATTGACATTGCTAAAGCTCTATTGACATTGCTAAAGCTCTATTGACATTGCTAAAGCTCTATTGACATTGCTAAAGCTCTATTGACATTGCTAAAGCTCTATTGACATTGCTAAAGCTCTATTGACATTGCTAAAGCTCTATTGACATTGCTAAAGCTCTATTGACATTGCTAAAGCTCTATTGACATTGCTAAAGCTCTCTTGTCGTTGCTAAAAGCTCTAAGCAATGCTGAAATTTCCTAAACCAGTGTTTCTCAAACTTCCTAATGCAGCGACCTCATATTGTGGCGACCCGAAATCACAAAACTATTTTCGTTGCTATTTCATAACTGTAGAGTACAGGTGTTTTCCGATGGCCTTAGGCGACCCCTGGGAAAGTGTCGATCAATCCCCAAAGGGATCACGACCCATGGGTTGAGAACCGCTGCCCTAAACAATGCTGAAACTCTCTAAAAGCATGCAAGTCTGATTTTTATTTAAATACGCATTAAAAAAATTTTGAGTTAGATCTAGGCCTTCCTGATGTCCCGTAAAAATATTTCTTGAAATTGCATTAGTGGAAAATACATTTTCTGAACATGATCTTTTTTTTTCTAAACAAATATTTTGTAAGTTCCTTTTAAAATTATTGTTGTTTTTTTTAAGGGCCTCCTGTGAAATTTTGGGGAAAATCTGATTTATAAATTTAGGCACTTCAGGCAATGACGTTTAGACAGTTCAGACAAGGACGTTTAGACAATTCAGACAAGGACGTTTAGACAGTTCAGACAGTTCATCCAATGACATACAACCCCTATTATTACTTTCACAGGGATAAGTTGTCTTTCAATATTTTTTGGAACATCATTATAGTTGGATATCTTTAATTTGACACACATGAGTATCTTCAATATTTGATGTATCTTTTATGAAATATTGAACTTCTCCAAAGACGTTTACCTCCGACGTTGTTCCTGTAGCTGTTGTAGATCTCCTTCATTCTGCGGTACCTGAAGGCCAGTTTCCTCATCCAGTCCACCCCTCCCCTGACCCCGGTGGCGAGGCAAAGGTTGGCGTTGTTGGCTGCAGCATGAAACCCGTCTGTGGCAAAGTTGTAATTACTGGGGAAGAAACGTGGACAAAGTTGTAATTACTGGGGAAGAAACGTGGACAAAGTTGTAATTACTGGGGAAGAAACGTGGACAAAGTTGTAATTACTGGGGGAGAAACGTGGACAAAGTTGTAATTACTGGGGGAGAAACGTGGGCAAAGTTGTAATTACTGGGGAAGAAACGTGGGCAAAGTTGTAATTACTGGGGAAGAAACGTGGGCAAAGTTGTAATTACTGGGGAAGAAACGTGGACAAAGTTGTAATTACTGGGGGAGAAACGTGGGCAAAGTTGTAATTACTGGGGAAGAAACGTGGGCAAAGTTGTAATTACTGGGGAAGAAACGTGGGCAAAGTTGTAATTACTGGGGAAGAAACGTGGACAAAGTTGTAATTACTGGGGAAGAAACGTGGACAAAGTTGTAATTACTGGGGAAGAAACGTGGACAAAGTTGTAATTACTGGGGGAGAAACGTGGGCAAAGTTGTAATTACTGGGGGAGAAACGTGGGCAAAGTTGTAATTACTGGGGAAGAAACGTGGACAAAGTTGTAATTACTGGGGGAGAAACGTGAGCAAAGTTGTAATTACTGGGGGGAGAATCGTGGACGTGGTTAAACAACTTGTCATTGAATGTGGACGCAAAGACTTGGTAGTCACAATATGAAATGACATTTTGTTGTTTAGCTTCTCACTCTGCATTGTTAGTTTCGACTGACGCCTTATTATCTTTATCACTATGTTATATTTAAAAAAAAAAAGGGGGGGGGGGGGTGTGTGGTCAGGTGCTTCGCCTTAAAAACAGTGTTGTTTATTTTGTTAAATAGATGACATTAGACTGACTGGAAGTCAACAGTCTTGCTAAAATATGGGCGAATTCTCAATTACCGACGCCGACTGTATCAACATTGCCCTTTATTTATACAATAACCCAATCAGCTCCCAGAGAACATTGCCCGTCATTATACAATATCCCAATCAGCTCCCAGAGAACATTGCCCGTCATTATACAATAACCCAATCAGCTCCCAGAGAACATTGCCCGTCATTATACAATAACCCAATCAGCTCCCAGAGAACATTGCCCGTCATTATACAATAACCCAATCAGCTCCCAGAGAACATTGCCCGTCATTATACAATAACCCAATCAGCTCCCAGAGAACATTGCCCGTCATTATACAATAACACAATCAGATCCCAGAGAACATTGCCCGTCATTATACAATAACCCAATCAGCTCCCAGAGAACATTGCTCTTTATTTATACAATAACCCAATCAGCTCCCAGAGAACATTGTCCGTCATTATACAATAACCCAATCAGCTACCAGAGAACATTTTCCTTTATTTATACAATAACCCAATCAGCTCCCAGGGAACATTGCCCTTTATTTATACAATAAACCCAACCAGCTCCCAGGGAACATTGCCCTTTATTTATACAATAAACCCAACCAGCTCCCAGGGAACATTGCCCCTTATTTATACAATAACCCAATCAGCTCCCAGGGAACTTTGCCCTTTATTTATACAATAACCCAATCAGCTCCCAGAGAACATTGCCCTTCATTTTACAATAACCCAACCAGCTCCCAGGGAACATTGCCCTTTATTTATACAATAACCCAATCAGCTCCCAGGGAACGTTGCCCTTCATTATACAATAAACCCAATCAGCTCCACCAGACATTTTGTATCACCAGATCAAAGGTCATAACACAGACGCTTATTTCTCTTCATGTCTGTATTTAAACACCTTGAAACGTAGCAACAGTACATCTGGTTTCTCTTACGCTGCCGAACAGTCGAACATAAAATAAATGATAAGGCCTCAATTATAGACCAATAACTAGATAGCTCGTAGTTTGATGTGTCGACATGGTTATCTGGCATCTTTTGTATGCGGCAAACATATTTATCTACCTGTAATAATGACGAGCTCAACTTCTTGCCAACGACCAAGTTAGTTGTTTTTTTTTTTTTTACTAAGACAGCGATTGTCAAGTATTGTACCTCGTAATGTAACTAAACAGGAGGCCAAAAACATGAACCAGTGGAGATGAACCTGAGAAATAACACCCCCCTATGCCCTGCATTATCTCCTCTTGTCTAATATCTCACTCACGCCCCCCCCGCCCCCAGCCCCCTCGCGGGATAAGAACCTGTGCTGCCGGTGGAGAATCTATGTCTTAGAAAATATCTACTTTTCCAGTTCTCACCCACCTCTACTTTTCTAGCTCCACACAACGTCTAATTTTCTAGCTCCCACACCCTGTCTACTTTTCAGCCCCCCCCCCCCACACTCCAAACGAATGTCAACTTTACTAGCTCCTACAAACATCTACTTTTCTATTTCCCACCCGAAGTCTACTTTTCAAACGCGCATAAAAAAATTTCTTTTTTAAGTCCCACCGAATATTTACTTTTCTGGCCCAACCCAATAATATCAATTATTTTAGCCCCAACCCATGTCTGCCGCCCCTCACCACACACTACACGGTAGTTTCCATCTTCTGACCCTCCTAACTTTTTCCAAACGTCCTCTTCCCTACATCCTGCATTTCTTTTAAAAAAGAAAAAAAGAAAGAGGATGACGTCCCTTGAACTCAGCGCTCATATTTTTAATAACCCCACTGTACGACTTATCAGTCCGACTTTAAAGATTACTAATGAGAAACCAGGTACCACACGGTGGTGGGGGTGTTAGGTGGGGTGGGGGGCGGCGATGGGCGTGGGCAGTTTTTTTTTTTAAATTTACGAGCTGTTTCTCTTGAATGCAGAAAAAACCATGAACCTCCGACCTCGTTAAAGCCCGTTTAAATATGAGTTACGACAGGGGCTTGGCTTTGATTCTCCACCGGCAGCACAGGTTCTTATCCCGCGAGGGGGCGGGGGGGGGGGGAGTGAGATATTAGACAAGAGGAGATAATGCAGGGCATAGGGGGGTGTTATTTCTCAGGTTCATCTCCACTGGTTCATGTTTTTTGGCCTCCTGTTTAGTTACATTACGAGGTACAATACTTGACGCTCACACCCCTGGCACTACTACAACACTTGATGTTCACACCCCTGGCACTACTATAACACTTGATGTTCACACCCCTGGCACTACTATAACACTTGATGTTCACACCCCTGGCACTACTATAACACTTGATGTTCACACCCCTGGCACTACTATAACACTTGACGCTCACACCCCTGGCACTACTACAACACTTGATGCTCACACCCCTGGCACTACTACAACACTTGACGCTCACACCCCTGGCACTACTATAACACTTGATGCTCACACCCCTGGCACTACTATAACACTTGACGCTCACACCCCTGGCACTACTACAACACTTGATGCTCACACCCCTGGCACTACTACAACACTTGATGCTCACACCCCTGGCACTACTACAACACTTGACGCTCACACCCCTGGCACTACTATAACACTTGATGCTCACACCCCTGGCACTACTATAACACTTGACGCTCACACCCCTGGCACTACTACAACACTTGATGCTCACACCCCTGGCACTACTACAACACTTGATGCTCACACCCCTGGCACTACTACAACACTTGACGCTCACACCCCTGGCACTACTACAACACTTGACGCTCACACCCCTGGCACTACTATAACACTTGACGCTCACACCCCTGGCACTACTATAACACTTGATGTTCACACCCCTGGCACTACTACAACACTTGACGCTCACACCCCTGGCACTACTATAACACTTGATGCTCACACCCCTGGCACTACTATAACACTTGATGTTCACACCCCTGGCACTACTATAACACTTGATCCTCACACCCCTGGCACTACTATAACACTTGACGCTCTATTGGATGCTTCTAGTTGTACTACATCACAATTTGAATATTCGTTGTGTTGCCATGAAACGTTACCCGACCTCCGACCTCTCAATCTTCTTCTTCAACTAGAACGCTTTTAATATCACCAATTTTTTAAAATTTTCTTTCTAGTATTAATATATTTTCCGTATAAAAGGGTTTTAAACGCAACGCGTTAGGATACTTAAAAATGCTTCATGGAACGAAATTAATTTTCAACCCAGATATCGGTTATCTTTTCCATTCGTAAATTTATGATGGGAACCTTAAACACGAGGTTGGTGTTAGTTTAGAGTTTAAGAGATACGGCGCCTTGCGTTGAATTATTTATAACAAGTGTGTCGACTGACGACATCGACATTAGTGCTCCAACGATAGATACAGATCTCAACGGCCAAAACATTATTTAATTAGCACACACAATGGCGTCGTCTTAACGAGTGCTTTTTAAACCTTCACGGGTGCCACGGACCTTCAGGTATCACCCACGTTGCAATATGGACCCGGGGTCTAATTTGATAATGAGTCACCAGTGACCTCCACTGACCCTTGAGTAACCACTGCGGGTCAAATTTGTTATCTCAGTTTTGACCCACTTCCTAATCTCCTATTGAGATGGAACTTTTCCCCCTCACCAACCCTCAATGAGAATACAAACAAGCCGTAAGTAACGATAAATATATGATTATGGAGAGTAAAAAAGTATTTTTAAAAAAGAAACAGTGTCAAAAATACTTTAAAAACAACAAAACAAACCCTTTTCCAAAAATGTAATACAAATTATAAAATAAATGTTCCCCAAAACTTCAGAGTTCTCAAAGTCATAGGACTAAAAAAAATGCGTAGGACGCCCATGAACCCAATGTTCTCAGCAAATCGCAAAGACACGCACGCAGCGGTATCGCTAACTCCATTCCACTCGTCAAGATCACGACCAATGGAAGCATTACAACGGTACGGAAGGGCAATGGTGGGAACTTACATCTCCCCGACTAGATAATATGTATCATAACAATTGCGTCACCCAACACTTGCATGCAGCGGTGCAGTCGTAAGCATGTGTCCGACATTGTAGTTGCCAAGTCGTACGACATCATTGTATTTCATGGGCGCCCCTCGCCCAAGTCTCTAAGACATCATTGTATTTCATGGGCGCCCCTCGCCCAAGTCTCTAAGACATCATTGTATTTCATGGGCGCCCCTCGCCCAAGTCTCTAAGACATCATTGTATTTCATGGGCGCCCCTCGCCCAAGTCTCTAAGACATCATTGTATTTCATGGGCGCCCCTCGCCCAAGTCTCTAAGACATCATTGTATTTCATGGGCGCCCCTCGCCCAAGTCTCTAAGACATCATTGTATTTCATGGGCGCCCCTCGCCCAAGTCTCTAAGACATCATTGTATTTCATGGGCGCCCCTCGCCCAAGTCTCTAAGACAGTAAATTAAAATCGCTGAGCTTTTTATTCCATAAATGTTTAAAGGCCGTGATCGTCTCTTTTCGACGATCTGCACAGAATGGTTTACACAGAATGGTTTACACAGAATGGTTTACACAGAATGGTTTACACAGAATGGTTTACACAGAATGGTCTGCACAGAATGGTTTACACAGAATGGTTTACACAGAATGGTTTACACAGAATGGTTTACACAGAATGGTTTACACAGAATGGTTTACACAGAATGGTTTACACAGAATGGTTTACACAGAATGGTTTACACAGAATGGTCTGCACAGAATGGTTTACACAGAATGGTTTACACAGAATGGTCTGCACAGAATGGTTTACACAGAATGGTTTACACAGAATGGTTTACACAGAATGGTCTGCACAGAATGGTTTACACAGAATGGTTTACACAGAAAGGTCTGCACAGAATGGTTTGCGGATATATTGAGTTTTTTAGTTTTTGTTTCAAGAGAGGAATTCAACTGCTACCCAAACAATCAACATGCAAGAGAATGAGCTCCACTTCCTGTGACCCCCGGCAGGAGAAATGGGAACATCACCAGTGATCAGGACCGAAGATATTGGAATGTTCCCTCTGACCAGGCTAGGGAAAATGTTATGTTCCCTGTGACCTGCCTGGGGATATTTGAATGTTCCCTGTGACTCACACAAGAGATATTGGAATGTTCCCTCTGAACAGACCAAGGAGAGTGGAATGTTCCTTGTGACCTGGCTGGGGAGAATGGAATTTTCCATATATATGACATGGCTCATGGGGAGAATGGAATGTTCCCTGTGACCTGGTTGGGGAGAATTGAATGTTCCCTGTGACCTGGCTGGGGAGAATGAAATGTTCCCTGTGACCTGGCTGGTGAGAATGGAATGTTCCCTGTGGCCTGGCTGGGGAGATTGGAACGTTCCATGTTAAAGACCGAGTTTGGGGCTCAGGATCTTCCCATGAATCGTTACTGAATGTTACTTGAGGAGTTTGTAACACTGACCAGTTTTATTGGCACCTGATCATTTGGTGTTAATTGACTGTTGTTTTTTCTTTCTACTATTTTTGTAAGTATTTGACAAGTGCCTGTGGCACTATTAGCAAACCACACCTTCCCTAACCTCATCTTTAAAAAAGAAAAGTAAGGGGGGGGGGGCGGGAGGTAGGCAAAAAGGGAAGTGTGCTGCTGTTGAATGGGTAGAGTTCTCTCAACACTGTTGAGGTATTTGCAACTATACTTGATGAATTGCTACAAGAAATGTTTGGAATATTCAAAAGGTTTCCATGGACCATTTTTGCATTTTCCAGTTAATTGTAACCTCTTGTAAAACAACTTTCATTGCTAGTAAATATATTGCCTCAGTGAATGGATTCATTTAATATTTAAAAAAAAAACAATAATAAATTAAGAAATAAATTGACTTTTCATATTCATAGAATCACTAGCGTTGTCAGTTATGTGGCTAGAACTAAGATGTTATTGTCATCAGCCCCCCTCAGCCCCCCCCCCCCCCCTCTTCCGCTTGGCTTATGCCATACAGGCATTCTTGTCCTCCCGGCATTGGTACGGGAAGATAGTCTCGGGGGCCCAGGATAAACACGTGAATCGAGATTCGCATCTCTGGACGGCACTCACGCAGAGGGTGGGGAGGGCGGTGGGGGGTGTTAGCAGTGGGGGGAAACTGACTCTTTTTACACGTCGGTCCCTGGTGCTGGCATGCCGTCACATTATTGCAATAATAAGATGAGTACACGCGGGCACAGGGCCGACTGCAAGATTAGGCAGCAGTGAGGGGGTTTTTGTTGAGAAAACACCAGGCCGCTCGGCGGGGGCCACTGTGGAGCTTTGGCAATACAACCGCTAAACATTTGCCCCCGTGGCAGGCAAACCGTGGGACGTAAACACGCTGGTGATTGGAGAGATTTTCGGCGTCAAATTAGGCTTGTAAATATTTGGCTGTTGAGGGAAGTGCCCCCATTACTTGTATGGTTCACGTCCATAACAGCGGGGAACTGTATAGGCGATAACAGCTGGGAACTTCATAAGCAATAGCAGCAGGGAACTGTATAAGCCAAAGCAGTATGGGACTATATAGTCATATAGCAGCAGGGAAATAGGGCATAACAGCAGGGAATAATGTAGTGAACAGTACAGGATTGACAGCTTGGAAAAATGTAATGGAGAACTGACCATAGGTAGCATGAGAAAATTGTACATGGGTAGCACTACGGCTCTATGGTTTTAATGCAGCATCAGCAGGGAACAGTCAATAGACAAAAGGAAAGTTCCTGGACATGTCGCTACATTAACATTACTTCAACATTACATAAAGTTACTGGACATGTCACTACTTAAACATTACATAAAGTTACTGGACATGTCACTACTTCAACATTACATAAAATTACTGGACATGTCGCTACTTAAACATTACATAAAATTACTGGACATGTCGCTACTTCAACATTACATAAAGTTACTGGACATGTCACTACTTAAACATTACATAAAATTACTGGACATGTCGCTACTTCAACATTACATAAAGTTACTGGACATGTCACTACTTAAACATTACATAAAATTACTGGACATGTCACTACTTCAACATTACATAAAGTTACTGGACATGTCACTACTTAAACATTACATAAAATTACTGGACATGTCACTACTTCAACATTACATAAAGTTACTGGACATGTCGCTACTTCAACATTACATAAAGTTACTGGACATGTCACTACTTAAACATTACATAAAATTACTGGACATGTCGCTACTTAAACATTACATAAAATTACTGGACATGTCACTACTTAAACATTACATAAAGTTACTGGACATGTCATTACTTAAACATTACATAAAGTTACTGGACATGTCACTACTTAAACATTACATAAAATTACTGGACATGTCGCTACTTAAACATTACATAAAGTTACTGGACATGTCATTACTTCAACATTACATAAAGTTACTGGACATGTCACTACTTAAACATTACATAAAATTACTGGACATGTCATTACTTCAACATTACATAAAGTTACTGGACATGTCACTACTTCAACATTACATAAAATAAAATATTGTTTTTAATTTATTTCTTCGAGGAGAGCATACGTCCGAGTAAATTTTCCAGGGACACATATTTATAGTAGTCACTTACCTGAGATCTTGTCCATTATCGTCTGAAGACACATCGTCTATATGGACTTGATCACATTCCTGGAAGACATTTGGAGCAAGAATCAAGTTCACGAACTACTAACATATCCCATGTGACCAGCATCCAATAATAAACAGTTAAGTCCCAGGCGTACATACACTCACATATCCAGTTGGTTACAACGCGTCTGTGCACGATTCGCGTTTTATTGGCCTGTCTTTTGCAGGTGTCAGCCTCTCAAGAAATGTTATTACCAACCATTGCCTTCTTCGTTCTGCAATTAATCTCCACCAAAACCTCCTTGCAATATAATACAATTCTTCCTTGCAAGTTAAAGGAAATTAAAATGTACAATTTCCTATGTGTAGCTTCCATTTAGTCAGTATTGTCAACTACGCCGATTTTCTTGAAAAAAAAAACAACAACATATCTTTCAAGTTTTTTATAATGTTGTGCCCTATGCCTGAAAATTTTCACCATGTCCCAAATTGTGCTAGAAATTCCAAATTTTGCCCTATGTCCGAAATTGTGCCAGAAATTCCAACGTTTGCATCATGTCCCAAATGGTGTACGAAATTCTAAACGTTGCCCTGTGTCCCAAATTGTGCCAGAAATTCCAAATTTTGCCATGTCCCAAATTGACCCAGAAATTCCAAATTTTGCCCTATGTCCGAAATTGTGACAGAAATTCCAACGTTTGCACCATGTCCCAATTTGTGCACGAAATTCAACAC
Organism: Omphiscola glabra; assembly: GCA_964017045.1. Taxonomy (NCBI): domain Eukaryota; kingdom Metazoa; phylum Mollusca; class Gastropoda; family Lymnaeidae; genus Omphiscola; species Omphiscola glabra. The sequence continues at coordinate 38,603,734 of OZ024796.1, forward strand.
TATGTCCCAAATTGTGCACGAAATTCCAAATTTTGCAATGTCCCAAATTGTGCCAGAAATTCCAAATTTTGCCCTATGTCCCAAATTTTGCCAGAAATTCCACATTTTGCCCCATGATCTAGCCTTGACTGACGACATCCGATAGCTTTTGCCCACGTCTTATCATTAACATTAAAGAGAAATAACCCATTAAAAAAAGCTATTTAATTCAAGCACCAGATTTCGTATTTTTTTACTAGTCTTTATTCATGACCGGGGGAGGACGGATGTGCGAATGCATTTAGGAAGATTCTCCCGCGCTTGTCAAATCAATCAACTGACCCCCAGTCCTCGCGGCTCCGTCAGACACCCGTGTCCACAAAAGACCGATACTAAATAAGCACTACTCATGCAGACACGAAAATCTCATTATTAAAAAAGAATTTGCCGGCTCTCGACTCGCGCTCGGGGCTCCACCCGTGTAAGCCGTGTTTGCTCTGGCGGCCTTAATAAGTTGGGGGCCATGGCTAGTCATGGCCCGGGCCAGGCCCGCCGGCGCTCCCCGGACAAACACGCGTCCTGGGGTGTGCAGTCGACTCACGGGCAAACATCGGAGGTTCGTCGCACACGAAAGTGCGCGTCTGTCAATTAGATAGTCAACACTACCATGGGGATTTAGCCCCCCCCTCCATCCCCTCGTGGACCGGTGGTGGGGGTGGAACCGTGGAGCCGATGTCAATGGAGGCCCCTGCATTGATCTGAGGTGAGACACGAATCTTGGTTGGAAATTATTGTTATTAACGCAAGCACAAAAAAAAATAATTGGAGTGGGCGGATGGAAAGTGTACTGACTGTAGATAAGACATATAATTGTCATTTGTTCGTTTGAACATTGAGTCATACATGATATCCATATGACGAGAGGTCAGTAACCTTGGTGGTATTGTTAACAAATGTTTTTATGATCCCATCAGGAAACCGCTTGCAACGGTGATTTAAAAAAAGGGTAATAATGGGGGAGACTGCAATCAGGTTAGCACAATAGGAAATTAGTAAAACACAGTAAGATTAAAAAAAAACTAGTTGTGTCGTCTCGTGGATAAGAAAGCGCTGGGATCACCATTGCTTCAAAGGACAGACCTCTTAACACGTTCACCCACCGTGGACCATATTGGTGCATGCTAATTATGGGCGTCCCCTCTTCCTATCACCACCTTCCCCCACCACACACACAAACACATCCTCTCCAACAAACGGCTCATACACACACATCTAGTTCACGTGATTAACAATACATACTATTTGTCTCCCCCCCCCCCCTTTTTCAATTCTTCACCTACCTCCAGGTCGTTAAAGAACAGGTGCGTATCAGCCAAGTTGAAGATGATCTCCTCCATTCTTAATCCCATCGACATGCTGCCCTGTGGGTCCTGAGAGTAGACATGAACATATGACGTCATCAATACATTGCAATGGAACTACTGACGCGAATGTCTCTTTTGACATATCAAAGGATGAGTAAAAATGGAAGGGGCGCGTTAAAGATACTTGTATGTACTTTGGTGACGTCGTTTATGTCATAGCAATAGCTCTAAATCCCAGAACAGAACAGGACAGAGCAGACTTTTGTATTGGTTTAGAGATTCAGATAATTTAAAATTAAATTGTGATCAATGTGTTCGACAAAATTCTATTTTTACATTTCAAAGACGAAGAAAAATGTGGTTTTGTTTGTTTGTTTGTTGTTTCCTCGGGGGGGAGGGGGGGCGCTGGGTTTGGGAGGAAGGGGTACACATGAATCTATCCTAACACTATTATATTACAGATTGGATCTTTGGTACTGATTTAAATATATATACAAAAATAATAATATAACTCTATCATGAAAGAAAATGTCGTATTTTGCGTGGTAAAATAGGGCGGTACATAAAAATGTCCATATAGTTTAGGGGTGTGAACAAAACTGAGCAGTAGCATACCTGGGGGGGGGGATGGGTAACCATTGCAGTATACCTTTCATTACTGTTTATAAGGACCTGGGAAATCCCCCCCCCTCCTCCGGCACCACAAATACGCCACTTTATGGGTGGGCGTATTTTTTTTTTTAAGTATAGCAATATCTCAAAATTCAAATGCGTCGCACACCGGAAACTGAAATGTAGATAGTTTCATAACTAATCAACTAATGTATTTAACCTTCTTCCAAAAACAAATTTTAAGTGATGTTGGAGTGGGGTTGGAGTGGAGGTGGGGTGGGGTTGGAGTGGAGGTGGGGTGGGGTTGGAGTAGGGTTGAGGTGGGGGTTGGGTTGAGGTGGAGGTGGGGTTGGAGTGGAGGTGGGGTGGGGTTGAGGTGGAGGTGGGGTTGGAGTGGAGGTGGGGTGGGGTTGGAGTGGAGGTGGGGTGGGGTTTGAGGTGGGGTGGGGTTGGAGTGTGGTTGGAGTGGGGGTGGAGTGGAGGGTGGAGTGAGTTTGGAGTGGGGTTTTAGTGGGGGTGGAGCGGGTGTGTTCATTCTTATGCGGATGACTATATCTTGAAATCCGATGATATTACAGTGGAGACAAAGAGGTTTTCGAGTTTCTTGTAAAATAACTAAATTTGTGTTCTACTACCAGTGTCGGGAGGTACCGTTAAAATTGTGGAATTTCGTTAGAAAAGAAGGCCACCGTTTTGGTTTTTTTTTTTTTTTTCATTTAAAGATACAGTTGAAGGATGAGGATAATGGGTTGATACATATGTATGAGTATAAGTATCTTTATAATAAATAATGTTTGGTACAGATTTCGTGACAAATACATTTCGAGGAAAAAAAAAGAAGAAGAGAGAGGGAGAAAGAAAGGAGAGAGAAAGAGAGAGAGAGAACGAGAGAAAGTGGGAGATTAAGGGAGTGAGAAAGACAGTGAGAAAGCGAGAGACAAAGAGTTCAAAGAGAGAGACAAAAAGATAGAAGAGAGTGAGATAGAGAGTAAGATAGAGAGAAAGAGATTGGGGGGGGGGGGAAAGAAGCGCAATATGCCTTGCACTTGCATCATTACCCGAGTAACACAGGGTCGCATCTTCTAGTACAGCGGTTCTCAGCCTGTGGGTCGCGAAGCCTTTGGGGGGTCGAACGACCCTTTCCCATGGGTCGCCTAGGACCATCGGAAAACAGATATACCCTATAGTTATGAAGTAGCAACGAAAATTATTTTGTGGTGTTTTTTTTTTTTTTTTGGGGGGGGGGGTCGCCATGACATATGCAGACATCAATGCTTACGAATCTCAAATCATCTCGCACCGAAAACCTTGTATACACATCTCTTCATCGACGCCTTCGGTCAGGTGTCTTCGTAATAAAGACAACAGCATAGCCAGAACTTACTCAACGGCGGGGTAGATATCAATACATAAAATACCACAGGGTGTCCGGGGGGGGGGGGGCGTTGTTTGTCTGGCACGTGGAGCAGGGAGATGGTTTGTTTTATTGCAACAACAAATAGCACCCTGTTGGTTATCAGACTTCGCGTGGGTTTTCTGTCAAACGTCAGGGACGAGAAGCAGGTGTTGCCCCCCATCTTCTGTGTTCCACTCCAACAGCCCCCGCCCCACCCCATCTACTCTTACAATCTAACACTGGCGTAACTGTGGGTTTCAATTTATAATCTTTATAGTCAATACTATTTTGGACTCGGGGTCCTCCAGCAACAGATTTAATAAGGACGAGTCTTACACTTAATACTTCGTGAAGACACGTTTTCAAAATGGTTCTCCATAACGTCATTTTTTATATAATTGAATTTATGCTGGATTGATGGACGGTTTATAATGCAAGCCAGAAGCAGTCCATTACAGTCCTGATTTTTCGCAACTCGGCAGTAACATGTACACAAACATGTTACTTGGCATTGATTTACCTTTTCATTGCTTCAGATGAGACCAGCGGTTTTCAACCTGTGGGTCGCAACCCCAGGGGTCGCCAAAGACCTTCGGAAAACACATATACTCTACAGTTGTGAAGAAGCAACGAAAATAATTTTATGGTTGGGGGTCGCGACAACATGGGGAACTGTATTAAAGGGTCGCGGCATGGGGAAGGATGAGAGCCACTGGATTAGACTAACTTGTTGTTTTAAAAAAGTAATTCGCTGTTGCAGTTCAAAATGCCCAAGTGTTGCTGTCACGCACAATTTCAAAAAAGTTTCAAACCTTCGCCCATCTTTTAAACGCGGTCGTCCATTTCGCAGATTTCCCAGGCGGGCCACCAAAATGTGAGTGGACCCAATGTCGTCTGGAGAGAGGCCCGCCACCAGCGTCAGCTGTCCCTGGCCTGATATCTTCATCTGAACTCTGGCCTCCCTGGACACTCATTAATGTGATCATTCCTCCACGGCAGTCGAGTCTCTCCGGGGAAGACGCTGGTTGTCGATGGGAACCGTTTTCAGCAATATGGCCCCGGAGAGGTGACCTGCTTCGTCCACCAGCGGCAATATCAGGGGCCAACTTGGAGTAAAGCCCATACCGTCACTGTCCCATTGAGATCACTGTGGAAGGGAGTAAGCTCGGTAATGGAATCTTCTCCACATATGAAATTTAGGGCTATATGGGACTGTCCGTACTAGACATTTGACTGCGGGGCTATCTATGAATTGACACACGTGCATCAGTACGGGGTTGGATATAAAGGGCTCTTCATTACGTCTTATATGTTTAGCCCTAATGTCCAATATTGACATTAACATGTCAAAAGGTGATATAGGGTACCCTTATTAACAATTATTGCCACAAACATTTTCGTGATGGCTATTGGACTAGTCACAGGTCAAATCAAGCACCCATGAAAGTGAGTTTCAAAAGAATTTTGACACACAAGTATGGATGCTTTGAACGTATTTCCGACCTAGTGTATGACTGGACCGTGTATGACTGGACCTAGTGTATGACTGGACCGTGTATGACTGGACCGTGTATGACTGGACCTAGTGTATGACTGGACCTAGTGTATGACTGGACCTAGTGTATGACTGGACCTAGTGTATGACTGGACCTAGTGTATGACTGGACCGTGTATGACTGGACCTAGTGTATGACTGACCACTGGAGAATGATTATCGAAGTTTGTAATAGGTACACGTGCATGGATATGCAAACGTAATTTAAGATGAACATTTAAGAAGATCTTCATGACTTCTCAAAAGGCGGGCGCTATAGGTGAGAAGAACATATAACATAGGTGAGTAGACCAGAGGGCGTGTGTGAGTAGACCAGAGGGCGTGTGTGAGTAGCACAGAGGACGTGTGTGAGTAGCACAGAGGGCGTGTGTGAGTAGACCAGAGGGCGTGTGTGAGTAGCACAGAGGGCGTGTGTGAGTAGACCAGAAGGCGTGTGTGAGTAGCACAGAGGGCGTGTGAGTAGACCAGAGGGCGTGTGTGAGTAGCACAGAGGGCGTGTGTGAGTAGCACAGAGGGCGTGTGTGAGCAGACCAGAGGACGTGTGTGAGTAGACCAGAGGGCGAGTGTGAGTAGACCAGATGGCGTGTGTGAGTAGACCATATGGCGTGTGTAAATAGACAAGATGACATATGTGAGTAGCACAGAGGGCGTGTGAGAGTAGCACAGAGGGTGTGTGAGAGTAGCACATATGGCGTGAGTGAGTAGCACATCGGGCATGAGTGCGAAACTCAGAGGGTGTGTGTTAGAAGATTAGATGACCTCTATAAGAGGCGCAAAGGGCGTGGGTGAAAAAAAGAACATATGTCATTTCTGAAAAGAATAGCGGGCATATAAAGCAGAGCATATAGCCAGGGTGAGTATAAGAAATGTATCTACAAATATGCGAGATTGCGTTGGTGAGTATAGAACAGACCGCAAGTGTGGAATGAGTGAGAGTGGGTACAGACCAGAGGGCATGTTCGAGTGGACGAAAGGGCGTAATTATGCGAGTAGATGAGAAGCGGTGTGTGGCTCGCAGTGTGTGAGTTGTCGCGACGGGGCGTGTGTGAGCGAAGAAAAATGTCGATGCCCATCCAATATGCCGGCCGCACTAACCAATATCGATCGAGGCCTGTACAAGACCGAGTGTCTCACAGACCGAGTGTCTCACGGACAATCTACAAAGCTTGAAGGGCTTTTTGTTTGAACGTCAAGCGGCAGGATTTGGAAATAAGCGATTTGTGTGCTTAAAGCATTTGCTTAGGGAATGGATTATGCTCGACGCTTGTCTTCACTTTTTTCTAGCCACCCCCCCCCCCTTTTCCCTTTCCGCCGCCACCACCCCCCCCTTCCACGCTTACGTCCCATCCCTCATTTCCGACAACCGTTTTTGTGCCAACATTGTGAGTTTAGGCCGGTACTAGAATGTTTGAGTAATGTCCCCCCCTTCCACTCGAGCGGCTTAGAGGGACGAGGAATTAGTAGCGACGGGCCCCCATGGTACTTATATGGGACCGACTATTTGAATCACTGCAAGGACAACGGAAGCACATGGAGCGTTCAATGGGTCACAGTTTTAAGAACGGGTGAATGAGACAGGTCGGCTGTTGGGAGTCAAAAAACTCAATATACGCGAAAGCACTGCGGGCTGGTGAAACCAGTCGAGTGCATGATGTTACATCTTCCCCCCCCCCCCCCTGGACTGCCATTCGCATCCCTGAACTGGTAGTTCGATCTGCAGATTGTACTCATTTTATAGGGCCTAAATATTAGGCTTTAGTTTGATGTTGGAACATGTCACGAAATGATTCGATCAGTTTGAATGAACTTTGGGGTGGGGGTTGGAGCCTTATAACAAATGCAACTGGAAAAATCATGCTTAACTCTAGATCTTAGTGCAGGTCAGAATTCACCTGACAGACGTTATGAAAGCGACACGAGTGAGATGTAAGGGAAATGTTGAGAAAAAGAATGTGGCACAAGCTTGGAATGTAAAAAAAAACATGACACATCTGAACGGACGTATCGCTCGAAAGCCTTCTACAGCGAATACAAAAAAAAAAAAAAGAACAACAAAACAGACAAAAAAGGGAAAAGTAATTTATCATAAAAGGAGTTGAACTCAAAATCAAAAGGTAAAAATAGAGCGTTTAATTGACTTCCGAGTCTTGTCGGCCGTTAAGCATCGTGTGGTGTCATTCATTCTGAAACGTAGCTGTGACTTAAGGTAATAAAATATATTGGAGGCATGCACTGTGATAGCGTCTGTGGAGCTTTTAATCTTTCGCTTGGAGTGGGGAATGATAAAATGTAAAATATACAAATTGAGAACCAGTAGGGCCATTAGCAGGATCTTGGACAAAATAAGTGTCCCCTCTCCCCATACTCTTCCCCCACCCGGCCACATGTTTTAAGCCTGTCCCTTTTGTCATGTCCAAATCTGACCGCACTTGAATCCTGTATGCTACAACAACAACCCGGCCCACATCCCCCTTGGCCAAACGAACCCCGGGCTAAGGTCTATACATCTTTAAGCTGCCCGTCTGCTAGCATTTCGTGTTGTAGTCAATAAGGAAGCGGCGCGCTGTTTGATTTGGCTCCACGCCATTTTACGCCGACTATTGACTAGCTGGATTGGACCAAATTTGAAGAAGGGCTGCGGAAAAGCCTCACGCCCTAATCTCTCCTGGCAGGATTCAAACCGACATACCGCAGTACGTGCCGTGGCCCCTGGAATAAGGGACTGTGAGATTCGGACCGCAAAAGAGCGGTGGAGATGGTGTTCCGCTCCGGTGTATACTCAAACACCGCAATTGTGTGTGGGTCCGCGGCACTTCGCGGATGGCGGCACATGCATGTTAGACGTGTTGATGGGTTATCTGGATAGGGTGGATAACCCCCCCAAAAAGTGGGGTGGAGGCGCTTCAATTTTTATTTCCACTTATTTGATGGGCTCGTCAGATAAAAATGCCCCCACCCTAACAATGACAAGAGTACAAGGAGAGGGGGTGAGGAAAAAGTCCACACCGAGCATAAAGAGAAGAGTGGTAGCAGGGGTGTCACCACAAACAATACCAGGGGGGAGCGGAGTGAATGTGTTTGCTATCTGCCTTATCCCAGCCTTAAAGAAGGCGTGCCAAAGTCCCCATGTTCCAAACCCCAGCTGTCACACGACCCATTCAAACCCCTTCAGTCGGCAAAGCCGTGTTTATGGCCAGGGCGTGGGCTTTCCGTGGGTTTTCAAGGGTCAGTCCGGTCCGACAATGGCCCCCCCGAGCGGCCCCAACAATGGACTCGCGGGTATAAAAAGAAGTGAATTAACTAACAGTTCGGAATGTTCCGCGGAGTTCTCCCCACACAAAAACCACTTCCGCCATTAACCTCCCGGGTCAACAGCCCCAGAGAAGGGGTTCCTCTTTAATCTAGTCGAGCAGGTCTATATTCGCAAAGTGTTGGCATTCACCCGAGTCAGTCCTAAACTCCACCGCCGTAGGGGGAACTACTCGCAAGACGGTATTGTGGAGGGCGTCGTTTTTTCCTTCCATTTTTTTTTCAAGTGGACGTACTGATGTGGTCAAACTCTGAAAAAAGGCGAAGGTTCACGATCATATAGACCAGTGGTCTGAACCTTCCTAATGCCGCGACCCTTAAATGCAGTTCCTCATGTTATGGTGACCCCCAACCCCAAAATTATTTTCGTTACAGTATATGTGTTTTCCGATGGTCCTAGGCGATCCCTGGGAAAGGGTCATTCGACCTCCAAAGGGCTCGCGACCCACATGTTGAGAACCGCTGACATAGACAGTCAAGTGAAGTGTGGTACGAAAGAGGCTTTACTTTTAACAATTCCGGAAGTCACAATTTTTTTGCGTTTTAAAATGGGGGGGTCCGTTGTTTCCGTCCTAAGTTTAAGAAAGTTAGAAAAGAGAGTTCAGTCGTCTCGTCACGATGATGACAGAAAATGGCCGACATAACATCAATTCATCGTGCAACGATGGTTACCGGAAATTTGATCGAAAGAAATTTCGTCGACAGAAAATTGATCGAACGGAAATTTGATCGAACGGAAATTTGGTAGAATCTTTTTTTCAGTTCACACATTAAAATTTTCGTCAAATTTCTTTTTGAAAGCACTATACTATACAGTAAAATCAAAATAATGCGTTCAAAAAGAAATTTGACGCAAAATTTTAACGTGTAACATAAAAAAAGTTTCGACCAAATTTCCGTCGATCATTTTTCCGTCGACGAAATTTCTTTCGATCAAATTTCCGGATACGTGCAACAATAGCACAGCAAATTGACACGTGCTTCATGACAGGAAAAAAAGAACCAACCCGTCCATGAAATTAGTCATGCGACCAGGATACGCCGAGGTGGCACAAGGAACCATAAGGATGGTAACACAAGGAACCATAAGGATGGTAACACAAGGAACCATAAGGATGGTAACACAAGGAACCATAAAGATGGTAACACAAGGAACCATAAAGATGGTAACACAGACGAACTTAAACGACCTTGGAAGGAAAGAGACACGTCTAGGTCATCTCTGGTGTCGGTTTCAAGACCAAATCCGCCAATTAAAGAAAACAAAAGACAATCACATACACATATATGTTTTAAATGTGTCTGTCTAATCACACACATATGTTTTTCTTGTGTTGCGTGTGCCCAGTTCACACACATATATGTTTTTCTTGTGTATTTGGTTCACACACATATGTTTTTCTTGTCTGTGTCCAGTTCACACACATACATGTGTTTCTTGTGTGTGTCCAGTTCACACACATGTTTTTCTTGTGTTTGTACAGTTCACACACATACATGTTTTCTTGTGTGTGTCTGGTTCACACACATATGTTTTTCTTGTGTGTGTCCAGTTCACACACATATATGTTTTTCTTGTGTGTGTCCAGTTCACACACATATATGTTTTTCTTGTGTGTGTCTAGTTCACACACATATATGCTTTTCTTGTGTGTGTCCAGTTCACACACATGTTTTTCTTGTGCGTGTCCAGATCACACACATATATGTTTTTCTTGTGTGTGTCCAGTTCATACACATGTTTTTCTTGTGTGTGTCCAGATCAAACACATATATGTTTTTCTTGTGTGTGTCCAGTTCACACACACATATATGTTTTTCTTGTGTGTTTCTAGTTCACACACATATATGTTTTTCTTGTGTGTGTCTAGTTCACACACATATACGCTTTTCTTGTGTGTGTCCAGTTCACACACATATATGTTTTTCTTGTGTGTGTCCAGTTCACACACATATATGTTTTTCTTGTGTGTGTCCAGTTCACACGCATATGTTTTTCTTGTGTGTGTCCAGTTCACACACACTCCAAAAGACTCTACGCTCCCGTTGATTTCCAACGCTGTCTGACCGCTAACCACGACAGGCGTCCCGCAAGTCCAAGCGGAGAGAGAGCCCCGTGTTTGTGTTTGAAACGGCCCGGTTAATGCCATCAAATTAAAATCCCCGGGCTTCGCGGGGCATTCATGTTTAAGTTACGATTGCCGGTGCCATAAAGCGGCCAGGGCGGAGGGGAGGGGAGGATCAAGAAATAACAAGGCCGGGGTATTTATTTTAAAATTACCCCCGAAAGCCCCAAGGCCCGACCACTGGCGAAAAATCGACTTCAAGCTGGCGAAATTGCAGTTGTTTCCCATTAAAAAGTAAAAAAAAAGATAAAAAAATCCGGTTCATTACTGCGGAAGACGGCGCCAAGGTTCCGTGATAACGCGTTAGAAAATGTAAAGAAAACAAGAGTTGGAGGCTGACGGGCCGTACCATCTGGCGGGGGGTCACAGGTTAGGCCACTCAAGTGATTACTTTAACACAGGGCCCAAGAGCAGAGCAGAGACTTGACATTGATAATATAGCGCCAAGTGGAGCCGTGTTCATCTGGTTAATACGGGAGCTCATGTGCTAAAAAAAAATATTTAAAAAAAGCATCAGAGGGTTGCCCAGCCGGCTTATCGTAGTGTTGCCCAGCCGGCTTATATCGTAGTGTTGCCCAGCCGGCTTATATCGTAGTGTTGCCCAGCCGGCTTATATCGTAGTGTTGCCCAGCCGGCTTATATCGTAGTGTTGCCCAGCCGGCTTATATCGTAGTGTTGCCCAGCCGGCTTATATCGTAGTGTTGCCCAGCCGGCTTATATCGTAGTGTTGCCCAGCCGGCTTATATCGTAGTGTTGCCCAGCCGGCTTATATCGTAGTGTTGCCCAGCCGGCTTATATCGTAGTGTTGCCCAGCCGGCTTATATCGTAGTGTTGCCCAGCCGGCTTATCGTAGTGTTGCTCAGTCGGCTTATCGTAGTGTTGCTCAGCCGGCTTATCGTAGTGTTGCTCAGCCGGCTTATCGTAGTGTTGCTCAGCCGGCTTATCGTAGTGTTGCTCAGCCGGCTTATCGTAGGGTTGCCCAGTCGGCTTATCGTAGTGTTGCTCAGCCGGCTTATCGTAGTGTTGCTCAGCCGGCTTATCGTAGTGTTGCTCAGCCGGCTTATCGTAGTGTTGTTCAGCCGGCTTATCGTAGGGTTGCCCAGCCGGCTTATCGTAGGGTTGCCCAGCCGGCTTATCGTAGGGTTGCCCAGTCGGCTTATCGTAGTGTTGCCCATCCGGCTTATCGTAGGGTTTCCCAGCCGGCTTATCGTAAGGTTGCCCAGCCGGCTTATCGTAATGTTTCCCAGCCGGCTTGTCGTGGTCAAGTGAGAATAACGATTTAGCAACAGTAAAGAAGATTTAGTTTCATGGAAGGAAAAAAAAAAGAATGTGTATTAAAGAAGCAATTGGTATAATCTTGGAAAAATATTGTTTCTGTTAAGATTTAAAAAAAAATATTCTTACATTTAAAACATAAAGTTTAGACAGTTCTGATTTTTTTTTATATCGTCCTTTTTTTGTTTTGTCTGATTCTTCTTAATACCGTTTATGAACACAGGTTGGCGTGAAAGGGTTAAGGGTTTCACTTAAACACAGCTCTTAGTTCGCCCGAGGCACATCCTATTTGATATGTCTGAGCGGATGCTGCTGGCAATCTGCCACCGATATACCAAAATAATACAGATTTTAAAAAAAAAAAATGGTCTATAAAAATGGCCACCCCAGATGAAGAGTTGAACCGATTTAAAGTCATTTTACGATAATAAAGAGTTTTACAGTATTTAAACCAAAAGTGAAACCGTCCTGTCCCTTTCATTACAATGTCCTCTTAATTATGAATACAAAAAAAAAAAAAAGGGGGGGGGGGACAACTGTTCACAAACCAATACACAACACTTCCCCGGGTTTGATCCGACATTCCAGCCTGATAGGTGTCTGCTTCCGGCCTCGGCGCTCGCCAAGACACTTTGATTCGACAGCAATCGGACAACATTACGGGAACGTCCTCCGTTGAAACGGTGGACAGATGGGGACCTTCACGGCCGACGGGGCATCAAAGCCAACGCTGTCACTGAAGGCATCGCCAACCTTTAACTCCCAGCCACCACGGTTCCTTCCCCACCCCCCTCAGTCCGCTAGACACCAGCAGTAACCATCCGTCAGGAGGGTTTCGTTAATTGGAACCAGCGCCATTCCCCGAGAGAGCAGCCCGCCATTTAACTGCAAATGTTTGCAATAATTAGCAAATCGTTTCCGTTGTACGGGTCCCCCCCCCCCCCCCCCCCCAACCAAACTCTGGCAGCCGGCCCGTCCAAGGCAATTTTCAGGAACGAGCCTGGGGATTTCACGGGGGGGGGGGGGGGGGGGAACTCTGACACAAGCCAGCTCCTTCCAGCGGTGACCCGTGGAGGTATTCTACGGCCCATCGTCAATGGCCCCGACCCCGGTGCGGGAGCTCCAGGGAATCTTGACCCCCCATCCCTCCCACCCCCAGAGGGCACACAGAGCCCGAACAAAGTTGTCCCAGGTTTAATTTCACAAGCATCGTGCCATCCTTTCGTTAGCGTTCATATTGGAAGTCTCGTAGGTATGAATGCGTGGCAGCTCTCTCTAGAACTTATACCGTATACTTATGCACAAGCAACTAAATCATAGCTGTGCATTGATAAAACTACAAAGAAACAAGCCAATTGTTCACCATAAGTTGCATGGACGCTTAATCAAAGATGCAGCAAAAAAATGAATGAAATATTCCAACTTAAAAAAAAAAAAAACTTTTCAAAATTTTTTGGGGTTATATATATGACATATATGATATATATATATATCACTTTACTTTGTACTGCCGATGACAGACAGTCCGATGTGACGTTCGACAGATTTAGCGTTCATCGTCCGTGCGTCTTACGTCTTCAGCTCTAATCTGGCTTCACGCCCACAGCGTGCATGACAAAGCTGTTCAGCTTCACGCCCCCCACCCCCTTCCTCTCCGTGGGCGGACATGTCGAAGAAGCATGCATCCATCATAACTCAAACCGACTCTGACATCCAAACTTGGGGGGGGGGGGGGGCACGTTAACAAAACAAAACGAGAGCCTTCATGACCTGACATGTCACAACTGCGCCCGTGTCACTTCCACTGACCTACTTCATAACACGCAATGGCAGCCGGCCCCGCAGACCGCAGATTCGTTCAACAAAATAGAAGAAATTCAACTCAGTCAATTTCACACTCTCCTCAAGCGAGCGTCGGTTGCTCCAACTAGGACTCGAACTTAACGTCATGGAAAGGTTATAAGCAATTGACCATTATTACATTGTAGAAGATGACAGCTAAAAGCGTAATTGAAAGCTCCATTTTGTATTTAAAATTAGTAAACCTTTTTTTTAAATTATTGTTTTATTTTTTATACAAACCTTCGATATAAAATAAGATAAGATTTTGTTGAATATATTGAATGGTCCAAATGAGTGAAAAATGTGTTTCAAAGAAATTGTATGCAATCATTTTCAGGATGTGGATAAACATTCTGATGAACAAACTTTTAAGCGATTCAAATGACAACCACCCCCCACCCACAAACTTGTTTTTTCTTCCCTTTTTTTTTCCAATACGGCCGACCTGTGGCATAAATAAATGAATAAATATATGTTTGAAGCTCCAGTTCCATAAATCTTTCGTGTGCAGCTGTGTGGAGTTCGGTCACTTTAGACAGCGGGGCAGACATGTTTGCTAATATTATCTCTCTTTCTATATCCTTCTATGTCCTTCCATATCCTTCTGTATATTACTATATCATTGTATATCCTTCTATACCTTTCTATATCCTTTTTATCTCTCTGTATATTTCTGTTTCTTTCTACATCCTTCTATATCCTTCTACATCGTTCTATATATTTCTATATCCTTCTATACATGTCTATATCCCATATCGTTATATATCCTGCATCTTTATATCTCCTGCATTTTTCCTCGTGGGGCAAGCAAGTCAGAATGAAACCATGGAACCGATAGACTACTATAGGAACTACATTTTGGCACAGGGTAGACCTAGTGATCATAGTGACATAGCACTATTACCGGAGTCCGGCTTCTGTGCAGCAAATGTGACGTCATTCATCCGTTTAGATGTGGTGGATGGCACCCCACCCAATGCGTATATCACATCCCTAATTCGACAATGACATAGTTTAACCCCCCCCCCCCCCACCCCAGCCACGGCTTGGTTGGTTGGAAAAAAGCTGCTAGTTGCGCGGCAAAACGAACACACGTGTCCCTGATGTAACAAACAGCCAGGGTTATAACCATAACATATTCACCGCTAACTTAATTTCGCGCCCCCCCCCCCCTCTTTTTTTTCTGTAATTTCGAACGTCGGACAAATCCATGTATAATTTAATATATTCAAGCCACGCCGTTTGCTAAATCCCTCGACTGGAATAGGGTTAGAAGAAAATGGGTTTTGGGGGGGGGGGGGGGGGGGAGAAATGTAAATACGGTTTTCCGCCTATTCCGTTCCCGAACCCGTTAAAACACAATAACTTGACGCAAGCATTGTTATCGCTAATGTACCCTGACCACAGTTTGTAGATGCTGGAGTCGACATCACTTCCATCCACGGCCCCCTCCACCCCTTCCCCCCCCCTTGCGCCTGTCCCGGAGCGACTGGTCGTAAAAGGCCTTCCGCTAGCCTCAGCCAGCGCAAGCTAACAACATGTAACCCTACACCTTTCCTCCTCCTCTCATTTCCTCTCCATCCATTCATTCCTCGGTCCTTTCTTTCCCTCCCTCCCTCCCCCTCCCTTCATCTGCCCCCGCCCCGAGCTCTCTAATCGATATTAGGGGATGGCAGCGTAGCTAGTCTGAAAGGCCAAGTCATTATGATTTATTTCCGCAGTGGTTAGATGGACCCACATCTCACGTTTTTATCATCTTTTTTACATTAATTTCCATTTTCATACGTTCCTTTGACAACAACAAAATCAAAATAAACCACATATCCATACAAATGCAAATATCTCAAAATCTCAACATATCCTGTTAGTCACTAAGAAAAGCTGTTGAATCACAATTTGGCCCATCTTAATCTTCATTCAGAAGCACAACTATTTCTCAACTTTGGTTCATTTAAATTTATATGCGTAGGAAAGTGCTTGAAGTTCATTGCCACTCAATGTAGTAGTTGCCCACAAAGTGTGTAAGGAGTTGCCCACAAAGTCAAAGTGTGTAAGGAGTTGCCCACAAAGTGTGTAAGTAGTTGCCTACAAAGTGTGTAAGGAGTTGCCAACAGAGTGTGTAAGGAGTTTCCCACAAAATGTGTAAGTGGTTTCCAACAAAGTGTGTAAGGACACTGCATCGCCTGACGCGAGTATTGGTATGGGACTGATGCCCCAATCTCCCATAGGATACCAATCCCAATCAAAGGTATAGCATGTACGACAACCAATGGTTATGTTACCATACTTTTTAAAAGAGTGTTGGGATGATAACGGCAATGCCAATACGAATGTTTCTAATGGATGATCATCGCCACCTTTTGTTACATCAAATAGAGTACACATTTTTATATGCAGTACGAATTGTTGTATCATAATATGGAGTACACATTGTTATCATACGGACCACAGATTTTTATAACATACAGAGTACAAAGTGATCATCTGTTTTTTTTTCTTCCAAACAATATCTTTTGAAATATGGCATGTAAACTAGAGTGTGCTGGTAGCTTGACCTCTCCCCCCCACCCCGCACCACTTGTGACGACAAAGGGCAACACCCTCCACACTTTGGGAGTACGAAGTTGCACCAACATTTTCAAGACGTTCATTTATTGACGTGCATTTCTTTTAATGGAGTGAGTGTTTTTGTTGTTGTTTTTTTTGGAGGGGGGGGGGGTATTGCTCTTTGTACGTAGCACCAAAGGGGGAAAAAATCTAAATTAGAATTTAATGATTTTTTGGCATCATTCTGGTCGCTGACGTGTAACACACACACAAACACACACACAAAATACTTTGGAAACAAAACGCTTGACTTACTGCAGGGATGTTAAAATAACCTTTTCCCCCCAGGTGTTTCGGTTCATTCGACCATAGCGTTATTGTCCCTCACTCTCGATTCTCACCACTGGGACCAGACGATCTGAGACAGACAGACGGACCAATCGAGTGCCGCGAAGCACACGACAGATGCTTGTGACGCCACTACGCATCTTTCCATTGTAAACTCTGGCTGATCTGGGTTTTTTTTTTTTAAAAAGGAAATAAAACAAAAGTCTACCGCCTTCGTCGTTGCTAACAACATGTTTATGTCAACGCGATCAAGATGATAACGTCACAATAAAGAAATAAGGATTTCCTAGTCCAACGTGTACATACCAAACATCAACTGTTCCACTGCATTCATTTTAAAATGTTCGAATTCGTTAATAATAATTTTTTTTGGTTGGGGGGGGGGGGGGGGGGGGGTGTAATCGGGGTGATTGTGCAAAGTACAATGTTACGTGACCTGATGTGTAAGCCGGTTACCAGAAATTTTTTTGAAAGAAATTTCGTCGACGGAAATTTGATCGAACGGAAATTTGGTCGAATATATTTTTTCAGGTCACACGTTAAAACTGTCGTCAAATTTCTTTGTGAACGCACTATACTATATATCAAAACAAAATATTGCATTCAAAAAGAAATTTGACGCAAACTTTTAACGTGTGAACTAACAAAAAAGATTCGACCAAATGTCCGTTGGATCAAATTTACGTCGACCAATTTTCCGTCGTAGAAATTTCTTTCAAACAAATTTGCGGATACGGTGTAAGCCCCTACTTTTTCTATGTTAAAAACAAGAGACCTATAGATTATTTGCCTCGCTTCTCCTATAATAAAAATCAAATAAATCATTCGCCCCCACGATTAAACTACTACGTTGCATCCAAAATAAAATACGTCATGTTTGCGCATGCGTATACGCTTATGTCGGCAATAACTGAAATATTGCATACGAATAAAAAAAATTCCCCATGAAACACTGGAATGTATACAACTAAATCCATTTCATTGCGAACATAGGGAGGACATTTGAACAAGACAACAAACCAATCATTTCTATGGCCTGCATTGGTGGATTTGTATGTTGAGATAATTTATTGGGGGTGGGATGAGAGTATGACATATAGAGAGAATGAGAGAGGGAAAGATAGAGACAGAATGAGATAGAGAGAGAGAGGGACTACGAGAGAGAAAGGCAGAGAAATGAGAGAGACAGAGAGAGACAGAGAAATGAGAGAGAGTGGGAAGAAAGAGAGAGTGACGAAAAGATTGAGACATAATGAGAAATGGAGATAGAGAGGGATACAAAAAGAGAGGGAGAGAGACGAAAAGAGAGAGAGAGATGAGATGCGAGACAGGGACAAAGAGAAAGGCAATGAGAGAAAGAGAGAGAGTGAGCAGAGACAGGATACATAATGTTGATACTGGGAGGTGCCACAGGCAGTCCATCAATGTATGAGAACTCAGGGAAGATTGGGGGAGAGAGAGAGAGACGGAGGGAGCGGAACGGAGGGGGGAGACGGAGCGAGAGAGAGGGAGAAAATAGGAGCAATGGGAGATGGATATAAGGAGACGAGAGAGAGAGAGAGAAGGTGGAATGTGAAACTGGGAGGAGCCACTGAGGGAAGCAGTCCATCAATGATCAATGTAGACAGAGGGAGAGAAAGAGAGCGAGAGAGAAAGAGAGCGAGAGAGAAGGTGGAATGGGAAACTGGGAGGAGCCACTGAGTGAAGCAGTCCATCAATGTAGGAGAGCTCTGGGGAGGAATAGTCCGTGAAACACGAGCGCCTTCACGGGGCGACCCACGTGACATATTCATTTCCTTGCTCATTTCCTAGCATCTATTTCAGGAGCCCCGCACGGCGCTTAAAAGGCCCTCTGGGGGTTAGGCCGACATGCGTAGGGCCCCCAGCCTTCACTCAGGACGGGATTTGTCATTATTACACGAACAATGCAACAGACCCCTTCCTCCAACCCCCCCCCCCCTCCCCACCCCGCTTTATTTTGATTTTCGTATCTATCGTGGATATATTTGTGTTTACGTTAAAATGGTGTATGGATGTATTTTATGTGTGAGTATTATAGAGAGTTATGAGTGTAGAAGGCGGGGTTGTGGTTAGGGTTATGAATGTAGAATGTGGGTTGTGGTTAGGGTTATGAGTGTAGAAGGCGGGGTTGTGGTTAGGATTAGGAGTGTAGAAAGCGGGGTTGTGGTTAGGGTTAGGAGTGTAGAAGGCGGGCTTGTGGTTAGGGTTACGAGTGTAGAAGGCGGGGTTGTGGTTAGGGTTAGGGGTGTAGAAGGCGGGGTTGTGGTTAGGGTTAGGAGTGTAGAAAGCGGGTTTGTGGTTAGGGTTAGGAGTGTAGAAGGCGGGGTTGTGGTTAGGATTTGGAGTGCAGAAAGCAGGTTTGTGGTTAGGATTAGGAGTGTAGAAGGCGGGTTTGTGAGGGAAAAGGTGGGATAAATAATAATAATAAAATTGTCTTTTTAAACTAAATGCCTAAAATGATTAGAACATTCAGAACAATTGTGTTCATGGTGTATCTTTAAACAACAACCGCAAATATGAAGCAAGAGATTGAAATCTATGTTATCTTTCTTGGATATATAAATTTTTTTATTTTTTTTTAAACGCCTGCTAAGGCGGAAAATATCCTATTGTCCCATCATCAAGTAATGTCGCAAAAAAGGAGAATATCCTATTGTCCCATCATCAAGTAGTGTCGCAAAGAAGGAGAATATCCTATTGTCCCATCATCAAGTAGTGTCGCAAAGAAGGAGAATATCCTATTGTCCCATCATCAAGTAGTGTCGCAAAGAAGGAGAATATCCTATTGTCCCATCATCAAGTAGTGTCGCAAAGACGGAGAATATCCTATTGTCCCATCATCAAGTAGTGTCGCAAAGAAGGAGAATATCCTGTTGTCCCATCATCAAGTAGTGTCGCAAAGAAGGAGAATATCATATTGTCCCATCATCAAGTAGTGTCGCAAAGACGGAGAATATCCTATTATCCCATCATCAAGTAGTGTCGCAAAGACGGAGAATATCCTATTGTCCCATCATCAAGTAGTGTCGCAAAGAAGGAGAATATCCTATTGTCCCATCATCAAGTAGTGTCGCAAAGAAGGAGAATATCCTATTGTCCCATCATCCATGCCGTAGTGTCGCGCAAACAAAAACACACACACCGAAAAGAAAAATCAAAAGGCAAATGGCTTAGATTAGAAAGAACGGCGCTGCGCGGTAGTTTGTTTGTTACTTCGAAGATCAGCCAACGAGTCACACGCAAAACAAAATACAAACAAATTAAATGGATGTATTATATTGAAGGATTGATGGCAGAAAATCAACAGTCTGTATCCAATCCGGAGTCGGATACATTTTTTTTATGATTCGCATTCAAACATAAGATAACACTTGAACTAATTTACTAACACAATTTAGGAAAGGATTATGTATGATTGGTAGGCTGAAACCTCATACTTATTTTAACAAAGTCGTGGACGGACTGTAACTGGCCACAGTTGGTGCTCAGCCAAGCGTTGGTCCCCAGCCAAGCGTTTGTCCCCTGCCAAGCGATGGTGCCCAGCCAAGTGTTGGTCCCCAGCCAAGCGTATGTCCCCTGCCAAGCGATGGTGCCCAGCCAAGTGTTGGTGCCCAGCCAAGTGTTGGTCCCCAGCCAAGTGTTGGTCTACAGCCACGTGTTGGTCCCCAGCCAAGTGTTGGTCAACAGCCAAGTGTTGGTCCCCAGCCAAGCGTTGGTGCCCAGTCAAGCGTTGGTGCCCAGCCAAGTGTTGGTGCCCAGCCAAGTGTTGGTCTACAGCCACGTGTTGGTCCCCAGCCAAGTGTTGGTCCCCAGCCAAGTGTTGGTCCCCAGCCAAGTGTTGGTCTACAGCCACGTGTTGGTCCCCAGCCAAGTGTTGGTCCCCAGCCAAGTGTTGGTCCCCAGCCAAGTGTTGGTCCCCAGCCAAGCGTTGGTGCCCAGTCAAGCGTTGGTGCCCAGCCAAGTGTTGGTCCCCAGCCATGTGTTGGTCCTCAGCCAAGCGTTGGTGCCCAGTCAAGTGTTGGTCCCCAGCCAAGTGTTGGTCCCCAGCCAAGTGTTGGTCCCCAGCCAAGTGTTGGTTACCAGACCCGCGCCACAGTCGTAAACAAACTAAATAACACCCGACTCCGGAGCAAAAGCTCCAAAATAGTGTCAAATTCATAACATTGTGTAGACACATGACGTCATAGAACCCATTTCTCCTTACTATTATTATCATCCGAAGTCCATTCACATCTCTGCAACAGAAACTAATGTGATGCTAAATCTGGTGGGGCACGGACGCCACGACCCCGGGCAGACTGAAAGGTTCAGGTGAATAAAAAGAAGACCCTATTCTGGAGCCTGGGGTAGTCCTCGAAACGTAAGTCCGGTCGGTCGTTGGTAACTCCCTGGCAACACGTGCCGAGCCTCACGTCATGTTTATACCAGACGGGGGGAGATAATGGCACTCGCGAAATGGCAACAGTGTATCGGCGGGTGATGGCCACGTGAGATAGGTCCAGTCATATACAGGCAGACTCTAACGCGCAACGTCTTCTTGTCGCGGCCTTTTGTTTCTACCGGAGATAGAAAGACCTCGCGCATCAATCAAAACAAAGAACGGATTTTTACACGCGGAAGACCGTGTTGGGGTGAAAGCACAGGCGTGTGATAACAGAAGGAATAACATAACAGACAAAGACGAGGGTTTTTTTTTGGGGGGGGGGGGGGGGGCACCTGACATTATGACTACAAATAATCGCGGACACAAACAGAAATGTGAGCAGTGCCAAAATGTAGAGTAGAAATACTGACACGACAAGAGAAAGTATGGACATGACAAGAAAAAGTATAGAAATGACAAGAAAAAATACTGATCTGACACAAAAAGTACTGACATGACAAGAAAAAATACTGATCTGACACAAAAAGTACTGACATGACAAGAAAAAATACTGATCTGACACAAAAAGTACTGACATGACAAGAAAAAGTACTGATCTGACACAAAAAAGTACTGACATGACAAGAAAAAATACTGATCTGACACAAAAAGTACTGACATGACAAGAAAAAGTATTGACATGACAAGAAAAAGTAATGACATGACAAGAAAAAGTATTGACATGACAAGAAAAAGTAATGACATGACAAGAAAAAATACTGACATGACAAGAAAAAGTACTGATATGACAAAAAAAAGTACTGACATGACAAGAAAACGTACTGATATGACAAAAAAAAGTACTGACATGACAAGAAAAAATACTGATCTGACACAAAAAAGTATTGACATGACAAGAAAAAAGTACTGACATGACAAGAAAAAAGTACTGACATGACCAAAAAAAAGTACTGACATGACAAGAAAAAGTACTGATATGACAAAAAAAAGTATTGACATGACAAGAAAAAGTACTGATATGACAAAAAAAAGTACTGACATGACAAGAAAAAAGTACTGACATGACTAAAAAAAAGTACTGACATGACAAGAAAAAGTACTGAGACATGACGAGATAAAGTACTGAGACATGACAAGATAAAGTACTGAGACATGACGAGATAAAGTACTGAGACTTGACGAGAAAAAGTACTGAGACATGACAAGAAAAAGTACTGAGACATGACAAGAAAAAGTACTGAGACATGACGAGATAAAGTACTGAGACATGACGAGATAAAGTACTGAGACATGACGAGAAAAATTACTGAGACATGACGAGAAAAAGTACTGAGACATGACGAGAAAAAGTACTGAGACATGACGAGATAAAGTACTGAGACATGACGAGAAAAAGTACTGAGACATGACGAGATAAAGTACTGAGACATGACGAGATAAAGTACTGAGACATGACGAGAAAAAGTACTGAGACATGACGAGAAAAAGTACTGAGACATGACGAGATAAAGTACTGAGACATGACGAGATAAAGTACTGAGACATGACGAGAAAAAGTACTGAGACATGACGAGATAAAGTACTGAGACATGACGAGATAAAGTACTGAGACATGACGAGATAAAGTACTGAGACATGACGAGATAAAGTACTGAGACATGACGAGATAAAGTACTGAGACATGACGAGATAAAGTACTGAGACATGACGAGATAAAGTACTGAGACATGACGAGATAAAGTACTGAGACATGACGAGATAAAGTACTGAGACATGACGAGATAAAGTATAGATATATAAACAGACACAAAGTGAACATTTATTAGCCTTTTTTTGGTGGTGCTTTTTTTTTTTTTTGTCAGCAGTATTGACACAAACATCGACTCAACCAGTCTCTTACCTTAGTGTACCGCTGCGCGTAAGAACCCGTTAGCAGTGAATGGAAGATGATGATCGTCTCATCCAAGTCCCACACAAAAACACGTTCCAAGTCTGACTCTGGGCCTGGTGACGGCTGGGTTCGACTCCTGCCCCTGGACCGAGATCCACGCTGTCCTGGAGACAAGAGAGAGAGGGAGGGAAAAAAAATTTGACAGTTATATCAACAGTTGGCATCATGGTAGAATACACCACCCACCCCCCCAAAAAAAAACTAAAGAATACAAAGTAGTTCAGAAATAAAATTTTAAACAAGTGGCGAACAGTTAAAACTGGGTAGATGAAACCAAAGCGGGCAGACATTAAAAGAAAACACCAACGCCCTCATTTGCACACACCTATCTACATCGCAATTTTCATACATATATCAACAGGTGACATAACAAACACATATGGACAGCCAATATTTCATACATATTAGCAGCGCGGGCTAAAGGCCACAGCTGGAAAGAAAAAAAAAAAAGATTACATTTGTATTACATCGTCACCGCGACATCACCGTGACGTGACAGAGCTTACACGAAAAGATGGGGCCACAGCACGTTGTCATTTGGGTTTGGTATGAATGAAGGCCACGCTGAAATCCCTTGCCCAGACATTTATTAAACACTTGGCGTTTTGGGCACGGGGTGAAGGGGGTAAGAGCGTAGATCGCGCTGAGGACCCAGCGTTAGCACGTGATTATGAACTTCAATGCAACACATGGCAATGGGTCTTAATGCTATACATGGCGACGCATTTGGGGAATTCTAGATGAAACATTTAAGTTCGATTCAACTTCAAAATTAATAACGCTAAACACAACTGATCCAACATGATGGAAATGCCAACTACTAAAATGTTACTTGAACTCCTGCCCGATGCACACGTTCCGGGCGATAACAACGCGGTTAATAGCGTTGGTGCTATTATCTCTTTACCAAACTGGACTGAACCAAAATGCGAATCAGTGGCGTAGCCAGGGTGAGTACCGTCCAGGGAGGTGTATGATTTTTGCCACACCTTCCTAGGAAACCCATCTCTTCACAGTTGAGCGAAAATACCACCCCTCAATATAAAGGGAAGAGACCCCACTCCCCCGCAAACCCCTTCCTACGCCACTGATGCGAACTGAAATACAGAATTTGTACACACCACGTATGTGGCAACAAGCACACAAAGAACAACCGACTAGCTGATTGCACACGAAACCACCTTAAAACAATACATTTGATTGCACACCAAAAGATTGCGCACTGTCATAGGAAAAAAACAAACAAAACAAGAACAACTGGGCACGGTACAGGGACGTGACGACAACCATGTACACCGATCACTAGACGCCACCATGGCTTACTTGGGCTATTACCATTTTCTTTTAGGGGTGGCGACGGGCTGGCCAGTTGGTTGTAGCTCACGTCGGGCGCTGTGGGGGAGGACAGGATGGAGAGAGTGAGTGCTGAGGAACAAGTAAGTCAGTTTGGGACAACTCTTGCAAATTAGGGGGGGGGGCGCAGCTCCTCTTGCAATCTAGGGGTAAAAACACTCCACGTCAATCTAGACGTCGTCATTGCGGGGTTAAGGGCGTCATATTAAATCGTCCCCCTAGAGGGGATGTTTTTTGTTTTGTTATTATTTTTTTATAGCATCCGCATTACTTTCTTGGGCAAGCTAAGTTAATCAACTTCCATTAACCACACGCTTTGGTCTTAGAGGACCAAGGGGTGTCCTCTAAAGGTGTTTTCTACTATGAAACCAAGGGGTGTCCTCTAAACGTGTTTCCTACTATGAAACCAAGGCGTGTCCTCTAAAGGTGTTTCCTACTATGAAACCAAGGGGTGTCCTCTAAAGGTGTTTCCTACTCTGAAACCAAGGAGTGTCCTCTAAAGGTGTTTCCTACTCTGAAACCAAGGGGTGTCCTCTAAACGTGTTTCCTAATGCGTGTCTACGGGGCTTGCAAGAAGCACAGTGACGGCCCAACGCTTCGCCTGGAGTTTCATCCTACAACCCGATGTGAACTCGCGAGCCCGTAAACTCCCAATGTGCGAGAAATGATGACGTGAAAACATACCCAAAGAACTAAAGATAGCTAAAACATTTAAGTTCTACCAAGAACTGTTGCTCAAAAAGCTTAGCTTTGAAATGCTCAGGATTTTTGTATATCTGTCCATAGCCGGGACGTTTTGTTCGCCGTACTTTGTTAAAGCCCCACAGCGTTGAGACAAAAAAAGTCTTAGATAAAATAACCCATGGATAAGGAGTGGTCGGGATTTGAGGAAAAGGGAAAAGGGGGGGGGGGTTACTGAGCAGCTTTCGTGCAATGCAGTGGAAGTATTAGGTTACAGCTGTTAATAAATTACTTATCCTGAAAGTGTTACACAAGTTGCCTGGCGGAGGCCGCCGAGCTATGAGAGACTCTAACCGAAACAGAAACAAATTAATTCTCACATGACAACAGAAGCTGCAGATTTGTCTACGTTTAAGAAGCTGCCTCAAACACCAAAGGGATTGACCGTAAAAAAAAAAAAAAAAGAAATAAAAAGCTAGGCGTTACAAAGGCTGATATTCTTAAATTACGACCTTTCTTTTCTGCAGAAGGAAAGAAAAAAATAAAGAACAAGGTATGCGGAAGCTTGAAATAGAAAGACACGGCAACGTAAGATTGAACGTTTCGGCCAGGAGCCTTCCTCAGCAGACAGGACAAATGAAGCCATAACAAGAAGTAGAATGAAGTTAAAAAAAAACTAAGTGGTCGCCATTGATGTTATTGCCGGAAGTATTTATTTCGCAGAAGTAAAAGAATGTATGTAACATAACTGTGAAAAATAAGATTTTAACGGACTAAAATATTTTAGAAAAACGTAAAATATAAATAACACAAAAGAAATACAGAAAAATTAATGATCACTTGTAAGAGAGAGTAAGATCCATTCCATGTAGTGATATTGTACCGAAAAGCTGGATTATTTTGATTTCATTTCTAGCTCTCACTGGTGTGTTAGTGCAGGAAATCGGTGCCGTGATAGAAACAGAGGAACATCAGATTGTTTACCGTTCTATTCCATCTAATTATTCGGTTAAACATATATATTTAAAAAAAAAAAAAAAAAAAAAAATTAACGCACAGATTCTAAAGTAGTTGAGTTTTTTAAATGATATAAGGTATCATCATGGCTGAAAATTTCTGTTTTACGGTTACTCATCGCCAAGGATCTCATGTACTTCTCTTTGTTTTCCATCTTATACAATTTAATTATATAGATTTAACAGTTTTAAATACATATTTAATACCAGTGTCACGAAACAACATGGCATGCGTTGCAGTCATGATTAAGATATCGCGATATGATATGGTATTTTAGAGCAAACAAACATTTTCAACCCTTCGGGCTGTCTCAACTCTTCCCCTTTGACCTTTGGCCTATATGCACGAAGCCAGGAGAATGCAAGAGCACATAACAATGTTTGAAATTTTAGCAAAGTCTAGGCAGCAGCTGTCAACGTTTTGTACGAGTAAAACATTGACTGGGAGAAAAAAAAAGTTTGTTTTTTTTTAGGGGGGGGGGGGGGGGGGGTTGTACACTAACCTGATAAAACAGAAGATGATAACAAAGGAAATTATTGGCAATGCGATACGGCATTCAGCCAATGGCAATTCTCGTTACTGTACGTTGCCAGCTTTTAAGCCAATGGCTAGTCTCATTAAGAGGGGACATACGATAGCCCCACGTCTGCGCTGGCCTCCAGACAGTAAACGGACGCCGAGGCCCTGCCCGGCCTCAGAAGATGACGTAAAAATGGAGAAGCGCGATGTATAGAGAAGAGCTACAACTACAACCCATAACAAGAAAATACAGGCTTTCAATTAATATATATATATAGGAATATGTATAATCAAGTGTGACTTTGTTTTAACATTGGCTCTCAGCAAATGAGAGGGGGGGGGACTTATCAAGTTCTATTGCTTGGATTTGAGGTCGAAACATCGCGGCCGTTTCGCATCCTCTTGTCTTCGCGAGACGATGGGCAAGCAATTGACACGTCATCAAATGGCATACGAGGCCACTCCAAGGATGACAGTCTCCACGCAGGAGAACATTGGCTCCTGGTAAAACGCGACCTTCCGTAAAGCTCGTTTCGTTGCAAGGGCTTCGTTGTGCGCACATTACGTTCCATGCTGCGAGGCGAGGCGGTGGAGTCTTCCGTCTGTTTACTTTCCTTGCTTCACAAAGAGGCTCTGCTCCTGGTGCGGTGGCGCCGCCAGTGAAGCCGCTCAGCCTGGGCGGTGGTTTAATGGAGACCGATTTCTGCCAAGTGCAGCAGATCCTCAATCTCCACGCCGCCAGTGAAGCCGCTCAGCCTAGGCGGTGGTTTAATGGAGACCGACTTCTGCCAAGTGCAGCAGATCCTCAATCTCCACGCCGCCAGTGAAGCCGCTCAGCCTAGGCGGTGGTTTAATGGAGACCGACTTCTGCCAAGTGCAGCAGATCCTCAATCTCCACGCCGCCAGTGAAGCCGCTCAGCCTAGGCGGTGGTTTAATGGAGACCTACATCTGCCAAGTGCAGCAGATCCTCAATCTCCACGACGCCAGTGAAGCCGCTCAGCCTAGGCGGTGGTTTAATGGAGACCGACTTCTGCCAAGTGCAGCAGATCCTCAATCTCCACGCCGCCAGTGAAGCCGCTCAGCCTAGGCGGTGGTTTAATGGAGACCGACTTCTGCCAAGTGCAGCAGATCCTCAATCTCCACGCAGCCAGTGGATCCAAGGGAATGACAACTGTCACTACAACTTGGCCCTAACTGCGACGCAGGAGTTGCCGAAATGACATTGGTATCAGCGTCAGAGCGACTTTGGGACTCCGACTCCGGATTTTAAAGCTTGGGTATACTCCCGAAGTCTATCCCTAGCTTCTCGAAATCGATTTTATAGTCGTTCATTCAACGCTTTCCCGTGTTTTATCGATTTTGGTACACACAAATTTGCGAGTCAGCCACCGTGTTGCTCACCGGAACCTCAGTATACATATATATATGTAGAATCGTAACTATCAACGGAAACAAACCATATCTAGAAACTATCAGAACTGATCCACCAAAATGGTGGAAGTATAACATCTATATTACAGCCCTTGACGTTTCTAGCATGAGATAACGTTTTTCTGTACAGTTCCATCGGCAATATGACGTACATGTGCTTGCCTCACATTCTCTGCCCAGCTCACTCGTCATTCGTGTCCAACCAAGCTCCCATTGCCCCACACGTCCACTCTTTGCACTAGCTAGAACACATCCACTGAAACATTTTCTTCCTATGACGAGACGAATGCTTTCAATAAACCGTATCTTTTCATATGTGCTCTATCATTCTAACACGCCCGGGGAAAACTGAATTTAGGCGCCATTCTCCTCTAAAAAAATATATATTAATCCACTAATTTTGCATGCAAAAAATAACGACACATGGCGCCTCATAAAGTTGGAATCCGCAGCTTTTAAAATATGTTTTCTATGTCTTTACATTCTACATTCGTTTATTTCGCCCACACATCTAAACCCACCCCCACGCCACAGACAACAGCATCTGCCCCAACCCCCACACCTGTGACGAACTACTTAGGAGTCTGATGTGTGCAGCTTTAATGTCGAGTTTATGGCTATCTTTACCACACAGGTCGTATCGCTTTGTTACATTTTGTGGGGGCGGTATTTCAGCGCCTAATTGATTTTTAATTTTATACCCTTTCGATCAACCACTCAGACGAAACAAGACAACGTATTTCAGCGGCGGAACCGGCAAAAAATCGGCAGAGCCGTTACTCACAGGGGTAAAATGGGGTTGGGAGGGTGTACCAATCAATACGTTACACCTTACAGACCCAATATGCTTAAAAATAAGCTAAGCTTCATTGGGAGGATGTGTTATGAGCTGAACAGTACTGTCTGTAACGTCATAGGTTCTCAGGAAAATTCGAAGGTGAAGCGGGCGTAAGACCTGTTGCCCTCACTTCAGGTGAAATCCCCACTTCTGATCACCCCTCCCCACTTCTGTTACATCCAACTTTCCGATGAACCCTTAATTACTTGTTTTATTACATATTTAGTATGGCTAGCGTCCCGTGCATAGCGTCCTGTGCATAGCGTCCCATGCATAGCGTCCAGCGCGGTGTAACACTATATCGATTGGTGAGTTTGTGGTAAATATTTCAAAGGGTTCGGCAGGAGCCCTCATCGGGTTGTTATTGTACTGCACAGAATTGCTATCTAGCGATGTTCCGAAAGCTTGAAAAAAATACAACAGTTCGGATTGACGGAGAAATTAGATTCATTCTATAATCAAACGGTTGTTTGACTTATGTGCTATAATAACAGGAGCTAGAACGCATTGTAAACCACAACGTCTTGAGTCTAGACATGGATATTTGAACTCAGCTTTATGAATCAAAGGCTTGGCTATAAGTAGGGGGATAAATGGATGAATAGAAACAGGGATACGAAAAGGAGACAAGAAATTCAAATGAAAAAAATCGATCATACTGGAAATATTTTCCGAAATAATTTTATTAGAATATCGATAATTAAAATGAAGGACCTGTTTACGTGAAATTTATTGGCTCTTAAGATATGTTTCAATTTGGTTTTTAAAAAAAACAACAAATTATTAAATATCTTTAAAATGAATTTGCATTAAGTCTTTGGCACAACTTAATGTAAAATTGGTTTAAAAATACGAACATTAATTTACATAATATTTATGTACCTGTTTCTGTTTCTTGCTTGCAGGGGCCCCTCATGGTCTCGGGGCCCCCGTGACGGGCCCAGTCTGCCCGGGCGGAAGCAACGCCACTGACTGGAGAGTTCAAAAACTTTCAACAATGAGACCTCCCACTACAGCACACCGCCGCCACCCCAGCCCAACCCCCCCCCCCAAACCTACTTAACAGATGTTGCAGTTTCAGCGCCCCGTCTCCAGAAAGACTCGGGGATACTTTTAAATGTATAAGCCTCAATTAGCCAGTATCACGTGGTCAACGGCCCGGGTCTGGTTTCACATTATGTGATCATTGCATTGTGTTGTTTTTTTAATTAGTACATTTTACCATGCCATTAGCCTGTGCCTCGGCTGCATTAAGTTGTTTTCTCAACGGGGGCAGATGCAAATACAGATTAACGAGTCGAAGCTGTCACAGAGCTTTAAATATCCATAAATACATAGAGAGTATGCCAAGGGGGTTCACGCAAAACAGCGACCGGAAAAGACTAGATGAAACACGCTTCCCACTTCCATTCCGTGGTCGGCAACGTCACCGCCAATTATTCCACTCGGTATTTTTTTTTTTTTAATCGTCCGGCCTAACAACCAGTTTATTAGAATCTTTGACAACCCGGGCACTTTTCATTGTAGTCTTTCACAGAGGTATTTGCGAAATTTATATAATTCCATGCCATAAGAATTTAATTTTTTTTTTTTTTTTCAAAAAAGATATACGTTGATACTGTTGACAAATTATCCCGTTTATATTAAGAAATTTGATTTTTCCTTAACTCATAGCTACAATGCTATAAAGCGATCATTTATAATTTCATATAAACAGTGCGCCCAGAGAAGGAAGGATTAAAATGACTTTAATGCTAAGCGACTCCAGACTCCGCTAATTTTATTTTCCAAGCATAACATTTTGCACACGGCGGATGCACGAAGCATGACTTGAGGTGATACGGAAGTATCAGCTACAGTTCACAGTAAATATTTTTTCTACTAAATGTTTTGAATTTATTAACAGATCATTTTTTTTAGTAAAACGGCTCCCTTTATAAATTTGAGATCCTGTGAATATGACACCTCGACCGAAATGGACAGTCTGTTCAGTCTCTCTCCCCCCCTCACCAACTCCTTTGCTCACCAGTAAGTAAGGCCCTCTCTCACGCGCTCTCTCTCTCTCTATACATATATTTTTATAAGGCATGAAATCTAAAGAATCATGAAGTATGGTATCAATATATGTTAAGGGTTCTAACTTCTAACCTATAGTCGTATACATCAGCACTCACAAGGACACCCCCCGCCCCACCACGCGTTTTTTACTCTCCACGGCGAATCGCACCATTTAGTTTTCAAACAATAAATATACAAGAATAAGAAATCTTTAGTTTTATGACTTCTTATTATTTCAAACAATAGAACACAGATGAAAAAACTCAAGAAAATAAAATGTGTTAGTATAACAATTCGAACCATCGGCTCTCTCCTAGTGGATTAAATTTGTTAACTGGTGGATGAAAGCCTTGACAGCGGGCGTGGGGACAGACGCTTAAAGGCGCCCGATGGATCAGAAATGAACAGGGCAAACCAGACTGACCTGAAACATTGGCAGCTGTGGTCGGGGTCGGGGCGTCTATGAGCTGGTACGTCTGTGTTGAAGGCACTGAGGTTGGGGGCGTGACGGCCCCTGTGGTGGTCAGGTAGGGGTACTGGCTGTAGTATTCGGCAGTACCGTAACTTGGGTAGAAACCATTGTCCTGTGAACATACAAAGTGGGAAAGGGGGTGTGGGGGGTGAGACAAGTGTTAGGATCCCCAGGCATTATCTGAATCTTATTATTTTATTCACAAAGAATTGGGCAATGGATGATCAATCCAATGGTGACAACTGGGAAATGGAGGATCAATCCAATGGTGACAATTGGGCAATGGATGATCAATCTAATGGTGACAAATTCGAGTTACTTTAATAATAGTTAATAGCATGCTTTCCCGATTATGTCTGATTTGACTCATTTGAGGACGTTGAAGCAAGAAATGTTTGGAATACGAATCAATACTTACATAGGAGGGTACAGTGTTGGCTGAACCGTATGCTAAACCACCAGCAGCACCTGGGGAAGAGGAGAAACAGAACATAATTACTGATGAGTTTAGCTCTGGTGAGACAAACATACCTTTCAGCATGGTTCACTGGTGACAACCAAGAAACACGTGATTGTAGGTAGACACACCAAGAAACACGTGACTGAAGGTAGACACACTATGAAACACGTGACTGAAGGTAAACACACCAAGAAACACGTGACTGAAGGTAGACACACCAAGAAACGCGTGACTGTAGGTAGACACAACAAGAAACACGTGACTGAAAGTAGTCATATTAAGAAACACGTAACTGTAGGTAGATACACCAAGAAACACGTGACTGAAGGTAGACACACCAAGGAACACGTGACTGAAGGTAGACTCACTAAGAAACACGTGACTGTAGGTAGACACACTAAGAAACACGTGACTGAAGGTAGACACACCAAGAAACACGTGACTGAAGGTAGACACACCAAGAAACACGTGACTGAAGGTAGACTCGTAAGAAGCCCTGTATTTGTTCGCTTTTGAGAACTAAATCGGTGAGGGACAGGGAGTGGGTGAGGCATGTTTGTGTGGAGTGGGGCCACTCATTGAAGTTATTGTATTCACGGTTGGCGATGCTCTTTAATATGCAAAAAATATATGCAAAAACAGAAAGTTCTAATCTAAGCTCTTTAAAGAAAAAAACTCCAGTTATTAAGCATTATCAAACTATTGATCTACTATGAGTACAATGTCAAACTAGTGATGTACTCTGAGTACTGTGTCAAACAAGTGATGTACTCTGCGTACTATGTCAAACAATTGATGTACTCTGAGTACAATGTCAAACAATTGATGTACTATGAGTACATTGTAAAACACGTGATGTACTATAAGTACATTGTCAAACAATGATGCACTATGAGTACATTGTCAAACAATGATGTACTATTAGTAAAATCTCAAACAATGATGTACTATGAGTGCAGTGAGCCATTAAATTGGCGACAACAGGCAATACATTAAATCAACAATAATAAATTGATACACTAAAGAGATTTTTTTTTGCAAACGGTATTTTCATCGTTTGTATTATTTTCTAAGTTTTTGGTCAACTGCGTCAATTACCTGTGTAATAACTCTGTGCGGTAGGTGTAATCTGGGGGTAGCCGGTCATGTAAGCAGGGGAGACCACCTGGTTACTGGGCTGGCTCTTCATCTTTGCAGCTACTGGAAGAAAGAAAAACACATCCTTGGTCATGAGTCGGGTGTCTGTGGGTGATGTGTGGGATGTCTGTGGGTGATGTGTGGGGTGTCTGTGGGTGATGTGTGGGGTATCTGTGGGTGATGTGTGGTGTGACTGTGGGTGATGCTCGGGGTGTCTGTGGGTGATGCGTGGCGTGTCTGTGAGTGATGTGTGGGGTGTCTGTGGGTGATGCGTGGGGTGTCTGTGGGTGATGTTTGGGGTGTCCGTGGGTGATGCGTGGGGTGTCTGTGGGTGATGTGTGACGTGTCTGTGGGTGATGCATGTGGTATCTGTGGGTGATGTTCGGGGTGTCTGTGGGTGATGCGTGGTGTGTCTGTGGGTGATGTGTGGTTGATTTGCGTGAACGGTGTGTTGTGGAAAGCTAACCCGAGACAAGGCGACTAACGAGTCAAACAAAGGGCGAACGCCTAACTGCAATCAAATGGATGAAGTATGTAATCGTATGGATGAGGAATGCAATCGTATGGATGAGGAATGTAATCGTATGGATGAGGAATGTAATCGTATGGATGATGAATGTAATCGTATGAATGAGGAATATAATCATATGGGTGAGGCATGTAATCGTATGGATGAGAAATGTAATCGTATGGATGAGGAATGTAATCGTATGGATGACAAATGTAAGCATATGGATGATGAATGTAATCTTATGGATGATGAATGTAATCTTATGGATGATGAATGTAATCTTATGGATGAGGAATGTAATCGTATGGATGAGGAATGTAATCGTATGGATGAGGAATGTAAGCATATGGATGAGGAATGTAATCATGTGGATGAGGAATGTAAATATAAGGAGGAACACTGTAAACGTATGGAGGAATAATGTAATCATGTGAATGAGGAATGTAATCAAGTGGATAATGAATGTAATCATCGGTATAAGGAATGCAATCATATGAAAGAGGAATGTAATCATTTGGAGGAGGAATGTAATCATATTGAGGAGCAATGTATTCATGTGGATGAGGAATGGAGTCATGTAGAAAGGGAATAATCATATGGATGAAACATGTAAACATGTGGATGAGGAATGTAATCATATGGAAGATGAATGTAATCATATGGATGATGAATATAATCATATGGATGAGGAATATAATCATATGAATAATAAAGTAATCACGTGGATAAGGAATGTAATCATATGGAGTTGGAGTGTAATCATATGGAGGAGGAATGTAATCATATGAAGGAGGAATGTAATCATATGGAGGAATAATGTCATTATACGGATGAGGAATGTAATCATGTGGCAGGCGAATGTAGTCATGTAGAAGGGGAATGTAATTACATGGATGTGAAATGTAATCATATGGGAGGAGGAATGTAATCATATTGAGGAGGAAGTGCTTATGCACAATTTTTTAAAGAATTGTTGAATAAGCTGCGTCAGATCGAAAGGGCGATCTATAAATGCAGACAACGGACTCGTTCGTGAACATTTGTCTAAGGGTAAAGACTTTGTAGCCGGCACTCAGCTCTAAAACATGCCATAGTCTAAAGATGCTGCCCATACAAATAGCTCATCATCCCACAGCGGCGTGCTGTCAAGCAACGAACTATTCCGCACATTTTTTTTTAGGAAATAGAATCATGGCCACGCAGAAAGCTTTTGTCGAGCATTATAGAATTTTTTTATTTTTTTTTAACCATAAACATTTCTGATGTTTCTTACAGACAGTGTAACGGTTAGCATATAACATATGTTTCGGGCAGAACCGAATCCTACTGGTTTTCCTGCAGCTTATCGCCGCCTTCACGTGCCCCTATTTAAATGTTCACCTAAACTTCTGATAAACATGACAATCTCTTATTGATATTTCAAAAACGCTTCCTGGAGCATAAATTTGAACCACCACCACTAACACCCCCCCCCCCCCACTTCTCCTCCTCACATGTGTTCCCGTCAAACGTAGTTTGCACTCCATAATTATGTCTCCACGACATCCAAGGAGAAGGGGAGACGACCGCCCGACCCCCACTGGAAAGCACAGGGGAAGTCACTCTTTCATTAGCGCCCCAGTTTTGCTGTAACGCCCGCGTTATTTGGAAAAAGGGGGGGGGGGATAAAAAGGATGAAAATAACAGGATTACCGCCCCAGCATTTGGTTAAGCAAGCCTGAGTCCCGAGGGGGATTTCTTTCTCTTTTATAGGGAAAATAATAAGATTGCTTGATCTTTAGCTAAAGAGATTCCACGGGTAGGCTGAGTCGAACTGGTCTCGCAGGACCGGTGGATGGCGCCCGCCGGGGGAAATAAACAAGATTAGTAGATGGCAGTCTATATGGGAGATAACCACTCGTTATTAATTGGGATGGTTCTCATTAGTAGAGGATACTGTTTTTTTTTATTTAAAAAAAATTATTTTTAAAAATCCAACTTTAAAAAAAGTATCTGCCATTGGTCTGCAATAAAATATATATTTAAATCACAAGGTTAAGCTGTGGGTGGCTTGTCAGAGGATGCACCGCGAGGCAGCCATTAACGCCTACAGTTTCAGCACACTGGTGCGCAACTTTGGGATCTCCGTTCACTGAAGGCGACAACGTGCCTTCTTTCATCAACATGGTGCCACGGGGTGGTCTCCACGATGAAACAAGGCTGCTGCTGCTGCTGTTTGTGAATCTTTCATAACATATATAATAATTTCGCACCGCTGAATTGACAGATACCCGTGTGGCAGATACCCGTGTGACATACACCCGTGTGACAGATACCCTAGAGGGCTGCGTGGGTCGTTACCTTAAAACATGATTGCATTTGAAACGTTCGAGCTCTCCTTGCACTGCGCACATTACCTTTCAGCATGTGAAAATACGCCAAGGTAAGACATTAAAACCGTGGACGTCGCCTTGTCCCAGCCCCCCCTTCCCCCCCAAAAAAAAACAACAAAAAAACACCCTCCCTTATAGACCACATGACATATTCAGCCCGATGACAGTTTGAAAGCCAGCTGTAAACACGGTGCGGTCAGTGCAGGGGACTGGTGGGTGGCTCACATATTTCCGGACTCTGATTCCGGCAAATGACGCCAATGTATTTAAGAAAAAAATTACTAAAGTAAGCCGTTGGATGATAGTAACGTGCAAAATGGCATTGTAACATCTACATTTCCGTGATAATTTCTTTTAATCCTCAATTCAGAAGCGTTTACTCTAAATTTTAAATAAAACTGAACCAACCCCCTAAAAATCGCTACAAACCGGGGAAAGTACGCGGAATCTTCTACTCAGGTTATGTACAACTATGTTTATGTAAAACTTTGCTAATGCACACATTTGTTTATGTACATCTCTATCAATGTGCAGCTCTAGTACTGTGCTTAAGGGCTAATGTACAAGGGCCTGTGCCACCCTTAAACTTAAGGGCTAATGTACAATGGCCTGTGCCAACCTTAAACTTAAGGGCTAATGTACAATGGCCTGTGCCAACCTTAAACTTAAGGGCTAATGTACAAGGGCCTGTGCCACCCTTAAACTTAAGGGCTATAAGTACAAGGGCCTGTGCCACCCTTAAACTTAAGGGCTAATGTACAAGGGCCTGTGCCACCCTTAAACTTTAGGGCTAATGTACAAGGGCCTGTGCCACCCTTAAACTTAAGGGCTAATGTACAAGGGCCTGTGTCACCCTTAAACTTAAGGGCTAATGTACAAGGGCCTGTGCCACCCTTAAACTTAAGGGCTAATGTACAAGGGCCTGTGCCACCCTTAAACTTAAGGGCTAATGTACAAGGGCCTGTGTCACCCTTAACCACAGCCAGACGTCAGCAGAGGGCCGCCCACCAACAAATGTTAAATGTTTAAAGACGGAAGTGCAAAAGCGCACCGGCCCTATAAAACTGCGCCTGAATCCACCACACCGGTTTCGACCCATCCACCTTTTTAGTATTCTCTTTTTCTTTCATTTTATTTTCCTTCAATTAAAGCAGTCTGCCTGAGAAGTCTGGCTAAATTAAAGTCTGATGACAGCCTGAGATTGAGGACATGTTTTGACAGACACCCTCGGCGCCTCGTCCTCAGAAGTCCTAAGGTGTTCAGACGGGGCGACAGTGAACTCGGGCCCCCATCCACGAAGGGAAGCCGCCGCGACAACGCCGCCCCGCTGAGCCACGGCTCATTGTCCCCCCGGCTTGGAGAGGACATTCACTGGGAGAAGCGTCGTCATTCAGTGTATAATGGATTATACGCTGATCAACTAGATAATGAATTATATTATGGTTGACATCAGATAGTTTAGTTTCATTCAGGCCTCGCGACGCCATTTACCTATAATACTATCGTTAGTTTGTGTGTGTGTGTGTGTGTGTGTGTTGGAAAATGCAATTATCAAAACCAGTGGGGCCTTAAGATCGGCAAGTTTCCGGTTTTGGTAAATGACGCTGCAAACACTAAGGCCAGATTTAGCTATATACAAACACACGACTTTATCAAATAAAAGAAAACACTTATTAGGAGAATACAAACGTATGACACCGTGATGCTACAAACATAGTTTCTTTCTTGCACTGTTGAGCAAGCGGAAGTCGGAGCAAAAAGAAGTCTGAGCAAGTGGAAGTCTGAGCAAGTGGAAGTCTGAGCAATTGGAAGTCTGAGCAATTGGAAGTCTGTGCAAGTGGAAGTCTGAGCAATTGGAAGTCTGAGCAAGTAAAAGTCTGAGCAAGTGGACGTCTGAGCAATTGGAAGTCTGAGCAATTGGAAGTCTGAGCAATTGGAAGTCTGAGCAAGTGGAAGTCTGAGCAATTGGAAGTCTGAACAATTGGAAGTCTGAACAATTGGAAGTCTGTGCAAGTGGAAGTCTGAGCAATTGGAAGTCTGAGCAATTGGAAGTCTGAGCAATTGGAAGTCTGAGCAAGTGGAAGTCTGAGCAATTGGAAGTCTGAGCAATTGGAAGTCTGAGCAATTGGAAGTCGTAGCAATTGGAAGTCGTAGCAAGTGGAAGTCTGAGCAATTGGAAGTCTGTGCAAGTGGAAGTCTGAGCAAGTGGAAGTCTGAGCAATTGGAAGTCTGTGCAAGTGGAAGTCTGAGCAATTGGAAGTCTGAGCAATTGGAAGTCGTAGCAAGTGGAAGTCGTTGTTAGTCACAAATCTGGTTTCAAGGGCTTTCAAGAAACATATTGCGGGCGACAGCATTTCATTCCATGGGCATTAGTCCCTTCAACGATCTCAGGAGTTTACCCTTTAGCAATCTGCCAAGAACATATTCCAAGACCGAGTGAAAGATGAGCCCAACACATATTCTGAGAGAGACAAGAAACGGCATATATCTTTCCAGGGGTGAGACTTAACAAGGAAACAAATTATTCGAGTCACGAGACAAGAGTCCTAAAAATGTCATAGAGTACTAAAATAACATAGAGTCCTAAAAATATCATAGTCTTAAAATATTATAGAGTCCAAAAATATCATAAAGTCCTAAACATACTATTGCAAGACTGATTTAAGCGACCAGAATTTATTGCTGGGGATTTAAGAAATAAAAATGACCAAATTTTGAGGATAAAAGAGACAGTTAAAAAAATACAAGCAACATGGCGCTCGCCCTAAAAGCTGCGACGCCTTCCTTATTTTCATTTCAAATTGCGAACGTCCTTAGTTTTTGATGGGGCAAAGCCACGTTTAGAGAAGCCAGACAAGCTTCTGTCCTCAACCAGTCCAGGGCCGGCACACCTCCTGCAGGGCCCTGTAATCCCAGCAATTATATCCGCCAGTTGGAACTGACGCCGGAGGTGCTGCAGGCCCGTCTCCATGCTGGGGGAGCCGACCGTGAAAACAGGGTTTGATTGGCTCCACCCCACCTCAACCCAATTCTCGGCATCTCGCCTTTGATCTGTGTCCTCGCACGATGAATGGAAGAAAAACATACGTAAAATACGAGGGACGTTGTGAGATAACTAGTAGGGATGGGGAGTAGGGATGGGTGACTGCTGATGCTTCGCATGAAGAGAGATTAATGGTAGGATGGGCTGGAAAGTAGTGTATTTAAGATGATTAACGACG
Source organism: Omphiscola glabra (assembly GCA_964017045.1). Classification (NCBI taxonomy): domain Eukaryota; kingdom Metazoa; phylum Mollusca; class Gastropoda; family Lymnaeidae; genus Omphiscola; species Omphiscola glabra. The sequence continues at coordinate 38,642,514 of OZ024796.1, forward strand.
TTCAATGCTAGCTCGGGGAGCTGGTTAAGGGAGCTGGTGGACATGTCAGTAGAGACTGGACATTGATGCTACTAATAATGAAAACGTTGACATCTAATAAGGAATGACATCCAGATGTGGGAAGCATGTATATATATATATATGTGTGTGTATGTATGTATGTATGTATGTATGTATGTATATATATAATATTTATAAATAAACGGCTATGACTATGATAATTTTTGACACCATAGACAGACCCTGATATATTCTGAGGGCAAACTCAAATAAAAAATGCGTGCAGTCTTTACGGTAAGGGGTTGACCCCGCCACCATCTTGACCGCTCGTGAAATTGGTTTCTGAATTCGTCTTATGCAAACGACAGCTTGGCAACAGTTCCACACTAAGACAATTAAGTAATCTGGTCCACTTCTTTCCCAAGTAAAGTAGGTAACTCATTGAAAGGACAGAGAGTAGTCTGGTCCACTTCTTTCCCAAGAAAAGTAGGTAACTCATTAAAGGGACAGAGAGTAGTCTGGTCACTTCTTTCCCAAGAAAAGTAGGTAACTCATTGAAAGGACAGAGAGTAGTCTGGTCCACTTCTTTCCCAAGAAAAGTAGGTAACTCATTGAAAGGACAGGGAGTAGTCCGGTCCACTTCTTTCCCAAGAAAAGTAGGAAACTCATTGAAAGGACAGGGAGTAGTCTGGTCACTTCTTTCCCAAGAAAAGTAGGAAACTCATTGAAAGGACAGGGAGTAGTCTGGTCACTTCTTTCCCAAGAAAAGTAGGAAACTCATTGAAAGGACAGGGAGTAGTCTGGTCCACTTCTTTCCCAAGAAAAGTAGGAAACTCATTGAAATGACAGGGAGTAGTAATCTTTGCACCTAACGGCACTCAAAACAAATTCATTCCTAAATTCGTGGCACTTTTAGCAGGCGCTATCCAAATGTATTCTGTCCCTGCAGGCAACAGAAACTCAAAATCAGCCTCGACCTTGCACTGACCAGCATTAGATTCTATTTTTATATTTCCCTAACATCACGTGATTCGTGAAGATGAAACACCTGTCCATCTGCTACTAGCGTACCTTTGATGTGACGGCTGGGGGTGTCTGCTGCGGACCCCCTTCCCCCGTACAGATCTCACCCGGCATAACTCACACCAACGCGAAAAAAGGGGAGGGGGGTGCGAAAACAACGCCGACCGCTCCTCGGGGGTGAGTACTCGCAGAGCAGGGCGACGGGCTGTTCCTAATCATAAGTGACAGCCTAACAGGGCAAATCCATTCCTAGCTACCGCCAGCCGACTAAATGTGTTTTTGACAAACCTGCGGAATGTTGGTTGTGGCACGGCTAAAGGTGTAGTTTAGATTAAAAAAGGGGGGGGGGAGGAGGTGAGGGGGTTGTTAGTCGAATAGGAATGGGCTGTTAGCCGAATAGGAATGGGTTGTTAGCCGAATAGGAATGGGTTGTTAGCCCATCCGGAGCAGATTGGGTTGTTAGCATGCCTCATAGGTTTAGTCCGACCCCGGGGGGGGGGGGGGGTGAAAGGGAAAGGGGGTCTATCACATCAATGTGGGTTCATTATAGGGGCAAATGAAATAGTGAAACTATATCAGGGATCTCTGTTAAGGTTGGATGTACTTTTGTTTTCTTTCTGATTAGTCTTTACTTGTTTATAGAGGCGCTGAGATTATCCAATGTTTCTTTGCTAACAAATATTATAACAATATTACAGATTTCCCTTGCATTCTTATTTCACGCACAGGTTTCGATGTCTTGAGACTGACACACTTCTAATAAAACAGACACTTACATTTACAGCCAAATTATTATTATTTTTTCTTTCTCTCTATATTTAATTTAATTATATATATATATATATTGAATAATTTTGAAATTTGTTAACTAGTCCAGCATCTCGTTAACAGTGCCGTAAGAAGTAAAATAGAATACAAATGAACAGTTCAGGGCGGCCAGGGTTGTAAATTCTATGGGTTATGTAGCCAACGTAACCAGAAATTGGGCTGGCGCAGTTGATGAGTTATTCCACGGAGTTATTGGTGGGGTGGAAGGATTCTGGCTAGTCGTGCTCTGTTGCTGCGGAGATTTAGTCAGGGCATGTTTGAAGGGTGCCGCTAAGGGCATGTTTGATGGATGGAGCTAAGCGCATGTGTTGATGGATGGAGATAATGGCATGTTTTGATGGATGGAGCTAAGGGCATGTGTATGGATGAAGTTAAGGTGCATGTTGTGATGATGGAGCTAAGGGGTGTGCTTGATGGATGATTTGATTAAAGGAGCATGTTATGATGGAAGGAGGTAAGGGGCATGTTTTGATGGAAGGAGCTAAGGGCCATGTTTTGAAGGATGGAGCTAAGGAGCATGTTTTGATAGATGTAGCCAAGGGGCATGTTTTAAGTGGATGGAGCTAAGGGGCATGTTTTGATGGATGGATCTGAGGGCATCTGTGTATATTTATGTGATATAGTGGAAACCGCAACTACTTAACAATTAAAAAAAAGTATTTCTTTAGATTTCACCTTCCACATAAATTACATACAAATGAACTAATAATGATATGTTGAACTGTTTACATTTTTTTATTCATACAGTATGACAACACTGTCAATATCTCACGGGGGGGGGGGGGGGGGAGGCAGTAGAGCAACAGAGTGGCTACTTACATGCTTCTGTCCCGTATGATGATTGTAGCATGTGGTACGGGCTCTGACTGCCCTGGTGGTAGCCCGGGTACCCAGCGGCCTGCATGAAGCTGCTGGCGTTCTGCCCGTGGCCCATGTACACACTCATTGCTGCGTCGGTGGCGGAGCCCGTCTGGCTGTCGGGGCGAGAATCCTCGGTGCCTGAGGAGCTGCCGTCTAGCGAGGGTTGGCTGGAGGTCAAGGACGGCGGTTGGTGATGCAGTCCCGGAGATTCGTAGCTGCTGCTGCTGCTGCCTATGCTCGGGAGGTTCCTGAAAACAACGAAAGAGGAGATGGGGGGGGGGGGGTCAGAGTTGGTGGCATGGCCAGTCAAGGTAAGCAAAATATGTTAGACTAATTCAGTTAGGGCAGGATGCACGTTCTCAGGCAGGACAGTGCATTAGTCTGCCTAGTCTCGCAACCAGTCTCACCTGTAAGGTATTCTATTAAATTTGGGTATTTAATTAAAAGCTGTAAGTGTAAGATGTTTGTCTGCTGTTGGGTGGCTACACTGTCGGACGTCGACCGATTTTGAAAAAAAAAAAAATGTTCAATCAGAGAATGTTCCGTAAGCATTTCAAGTATTTGGCCAGCGGGCCTACATACGTGATGTTGCAATGACCTCCCAGAACGTAAGCAAATAATACTTTTATATGAATTATTTTAAAAACGTATTATTCCAGAGAACCCACTTATGAAATTAAAAATATATATATATATATATATATATATATATACATCACGCCGATTTCAGTAGCGCACATTATAAAATTCCATATAGCCGCACTCTACAGCGAGTAAATTTGTGTTCAATTGCGGCGAAAAACTCAAATTACCGCACTAAATGGAAAGATTGGTTATTATTTTAACGGAAATCAAATCAATGAAATCTAATTAACTGTAATACACGCTTATTTGTCGGTATTATTTAGAAGTACCTTGAATATAATCATTTACAAATTAGTTTACATATATCATATGAGTCTTAGACGTGTAGTACTGTATAAAATGAGATTTGATTTTTTTTGGACACGTGCATATATTTCCCCCATTATAGTTCTAGTGCTATTGTTTTCGTTAAAAAAAAGGGGAAAACCTGAAAAGGATATATAAGGTTTTCTCCATGTGTTGGATTTTCTTTAAACATTATGACTGTTAGTATACTAATGTCTGAAATTGCAATTCAATGCGCTGACACATTGCACGTTGACACGTTCGCAATAGCAGGTAGAAAGTAGGGCAGTTTGAATTCCATATTTACCCGAGTGACACCGGGCTATTACCTCTGGCACACACACACACACACACATATATATATATATATATGTGTGTGTGTGTTTTGTATATGTAACTAAATATATAAATGATTATATATATAGAGAGTTTCAATGAGTCGTTTCCATCAACATCTATTAAATTATTATCATTTTCATTTACTCAATATGGGGCTACTTATAAGGTACATGAAAATATACACTGTTCAGTAAATGACCCCATGTCCGTCCCATGAAGAAATGATGGTCGATGGACAGGGCTGAACAAGAAAAGTGGTATTTCACAGGATTCAATCCATTTTGTACACAGCATGCATTATACATTGTTGGGACATTGGTTTCAGTTCAGACATGAACTACATTTTTAATGGAAACCCAACACTACATCACAGAATACACAATACTTTTCAATATCGTGGACGGTCAGAATCAATACCACTACAGGCCTAGGGACAGGTCTTTCCCCCTCCCCTTTTCAAACATGTCTACAGAGCTGAACATTGGACACTATCCCCGGAATCGGCAGAAAAAAAGTTGGGGGGGGGGGGGGTCAGGGCGATTCGAAAGTTTTTAAGTAAAACTTTTCTTTCTTTAACTTAAGCATATCTTTACAAACGCAATAGTTCAGTCATTTTTTTTGCTTTAAGTATTAAATAAAAAGTTGGAAGTTTCTAGAGAACATGTTATTTGAGGATCCGTCAAATTATGTTAGATTAAATATTAATCATTAAAATGTCTCCCAAGACTAAGCTATTCTTTACATTTTAGGTCTTTAAGACGCAGCGTAGCAAAATTGTTTTTTTAAAAAAATGACTATCATGAAGACGAAACAAACACAAGGGCAAACAATCGTAGTGACTACGTCAGACGTAGACGTGTAGTTCAAAGTTACATAAAGGCTTTTAGAAGGCCTGAGGTGACCAACAAGATGTATTTGAAAACGCATTTTGGTTACAGAAACACAAGAGACTTGTTATTTATTAAGTCGACGATAAAGATCGATCAGTTTAAAGGTCACACCCGCAACATGAACACAGCGCTCACTTAAACGTCCAGGTATTGGGGGCTTGTGTTCGAGGAAAAACTGTTCATCTTAAGTCCATTTATCTCCGTGTCGTCACCTCACCCCCCCCCCCCCTTTTTTTTTTATTCCCCTTGTTTTGCAACGAACAAAATAACAGACATGATAATTCATTTGGACATAGCGGCCGTCACCACAGAGGCATGTGCGGTTCAGAGGTCAGTATGTTACATGAACGCTGATCTACAAGGCAAGATTGGAGACCCACTGGAACAATAAGCCATCCATTAGGGGCCGACCTGGCCACCCGACTCTCGGCATATGCCGGGCGGCCCCCGACGTTTGTTTTAACTGTGGGGCTGCGGCAAAAGCATTCCAGCGAACGTCGTGGTGACGTGGGCTACCAGAACCCTGGTGAGTGCACAGATCCGGACCTTTGGGGGGGGGGGGGGGGATAGAGGAGCTTATTGTTTTAAATTATCACGGACGCTGCTCCTCAAACTGTTGAATCTGATAAAAGACATTGAAAGTCGGTGAAAAGTTGAGACATACCTTAATGGCAGGTTTGGACCATCGGGTATAAGATGGAAAATACGGAACATGACGAAAGAGGTGGATGTTTGGGAAAGTATTAAATGGAACTAGAAAATAATGAAACTGTAGTAGTGTTAGTTAAGTTAAGCCGTGCAGCTTCAAATTTAAGGCAGCAACAATGTTGTTGTATAACGTATTGACTGGTTGTATGCCTTTGATCGTAATATACGCCCATGGAAAATGTGGCTGTGTTTCCCACTGTGGGGCGATTTAAAAATTCTCCTTTTTTTAATAATTTTTTTTTTTTTGGGTGGTGGAAGGGCAGTCACTGAGCCCATAAAGGAGGGGGGGTGCAAGACACGCCCCTCATAAAGGAGGGGTGCAAGACACCCCCCTCATAAAGGAGGGCGGGAGCAAGACGGGGCAGTTTTTAACGTTCATCAACGCGGATGCGACATTCTTATTTTAAAAAATTGTAGGTGCTCTGATGGGGCGCTAGGTGCTCTGATGGGGCGCTAGGTGCTCCGAAGGGGCGCTAAGTGCTCCGATGGGGCGACAAGTGCTCCGATGGGGCGCTAGGTGTTCCGATAGGGCGCTATGTGCTCTGGTGGGGCGCTAGGTGCTCTGGTGGGGCACTAGGTGCTCTGGTGGGGCGCTAGGTGCTCTGGTGGGGCGCTAGGTGCTCTGGTGGGGCGCTAGGTGCTCTGGTGGGGCGCTAGGTGCTCCGGTGGGGCGCTAGGTGCTCTGGTGGGGCGCTAGGTGCTCTGATGGGGCGCGGGGTAAAGAGGGTTGGGAAACACTGATATAATGATTTAAAAATTTTTTGTAATATCCCCCGTCCCCTTCCTTTTTTTCTTATCAATCTCAAGAAAGACAAACCAGATCAATTCTCTTTGTGCAATGTTCACCACTCAGCTAAATGTATTACCAACGGTTGATCGGTCACTGTGCTATTGAAAAAAAAATAATAATAATCGAGGTACAAAATCATTTCAAGAATTTATAAAAATTATGTTTATTTTTTTTTTTTTTAATTTAAAAAAAAAAAAAAGTATAAACAATTATTGACTCTGATTTCTAAGTTGTCTTTTCCTGTCTCCCAGCAGCTCTTCACTTGCCTCCCCCCTTGCCAGACTGAAAGTGTCGTGAGTATCCACTGCTAACAGAAGGCCTCTTCATGAATCCATTAGAGATTTACTACAGGAGAGCAAACACAACCGTCCCCCCACCAAAGTCCTTCCCGTGAGGCGAGGGGGAAAATCAATGTTTGCCTACACTATGCTAACATACAGGCCTGCTTTCAGAGCTAAGCATACACTTCCCTCTCCCTATCCCCCTCCCTCCTCAGAGCTGAGCATACACTTCCCACTCCCTACCCCCCCTCCACATCCTCCCTTCTCCATTCACTCCGACACACTCAGTCAAAATCCAAGGGCAGATAATTATATTTTAAAAAAATCACTGGCTGGTTTAGGACGATCAAACCTCATGTTATAAGACATAGGTTCCTAGACGGTAGCCCTGTTGACCCCAGAGCTACCGGAAGTGACCTGGGGTTGTCCGGGAGGAAAAAGGGACAGTAAAGCCATTTTTTTTCCGAGCCGTACAACAAAGTGCTAAGCTCAGTCCATACAAAACGTGTAGTTGAACTAGTAGGCACATGAAGTACTCTACTCGTGGTGTGCTCATGGCGTACTGATGGTGCACTCGTGGTCTGCTCATGGTGCACTCGTGGTCTGCTCATGGTGCACTCGTGGTCTGCTCATGGTGCACTCGTGGTCTGCTCATGGTGCACTCGTGGTCAACTCATGGTGCACTCGTGGTCTACTCATGGTGCACTCGTGGTCTACTCATGGTGCACTCGTGGTCTACTCATGGTGCACTCGTGGTCTGCTCATGGTGCACTCGTGGTCTGCTCATGGTGCACTCGTGGTCTGCTCATGGTGCACTCGTGGTCTGCTCACGGTGCACTCATTTTGTACACGCGGTAGACAATACGCAAAAGCCGGATATCGGTGGCGTACAATAACTTTTCTATTCGATGTATTGCTCCCCCGAAATAAACACTCAGTGGTCCAGAGCCAACAATCCACATTTCTGGCGCTTTTGAGATTCAATTTAAAATCTGATGTGCTGATGGTTTATGTAGCGCCACTGATTATGATGGTGCTGGTTTATGTCTGGCCAGCACAACATGCGGCCCGCCAGCACCCACTTTGCGGGCCGCAAAGTAACGAAATATTCTATATTCTTATTATTTTCTTTACAGCTCCCCCCCCCCCCCCCCCCCAAACCTGCCATTTTCTTGTGCGCAGGTTTTTTTTTAAAAAGTATTACGGCCCGCCTTACATTTTGAGTGGTGCAGGCCTGGTTTATGTGATGAAAGAGTTCATCCGGGTACTGCCGGTATTACTATTGTACTACAACAAAGAACTCACCAAACAATGGCGGCGACAAAAAACGTGAACGTCTAAAGTTAATTGACAAAAACCAAACATTATGATAACGCACTTTGTAAGAATCGAATTTAACTATACTATATACAGTAACACAAAATAATGCGCTCAAAAATAAATTTGATGCACAATTTAAACGTGTAAACTAAAAAAAAAAAAAGATTCGACCAAATTTCCGTTCGATCAAATTTCCGTCGATCAATTTTTCGTCGACGAAACTTCTTTCGATAAGATTTCCGGATACGCACATTCGTGAACTAGTTATTAACCTCAATCTAGAACATTCTGTTGTCTGCTCATTCGGAGGATTCTATGAATATAGTTTAAGACTCGTTCTTTTTAATTCTCTATTTTAATTTTTTTTTTTCTTTGGTTGTAAATTCAATAGACATGGAGTATTTAAACAAGAAATTGTTGAACAGAGCGCCCGTCCGGGCACATGAGCCACAGAGCAGAAGTGAAGTGTTGGCTTTGAAGTTCGACTTCAGGCAAAAAGAGTTCACTTCAGATGTCTCTTGCGCGATCGGCTTGACGGGCTTTTCATGCGCAATAACTTCGTCAATGAATTGTTTTAATCAAACTATTGTGTGCTGGAGATTTGAGCAAACATTACAGCACTTGGGATATCCGAGCACTCTGACTGGTTTGTGTTTTGTTTTAAAACGTTGTTATCTTTTTATTTTAACCGTTCTGCCTCAGAACAGACTCTTTTAATATATATATATATATATATATATATATATATATATATATATATATATATACATAAATTAAAGATAATTAGCAGATGAAATATATCTTCAAAATGATAAAAAATAATGTCAAATAAAATGTTATTGAAAAAAAAAATCATTTATCAGAAATGTTCCACCAAATATGCAGTTCTGTCCCATATTTATGATTATATGAGCCATTTTTTTAAATACACTTATTTCTGGTCGGAGCGGAAGAGTTAAAAACAAATGCAACAGTTGTCTCCGTGCTGCCACCATGGAGATCGTATGTGGAATTTCTCTGCATGTTTCAACGCTGTTGGATTAAAACAAAACGTTCACTTCACAGCCTGAACATCCACAGAAGCTCACACGGTGACTTCCATTTTCATTGTAATCTCGGTCATCTTCTACTGGCTGTTTAAAAAAACGCCAACATTCGACAAAATTTGTTTAGCACGGGAAACTTTGCTACTCTATCAATATCCAACAAGAAAGTTCATTCTGAGTGAGCTGAGTGTGCTGAGTGTACTGATTGAGATGAATGACGTTTGGTAGGCTGTTCACCTTAACGGCTGCGCATCAATTCCCAGTTTTCTCCATCACATCATACCCCCCCCCCTCAAATCCAATCCTAGTTTCTCGCATTACATTTTAGGTTTAACTCATCCAATCCTGGTTTTCCGTTTTCCCCATCACATTCTCGTTGCACTCAACCAATCCTAGTTTTCCCTTATCCAATCCTAGTTATTCCCCCCCCCCCCCATCACTTACTAGTTTCCCCTCATTCAATCCTAGTTATTCCCCCCAACACATCCTAGTTTCCTGACGCAAATCCTTGCCCCCCCCTCCCATAACATCCTAGATTCCGCATCGCCTCCTAGCTCTCCGCTACACCCACCATGGGCAGCTCAAGCAAACCGACTAGTACGTAACACCCAACATGGGCAGCTCAAGCAAACCGACTAGTACGTAACACCCACCATGGGCAGCTCAAGCAAACCGACTAGTACGTAACACCCAACATGGGCAGCTCAAGCAAACCGACTAGTACGTAACACCCAACATGGGCAGCTCAAGCAAACCGGCTAGTACGTAACACCCAACATGGGCAGCTCAAGCAAACCGACTAGTACGTAACACCCAACATGGGCAGCTCAAGCAAACCGACTAGTACGTAACACCCGACATGGGCAGCTCAAGCAAACCGGCTAGTACGTAACACCCGACATGGGCAGCTCAAGCAAACCGACTAGTACGTAACACCCGACATGGGCAGCTCAAGCAAACCGACTAGTACGTAACACCCGACATGGGCAGCTCAAGCAAACCGACTAGTACGTAACACCCGACATGGGCAGCTCAAGCAAACCGACTAGTACGTAACACCCGACATGGGCAGCTCAAGCAAACCGACTAGTACGTAACACCCGACATGGGCAGCTCAAGCAAACCGACTAGTACGTAACACCCGACATGGGCAGCTCAAGCAAACCGACTAGTACGTAACACCCGACATGGGCAGCTCAAGCAAACCGACTAGTACGTAACACCCGACATGGGCAGCTCAAGCAAACCGACTAGTACGTAACACCCGACATGGGCAGCTCAAGCAAACCGACTAGTACGTAACACCCAACATGGGCAGCTCAAGCAAACCGACTAGTACGTAACACCCGACATGGGCAGCTCAAGCAAACCGACTAGTACGTAACACCCACCATGGGCAGCTCAAGCAAACCGACTAGTACGTAACACCCAACATGGGCAGCTCAAGCAAACCGACTAGTACGTAACACCCACCATGGGCAGCTCAAGCAAACCGACTAGTACGTAACACCCGACATGGGCAGCTCAAGCAAACCGGCTAGTACGTAACACCCGACATGGGCAGCTCAAGCAAACCGACTAGTACGTAACACCCAACATGGGCAGCTCAAGCAAACCGACTAGTACGTAACACCCGACATGGGCAGCTCAAGCAAACCGACTAGTACGTAACACCCGACATGGGCAGCTCAAGCAAACCGACTAGTACGTAACACCCGACATGGGCAGCTCAAGCAAACCGACTAGTACGTAACACCCGACATGGGCAGCTCAAGCAAACCGGCTAGTACGTAACACCCGACATGGGCAGCTCAAGCAAACCGACTAGTACGTAACACCCAACATGGGCAGCTCAAGCAAACCGACTAGTACGTAACACCCGACATGGGCAGCTCAAGCAAACCGACTAGTACGTAACACCCGACATGGGCAGCTCAAGCAAACCGGCTAGTACGTAACACCCGACATGGGCAGCTCAAGCAAACCGACTAGTACGTAACACCCGACATGGGCAGCTCAAGCAAACCGACTAGTACGTAACACCCAACATGGGCAGCTCAAGCAAACCGGCTAGTACGTAACACCCGACATGGGCAGCTCAAGCAAACCGACTAGTACGTAACACCCGACATGGGCAGCTCAAGCAAACCGACTAGTACGTAACACCCGACATGGGCAGCTCAAGCAAACCGACTAGTACGTAACACCCGACATGGGCAGCTCAAGCAAACCGGCTAGTACGTAACACCCGACATGGGCAGCTCAAGCAAACCGACTAGTACGTAACACCCGACATGGGCAGCTCAAGCAAACCGACTAGTACGTAACACCCGACATGGGCAGCTCAAGCAAACCGACTAGTACGTAACACCCGACATGGGCAGCTCAAGCAAACCGACTAGTACGTAACACCCGACATGGGCAGCTCAAGCAAACCGACTAGTACGTAACACCCGACATGGGCAGCTCAAGCAAACCGACTAGTACGTAACACCCGACATGGGCAGCTCAAGCAAACCGACTAGTACGTAACACCCGACATGGGCAGCTCAAGCAAACCGGCTAGTACGTAACACCCGACATGGGCAGCTCAAGCAAACCGACTAGTACGTAACACCCGACATGGGCAGCTCAAGCAAACCGACTAGTACGTAACACCCGACATGGGCAGCTCAAGCAAACCGACTAGTACGTAACACCCGACATGGGCAGCTCAAGCAAACCGACTAGTACGTAACACCCGACATGGGCAGCTCAAGCAAATCAGCTAGTACGTAACACCCAACATGGGCAGCTCAAGCAAACCGACTAGTACGTAACACCCGACATGGGCAGCTCAAGCAAACCGACTAGTACGTAACACCCGACATGGGCAGCTCAAGCAAACCGGCTAGTACGTAACACCCGACATGGGCAGCTCAAGCAAACCGACTAGTACGTAACACCCGACATGGGCAGCTCAAGCAAACCGGCTAGTACGTAACACCCGACATGGGCAGCTCAAGCAAACCGACTAGTACGTAACACCCGACATGGGCAGCTCAAGCAAACCGGCTAGTACGTAACACCCGACATGGGCAGCTCAAGCAAACCGACTAGTACGTAACACCCGACATGGGCAGCTCAAGCAAACCGACTAGTACGTAACACCCGACATGGGCAGCTCAAGCAAACCGACTAGTACGTAACACCCGACATGGGCAGCTCAAGCAAACCGACTAGTACGTAACACCCGACATGGGCAGCTCAAGCAAACCGACTAGTACGTAACACCCGACATGGGCAGCTCAAGCAAACCGGCTAGTACGTAACACCCGACATGGGCAGCTCAAGCAAACCGACTAGTACGTAACACCCAACATGGGCAGCTCAAGCAAACCGACTAGTACGTAACACCCGACATGGGCAGCTCAAGCAAACCGACTAGTACGTAACACCCGACATGGGCAGCTCAAGCAAACCGACTAGTACGTAACACCCAACATGGGCAGCTCAAGCAAACCGACTAGTACGTAACACCCAACATGGGCAGCTCAAGCAAACCGACTAGTACGTAACACCCAACATGGGCAGCTCAAGCAAACCGACTAGTACGTAACACCCAACATGGGCAGCTCAAGCAAATCAGCTAATACGTAACACCCGAGTTCACAATGAGCCAATCCAACTTCCCACCACCCCCTTTCCTCCTCTCCCAAATAGAAACCACTGTGGTTAATACAGGTTAACCGAGTGTCAGAGCTTGTTGTCTCTTTAGCAAAGCTGGTATAGAAACAAAATGCTAGGTCCTCAACGCCGTTGAGTAGCCCTTTAGTCAAAGACTGTTCCACTATTGACATTATTGATAAGTCTTCGGCTGCCGTTTCTTTTAAACCAAGGAAAGAATGAAACGTTCAAATAACACCCAGCATATATTAACGAATTAAAAAGATAACAAAATTGTTCACTTCACCATCTCGAAGTGAGAAAAAAAAAAATTAGTATCGATTGGTCCCCAAGATGGACTTGTGATGTCCTTTACGTCAGACCAGACGGTCAGTGTATGCAATTTGATCTTTACAAGGTCGACTCACCCCAGGCGGGAAGGTGGGGTGTTGGGGGGGGGGGGGGCGACATGCGATGTTTTAAGACCTTAAAAGGCTGGGTCTTTACGTGAACTCACATAGGACTGGAGAAAATGGCGGATTCGGCCACAGCAAAAGGAACTTCCGTTATTACTCGGGATTCTGTCGTCGGCTGGCGGGGGCTTCCCGTAAAAAAATAATAAAAAATCGCGGGGGCCATTCAAATGTCTCCGTGACAGATGCTTGTCAATATCCTCATGCACAAACGTCCTCTAGGTTGGACGGCGGGCGCACACAGCGGGAGGATCGCCATGGTAATTTTCCCGCCTCCAGTGGTCGCCATGGTAACGAGCGACACACGGCGGTGGCCGAATGCGAAGAAAGAGCGAACCACGGGGAGTGGTATCTAGGACACAATGTGCAAATGGTGGACTTTCGGATTAAAGCCATTACGAAGATAAGAGGGGAAGCGAAGATTGAATGACAATTGGGAAACAAAGCCTTTAGAGAAGCCAAACAACAACCAAGAAAACAATTAATTTGAATGAGAGACACCCATTATCAAGTACACATGTAGTCAGGCCAGAAGGCGCTTGTCTTGGGTACACACATTTCGGTAGATGGGCGTAATTAATATCCAATGCATGTTTTTAGAAGCAGACAAGAAGCAATAGGTGGCACGCTACTAGAATATATGCCCCCCCCCCCCCAAATTTTGTTCCAGCCAAAACGATGTGCTACGACACATACAGTTTGAGAACCAATGATTCATCAAAACAATTTGGGAACCACTGATCTAATCAAATCCATTTTGGGACCAATGATACTGCATGCATACCCCCAATGAGCTGGTCTCAAAACCCACTTTGTATTTAACGTCGTATGAGTATGAGCAAAGTGTGTATGTTGGGACGACTCTGAGCGCTCCATAACCGCACATCTATTAAATCGGGACCTAAAAAGTCGGAACGCGTCACCGGGCGTTGTTAACTGAATACCTTTTTAACGGATCCGTGATTTGGCTTCTTTAAGATACATCGTCTAGCATCACATCGTTTACTTTTATTGGCCGGGTTGAAGGAAATTGGCCACCGGGGTACTCGCCCTTTATTGCAACACAGATCATTGGCCATCGGGGTACTCGACCTTTATTGCAACAGAGACCATTGGCCATCGGGGTACTCGACCTTTATTGCAACATAGACCATTGGTCATCGGGGTACTCGACCTTTATTGCAACATAGACCATTGGCTATCGGGGTACTCGACCTTTATAGCAACATAGACCATTGGCCATCGGGGTATTCGACCTTTATTGCAACATAGAACATTGGCCACTGGGGTACTCGACCTTTATTGCAACATAGACCATTGGCCATCGGGGTACTCGACCTTTATTGCAACATAGACCATAGGCCATCGGGGTATTCGACCTTTATTGCAACATAGAACATTGGCCACTGGGGTACTCGACCTTCATTGCAACATAGACCATTGGCCATCGGGGTACTCGACCTTTATGGCAAAATAGACCATTGGCCATCGGGGTACTCGACCTTTGTTGCGCCATATTACCATTTTCCCAGTCAGATGAAGGTCGCGGACGACCCTTCTTAGAAAAAAAAAAGAGGATTTTAACGGCCTAATATAAAATTAAGAAGACAGCTTTTCATGGGGTCCATTCACGGGATCCATAGACCCCAGGTTACGAACCCCCTCACAGGGGATGTTACTAACAGCCAGACAACTGAAATCACGCCTTATTCTTCTCACGCTTCTTACTATGTTAGCTTGTGTATATACAAAACTTAGAATATTTATTTAGCTTGGCATAAGACGGTATGCTAATTACAGTCAAGGAAGAACACCAGGTATAACTTTTTTTTAATTTTTTTTTTTTTTTTTAAAATGCTTCTATTTGACTTGGAGAAAGAAGCAGACGTATATTGTCTGTATGGTTTCCGTCGGCTTAAAAGGCCGGCGGAACCGGACTGTGTGGAGTGCGTGGACTTTCTGTGCTTAATAAGACATCATGTCATTGATCATTACCTATACCTGCCCAAATAATGGGCTATCAGGTTACGTCTGATTGGAGGAGGGGGGGGGGGAGAGTCTATCTAAAGTAAATCTTCAGCGGTATACATTTAGGTATACATTTTGGTATACATTTAAGTATACATTTAAGCATACATTTAGGTATACACTTAACTCGGTCGGTGTTCTTAAACTGACAATAACAGGGAACCCAGTAACAGGACGAACTGGAGAGACGTGGTGTCTGGGGAACGTGTTCCATGGAACTATTCTGAGAATGTTATATACCTCTGGGATCAATTGAACTTATAACACCATGTATGTCTATATCCCACCGACAGTGCAAAGGTTGCGAGGAAGAGACAAGTACTTTGGCAAGGTTTCTTTAAAGTTACCCATTTGTTTATAGTGTTTTGTTGTATAGATGTGTTTATTTCATGTGTTGTAAAACATTCAATACACGTTGAGGATACACAAAAATAAAAACATCCAACAAACGGATTGTTGTGTAACAATGAGAATCTACGAGATACAAACACAAATTGTGTTGCACATACAACATTCCAGAACTGTTGACACGAACAAACGGATTGTTGTGTGACATTGAGAATCTACGAGATACAAACGAAAATTGTGTTGTACATACAACATTCCAGAACTACTGACACGAACAAATGGTTGTTGTGTAACATTTAGAGCCAAGAAAACCAAATAATTGTTGAGTTGTACAACATTCAGAGCTATATGGGGGGGGGGGAGATTGCTTTTGTTGTTTCTCATTCAGGGCTACGAGACCAAAAAAAAAATGTGTTGTTTAACATTTAGAGCTGTTAGGTAGGTAAAAAAACACATTTCGTGTGGTACACCACTCAGAGCTATTGACAAAAGCAAATGTTGTGTTGTAGAACATTTAGAGCAATTATATTCTCTTGGCATCCCGAATGGGGGAGTCGCATCGACACACATACCCATGCACACACACAGACCCACACACACACACACACCAGTACAAACGATACAAACACACAAACGCCTAGGAGAGTAAAAAGCCGTGTTAATGATACACCGGTTTCCCCTGGCCACGGGACTCAAGCACATGACGCCGTGTTGATGGAGTGGAGGCCAGAGCACAAAAAAAGAAAAAGACCAAAAAAAAAAAAACAGGTTAGGTGTCAACGAGTTGACGAGCGTACGGCAAGCGTGAGCCGCTGTTGTGGATGACGTGAGAATGTTTGGGGGCGAAAATACGAGAGTGAAAATAAAAAATTGAGTGTTGGGAGTGGGGGGGGGGGGGATTTCTACTCTCACCAATGATAGTTAAACTTATGGGGAGGGGGCTGAGGTGGAGAGGTAAACCGGGGAGGAATTGGTGTTTTCTTTCAAGGGTGAAGAGATTGTCCGGATCAGTTGTGTGATGGGTGATCGCAATGTCGAAAAAGATTTGACGATATATAAATACATATATATATATATTGAGTTCTGGATGGGCTTTATGAAGAGAGTAATGTATACGAGAATAACTCTTCACGCACATAGTTACGTGCTCGCAGCACGGGCGATTCGTATGTGATCAGGTATCTGGGTGAGGTTCCGATTCAACACATTCGACAGAAAACCATCCTAAAAGAAAAACAAATTTGACTAAAAACTCAATTTCTGTGGTAGTTTGTCAACGTTGCAGCGTGTAACAACACAAATACACCACGACGCCCGCAAACATGTCCTTTTGGGCCGAAGTGTCTTGTCCAGTGGTCGGAGAACCGAATTACGGCTCGGCCAGTCGGCCACAAATCGGAGTTGACTCTGAAAAAAACGTGGTTCTTGACAGGTTCCTGAAAGGAAATTTGGCTCTCAAATTTTTTTGAATCGTCCTGCTGCTGATTTTCGGCCCTTTTGACCAAAGAGTTTGCCGACCACTGGTCTAGTCCAACAAGTGCATAATGTATCGCAGGTTGTGCCATTCATTCACAGAATCTAGCCCTGAGCTCGAGTCCAATAATAATGCATTACAAGGTGAATAAATAACGCTGACAAATCAATTACGGGATAAGAAAAAAAATGGTTCAGGTAGTGCGAAATTTACAAACACAACAAAACAACAGATCATTGAGGGAATTCTTCTTCAGCCTCTCAGCCGCATGATACATGATGGCTCCGAAGGTTGAGCCAATTGGAGCCTACTTCAACAAAATGTACACTAGCATAAGAAAAATGCACCGATTTTTTTGTTTATTTAAGAACTTACTTGTAAAAATTAGTTGCTGGGTAGTTTGAGCTGAGATAAGTAGAGGTCTGTTTGAGGTCACCTGGAATATAAAGACATTTATTAAGGAAAAGACAGACTACAAACAAACAAAAATAAATAAAAACTATAAAAAATAAAAAAAACAGTTGGCAAAGCTTTATGGAAATGCCCTATTCATATTTGAAGAATTTTACACTTTGAGACTGAGAATACGTGAGTTAAATTATTATTATTTTCCTTTTGTTCCTTTAAATGCTCCCTAGCGTGTGCCTTATATTTCCTTATACACTTTAAAAAAACAACAACCTTAGACCCCGTTATTATCACTAGGTTAACCATAAGCTTTCGTCGATATCACACGTTGTGTCTATTATCGTTTCATTAAATGAGTATAGTACAAACTAAAACATGGACTGATGTGATAGTAAATAATATATCTGGGAAATTGGTCAAGTCTGTATTTATATTTCAAGAAGTGCTCAAATTTCGATTACAATGTTGTTGATTTTTTTTTTTTTTTTTAAATTCTAATTTTGTTTTACTTAGTCACGAAATTTTGCTGCGGTGGTGTGAGATCTGGAAACGAACTGGACATTTCGGGAATATAAACCAATTGAAACACGAGTGATGACTGATTTAGGTCATATGAGGTTACAGCCTCACAACAAACAGCAGCAAGGCGTGTCAGTCACGTATCAGGAACTGTGCAGTCATGAAGCACGCACACGACTAACAGCAACCGAATAGAACAAGATGCAGTTAGAAATCAAATCTATCGCTATTGCAAAACCAACAACACACACAAAAATCAGCCATAAATGTCATGGCAGCCACATGTCAAGCCAGTCACAGCTTTTTAACCGCAACCATGGTAGTAAATGTCACGTGTATGAATACGAGACTAATTCTTCATGCCAGCCATTGACAGTGACACGTGAATTAAAACAAAAGCAGCTGCTGTCGTGAGAATTTCTGACTTTCGATTGATCGACGTAGAGTGTAGATATATTAATCAAACCGAAGCGCATTAGGCGTTAAATTTGATTGAAATATAAGATATAATACTTTTAGATTCTCAGATAAATAAATATATATAAACAAAATGTTAATGGGGAAACAAATTCACACTGTATACAAACTAATCAGGTAACGCAGAGAGCACACTACAGCTACACAAAACGCCATGCAAAATACACCCCCCCTTCCCAAATTATTTTTTTAAATTAAAAAAAATCCAGAGCCCTTATTTCAGGGGTTTTCCGCTTGATCTACAAACTCAGCAAACAAAAAACAACAAACAAACAAAATAAAACAACAAACAAAAGCAACAAAAAAATACAACAAAAAACAACAAACAAAAACTACACAAAAACAACAAACAAAAGACAACAAACAAACAACAAAAAACAACAAACAAAAGCAACAAACAAAAAACAACAAACAAACAAAATAAAACAACAAACAAAAAACACAAACAACAAACAAAAGCAACAAATAAAAAACAACAAACAAACAAAAAAACAACAAACAAAAACAACACAAAAACAACAAACAAAAAGAATGTGACCAAACGGCAGCCGTTTGAGAACTCTACCCTGGTGAGCCCCCCCCCCCCCCCCCAATCTGTGAGGAAAATGACCTGGTGCAGGACGATCTCTTTGGCCAAGTGAGGCAGTTATTCTTGGGGGTGGCGGAATCACCGAGTAAAACACACCCCAAGCCAGACGAGAGGAGCCAACTTTATGTTGGATTAAAACAGGTCGTCTCTACAAAAGTAGCTACCTATTTAAGAATAGTTTCGGCATTTTTTTTAATTAAAAAAAAACAACAAACAAAAACAACACAAAAACAACAAACAAAAACAACAAAAAAACAACAAACAAAAGCAACAAACAAAAACAACACAAAAACAACAAACAAAAGCAACAAACAAAAACAACACAAAAACAACAAACAAAATCAACAAACAAAAACAACACAAAAACAACAAACAAAAGCAACAAACAAAAACAACACAAAAACAACAAACAAAAACAACACAAAAGAAAACCGTACATCTTCACAACGTTGGCAGGATCCTTTGAGCGCTTGGTTGGGGAACAAATGGCGGGGGGGGGGGGGGGAGGGAGGGGGCGGTGTTGCCTAAGACCACAGTGAAGATATTATAAAATAAAATGTGGAAAACTGTATTGAAACTATCCATTTGGACATGTGGTGAATTGCAGACTTTACGGACACCCTGTAGAACTTGGCTAGAACTGAGTTGAATTGAAAATACAGATAATAAAATCGCCCTTGTCCTGGTCCTCACGTGAACTCTTGAGTTCTGGCATTTCTTTCAAAGGGGGTGGATATCTCTGTATCAGTTGTCTTTGACCGATTAAATTTAACTGAAGACATGAGGGGGGGGGAATGGGGAGGGAGGAAGGGGATGGTTTAGGGGGGATGAAGGGGGAGGGAGAGGGAGGAAGGGGAGGGAGGGAGAGAGAGAGAAGAAAGAGACTATTACATTTTAAGTATTCTTATTCTATCGCCCTCCGAGGTTCTGTCTGCTATGACACAACAACAACATTGCGGGGGGGGGGGGGGGGGGGGGGTTGAATCTAGTATGTCTTAAGCAAATCGGATAATTTAGACCTTTGTATAACCTCTTTACTATTGTATTTAATGCATATGTGTGTGTTTGCGTGTTAGTGTATGCGCGTGTGTGTGTATGCGTGCGTGTGTGTGCGCGCGCGCATTGTGCTCATTACTGTAAGCATGAACATCTTGAGAACAATTCGCATGAGTTTACACCATCTTGTATTACATTTTAGTATTACGGAATCTTTTCCTTTGCGCCAATGCGAGGAACGGACACAGAGCTCAATCATCTCTATATACTACACTACACTACTAAACATACATCAATTCTGCAGACGACTATATACTACACTACACTACTAAAAATACATCAATTCTGCGGACGACTATATACTACACTACACTACTAAAAATACATCAATTCTGCGGACGACTATATACTACACTACACTACTAAAAATACATCAATTCTGCGGACGACTATATACTACACTACACTACTAAACATACATCAATTCTGCGGACGACTATATACTACACTACACTACTAAAAATACATCAATTCTGCGGACGACTATATACTACACTACACTACTAAACATACATCAATTCTGCGGACGACTATATACTACACTACACTACTAAACATACATCAATTCTGCGGGCGACTATATACTACACTACTAAACATACCTCAATTCTGCGGACGACTATATACTACACTACACTAGTTAGCATACATCAATTCTGCGGACGACTATATACTACACTACACTACTAAACATACATCAATTCTGCGGACGACTATATACTACACTACACTACTAAACATACATCAATTCTGCAGACGACTATATACTACACTACACTACTAAACATACATCAATTCTGCGGACGACTATATACTACACTACACTACTAAACATACATCAATTCTGCGGACGACTATATACTACACTACACTACTAAACATACATCAATTCTGCAGACGACTATATACTACACTACACTACTAAACATACATCAATTCTGCGGACGACTATATACTACACTACACTACTAAACATACATCAATTCTGCAGACGACTATATACTACACTACACTACTAAACATACATCAATTCTGCAGACGACTATATACTACACTTCACAACTAAAAATACATCAATTCTGCAGACGACACTGTCATTAGTTTTTCTCGGGTAAAAGATTTCGTTGTTGTTGTTTTGTTTTTTGTTTTTTGTTAGGCAACACATTGACATAAACGAGGCATTCAGTAACTGGATTCGGGTCAATGCCGAGGTCATGCCACCCTCACCGTATGAAAGTACAGCCTCCAGACTGTCCTCTCCGCTGCTGGGCGTATAGCAGGAGGCGGGGCTGGTGGGCTCGCTTTTTATGGGAACTGGGGCAAAACATGAGACATGACATTAGTCAAGACGGCGCCTTAACGATGTGTGATGAAAACATACTGGTGGATCTTTGAAATTTACTTTTTTTTTTTAATGTTTTTTTTTTTTGTATGATCAATAAACAGTACAAGCCTTTCAGTCGAGTTAAAAGTGGCCATTTTACAGCTATTTGTTAGCCCCTATTTCTACTGAAGCCCCTGAAAGAACAGAAGATAAGAACCAGAAAGTGATTTAAAGACACTCGGTACAAGTGGGGTCGATAGTGTGAGACGACAACCACTTCATTTTAAAAGCGAAAACACAAATTATTTCAACTAACTTACCACTCTTTGGCGACTTAAATCGAATATAATGAACACTTTGGGGTTTCTTATACAAATAAATCACTAGCTTTCCATTTCATATCCACATTAAAAGAAAAATCTGACAGGCCTGTTCTATGATTTATGCGAAATAATAATAAATTGGTTGACCGCCGTCTCTGTCATTATATCCAGGCGAAGACTGTGAATAATTCGTTTTAAGGCCATGGTGGAACAAAAACTTCCCCGATCGTCGTGTAGCATTAGAAATCGGAAGAAACGAATAATTTAGTCAGCTCTCAATGGTGTGTAAACATGTTGGGTACTTTTTAGCAGCCGATCTAGATGTGGATGTTACGTTTAAAAACTAATTTCTTAAAAAAAAAAAAAAAAAAAAAAAAAAAAAAACAGACTTAATTCGGGTCAGACTTAATATGGCAGAAAAAATATAGGTCATTCCTGTACATATGACAATGGACCAAGTTCACATAAAGTATAATATGTCTATGTGTAGACACAGCAAGCAGGAAGTGTGAATGTCTTAACACCAAAATGGCCATAGTCAACAGAATAGTGTCGAGACATATGAAATGATCAGAGTAAACAGGGGCAGCGTGACTAGATCTTGACACCGAAATGGACAAGTCGAACAGAAAAATGTATGCCTGTGTGAACAGTGAAAGGAGATGAGACATAAAGTGTTTCTGGTTCCACTCACCTGATTCCGATGAGGTCGGGCACATCAACCAAGGCTGGCTCTGAGCGTAGCCTGCTGTCGTGGACCTGCTTGCCCCAGATGGAATGCCTGAAACATTCGATGAACACTCTGGTTATATACCTATCCAGCTCGGGCAAACTCCACTGTACCATTCAAACCCTGACCGCAATGTCTCTCAATAAGTAACCATTAACCAGATCGAGCCTGTTTAAGCATTGTGATCCGTGTTCCGTCAGCTTATTCTTGGAAGGCCCGTTCTGCCCCACCGCCTCGAAATTTCTGACGCAAGTTTATTGCACAGCGCTAAATCATTTTTTGTTTGTCTAATTTGAAAGACACCGCCGCGCGTATTAAAACCCTAAAGAACAATGGCAATTTGTAATAAGAAGTTTCCAATCACGATAGCTCATACTGAATCAGATCATATGTGGAAATATAAAGCTATCAGATTGTTTCATTCAAGACGTTTCTGTATTAAGATCCCCAGCTGAAAATACGTAACTTACTGATAATAATAAAAATACAAAGCTGAGCTTAGTTCATATTTGAATACTATGATAATACAATCAATCTAAACATATCAGGTCATATCATGATTTAAAAAAATAAATAAAAAAATTAATTTAAAAAAAAAAAAAAAATTTAGAATAAAATTCTATGACACAATCAGTGGCGTATGAAAGGTGTGCGGTCATCCCCGGGCGGCACTTGGTTTCTTACATTGAGTAGCTGAGAGTTGGTTTTTTTTCGAGGACGGCACAAAAGCTGAATCCGCACTGGGCGGCACTAACCCTGACACCGCCACTGGATAAGATAGGGGTCACTGGTGCCATTGAAGACAACCAAATAATAGTTGTACGAAGAAGAAATCGGTCTTCACTTGACTTCAACTTAATGAGTTCTTATAAGACTCTAAAATTGTGACTGGACCTACGAAGAAAGGTGTATAGTATCAGACTCTAAAATTGTGACTGGACCTACGAAGAAAGGTGTATAGTATCAGACTCTAAAATTGTGACTGGACCTACGAAGAAAGGTGTATAGTATCAGACTCTAAAATTGTGACTGGACCTACGAAGAAAGGTGTATAGTATCAGACTCTAAAATTGTGACTGGACCTACGAAGAAAGGTGTATAGTATCAGACTCTAAAATTGTGACTGGGCCTACGAAGAAAGGTGTATAGTATCAGACTCTAAAATTGTGACTGGACCTACGAAGAAAGGTGTATAGTATCAGACTCTAAAATTGTGACTGGACCTACGAAGAAAGGTGTATAGTATCAGACTCTAAAATTGTGACTGGACCTACGAAGAAAGGTGTATAGTATCAGACTCTAAAATTGTGACTGGACCTAAGAAGAAAGGTGTATAGTATCAGACTCTAAAATTGTGACTGGACCTACGAAGAAAGGTGTATAGTATCAGACTCTAAAATTGTGACTGGACCTACGAAGAAAGGTGTATAGTATCAGACTCTAAAATTGTGACTGGACCTACGAAGAAAGGTGTATAGTATCAGACTCTAAAATTGTGACTGGACCTACGAAGAAAGGTGTATAGTATCAGACTCTAAAATTGTGACTGGACCTACGAAGAAAGGTGTATAGTATCAGACTCTAAAATTGTGACTGGACCTATGATTGTATCGGCAATCCAGAAACCAATGAGCGTCTCTTTAATGTGTCCCCATGTGACGAACAAACGAAATAGGGTCCAAGGTCCAGTGCCGGCCCACGGACCACAATTTGGAGTATTAATGAACTAATGTATTTGTGCCTTTTATTCCGTTGATCGG
Source organism: Omphiscola glabra (assembly GCA_964017045.1). NCBI lineage: Eukaryota > Metazoa > Mollusca > Gastropoda > Lymnaeidae > Omphiscola > Omphiscola glabra. The sequence continues at coordinate 38,666,684 of OZ024796.1, forward strand.
TCACGTGCATATGTTTAGACTATCCCGCTGATGGGTTAGTTCAGTATGGTTAGACTATCCCGCCGATGAGTTAGTTCATTATGGTTAGACTATCCCGCCGATGAGTTAGTTCAGTATGGTTAGACTATCACGCCGATGAGTTAGTTCGGTATGGTTAGACTATCACGCCGATGAGTTAGTTCAGTATGGATAGACTATCCCACCGATGAGTTAGTTCGTTAGTTCGGTACGGTTAGACTATCCCGCCGATGAGTTAGTTCGGTATGGTTAGACTATCCCGCCGATGAGTTAGTTCAGTATGAATAGACTATTCCGCCGATGAGTTAGTTCTTTAGTTCGGTATGGTTAGACTATCCCGCCGATGAGTTACTTCGGTATGGTTAGACTATCCCGCCGATGGGTTAGTTCGGTATGGTTAGACTATCCCGCCGATGAGTTAGTTCAGTATGGTTAGACTATCCCGCCGATGAGTTAGTTCAGTATGGTTAGATTATCCCGCCGATGGGTTAGTTCGGTACGGTTAGACAAGACACGTATATGATAAACCTGGAACTAGACTATCCCGCCGATGAGTTAGTTCAGTATGGTTAGACTATCCCGCAGATGAGTTAGTTCAGTATGGTTAGACTATCCCGCCGATGGGTTAGTTCGGTACGTTAGACAAGACACGTATATGACAAACCTGGAACTAGACTATCACGCCGATGAGTTAGTTCAGTATGGTTAGACTATCCCGCCGATGAGTTAGTTCAGTATGATTAGACTATCCCGCCATGGGTTAGTTCGGTACGGTTAGACAAGACACGTATATGACAAACCTGGAACTAGACTATCCCACCGATGGGTTAGTTAAGTACGGTTAGACAAGACACGTATATGACAAACCTGGAACTAGACTATCCCACCGATGGGTTAGTTCAGTACGGTTAGACAAGACACGTATATGACAAACCTGGAACTAGACTATCCCGCCGATGGGTTAGTTCAGTACGGTTAGACAAGACATGTATGACAAACCTGGAACTAGACTATCCCGCCGATGGGTTAGTTCAGTAAGGTTAGACAAGACACGTATATGACAAACCTGGAACTAGACTATCCGCCGATGGGTTAGTTCAGTACGGTTAGACAAGACACGTATGACAAACCTGGAACTGAGCCATTGACTTGGTGATTTAAGTTGACGGAAGGGTCCAGCCTAGGACAGGGTGAGTCGAATCTCTCGGCTCCAGTCTGGTCAGCGCTGGGGGGTCTCTCGGCTTTCACACTGTTGTACATAAATATAAGCTGTGGTCACAATAGACATATCGGGCTTCACACTGGGACACATAAACAATGTACTATAGTTACAATGTACATGTCGCAAAAAACGAACTCTCTCGGCGCGTGCTTGTGGCTGTAACGCTGTGTTCAATGGGCACGCAGATTGAAAATTCCCAGATAAACACAGTTATTACAATTCTTATAACGTGCATACCGGAACGGATGTCTTGTCAAATAGATTTAGAAGATGGGAAGTCCGCGCATTGCCGCCGCCATTGTTGGGGGGGGGGGGGGGGTTGGCTGGCAGGCTATTTTTAGTTGGGGGTAATTGGTTGACTTCGCCATCGGTTTAACACCTTCAATTTATCTTAGCACCACAAATAACTCTATTGTTTAAATGTATAATTCAGTTAGATACTATGAACCATAAATCAACAGACGAGAGACGAAATGAGCGGGCTGACACGTTGTATAAGTACTCACGGTTTACAAAAGCCTTGAAAAATCTATATTTACAAACCCATACAAATATATATATTTACAAACCCTTGAAAAATCTATATTTACAAACCCATACAAATATATATATTTACAAACCCTTGAAAAATCTATATTTACAAACCCATTAAAATATATATATTTACAAACCCATAAAAAATATATTTACAAACCCATAAAAATATATATTTACAAACCCATAAAATATATATATACAAACCCTTGAAAAATCTATATTTACAAACCCATAAAAAATCTATATTTACAAACCCATAAAAAATCTATATTTACAAACCCATATAAATATATATATTTACAAACCCATACAAATATATATACAAACCCTTGAAAAATCTATATTTACAAACCCATAAAAAAATCTATATTTACAAACCCATACAAATATATATATTTACAAATTATATTTACAAACCCATAAAAATATATATTTACACAACCCCATTAAAAATCTATATTTACAAACCAATAAAAAAATATATCTTTACAAACCTATACAAAACGATCTTTACAAACCCATGACAGCAGACTATACATCTACTCCACCATAGGTACATCTATTTTATGTACCCACCTCTTTATTTTTGCACAGCCACATGATATGACTATGACACATTAAGGCAATACAGTGTTTTATAACAGCGTCTATATTATAGTTATGGCAGAGCTTTCCATCGCCGGTGGCACCAAGGCCCGTGAAGGTCTCTGGTCTGCGTCATCGTATTCTTCAACTAGGGACTCACCGATGGAACACCCACACCCTTGGAATAACCACTGATATGTTGGTAATGAAGTTGCTTTTAAATAATGGTCGCGCAATACACGAACGGGGGGGGGGGGGGGGGTCATACCTGACACTAACACACCGGATGCTGTCATACAACATGCTCTTTAACGCTACCTACTGCGCCAGCATTTACATCAGCGACCCCCACGCCACCACACGGGGGTCGGGCCAATGAAAGATCAACAGACGTAACTAGCATCTTGGAGCATACAATCCGCCGCCGCCCCCCCCCCCTCTTCTCCCCAGCCCCCCGGGGTCCATCCGCCCGTACCTATGCAATAGAACAAAGACGACAACATCAGACTAAACAATCCAGTGTTGACAATCTAGGGCAGGGGTGGGCAAACTACGGTCCGCGGGCCGCATGCAGCCCGGCAACTGATATTATGTGGCCCTCGAAGGCATTTAGAAATTTTAAAAAATTACTGTTTTTAAGTTATTTTTTTAATTTTACAGAATTTCATGCACCGTTATGATTTTTAAAACATTTTTGATCAAATTTCTTTCTAATTTTCTATTTTTTTAAAACAGTCCTTGACCTTTGCCATGTAATGCTAAAATGCGAAACCACCGATTTTAATATAGGGAAATGTTTATCGATATTTAAAAATTGGACATAATATACATGCGGCCCTCCAATAGCTTTACCTTTGTCAATGTGGCCCTCCGCACAAAAAGTTTGCCCACCCCTGATCTAGGGTAATGGCTTCTGGTGGGCCCCGCCTATAGCTAAACACAACACACGAAGCTGACATTTCAGCTCGACAATTAGCATCCATCCCGTTAAACGCCATCAGTCCACACGACGACTCCACCAGCTACGTGCGCGGCAATTGACGTTTGACGCGCGTACACACACACACACACATACACACACTCACACACGCCGAACGGCTCGAACCGGCTGCACGACTCCAGCTCCAAGGAGTCCTGATTACGTCTTGACGCCAACGGTTATTATATACGGCGAGCACCGAGAGGATAGAGGACGGTGGATGTCTTGTAATTGATCATGTTCGGATTACATTTGAACCACGTATCCTGCATTGAATTTGACACCAGCTAGCCATGTCCGACGTTATCAATTAGGAATGCCTACTCGAAAAGGTATGTGTGTGTGGGTGTGTGGGGGGAGAGGTATCTTACTTGTTTCTACCTTAAACTTTTCAAGAATGTTCCGTCAATGCCAACAATTTGGTCTTGATCCATTCAAATCAGTTTGAGACAATGTCAACCAAACTGTATGTTAATGGGCTCGTTAACATACACAACGATCATGGCGCGTCCTAAAATCTGATGCATATTTTTAAACCGCCCCCTTCCTTTTTCCCCCGCACAACAGTATTATAGTACCGAGTTTTTTAGAAAAAGTTGTCAAGTAGTGAGTGCCATGCGTGACGGTTGAACCAGGTTAAAAAAGGGTCGATTTTTTACGGAGGCGACTATTATATAAATCAATAAAGAGACTGTCTGCCGGCCCGTTCTTCAAAGGCCGGCTGGTTGGGTGTAGGACGGTCTGTAGTCCTATTGTTTAATGGCCGGCTGGTTGGGTGTAGGACGGTCTGTAGTCCTATTGTTTAATGGCCGGCTGGTTGGGTGTAGGACGGTCTGTAGTCCTATTGTTTAAAGGCCGGCTGGTTGGGTGTAGGACGGTCTGTAATCCTATTGTTTAAAGGCTGGCACATATTATAAAAAGTGAGAAGTTAACTTTTTGTGTGACACTTGGACATACTGGGTATTTTCTCAAAATACTCGGACCGGTGTAAAAAAACAAAAAAAAACAACACATGTCACCCTGAGGCCCTTGTATATATTTACAATATTCTTATATATAAGTGATTATACTAATGTAATTGAGATATGGAAAGTTTGTCACCACCCCGATGAAGAAAATAGCATTGATATTTTAACGATATTCTATTTATATTCATTTGTTATCACTCACTCACTCACTCACTCGATCAGTCCTGCCTCTATCATAGCCGCCTTCTTCACTCACTCGCTCAACTACTCCTGCCTCCTTCACTCACTCACTCACCCAATCACTACTGCCTCCTTCACTCACTCGCTCAATTATTCCTGCCTCCTTCACTCGCTCGCTCAATTATTCCTGCCTCTTTCACTCACTCGATCAACTACTCCTGCCTCCTTCACTCACTCGCTCAATTACTCCTGCCTCCTTCACTCAATCAATTCCTGCCTCCTTCACTCACTCACCCAACAACTCCTGCCTCCTTCACTCACTCACCCAACAACTCCTGCCTCCTTCACTCATTCACTCCTGCCTCCTTCACTCACTCACCCAACAACTCCTGCCTCCTTCACTCACTCACCCAACAACTCCTGCCTCCTTCACTCACTCACCCAACAACTCCTGCCTCCTTCACTCATTCACCCAATCAATCATGTCTCCTTCACTCACTCGCCCAATCACTCATGTCTCCTTCACTCACTCAACCAATCACTCATGTCTCCTTCACTCACTCGCCCAATCCCTCCTGTCTCCTTCACTCACTCGCCCAATCACTCCTGTCTCCTTCACTCACTCACCCAATCACTCCTGTCTCCTTCACTCACTCACCCAATCACTCCTGTCTCCTTCACTCACTCGCCCAATAACTCCTGCCTCCCTGACTCACTCACCCAATAACTCCTGTCTCCTTCACTCACTCACCCAATCATTCATGCCTCCCTCACTCACTCACCCAAAAACTCCTGCCTCCTTCACTCACTCACCCAATAACTCCTGCCTCCTTCACTCACTCACCCAACAACTCCTGTCTCCTTCACTCACTAACCCAATCACTCCTGTCTCCTTCACTCACTCACCCATCACTCCTGCCTCCTTCACTCACTCGCCCATTCACACCTGTCTCCTTCACTCACTCACCAAATCATTCAACCCTCCTTGACTCACTCACCCAATAAATCCTGCCTCCTTCACTCACTCGCTCAATTATTCCTGCCTCCTTCACTCACTCACTCACCCAACAACTCCTGCCTCCTTCACTCACTCACCCAATAACTCCTGACTCCTTCATTCACTCACTAAATTACTCCTGCCTCCTTCACTCACTCGCTCAATTATTTCTGCCTCCTTCACTCACTCACCTAACAACTCCTGCCTCCTTCACTCACTCAACCAACAACTCCTGCCTCCTTCACTCACTCAATAACTCCTGCTTCCTTCACTCACTCGCTCAAATATTCCTGCCTCCTTCACTCACTCACCCAACACCTCCTGCCTCCTTCACTCACTCACCCAATCACTCCTGCCTCCTTCACTCACTCGCTAAAATATTCCTGCCTCCTTCAGTCACTCACCCAATCACTCCTGGCTCCTTCACTCATTCACCCAATGACTCCTGCCTCCTTCACTCACTCGCCCAATCACTCCTGTCTCCTTCACTCACTCACCCAATCACTCCTGCCTCCTTCACTCACTCCCACCCAATCACTCATGTCTCCTTCACTCACTCGCCAAATCACTCCTGTCTCCTTCACTCACTCGCCCAATAACTCCTGCCTCCTTCACTCACTCACTCAATCATTCATGGCTCCCTGACTCACTCACCCAATAACTCCTGCCTCCTTCACTCACTCACTCAATTACTCCTGCTTCCTTCACTCACTCACTAAATTATTACTGCCTCCTTCAATCACTCACTCACCCAATTAGTCCTGCCTCCTTCACTCACCCACCCAAAAACTCCTGCCTCCTTCACTCACTCACCCAACAACTCCTGTCTCATTCACTCACTAACCCAATCACTCCTGTCTCCTTCACTCACTCACCCATCACTCCTGCCTCCTTCACTCACACGCCCATTCACACCTGTCTCCTTCACTCACTCACCCAATCATTCAACCCTCCTTGACTCACTCACCCAATAAATCCTGCCTCCTTCACTCACTCGCTCAATTATTCCTGCCTCCTTCACTCACTCACTCACCCAACAACTCCTGCCTCCTTCACTCACTCACCCAATAACTCCTGACTCCTTCATTCACTCACTAAATTACTCCTGCCTCCTTCACTCACTCGCTCAATTATTTCTGCCTCCTTCACTCACTCACCTAACAACTCCTGCCTCCTTCACTCACTCAACCAACAACTCCTGCCTCCTTCACTCACTCAATAACTCCTGCTTCCTTCACTCACTCGCTCAAATATTCCTGCCTCCTTCACTCACTCACCCAACACCTCCTGCCTCCTTCACTCACTCACCCAATCACTCCTGCCTCAATCACTCACTCGCTAAAATATTCCTGCCTCCTTCAGTCACTCACCCAATCACTCCTGCCTCCTTCACTCATTCACCCAATGACTCCTGCCTCCTTCACTCACTCGCCCAATCACTCCTGTCTCCTTCACTCACTCACCCAATCACTCCTGCCTCCTTCACTCACTCACCTAACAACTCCTGCCTCCTTCACTCACTCAACCAACAACTCCTGCCTCCTTCACTCACTCAATAACTCCTGCTTCCTTCACTCACTCGCTCAAATATTCCTGCCTCCTTCACTCACTCACCCAACACCTCCTGCCTCCTTCACTCACTCGCTAAAATATTCCTGCCTCCTTCAGTCACTCACCCAATCACTCCTGCCTCCTTCACTCATTCACCCAATGACTCCTGCCTCCTTCACTCACTCGCCCAATCACTCCTGTCTCCTTCACTCACTCACCCAATCACTCCTGCCTCCTTCACTCACTCCCACCCAATCACTCATGTCTCCTTCACTCACTCGCCAAATCACTCCTGTCTCCTTCACTCACTCGCCCAATAACTCCTGCCTCCTTCACTCACTCACTCAATCATTCATGGCTCCCTGACTCACTCACCCAATAACTCCTGCCTCCTTCACTCACTCACTCAATTACTCCTGCTTCCTTCACTCACTCGCTAAATTATTACTGCCTCCTTCAATCACTCACTCACCCAATTAGTCCTGCCTCCTTCACTCACCCACCCAATAACTCCAGCCTCCTTCAATCACTCGCCCAATAACTCCTGCCTCCTTCACTCACTCGCTCAATTATTCCTGCCTCCTTCACTCACTCACCCAACAACTCTTGCCTCCTTCACTCACTCACCCAACAACTCCTGCCTCCTTCACTCACTCAATAACTCCTGCTTCCTTCACTCACTCACCCAACACCTCCTGCCTCCTTCACTCACTCACCCAATCACTCCTGCCTCCTTCACTCACTCGCTAAAATATTCCTGCCTCCTTCAGTCACTCACCCAATCACTCCTGCCTCCTTCACTCATTCACCCAATGACTCCTGCCTCCTTCACTCACTCGCCCAATCACTCCTGTCTCCTTCACTCACTCACCCAATCACTCCTGCCTCCTTCACTCACTCCCACACAATCACTCCTGTCTCCTTCACTCACTCGCCCAATAACTCCTGCCTCCTTCACTCACTCACCCAATCATTCATGGCTCCCTGACTCACTCACCCAATAACTCCTGCCTCCTTCACTCACTCACTCAATTACTCCTGCTTCCTTCACTCACTCGCTAAATTATTCCTGCCTCCTTCAATCACTCACTCACCCAATTAGTCTTTGCCTCCTTCACTCACCCACCCAATAACTCCTGCCTCCTTCAATCACTCGCCCAATCACTCCTGCCTCCTTCACTCACTCGCTCAATTATTCCTGCCTCCTTCACTCACTCACCCAACAACTCTTGCTTCCTTCACTCACTCACCCAACAACTCCTGCCTCATTCACTCACTCAACCAACAACTCCTGCCTCCTTCACTCACTCAATAACTCCAGCTTCCTTCACTCACTCACCCAACAACTCTTGCCTCCTTCACTCACTCACCCAACAACTCCTGCCTCCTTCACTCACTCAACCAACAACTCCTGCCTCCTTCAATCACTCACTCACCCAATTAGTCCTGCCTCCTTCACTCACCCACCCAATAACTCCTGCCTCCTTCAATCACTCGCCCAATCACTCCTGCCTCCTTCACTCACTCGCTCAATTATTCCTGCCTCCTTCACTCACTCACCCAACAACTCTTGCCTCCTTCACTCACTCACCCAACAACTCCTGCCTCCTTCACTCACTCAACCAACAACTCCTGCCTCCTTCACTCACTCAATAACTCCTGCTTCCTTCACTCACTCGCTCAAATATTCCTGCCTCCTTCACTCACTCACCCAACACCTCCTGTCTCCTTCACTTACTCACCCAATCACTCCTGCCTCCTTCACTCACTCGCTAAAATATTCCTGCCTCCTTCATTCACTCACCCAATCACTCCTGCCTCCTTCACTCATTCACCCAATGACTCCTGCATCCTTCACACACTCGCCCAATCACTCCTGTCTCCTTCACTCACTCACCCAATCACTCCTGCCTCCTTCACTCACTCCCACCCAATCACTCCTGTCTCCTTCACTCACTCGCCCAATAACTCCTGCCTCCTTCACTCACTCACCCAATCATTCATGGCTCCCTGACTCACTCACCCAATAACTCCTGCCTCCTTCACTCACTCACTCAATTACTCCTGCTTCCTTCACTCACTCGCTAAATTATTCCTGCCTCCTTCAATCACTCACTCACCCAATTAGTCCTGCCTCCTTCACCCACCCACCCAATAACTCCTGCCTCCTTCAATCACTCGCCCAATCACTCCTGCCTCCTTCACTCACTAGCTCAATTATTCCTGCCTCCTTCACTCACTCACCCAACAACTCTTGCCTCCTTCACTCACTCACCCAACAAATCCTGCCTCCTTCACTCACTCACCCAATCACTCCTGCCTCCTTCACTCACTCGCTCAAATATTCCTGCCTCCTTCACTCACTCACCCAATCACTCATGTCTCCTTCACTCACTCTCTCCATTATTCCTGCCTCCTTCACTCACTCGCTTAATCTCTCCTGCCTCATTCACTCACTCGCCAAATCACTCCTGCCTCCTTCACTCACTCACCCGATCACTCCTGCCTCATTCACTCACTCACCCGATCACTCCTGCCTCCTTCAATCACTCCCCCAATCACTCCTGCCTCATTCACTCACTCACCCAATCACTCCTGCCTCCTTCACTCACTCACCCAATCACTCCTGCCTCCTTCACTCACTCACCCAATCACTCCTGCCTCCTTCACTCACGAAATCACTCTTGCATCCTTCACTCACTCACCCAATCACTCCTGCCTCCTTCACTCACTCACTCAATTATTCATGCCTCCTTCACTGACTTGCCCAATCACTCCTGCATCCTTCACTCACTCACCCAATCACTCCTGCCTCCTTACTCACTCACTCGCCCAATCACTCCTGCCTCCTTCACTCACTCGCTCAATTATTCCTGCCTCCTTCACTCACTCACCCATCACTCCTGCCTCCTTCACTCACTCACTCACTCCTGCCTCCTTCACTACATAACTACTTCCTAATTAAGCTGAAACAAAATTAATTATTACTAACGGGATACATATATATTTTTAATTTTAACAAATACCTAAAACACCATCGGGTGGTTAGTTCCCGGTCTCCCTTATATGAAATACTACAGGATTGAGATGCGCAGAGCATACGGATGTATCGCTAGCGAGTCATGTCGCCTGGACGTTGGCAGCGCGTGACGCGGTGCGTACATCTGACAACTAACAACGTTTTTATTAAGATCTTCTGGATGATTTAACCAGCATTCCCTGCACATCTGTCGGCTCAGTCTTAGGCTACTCTTGATTTGATTGTAATGCTCTTTATTGTAATTCTCCTGATTTTATTGTAATGCTCTTTATTGTAATTCTCCTGATTTTATTGTAATGCTCTTTATTGTAATTCTCCTGATTTTATTGTAATACTCCTGATTTTAATGTAATACTCTTGATTTTATTGTAATACTCCTGATTTTAATGTAATACTCCTGATTTTAATGTAATACTCTTAGTTTATTGATGTCAACTAAAGGTCAGTCAATATTTTTTTTTTTTTAAATTAGACCAAAATGGCAAACGTGTTTCTTTTTCCTGGCCATGCCTGTTACATTTAACAATAAACTCATTCGTGGGGAATTAAAAAGGGTATGGGGGGGGGGGCATGACACGAGTTCAGACTTAGCATTTAACAGGGTTATATTTGATGTTGCCCAACAGAAGTGATGTTTTGGATTTCCGAGCATTCGATGATAAAAACGAATTATTTTACCGTGAATACAAACGATAATAATTACGTTAAAGCTGAATGTACACAACGCATATGTTTACCATGATGGCGTCTTTGTCATTAATTGTTATTTGATAAAAGGTGTAGTAGAAGGTCGGAGGTTTTAATTTGAGAAACGCTATTGAACTCTTTAATTTTATTGATGTTGATATTTTATGCACAGTAACAAAAAAAAAAGAAAGAAGAAAAAGTAACACTAAAAGTCCATCTATGTATTTAGGCAAGGCAGGTCAATTATTTTTAGGTGTAAAAGTTCATAATTCAGATGAATGATCTTCATCATAATGTTGACTTCTTATACATAATGGAACTCACCAGTTGTTACTGTTATCCCTCTCTGACTTCACGCCACGGGATCGCTTGACCTGTATAGTACAAGCAGAAGAAGAAGGGTTTAAAACGATGTCAGTTAAGAGCTACTACACGATTAAATGTACTAGTATCACAAGAGAGCTAAACTAGAGCAGCTGTAATATAATTAAAATACAATTATCATCAAAGACCCACATTATATGTGTTTTATACGTCAAAAGCATTGTTAAGCTATACACGTTCATCAACTAACAGATCAAGGATAATATTTTTGACAATGCTGATTGGTGCTCTATCCCAAATCATCCCATTTACTAACGAGTAAAACCTACTATAGGGCGTCTGTAAAACACCTTCCCGGGGTGGGAAGATGGTGGGGGGGACTTAGGGGCGTAAAACGTATCCACGCCCAAGAAAGTCCGGCTCGGTTGCTGTGTGAAAGCAGCACACCGGCCGGCCAGGCGTTCCTTCTCTGGTGCCGCCTCACTCGCATAGTCAATCGAGTGGAAAGGTGGGTGAAGCTGTCGTAGGTGCGGAAAGCTCCCGGCGTGCCGCTTCGCGGTCCGACTGGAATAACGACTGCTGGGGGAGTAGATGATGACCAGTTGAGTCTAGCGGAGGGTGCGTTCGGGGTAGACTTCATGAACTTCGGCTCGATAGTCTACTGTTTTTTCTTAAGTAGATTAGACTAACGAGTAAGCTCAGAATGCACGTTTTTCCCAATAATTAGTTTTAAAATTATTTTTTTTAAAAATCTAAGCAACGAAAACGAAGTAGAAAATAGCACTATAATAAGTCTGATCAATATGTCTAATACCGTGTTCAAAGCTGAACATTGGTTACACAAATATGTACATATGGTCAGTAAACGGATTAAAGGAATTCGAAGAATGTCTTAGGATTCATTAAATCTGATATATTTTTTTAAAGAACGTCGAAAGAAACTATTTAAATTGAAATCGTAATTCTAATTTGAGCACACATACGTTTGTGGAGTGTGTCCCGCTTTAAAGGCGTATCTCTCGTGGTTACCGACACCGTGAAAAGCTTAAACTTCGCCCACAGCTTAGCCTCACTGTACATTGTGGTTACTAACTTCTAACGACCCGATTGTGTCCCCTTCTCTCAATGGCTGTTTCCGGTCAAAGGTATGACGCCTTTCAGCACAGTTAGGTCGCCGGAGTACTCTTGGACAGTGCTTCCCAAACTTTCGACATCTGTGTTCACATATGATTTTATACCACTGAGTACCCAACGTTTAAAAAAAAAAATGGCGCATGCTTTAATAACAATTAAAGTATTATTTTTTTCCCGTTGCTGCGTGTACCCCACCAAACTCTTCCCGTACCACTCGGGGTACGCGTACCACATTTTGGGAAACGCTGTTCTAGAAGGATTGAGTGCATCGAAACTTACAGCGGAAAAAAAAGTGCAATAGAATATGATTGGATGAAATGAAGGAAGTGGGACATTTTGTTACCTGATTACGAGAGATTAACTGGAATAAATGTATTTTTAATTCTTCATCTTAACTAACGTGTTTCTAAGAATACGCATGGTCCCACCTTACACTGACAAGGTTGATAAATCTCACGGTCCTAACTTACACTGACAAGGTTGATAACTCTCACGGTCCTAACTTACACTGACAAGGTTACACTGACAAGGTTGATAACTCTAACGGTCCTAACTTACACTGACAAGGTTGATAACTCTCACGGTCCTAACTTACACTGACAAGGTTGATAACTCTCACGGTCCTAACTTACACTGACAAGGTTGATAACTCTCACGGTCCTAACTTACACTGACAAGGTTACACTGACAAGGTTGATAACTCTCACGGTCCTAACTTACACTGACAAGGTTACACTGACAAGGTTGATAACTCTAACGGTCCTAACTTACACTGACAAGGTTGATAACTCTCACGGTCCTAACTTACACTGACAAGGTTGATAACTCTCACGGTCCTAACTTACACTGACAAGGTTGATAACTCTCACGGTCCTAACTTACACTGGCAAGGTTGATAACTCTCACGGTCCTAACTTACACTGACAAGGTTGATAACTCTCACGGTCCTAACTTACACTGACAAGGTTGATAACTCTCACGGTCCTAACTTACACTGGCAAGGTTGATAATTCTCACGGTCCTAACTTACACTGACAAGGTTGATAACTCTCACGGTCCTAACTTACACTTGCAAGGTTGATAACTCTCACGGTCCTAACTTACACTGGCAAGGTTAAGTACACTCGTGGTCCCACCTTACACTGACAAGGATCAACAAAATATGTTTGTTATGAAACTACGTTATTCGTCGTAAACTACGATGTTTAACATTGCGACTTTATTAGCCCGTGACATATTAGACCTGCGCTGTGCATCTAAAGGTCATATTCTCCCTCAGCAAAGAGGTCTTATTATATCCCATGACCTATTGGCTAGTCATAAGTCGTAAAAAAAAAATTACGACCGGTGAACACAGAAGGGAACGCGTTCACAACTGTCAAAACACGCTAATTGACGGGACCCTAATCCTTGTGGGATAAACATTACCAATTAGTTGTGAGCTGTTCGCTAATAATTCGCCGTGAGATTGCGCACCGAAACGTGCATGGGGCACCATGTGAAATGGGCAGCATGAAAAGAGAAATAGCTTTTAAATTAAGATGGTTTGGGGGGGGGGGGGGGCGTGTTTTCTTCCTTACACTAAAAGACTTACAGCCACGAATAAACTTCTGGCCTGCATTTGAAAAGACAACCCTGAGTTTCAAAGTATTCTGAGTTTCAAAGTATTCTGAGTTTCAAAGTATTCTGAGTTTCAAAGTATTCTGAGTTTCAAAGTATTCTGAGTTTCAAAGTATTCTGAGTTTCAAAGTATTCTGAGTTTCAAAGTATTATGGCTGGAGCGCGAGAGACGTACAGTAATGTATGCGGGTAAATGGTTTCAAGCGGCATCGGAATTCTCTCGCCTTTTCGTCCTCGAGGAACAGCAGCCGATCTTCATCGACGTCTGTGATTAGGACATAGGCCGCCTACAAGAGCCCTCCAGGCATCACGATCCTGAGCCAATCTCTCCAGCCTTCCCCCAAGTGTGGCCAAGTTTCTTGGTATCCGCCTCCACTTCACGGCGCCAAGTGTTCCTAGGCCTGCCTCTTTTCCGTTTTCCTTGAGGGTTCCAATTCAAGGCTTGTCTAGTTATGCTGGAGGCAGGTTTCCTGAGCGTATGGCCAATCCATCTCCATCTTCTCTGGAGGATCTCTTGTTCTACCGGTTCTTGCTTTGTCCGCTGCCACAGTTTCTGGTTGCTGATTTTGTCGGGCCAATGAATCCCGAGAATCCTTCTTAAGCAGTTATTGATGAAGGACTGGATTCTCTTCATATTCCCATTAGCCATATGAAACAATTTCTTTGTACCGGAAATGCCAAGGAAATTATCAACAGTTAATATTGTCACGACACTGAAATTTCGTGGGGTGGACCTGATACATAAAGACATAAACGATTATCAAAATGACAAAAAAATAATATGTTCTTTTGTTCGTGCATTTACATTTTGATTAAACTAAAAATCTGCTTTTTTTTTAAAGTCAAAACTTCCAAAAAAAAGAAATGGAACAAATAATTACATAGGAATCAATACTGACATCTTTAGTTGGCCTAGCGGAATAGATATCTCCGGTTTTTGTACGCATGCGTACTGGTCATGTTTATTGGTTGACCAAATGGGAAGGCGGCTGCGGTTTTTTTTTTAAAAAAGGGGGCAATTTAAATCCAACACGTCTGCTCCCATGGTTGCATTGGGGCCGGAAGTACGTAGATATAAGGATCTGACAGCAACTGTCTGAGGTAATAAGACTGCAATTCTATCCTCCTTACTTCCACATTCAAACATGACAACACTACCGCAACTAATGAATTCGTTATTTCGAAAGTCTTTTTCAGTTGGGTTTGCCATTTGTTGGCGGAAATGCACTCATAGAACATTCGGGTATTCTGTTTGGCCAATCTCATCTTAAATGGCGGACATCCATTCATAGAACATTCAGGCATTCAGTTTGGCCAATCTCATCTTGAATGGCGGACACCCATTCATAGAACATTCAGGCATTCAGTTTGGCCAATCTCATCTTAAATGGCGGACATCCATTCATAGAACATTCAGGCATTCAGTTTGGCCAATCTCATCTTAAATGGCGGACATCCATTCATAGAACATTCAGGCATTCAGTTTGGCCAATCTCATCTTGAATGGCGGAAAGATATTTTTTGTTTCTAAAATATCCGGGTACTCTGTTTGGCCAATCTCATCTTGAATGGCGGAAATATATATTTTTTTTTTCTAAAATATCCGGGTACTCTGTTTGGCCAATCTCATCTTGAATGGCGGAAAGATATTTTTTTTTTCTAAAATATCCGGGTACTCTGTTTGGCCAATCTCTCAACAGCTGCTCGTTACTCCTACGTTAAATGTGAGTGAGCTAAGTGGGGTTTTAACCTAGACGAAAACTTGCTTACAACTTTATTTTAAGAAAGATGTGCCAAGTAAATTGTTATTGCTGTACATTACTGAAATACATTGGTAGCAGCCATGTTTTATATATAAAAAAAAAAAAATCATGTCCTAAAATAGTACCGCTACCCAGTGCGGTGTGACGTTTTCCGGTTATCGAAAGGGTAAAGGTCATCAATCGGTGGCAAAATAGAGCTGGTTTCAAGTAAAACGGTTGGAGTGTGGAGTGTTAAGTGAAACGGTTGGAGTTTTAAGTGAAACGGTTGGAGTGTTAAGTGAAACGGTTGGAGTTTTAAGCGAAACGGTTGGAGTTTTAAGTGAAACGGTTGGAGTTTTAAGTGAAATGGTTGGGGTTTTAAGTGAAACGGTTGGAGTTTTAAGTGAAACGGTTGGAGTTTTAAGCGAAACGGTTGGAGTTTTAGGTGAAACGGTTGGAGTGTTAAGTGAAACGGTTGGAGTTTTAAGCGAAACGGTTGGAGTTTTAAGTGAAACGGTTGGAGTTTTAAGTGAAATGGTTGGGGTTTTAGGTGAAACGGTTGGAGTTTTAAGTGAAACGGTTGGAGTTTTAAGCGAAACGGTTGGAGTTTTAGGTGAAACGGTTGGAGTTTTAAGCAAAACGGTTGGAGTTTTAAGTGAAACGGTTGGAGTTTTAAGTGAAACGTTTGGAGTTTTAAGCGAAACGGTTGGAGTTTTAGGTGAAACGGTTGGAGTTTTAAGCAAAACGGTTGGAGTTTTAAGTGAAACGGTTGGAGTTTTAGGTGAAACGGTTGAAGTTTTAAGTGAAACGGTTGGAGTTTAAAGTGAAACGGTTGGAGTTTCGAACGCGCTAAATAAATTATGATGAGTGGTTGGAGAAGAGGCGTGAATGGATATGATAAACTGTTTTTATCCAACAGCCAAGCCAGAATTTTAAAAGCACTGAGCCAAACCCACTCGAGGTAAATACAAGTATTGGGCTGTGATGACGGTTAATAAGTCAATTAATCGATACGCATATTTATTTGTTTTTTCTAATGCGTATTAAAAACAGAACAATTGGAAGGACGCTTGGGCTAAACGACTTCTTACAACAACAACAAAACAAAAGCAAAAAAAATAAAACATTTTACCACTTAAAAGCTTAAAGTTTTCCCAGATCACAATGTAAGTGCTCCCATATCACAATGTAAGTGCTCCCATATCACAATGTAAGTGCTCCCAGATCACAATGTAAGTGCTCCCATATCACAATATAAGTGCTCCCAGATCAAAACGTAAGTGCTCCCAAATCACAACATAAATGCTCCCAGATTATAATGTAAGTGCTACAGGATCACAATGTGCTCTCTGTGTAGAACCAAAAGGCCGAACTAAATTTCAAGCAAACAGCAATACTATCTCATGGCCCATGGGCTTATATAATTTGATAGCACGGCTCTTCTTAAATTTCGTATGACTATTAAGTCATAAGTGGGACCGTCATGCGACGCAGCTTCCACGTCACCTTCGTAAGTCATAAGTGGGACCGTCATGCGACGCAGCTTCCACGTCACCTTCGTAAGTCATAAGTGGGACCGTCATGCGACGCAGCTTCCACGTCACCTTCGTAAGTCATAAGTGGGACCGTCATGCGACGCAGCTTCCACGTCACCTTCGTAAGTCATAAGTGGGACCGTCATGCGACGCAGCTTCCACGTCACCTTCGTAAGTCATAAGTGGGACCGTCATGCGACGCAGCTTCCACGTCACCTTCGTAAGTCATAAGTGGGACCGTCATGCGACGCAGCTTACTCGTCACCTTCGTAAGTCATAAGTGGGACCGTCATGCGACGCAGCTTACTCGTCACCTTCGTTTTCAAACCTTGCAGTAATAACGGCGATGCTAGTGCTCATCAAGCCTTTAGTATCGCTTCTAACAAAGCGTGCATCCATGTAAGTGAGCCAGTTCACAAGTAAGAGGTTGCGGTCTCTTAAAATAGATTTGTACCCGACGAACAAGAGACTCTAATTAACTGGAGAAGGACCTGTTTGTTCTCGGACGTCCGTGCCGTGACACCATGTTAAATAGCCGGTAGCTCTGTGTGTTGTAGCCCAATGCCATAGTTACATCGTTCGTTCAGGGACCTGGTCTGTCACAGACGATGACAACATATAAACCACCATATATTGTATGCATACTAAGAACGGGGACAACTGAGTCCCAAATCCAGCCGTGTCGTAAGACATGGGATGCGATGTCAAAGAAGGGGAAACATGTCATGGCTAAGGAGAGAGCAAATAATCAGTGAGGCTTCCTTTAAATTAAAAATACTATAAAAAGCCACATTGTCCAACCGAAGACTGATCGCCGAGACACCGTGTCTCTGATCGCCGAGACACCGTGTCTCCGATCGCCGAGACACCGTGTCTCCGATCGCCGAGACACCGTGTCTCTGATCGCCGAGCCACCGTGTCACTGCTCACCGTTGAAACCCAGCTGAAGGTGGGAAGTTGGGGACAGAAATGGAAGTCGGGTGGGTAGAATCAAATCATCGGGTAGACATTGACAATGGCCATGCCGAACTCTACGTAAGTAGTCTTTGAAAAAAAAGGGTAAATACTTGTTGAAAAGCAGCTGGCCAGCCCCCCCCCTCCCCCCCCCCCCCGTTGCACCATCAGTACCCTCGTGAAATAGACACTCATTACGTCAAAATACGAGTAAACTTTTTTTTTGTACAGTTAACATTTTCGCTTAGTTAGCGAATCTCTCTCCACCGTTCGATAAGCGACATCCCTCTCAGTTCGGTTCAGTCTTCGACATCTCCCTCCACCGTTCAGCTTCATTTTGAACGCACTATACTATATAGTAAAAAAAAAAAAAATGCGTTCAAAAAGAAATTTTAAGCAAAATTTTAACGTGTGAATTGAAAATAAAAAAAAGATTCGACCACATTTCCGTTCGATTCAATTTCCGTCGATCAATTTTCCGTCGACGAAATTTCTTTCAAACGAATTTCCGGATACGGTAAGCAACATCTCTCCCCGCCGTTCAGTTAGCGAATCTTTCTCAACCGTTCGGTTATTCGGTTAACGACATCTCTCTCCACCGTTGGGTAAGCGATCGTTCTCACCGTTCAATTAGCGACATCTCTCACTCAGAACACGAGTTCTGACAGGGGTCCAAGATCATTTGGAGACCCTTCCTCGAGTTTGTGCTTACACTATTGAATATATCATATGGCAATGGTTCAAAACACCTTGCAAACAGAGGGTTAAGGATTGTCATCCAATGAAACAAAAACTATTCTTTTTTTTCGACATCAAATCTTCAAGTCATGTATTACGATGTATACACAGTAACAGAAAAATGTGTATATGATATATGACGTCTTGCTACGCCTATAAATCTCAACTGACGCAACGGTTTTGTAGCACGTTAGCTACCATTTACATTTTCCTCCTCACGGCCAACCTCAAGACTCACTGCATCAGTACGGCATTACTGGGCTGCACTTATCCCAAGCTCACATTCTCCACCCCCATTTTTATGTCCCCCCCCCCCTTATCTTTACAAACGTTGCTGGGGTGGGGGGTACACTCCACCCCAAAGCTGCATTAATTTGTGAGGCGTGGAATGTGTGACCATATAAACAACAGCCGCCCCTTACCTTTCACCTTCTCCGACCACCACTCCACGCGCTCACCCCGGACGCCCCCATCCAGTAGCCTAGAAAATGGCCGTATGTTGGTGTACACGGGACGCCTAGAATGAAAGCTAGGCGTGGGACAGCGCTCCGGCCCGGCCTGGCCCCTGTGTTAACAGACAACACCAGCGGGAAAGTGTGCCATTGTCGGGAGGGGGGGGGGGGAGACATTTACGGCTGGGGTTTTACTGGGTTGAGTTTTAGGAGTTGGGGGGGGGGGGGCGAGTCAACTTCCACCAAATTTAGCGGCCTTTTAAATCTTGAATTGTATACTTAGGGTTACAGTGAGTTCAATGGCGTGGACGCAACCATAAAGGAAGAGTGGGTTAGCGTAACTATCGTCACAGGCGTTCCTACAATCCCTTGCCCCTGCCACATCAAGTTTAGTGGCCAAGTCTTCTGTCTATGGTAGCTTTCACCACCTTCCAGCCTATGGTAGCTTTAACCTTCAAGCCTATGGTAGCTTTAACCTTCCAGCCTATGGTAGCTTTAACCTTCCAATATATGGTATCTGTAACCTTCCAATCCATGGTAGATTTAGCCTTCCAGCCTATGGTAGCTTTAGCCTTCCAGTCTATGGTAGCTTTAGCCTTCCAGCCTATGGTAGCTTTAGCCTTCCAGTCTATGGTAGCTTTAGCCTTCCAGTCTATGGTAGCTTTAACTTTAAATTTAAAATAATAAAATATTTCAAAATCATTCGCACCCTTTTCAGAGCGTTTTTTTGAAAGGGGAAGAAAAATAAAGTGGGGGGGGGGTGCTATTTCACGCTGGTTTTGTTTGTTCTGTGCGTAGAAAAGCTAAAAGAACCGCTGTTACGTCACCGAGCAATGAAAGCTTATGAAGGTTTAATTCTATCAGGCGACAGCAAGATACACGATAATTGACTGAAGAAAGAACTTCGAATCGGACAATGGGGTTGGTTGAGTCGGTACTCAATATCAGAGTCCAAAACATGTGAGTCCGAAACATGTGAGTCCGAAACCATCTATGTGACGAGCTATGCAATCCGTGTCCAATAAGTATGTGGGCATGGTCTTCATTCGGTTTGTAACGGCCAATGTCAAGCAGCTAGGGCAGAATCGCTCATTCTTGAAAGGTGAAGTCCAATCAGCGACCCTATGTTATTTGTTGTTGTTGTTTTAATGACAACGTGGGGACGAATAAATAATGCATAGGAGAGTTTTAAACAAGGCTTGTCTGCGCTAATAGACGAAAATCTGGATGAATGTTTTTAATAAGCATAGTCTGTGCTAATATATGGATATCTCGATGTATGTTTTAAACAAGGTTTGTCTGTGCTAATAGACGGATATCTGGATTACGTTTTAAACAAGGTTTGTCTGTGCTAATAGATGGATATCTGGATGTATGTTTTAAAGCAAGGTTTGTCTGTACTAATATATGGATATCTGGATGTAAGTTTTAAAGCAAGGTTTGTCTGTGCTAATAGATGGATATCTGGATGTATGTTTTAAAGCAAGGTTTGTCTGTGCTAATAGATGGATATCTGGATGTATGTTTTAAACAAGGTCTACGTCTTCCTTCCCCTACTTTTGTTCAGATTCACTAACGCCTTGAATCAGAGCATAGAAATGAATCAATTCCTCCCACCCTGTCCCGGGTGTTCTTCCTCCGAAAGAGGCGCCTTGTGCAGTGTCGGGTGTGGGAGGTGGGGGGAGGGGGATAGTTAGTTTTGGTGATTGATGGGGGTGGGGCTCGCTTCGACTTTACCAGAAACCGGTTAATAGAAAATAATGAGTAAGTGGATTCGTTCGGGGGGGGGGGGGGGTCGGGGGGTAGGGCGAGGGTGGAGTAGCGCGGGAGGGAGCCAATGGGAAACGTATTCTGCCAACAGGAAAGTCTGCTCTGATGTGCACATCATGAAACGTAGCAATGTCAATGTCCTTAGCTTCATGTATAGTCATTGACTGAGGACACTTTTGATTGGTTGTGTGTACACAAGATCAAGGTATTTAAAAAACAATAATAATTCTGAAACGATCCGTATAGTTCGTATATAATATATTATGACATCATTTGTATGGGAAAGATGATTTCAAATCAAGGTTCTGTTTCAAAATACAATGGACGTATTTATTCTTTGAGGCGGCTTATTTAATTTACTTTGTACTGAAAATGGGTTTCGCTACTCCTCTTCATCCGTCTCGTCTTCATCGCCATCGCCCTAGAAGAAGGTCCACAAAATCGACGATACATATGACGAAATCTAATAAGGTGTATGAATTATTCATGACAAGACGAAAAATATAATTTCACTTTTCAATTGGGGGGGGGGGGGGGGGGGGAGAAGAAGTGATACAAGAAAAAGAACTAAACAAACACAAAACCAGGAATGTATATTCCAAGAGTATGTCACTAAGTTTTTGCACATGGGATTTAACCCCGATTAAAAGAGGTCACATTGAAACCAGTGCAGGTATTAGGACGCGGTGAGCAACACACAACACACCGCCACTCCCTGGCCATTACACCGTCAACACACCAATAGCCCAAACACAGCCCGGTCGCGGCAATGAACGTGTCCTATCACGTGTGACGTGCATGTTTTTGCGGCTGCAGTAACTGACACACCAAGAGCTGAAAAGGACTGCTGTGTTGCTGTGGTAAACATGATATCTGGCGGTGGTAAACATGATATGTGGCTGTGGTAAACACGATATGTGGCTGTGGTAAACATGATATGTGGCTGTGGTAAACATGATATGTCCTTTTTGTGTCTTGACTTCACATCTGAAAATATATGTCTAAGTCAAGCGACCGTGTGAAATGCATAGATTTTTGTGTTGGTCCTCGAAGCCATGTTTCCATTGTCATTTCTTTAAACAATTAACCAAGATTTACCATTAGTCCTCCCTCTGCCTCCCCCCCTCCTCACCCCAACCACGGGGGACATAAATTACAGAAAACTGAAAGAAAGAAACGCTATTTAATAAAGGGAGGTAAAACAAGACTCCTAACTAGTTTCTGCAAGAGGTCCTCTAGCACCGGCGGGTGAGAATTGCTTCTATTGTCGTGTCGTACCGCCCGGCAGTCACCGTTCCCCATTGTCATCCCCTACCGACTTCGAGGCTGTGTGCGCAAGGAAACAAAGGCCCTTGAAGCAGTCCCACCGTGGCCATTAGAACACACACAAAAAAAAAAAAGGAAAAGGGGGGGGGGGGTTGGTGGAAGAGGAAAAAGAATAATAATAAACTACCAAAATAATTATACTGGAGGTGTCTGCCCCCCTCCCTTTCCTACATCGAGATAACAAATGCCCCCCACCGCCCCCAGCCCTTTTTTTCTCGATCGCACAATTCCTCCAGGAATAGTTAGATGGCCTGGAAAATATAGGTTAGGCGAGAGGTTGGGTGGAAAAGGCGAGTGGAATATTTGGTGGAAGCAGTGGCGTAGCTAGTGTGTTTGGCGCCCGGGGACAAGATTCATTTTAAAACGCACTCTTTTCCTTTTTTCAACTCTCAAACCCATTAGTTTCATCAATAACATAGTACCAAAGCACATTTTGGCGCCCCAACTAGCTGGCGCCCGGGTACATCTGTACCCCCGCCCCCCTACGCTACGCCTCTGGGTGGAAGGGGTGAATGGAGAGGGATGGTGGATTTTTGGAAGGTGGATGGGCGTGCGGTTAGGTATGTTGAAATGAGGAGTGAGGGAATCATCGTGCTGCTGTAATGACTGGATGGTTGCGGGGATATGGGTCGTTTGGGAGGAATGGAGGCTCGCTTGGATGAGGTTAACGTGGTAGGAGAGGGTGATCTTGGAGACAGTCGGATAGTTGGATATATTACGGTTGGACGGATGGAGGAAATGATCACCATGTCCATAGAGGAATTGCCCCGAATTCTTTGACTGTCCGTAGACTTCCCTTGCTGGGCACTGACGTCCACTTCCCATAGACTGTCAACTGATTATCTTCACTTTGTCAATTGACTTGTGTCAAAGTGCCAATTTTCGGCTCGATGGGTTGGCGAGAAAAGGGTCAATTAGCCGTCCAAAGATTTTTGCACCCAGCCAGCCTCAAAAAAAAAAAAGCGGCGTTTATATAATGGATTTAAAAATAAAGTATGTTCAATAAACCGATTCCGCTAACTACAACATCACGAATCGGCCAGCTATAACATTATCATTACGATTCGGCTTGTTATAACACCAGGATTAGCCCAGCTATAACATTACGATTCGGCCAATTATAACATCAGGATTAGCCCAGCTATAACACCTCTAATTGGCCAGCTATAACATCACAATTTACCCCATCAATAACATCACGATTAGCCCAGCTATAACATCACAATTAGCCCAGCCATAACACCACGATTAGCCCAGCTATATTACACATCGATTCACCCAGCTATAACATCACCTTTTGGGGTTTTTTTTTATCTCTACAAGAGAGATGTAGGAGGAGGACAATTTGGAGGAAAACCATTTCCCCCACACACATTTCCTTGACTGTCACAAAAACCAGAGGGCTTGATAATTCCATTCAGGTAAATAGTATTATTTGCCAAGGTTCGAGATTATTTATCGCCGGCAGGGTTACAAGTACAGGCAGAATAAACTATTTGAAAATATAACACAGTAGAAATCATAAAACAATAAGTGATGCGTTATCACTATTTCCGTTTTGGTTCCTGAGATTAATAAATATTTAAAAAAATTAATACATTTTTTAGAAGAAAAAAACAACCGAAAAACATGCAGGTTAAAGGTCACGGTTTCACGGTTAAAACAGTCACCATTAAAACTAAAAGACAAGGCATACTGACTAAACATACATGTTAAGTTAGAATGGAACTCAGCAAATCTTTAAAAGAAAAGAAGGAAAAACAACATCCATCAGTTTATATAGTGAATTGAGCATAACTCAATCTGCCAACAGATCACATGCCATATTACCCAAGTCATTGACAGCGAGTAGTCATGTTGCATCTGTATGCCGGTCATCATTGCTCAGCGGGCTGGTCACATCCAATAAATATCCACCATCGGCCATCGGGTCGAGAAGTTAACATCCCATTATACGCGCATCAAATCCTGAACTTTTTTTCAGGGAACTTCAGAGCGCTGAGTGTGCAGACTGCAGCACGATCGATGGTCAGAAGGACAGTCGCACTGAAGTAGAAATTCTGCCCTAGAAATAAACGTCTTAGCAGGCGTCTTTAATCACTGCTCACTGCTACGACGTTGTATCGTTAGAGGATGGTCGTGAAGCTCTCCTTTAAGCATGGTGCCAACAAAGAGGCGTGCCGGACTGTGGTCACGCAATTACTAGCCTTCTTGTGTAACGCACAAATCACCACATACGTGTACAGCATATTGCACGACGGACCAGATAACACATTGCTGGCAAGCCGCACGAGCAGCGTAACACACCACACACACAAGTTCTTCGGGCGAAAGCACCGTGAAATAGAAACTTCTCGACGCTAATAAAACAATTCTAGTGACCAAGTTCTTTGGGCGAAAGCACCGTGAAATAGATGAAATAGAAACTTCTCGAAGTCGAGTCTATTTACATATATATATTATATATTTTGTTACTCTTCCTCAGGATGAATTGTGCTCACACATACACATACGACGGCGATCTATGTTTCAGAAATCACGGACACGGGGAAAGCCGTCACATGAAGAATGACATCCAGACAAATTTCCTCAGATCTTCACCATATGGGACCCACACGCCAAGCGTCTCAAAGGTTCCACACATGAGCGGCGGGTGTGCATGGTGAAGGAAGGGTTTAAAGAAAGGGAAGTGAAAACCTGGAACGGCCGCAAGAGGCCACGTCACTCTGCGTGATGAGCTTTCCGTCGTGAATCAACACTATATATCCACGCGTCCCAAATGGCACTCCCAGCGGTCTATCCACTTCGGCCAGGGACACGCATATATATATAATCGGCTGACCCCTGCCTCTACATCGCCCTAACGCCGGGGCAATCAACGACGGCGCCCCGTGACCCAACTTTCAAGATGGTGCGACCTCTCGGGAGAGAGCCCTTCGTGCGTTTTCCAGGCCCTCTTATCGCCTTCCCGGGACAAGTTCATTTGATAACAGCAGGGAGGCGACAGGGCACCGGGACAGCTCTGAGATATTGCTGGTCCCGTAGCCATGACTACACGGAAGTACACAATCCACACGATATCAAGATGCATCGCAGTGGACGTGTTCCTAGTCGATACACAATTCTGAATTTACATTATAACACCGACGCTGGATTATCATTATTATTTTTTTAACAAGACAGCTTCGCTTATCTAAATGAAATTTACAACACCGATAATATCTATAATGACAATTGCAACCACTGTCACAACATTTAAATTGACACATTCCGATGTTGGGTGCAGTATATACCGAAAAAACACAAAAAAAAACCGACAGAGCAAAGTGTAACGAACAAACAAAAACGGTTTCAATCTACACACTGCACGTCACTCTCACCCCCCCCCCCCCACACAATTATACACCTACACAAATTATTACGCACACACAAACCATCAAAACCCCAACAATCAACGTCATCGCACTGAATGGCACTCATTTTAATTAGGTTTCGCTGTTATTTTTGGTTGCTGACACTTCCACATGACGAGGCATTCATTCTTGTGTCATGACAGTTGGCTTTTTGTTCATGTCAGTATACACTTCCCTGATTATTTGGTGACGAGTAGAACTACTCGACTCCTTCCATTTTTTTCTACCCACCTCCCCAAAAATCCACCACATACTATGATTAATCTATTGCGGCTTCAGTAGCGGATTTGCTTATTTTGTTGTTTTTTTACCGGAGCCAATTCACAAAGAAGCTGGACATGATTCTATTTCTTCAGTTATCACAATATAGAAGTACCGCACTCGTGACTTTAAGCTCTAAAACAGTGGTTCTCAACCTTCCTAATGCCGCGATCCTTTAATACAGTTCCTCGTGTTATGGCGACCCCCAACCACAAATATATTTTCGTTGCTACTTCAAAGCTGAAGAGAATATATGTTTTCCGATGGTGACCCCAAAGGGGTCGCGACCAACAGGTTGAGAAACGCTGCTCTAAAAGCATAGAACCAATGTATGAATATTTCGACCCAGAATCATTCCCTTCATTAAAAACCCGCGCAGTTCTTCTCTATTATTCCAATATTTTACATTTCTCATCACCCTCTCCTAAATTCCCATGTATTACATTTCCCATCAACCTCTCCTAACTTTCCATGTATTACATTTCCCATCACCCTCTCCGAACTTCCCATGTATTACATTTCCCATCACCCTCTCCTGTCCATATATTACATTCCCCATCACCCTCTCCGAACTTTCCATATATTGCTTTCCTCATCACCCTCTCCGAACATCCCATGTATTACATTTCACATCACCCTCTCCGAACTTCTCATGTATTACATTTCACATCACCCTCTCATAACTTGCCATGTATTACATTTCACATCACCCTCTCATAACTTTCCATGCATTACATTTCCCATCACCCTCTCCTAACTTCCCATGTATAACATTTCCCAGCACCCTCTCCTAACTTCCCATGTATTACATTTCACATCACCCTCTCCGAACTTCTCATGTATTACATTTCCCATCACACTCTCATAACTTCCCATGTATTACATTTCCCATCACCCTCTCATAACTTGACATGTATTACATTTCACATCACCCTCTCATAACTTCCCATGTATTACATTTCCCATCACCCTCTCATAACTTGCCATGTATTACATTTCCCATCACCCTCTCATAACTTCCCATGTATTACATTTGCCATCACCCTCTCATAACTTCCCATTTATTACATTTCCCATCACCCTCTCATAACTTCCCATGTATTACATTTCCCATCTACCCTCTGATTCTCGTTCTTTCGTTATCACCCCAATCCAAATATCAGAAATACAATAATAACTTTAAAAAAAAAAATATACCAACATCCACAACACACCCCACCCCCCGTAGATTTGATAGATTGTAACAGCATTGTTCCCGCGTCGAGTGGCTGTAGTGAAGAATGGCATTCCTCACGACGTGAGAATCTACAGTCGCAGAGTTGTCGGTCCTATCCTGACAACCTAATGACTTTTCCAGACCTCTTCATTCTACGTTCTCAACTCTAGTTTGTGTCCCTGAGACGTGAAAGGCTGCCTGGCGAGCTGTGAGTGTTGCCCTCTGATACACATACTTCAGGCTTTTCTATATGTGATACACGTACTTCAGGTTTTTCTATGTGATACATACTTCAGGCTTTTCTATGTGATACATACTTCAGACTTTTCTATGTGATACATACTTCAGACTTTTCTATGTGTTTACGTTCCCAATTTATAAGTGCGCTATTAAGTTTCTAAAACTGAAAAAGTTGGGGTTTGGTGCGGGGGGGGGGGGGGGGGGGACAAGTGAATTTGTTATTTATTTTTATTTAAAAATTGTCTGTTGACAATTTCGGTATTTAGAGTGGCCGTTCCGAAATTTATAAAAAAAAAAAAAAAAAAATCTGAAACTACGATATTTTATCTATTTTCTAAAAAAAAATTATTATTTTTTTGTGTAAAAGAAAATATTTTCATTGTTCTGGCAATAAAAATTTCTCGTAGGTACTCAATGGTTGAATCGAACAGTTTCGGAGCAAGAACCAAACAAATGACATTTTAAACTACTGAAGGGCTTATGCAGTGGGTATATGAAATACTGAAAGGGTTATATAGTTGATATCTGAAATACTGAAGGGGGTTATACAGTGGGTATCTGAAATACTGAAGAGGGTTATATAGTGGGTATCTGAAATACTGAAGGGGTTATGTAGTTGATATCTGAAATACTGAAGGGGGTTATACAGTGTGTATCTGAAAAACTGAAGGGGTTATACAGTGGGTATCTTACATACTGAAGGGGTTGTACAGTTGGTATATACAAAATCGTTTTGCCGTTGGCTGATGTTATAGAAACTAAATGTTTGGACGCACAAGACAGCCGGAGCTTCACGCTTCGTGCAACTTTCAAGACCTCGCCTTAAAATCCATGAGTACCACTGCAATACGGTGGAGATCTAACCACCGATATGAAACTAAACCACAACGACCCATATATAGTTGGAACTTAGCAGTCCATTATGGCAGCGCTAATCCCACCCCTCTTACTTTAGTGGGTGTTACAATAATTATGTGTAAAAAATATGAGCATTGTATGCGTAACCTTCTTACGCCTCTTCAATAGTATGTGTAACACAGTGGTTCTCAACCTTCCTAATGCCGCGACCCTTTAATACAGTTCCTCATGGTGTGGCGACCCCCAAGCACAACATTATGTTCGTTGCTACTTCATAGCTGTATAGTATGCGTTTTCCGATGTGCTTAGGCGACCACCGTGAAATGGTCGTTCGACCCCCAAAGGGGTCGCGAGCCACAGGTTGACAACCGCTGGTGTAACACATATCTTTATACTACACGTAAGCATCTTACACATAGGTTTCACACGTGTGTGAGACAGGGAACGAAACATTCCGTGTAACCCTCTATACAAGCATATGTACATGTTTAACATATACATATAATGTGTATATTATGTGTAACATATAGAGACATACGTGTTTAATGTATAAATATAAGATGTATATTATGTATAACATGGAGAGATGTACATTTGTAAACGTTTAAATATAGCATGCATATTATGTGTAACAGAGAGACGTGCATGTGTAACGTATAAATATACCATGTATATTATGTGTAACAGAGAGACCACTAAAAAAAAAAAACTGCGAGCACCAGGTCTTCTCCCTTTCGCGGCCCTATCGTGAATGTCAGCGAGCACCCCATGTCGACCGCGCCCCATACAAGTGAGCCTGCAGGTGGCGCTCTTATCCCGGGGCACATCAATCATATTTTACGTTACATCCGTACGCAGTGAGGAAATAATCCCCCCCCCCCCCAATAGTGTCCTGTCGGTGGTAAACAGTTTCCTTTTTTTAAATGGTGGAGTAATCAATGGCTACGGTCAACAAGTGTTTTGGTTTTAATTATTAGCCCCCAACACGGAGACTCAAAGCCAGTACAACAGTGGCTCGGTCCTTGTTTGTTATGAGTCTGAACGTTTGATAAGGGATTTATCCTGAAGTGTGACGCCCATGGGTCGGCAGTGGCATCGTTCAATTGATGGGTCATTAAATCGAATGCCTATTGAGTGTCCACTGACATTAAAAATACAAACTCCAGGTGTGAACATGTCACGATGAGCATACATTGAAAATAAGACTTGATAACTAAGAAATTCAGGGTAGCGCCTAGGTTTTATGATATATGTATACCACCAGTAGTAGGTTTTATGATATATGTATACCATCAGTAGTAGGTTTTATGATATATGTATACCACCAGTAGTAGGTTTTATGATATATGTATACCATCAGTAGTAGATTTTATGATAGCTGTATAATATCTTAGTAGGTTTTATGATATCTGTATACTATCATAGTAGGTTTTATGATATATGTATACTATCTTAGTAGGTTTAATGATATATGTATACTATCTTAGTAGGTTTTATGACATCTGTATACTATCTTAGTAGGTTTAATGATATGTGTATACTATCTTAGTAGGTTTTTTGATATATGTATACTATCTTAGTAGGTTTTATGATATATGTATACTATCTTAGTAGGTTTAATGGTATCTGTATACTATCATAGTAGGTTTTATGATGTATGTATACTATCTTAGTAGGTTTTATGATATATGTATCTATCTTAGTAGGTTTTATGATATATGTATACTATCTAAGTAGGTTTAATGATATCTGTATACTATCATAGTAATACTTGTGTTCGTAAGTAAATGTGGAAAACACGTCATTGTAAGATTTAAATTTTTCTTTCTTAAAGCGATAAAAATAAAACCGGCACTGATACTGAAATAAAGCCGGCACTGATACTGAAATAAAGCCGGCACTCATACTGAAATAAAGCCGGCACTCATACTGAAATAAAGCCGGCACTCATACTGAAATAAAGCCGGCACTCATACTGAAATAAAGCCGGAACTCATACTGAAATAAAGCCGGAAATCATACTGAAATAAAGCTGGCACTCATACTGAAATAAAGCCGGCACGCATACTGAAATAAATCCGGCACTCATACAGAAATAAAGCTGACACTCATACTGAAATAAGGCCTGCACTTATACTCAAATAAAGCCGACACTCATACTGAAATAAAGCCGGCACTCATACTGAAATAAAGTCCGCACTGATACTGAAATAAAGCCGGCACTGCTACTGAAATGGGTCAACTCAAGACGAGAAATCCAAGATACGACCAGGTGAGCTGACGCTCAACTTTAAATTATGGTATTGCAATATTACAGTAACGTCTCCAGATAGGCTACTCAACGGGAAAGACATGTCAATGAGAGGACAAATATGTTGTAGTTACAAATTGTTTCGCTTGAATACATGTACTGTAATTTAGTGTAATATTCATGCACTAAACGCCCATAGGGTTAAAAAAGTGTGCACCTATTCTATACAAAAAAGTATCCACTCAAAAAGGTGCACTGGATAAAAAAATTTGCCTACTCAAAAAGGTGCACTGGATAAAAAATGTGCCAACTCAAAAAGGTGCATTGGATAAAAAATTGTGCCTACTCAAAAAGGTGCACTAGATTTAAAAATTTGCCTACTCAAAAAGGTGCACTGGAT
This sequence comes from Omphiscola glabra, assembly GCA_964017045.1. NCBI lineage: Eukaryota > Metazoa > Mollusca > Gastropoda > Lymnaeidae > Omphiscola > Omphiscola glabra. The sequence goes on from OZ024796.1 coordinate 38,697,682, forward strand.
AACAAATGTGCCTACTCAAAAAGGTGCACTGGATTAAAAAATGTACCTACTCAGGAAGGTGCAGTGGATTAAAATAATGTGCCTACTCAGGAAGGTGCAGTGGATTAAAAAATGTGCCTATTCAGGAAGGTGCACTGAATTAAAATGTGTGCATACTCAAAAAGGTGCACTGGATAAAAAATGTGCCGACTCAGGAAGGTGCACTGGATTCCGTGCCTTGTAAGGCTCGCTTAATGACCACAGGACGACAGGTTCCGTTACGGCATGTCAGTGGGGATATGTGCGACCCCCAACCCGATAAGAACCTGCATGATAGGCTTGACACCGACCCCCCAAAAATAACCCAGGTTTCTGGCATGAGCAGAACGTAGATACGACGGGCAAGGGGCATAGGTGCACGAGCAGAACGCAGGGCGTAGCAGGCTAGTGTCTGTACGTCCAGAAATTATGGCTTCCAGCCGTCACGGAACTGTCATAACTTTGGTCATAAAATGCCAGGCGTCTCAAAATAACGGTCATTACCAGATGATAGTGACGTAGATTTTTTTTTTTTTTCAGTAACAGGCATTTGGGGGGGGGGGGGGCGCGGGGGTGGGGTGTGGATTTCCAACGGACGCACGCGACTTTCAAATTGTGTAGCCATTCAAGAAAATAAGAAAGGGTGGGGGGGGGGGGAGGAAGTGTGGCTGTACTTCATACTTTAGGCGATTCAAAGCCCAATCTTGTCATATCTTTAAAAGGACACAATTTGTTTAATTTTTTTTTAAGCAGTATAGTTTAGTTTTAATGAAAAGACTAAGCACTTATTTACGACGTATATTGGTTCAACCAAAACAGAAAAAGTGCAAGTTTAAAATAAAAATTTAAAAAAAAAACATGTTATGTTCGAGCTAAAGCAAAAAATAATGAATAAAAACCAGTAAAGCATATTCATATGTCCTTACATTCAGTCACATAATCCATACATTAAATAACACGGTTGTTTTCCGTCTCTCAGTCCTTCCGGCGCATGGCCGAGGCTCTCTCTCAGTCCTTCCGGCGCATGGCCGAGGCTCTCTCTCAGTCCTTCCGGCGCATGGCCGAGGCTCTCTCTCAGTCCTTCCAGCGCATGGCCGAGGCTCAGCTAAATTCACAAAGTCACTTTTCACCGGTCAGTTCGCTCGGCCACATATGAAGACCATGACTCAATGAGGTTATATCCCCCCCCCCCCCAAACAGCACTCTCGAACCCCAGCTGATACTCAAAAAAAAAAATGGACCGAATCTATATTCCTTACAAAAGGGCGAACTCTTACCAACATATGGTTTGTGTATCTAATGGAGATAGAAAATAATGCTTTCTCCTCGGTCGTTTTTTTTTTCCTTCTTCTTTCTTTCCTACTTCTTTCCTGCTTCTTCTCAACAACTCTATTTCTCGCCGGTTATCGGAACATGTGTTTATCTTGCCCCTGCTTATCTCCCTTCCCGCACGGTTCGACATCAGTGCTAACAGACAGCAAGGCGAAACTCACAGGCAAGAGTGTGAGAGGGAGGGAGAGGGAGAGAGCGAGAGATAGAAGTAGGGAAGAGGAATGCGAGCAAGGAAGGAGGGAGAACATGGTGTTTGTGGAAGAAATCAAGTTGGTAAAATGTGTCTAACAACAACAGGAAGACTGTCCCACTGATTGAAGACTCAGATATTGGAGAATTTCAGTCTAAACGGTCATATATGCTTAGTGAAGATACATGGGAGAATACAGTCTATATAAATATATATATATGTATGGTATGGAAAGTGAAAAATTAAATATAGGAGAATACAGTCTATATACAGGTGCTATTTATAGAGGGTGGGTGGAAAGTAAAGATTGAAATATAAGAGAATACAGACTAAAGGTGGACGTTACATTCTACATAGAGGTGGGGGGTACAGTCTACATAAAGTTATATGTGGGGGTTAGAATCAGTGAAGATTTAAATGTAGGAGAATAGAGTCTCATGGCGGGGAGTACAGTCTACATAGAGGTGAGTGGTTAGAAACCGCGAAGATGTAAATGTAGGAGAATAGAGTCTCGTGGTGGGGAGTGGACGTGTGGTTAGTAAAGATGTTAAAGAATGGAAGCGAGTCATGCGAGTATCGGGCATAGATCAGAACAAATTGGATAATGCCGGAGACGAGTATTCTTTTTACTGGTTGCAGCCCGCCAAACATTGGTGTTAGCTACGCGAGAACTTCCCCATCGACTAAAGTTACTTGACAAAACGTGCATTCGAAAAAAAAAAACAACTATATAAGAATTCCCAAGCATGATGACGATGGTGATGATGATGATTGAGTACTTTTATAGCGCCGGTGTTCAAAATATAGAGCCACCCTCCTCCTCCACCACCCCCACCTCGGTACGCCACCGCAAATTTGTTACGCCCTTGGACTACATTAATAGTCTAATGCCCAACCCCATGAGACGCAGCAGATGTATTAAAATCATATTTAAAATCGAGACTATTTCCGTAAAAGCAAAGGAAATATTGCGCACCGAACACACATACATGCGGTATTTTGAAGAATTGCACACCAAACACACATACATGCGGTATTTTGAAGAATTGCGCACCAAACACACATACCTGCGGTATTTTGAAGAATTGCGCACCAAACACACATACCTGCGGTATTTTGAAGAATTGCGCACCAAACACATACCTTCGGTATTTTGAAGAATTGCGCACCAAACACACATACCTGCGGTATTTGAAGAATTGCGCACCAAACACACATACCTGCGGTATTTTGAAGAATTGCGCACCAAACACACATACCTGCGGTATTTTGAAGAATTGCGCACCAAACACACATATCTGCGGTATTTTGAAGAATTGCGCACAAAACACACATACCTGCGGTATTTTGAAGAATTGCGCACCAAACACACATACCTGCGGTATTTTGAAGAATATCATTCAGTGCATTTATCGTGAGTTTTATTTTGCGCCCTTTTAACCTACATTGTAGATAATTATATTGATTGATGGCACTTCAAGAAAAAAAGATTCAGAAAAAAAGCAACAAGCTGACTAAAAGAAGCGTAACAGTGATGTACCCCATCTCATCACACGTGAAGGCTTTCAGCGATCTCTACTGGACTGACTTGAAATAACAACCCAAAAAGATGGGTGAGCTGGCTTCCCTTTGTTTATTATACGTGCGTGGTGGGGGGGGGGGGCGGACCCCGGGCCTTGTGCCCGAGGCTATCAGCCAATCATGTATGACCTAATGGAGCAATTTGTCAAGCCGTAATTAACATTGATAACGGCCGTGGCAGATAGATTTCTATAAAACTTATCTCAGGGCCTTATTACGATAAGGGAAGAAGGGATAATGCGGTGTGGTGTGTTGGGGGTGAAGGGGGAGGAGGCCAGGAGGGGTTGACTTTGATGTGCTACAAGAGGCGGGGCGGGCTAGGCTAACTGTGAGGGAGATAAGACAACATGGTTTAAGGACTGAGATGGTTGTGAGTGGGAGTAACGTTGGAGGATATCTAGGACGAGGTAATTGGAGAGAAAATAACTTGGAAAATAAATTAAAAAAAAAACAATATAATTGTATGGGCTGAATAGGAACCCACATCCAGTTATGACAGTGGTTATCAACCTTCCTTATGCGGCGACCCTTTAACACAGTTCATCATGTTGTGGTGACCCCCAAACACAAAATTATTTTCGTTGCTAATTCACAATTGTAGAGTATATGTGTTTTCAGTTGGTCTTAGGCGACCCCTGGAATAGGATCGTTCGACCGCCCTAAGGGGTCGCGACCCACAGGTTGAGAACCGCTGAGTTATGATATAATTAATAAAGGAATATCTAGAAAAGACAAATCATATTTAGGGGATAATTAGGTCAACCAACCATGGAGCCAACTTGAAGGAAATAATAGGACAAACAAATTAAATGTAAGCATCTGCAGGATATTACAGGATCCAAGGGGAAAACTAGGTCAAAGCAATCAAACCGAACAAAGGGGGAGTCGGACGCTATGTCAAATAATCCAATAAAAATAGGGAAACTATGTCAAAACAATCCAACCAGGGGGGGGGGGGAGGAGTAGGTCAAAACAATCGAACCGAAACAACTGTAGGAAAAAAGCAACTGAAGATCAAATATATCTATATGGGAAAACTGGAACTAATGAATGAAAAGAAAGAAGAACAAAATAGAAAAACTCGAAAATCCAACAGTTGGTGATGTGTGAAGTATATTCTCATTATTGGCACATGAAAAACACAAATGTCAAAACACCATTGTGTTTTTTAAAGTGTTTTTTTTTTTTTGGGGGGGGGCATTTGTCTTATCACATGGGATGGACTGAAGGGGGGTGTAAATAACACAAAGATTTGTTGCATCGTTAAGCAAGGTAAGCTGACTTCTAAATAGTCAAGCAAGGTAAGCCGGTTGCACAGTTGATGCGTTATAGTTGTTCTTGTTTCGTTTATCGTCTACGTCGTGAAGCCCAACCAGGAGGAGTCAGGAACGCTATGAACCTTAAGGGACACAAAATAAGTACCAAGTATTCCCATCCATATCTATAATATATATAGCTGATAATATATATTAATATATATTTATATATTTAATATATATTTATATATATATATATATAAAGTAAAAAATCTTGCTGAGTTCAAGTGTTCTTATCAAAAAGCTGTTTGTCTGAACAGTTCTTCCGTTACATCAACAGACAGCAGAGTAGGGATGGAGGGGAAAGAAGCAGATCAACAGTTGGCCAAAACTCAAGTCTTACGCTCACTCGACTGAGAGGGAGGTAAGGGGGGGGGGGGGAAGGGGGGAATGTTGGGGTGAGGTCTTTAACGTAGGAGCACAGCTGATTACTTCTCGCGCTCAGAAACGTTACGTCATTAACGCGAGGCGTGTAAGCCATGTGGCACGTCTTATCTCACACCATCCCCCCAAGAGTTGTCTATCGTATTGGGAGTGCTTGACGAGTGGAGCTGACACATTGGTGGAGATAACGCCCCCCAATAGCTTCATCTCGCCTGGCTCGTGGATAAGGGGGTGCGGTTGGGGGGGGGGGCGCTGGTTAGCTCACTGCTAGCAACACCGCGTCTAAATCGGTGCGGTACTAAAATTATTAGTGTCATCTGCTAAAACAGAAATGAAATGTCTGTATACGGATGTTTATCATATCAATTTTGTTTTTTTCATTTTTCAGTCTCTGACAACACATCTTTCTCCGATGACGCTACAATAATGTATAGATAGTTAGAACCAGTGGTGTACCTAAGGGTAGTGCCGCCCGCGGCGGGCAATTATTTTTATACGCCCCCTCAAACCGTCACGGAAAATGCGCTGCAATTTGTGGGGGGGGGGGGGATGAAACTACTTAATATATTTTAGAAAATAGGTGCCAACAGGGTAGGCCCGCCCCCAAAGTCCCCCACCACTTTTTTTTATTTCCATGCGCCAGTAGTAAGAACGTCCCTCACACGAACATGTCTAAACACAGGCGTTGTTGCCTCATATCAACTTACGGCCAACTCAAGGTCTGATCCTGGCCCCGCTAAATTACTTCGTCTGGCATAATGTCATTGGCGACACGGGCTTGTGTTGAATCGTACCCGGAAATTTGATCGAAAGAAATTTGGTCGATGGAAAATTGATCGACGGAAATTTGATCGAACGGAAATTTGGTCGAATCGTTTTTTTAAATTTATACTTTAAAATATTGCGTCAAAATTCTTTTTGAACGCAATATTATGTTTTACGATATAGTATGGTGCGTTCAAAAAGAAATTTGACGAAAATTTTAACGTCTGGACTGAAAAAAAGATTCGACGAAATTTCTTTCGATCAAATTTCCGGTAACCGTGTTGAATGCTCCACACTTCCAAAATAACGTTTCCATCAATCAACTCGGAGAACGCCCAATAGTGGAAATGCGGCATGACAAAATGTCTCTTGCACCAGTACACGACACAGTCACACAACATTGCTGGTTATTATAGAAGAAATTAGAGAGACTGAAGGAACTTTTTAAAAAATCCTTATCGGTGAGCCCCGCAATCGGTAAGCCGCGCAATCTGTAAGCCCCGCAATCGGTAAGCCGCGCAATCTGTAAGCCGCGCAATCTGTAAGCCGCGCAATATGTAAGCCACGCAATCTGTAAGCCGCGCAATCTGTAAGCCACGCAATCTGTAAGCCACGCAATCTGTAAGCCACGCAATCTGTAAGCCGCGCAATCTGTAAGCCACGCAATCTGTAAGCCACGCAATCTGTAAGCCACGCAATATGTAAGCCCCCGCAATCGGTAAGCCGCGAGACGATGCTAGTAGGTGTGCCGCGGAAAAAAAATTCCTACAAGGAGATGGAAAACTCGTGAAGAAAATATAACAATTTTTTGCAATAAAAGGGGTAATGATTGGGTTATTGGTTAATAAGTTCTCAGACGTTTAAATCAAGCATCACTGACCACCTATAGGTTTGAAGTTGGCGGTTCACGTGATACGTCACCGTCTGACTGGGTCTCAAGTGACGAGTAGAACATGTCCTGTGTCGCTTTCGCTTTTAACTTAATTAACAGTTTGCACTCCTGTAGTGGGTAATACTTCCACCAGGCGTTGTTCATTGCTGGGTGTTCAACATACATATATATACCCAGCCCACTCTTGTCGAGATCTTTCAACTGATTTCTAAATACAGAATACGTTTATCGCGCCTGAAACACGTTAGGTCCATTTACTGAGCGGTAAAAATGAAGACTGACTGAGTGAGACAGTAAAGGACACCTATCGTTTGTTAGAAATACAAGAAATGATTCTTATTTATGGTCTGAGTTGTTTGCACACTGAAAACGCTTATAAGTTGAAGTTTCTTAACTACCTGCATATGTGCATTAGAAAATGTCGTCTGGGAACCGTCGAGCCAAAGCTCTTAATGCCCTCCCCAAAGAATCCCCCCCCCCCCCTGTTTTTAAATCCAGCCGTCGTGTCCCTTAACCATCAAGCCACGAAGCGGCACGTTGAAGTTCTCGTACTGGGAGAGCGGAACCCCCCCCCCCCCCCAAAAAAATTTTTTTTTTTTAAAATCCCGCCAGTGGCTATCAATTCTCCATATCTCAGGTTCCAACATTCTGTAAAATGTTGCTGAAATCTGGTTACCAATTCTTACTAACTGTTCTTAATTCAAAATTCGATCAATCTGTTCGTTGTGAGCTCAAGGAAATGTATCCAGAGACTACAAACCTGAACCAACACCCACGGTCGAGAAAGAACGCGTTTTTTTTTCTTTTTCGAAATGGCTATTCGCACCCGGGTACCAGAAGTGAGAAGTTGAGATTAAAAAAACTATTTAAAATATTATTGTTTGGGTTTGTAAGACAAAATGAGGTATCAAATGACAGATAATTGAATGGACTATACGTTTGTAAACTTAATTCTTCAGTTTAACTAAAACAAACTACCACAAATGACACCCGAATAGCATATATTCTAATGGCCCCCGGGTGCGAATGACGGCGCTGGGTCCATTTTGAATAAATGCCATTCGGATGTCATTTTGTCATTTCAAAGGGCAATCGACATATTTTTTTTACCAGATTTCAGACGTACATATTTTGAAGCTGCACCAACAGACGTTGGAATCGAAAGAATGCAATACAAAATAACTACGATTGTTTACAAAACAAACAAATTATACAACATCTTGGTTTGCTAATTTTAACCAGCAACTGTGATCGATCTACACGTGAAGTTATTGACGGACGTTTCCCTCTCCCGTGCATGTCTATAAATTCGGATCCGGAAATTTGATCGAAAGAAATTTCGTCGACGGAAATTTGGTATCTTTTTTTTTTTTAAAGTTTACACGTTAAAATTGTGCGTCAAATTTCTTCTTAAACGCAGTATTTTGTTTTACGATAGTATAGTATAATGCGTTCAAAAAGAAATTTGACGAACATTTTAACGAGCGAACTGAAAAAAAGATTTGACAAAATTTCCGTTCGATCAAATTTCCGATAACCCTATAACTTGAATGATAATAAGGGGGAAGCGAATGCAATCTGATTAGAAAAATGGAAACGAGCGAAACGAAGTATGGGGAAACCATGAAAAACAGAACGGGAACCAAAAAAACATAACTGAGATCTAGTATCCGAGAGGACAGCAAGTGGAATGTCCACGAGGATACTGCATTCTAGCTGTGTGTTATTTCTTTCTTTTTATAAATACTGTTTCTACTATTGTTTGTTCGCTGATGAAGGCTTCTTGCCGACACGCTCGTTTTATTTTTTATTTTTTTACTTGTTTTTTTTCCATTGTGTTTTTCAGGGTTGTTCCTACTTTGTTTCGCTCATGTCCCTCTATAACTTGAAGAGGGTCTTGGGCTCTAACCACCATAGTAACCGGTTGGCAAAATGCGGGGACAACAACCAACACAACAATTGAATGATTTCAGGCGAGAGGTGGAAAGGGGGGGGGGTGGGGGTGGAGGTCAAAGTTTATAGGCGGTAAACGACAATTAAGATTTGAGCACACAAGTTGGCAAAGAACGTATGAAAACAAAAATCCCACCAGACGTCACACGTCGACAGGACGCAGAGGTCTGGGTAAACACCGATATTGATTGACTATGTGTGAGGGGGAGGAGGGTAGGGGAGGTGGGATCAAGGTATTTGAAGTGTGTGAATACATTAAAGCAAGAACCCGGTACAAGTTTTTGACAACAATTATTACATAAGACTGCCTTAAAAATCAAAACGTATGCGTTTAAATAGAAATTCTCAACAGAGTGGTGATGCGTCAGTATGTACAAACATACAAACATATATGTATATATATATATATATTAATGGGTTATTAAAGAATAGGATCATCTGCTGTTGTCAATTGTGCCTCAAAATCTTTCCACTAGGCTAGCGTCAGGGCCGGCCCTAGCAATTGCGAAACGGATTGCGCTGGGCCCAGTCTGGGTAGGGATAAGGATAATAAGTGAAAATTAAGATTTTGTATTAGAAAATAAAGTGCAGGGGGTCCACTGTGGCCGCATAGGTTGCAGGGGCCTAAGGCCGGCCCTGGCTAGCGTTACCCCCTCGCACCCGTTCAACGAATCTAATCTTAGGGCGACATTGTATCGTGTGTAACGAAAGGGGTCTCATAAAGATGCACTCGAGTCTTGCACTGAACGGCTACTATCAAAGATTTGATTCTGGCAATCAATTGAGCCCAGCAAAACTCAACCCAGCAGCTATACTTATACCACTAACTTTCTAGATGGTCTTCTTCTTGTTTAATGAGAGCATTATCGATATTGTCATCTCGGGAGACGCTCTTCGCAACTCAAAACAAGAAGGCCTATGCAAATACTCGGATAAAACAAATACTATCGCTCTTCTTACTTCTGAAACTAAGTTCGTTTTGTTTTTTAATGTGTTAATGACAACCTCCACGCGACGTCATCGAGATCTGCATTAAGGATTTAAGATAGATTAAAAAAAAAAAAAAACTAGCGATAGGGACGGTTTCTTGGTGGCCACTTTGTTATAGGGGACTGCTACTTCCTGAAAAAGCAAGGGTTTTTGCCCTAGTTAATCCAAGGGTTTTTTCCCACAAACTCGCAACGCTACACAGCCGCGTGCCCGATCTACAAGTTCTGCTTTATTTCCAGTTACCGTCAGATTCAATTCCCATAAACATTTCTTAATTTTTTTCAACTCGCCAGGTCTCAAATGCTGTTTTCGGCATGTGAGCAGCCATCTTTGTACTTTCTTTGTACTCCCCGGTATGAACGATAACTCTGGGTGACAAGGAAAGTTGCAGTCTCCTATAGGGTCTGAGTCTCTGAGTGATCTACATCATATATTCTGCAAATTCATTATTAGGAAACAAATTATTGCCTTTAAAAGATCCCATATTTTATTCACATTTATCAGCCAAATAGTAGGCACGTGGAATAGAGTATTCTATTTACTTCGTCTACCGAAGCCGCAGCCATGAAAAATGGGGGGGGGGGGGGGGGCGGGGGTTCTCCCTCAGCCATAGATCGGGAGTTGAAGCAATTGAACCATATTTGCAGCAATAGACCCCGAGTTGCAACCATAAAGACCCGGAGTCACAACCATAGACTCGGAGTCACAGTCATAGACCCGGAGTTCCAGCCAGACATCTGGAAGTCGTGCAGCTTTGGTGTGACTCGTCTATAACAATCGTGTTTGAGCAGAACATATGAAGCTTGGTAAAGTAAAAATATACTTTTAATCTGCTCTATTCATTTAGTAGTTTTTGGGGCCGGCGTCAAGCGGGACGTAGAAACCCAAAATCACCAAGGACCCCTTGCGAGTTGAGAGCTGCACAGTCAGCGACATGTAAACTAACACCGCGGACACATGACAGCCACACTGGTGACAACAGGCCACCCGGGTGTCCTGGGTGTACATCAGCGCTCAGACTCACTACATCACCGCGGTCAGCAGAGACATCCCGAGGGGGAGGGGGGAGACCCGATGGTCAACCACAGGTCAAAGTGGGCCTCCTCGAGGTCGCATGGTCACGTCTCGGAAGAGCGTGGCGATAATTTGGTAGGCTGGTATAAGGGCAAGGACGCATTTTGTGGCTTGCGGGTGGTGGGGCGGTAAGGACCAGAAAGCAAAATGGTGTTAGGGTTTTAAAAATGTGAAAACTACTGAATGAAGACACGCTAATAAATGTCTGTGCTAGCTTGATGCGCCTTGTGAGGCTTCTGGGCGGGCCAGTCTGGGGGTATATTATTATGTACATAACGATTATGTTTCGACCTGAAACAATAGAAGGGCGAGGATATCAGTCCACACACACACACACCCTAATAGTGAAACTCTGGTAAGTCTGGTACGTGTACCGGTCACTGTCGACCGTCTTATACATAGCGAATCTGGTTTTTTAGACTAAAAAGTCAAGAAATTCAATTGCCTGATAGTATTTTCTCCCCGTGTGTCGACCATTCTGGAAAACATTAACAACTTTTCCCGACGAAGGGAGATAGCGAAAGGAGGGGCAGACCGTTGCACCAAGTTCATTGGTGATCAGTGATGCCATAGACCAAAAACAATAAGGAAGATAATGGACGTACGTTACCGGTCTCGACTGGGGCCATAACAGGGTATAGCTCAGCTTGAACCAAACGCCATCAAGATTATGGCTAACAGTGAACACCACTACAAAGGTCTGAATGTGAGGAATGCTCGAGCACGTTTGTAATGTGAATCGCTTCTATTCGCGCGATTGGTGGTAATGATCTATGTGTTGTTCTACGGTGTTGCTCTCAGACACTGGTGCCAGGCTGAAACCTCCTGTAACTATAGGCCCTGTAGCCCGTCATACCCCCGCCGCACTTCTTGGCCGTCTGACTGTGTCGTGGTCGTGGGATTTATGCGATGTATCGGCCACAACAACTTTTGAACGGTTTTAAACAACTACCCAATTGACCAACACAAAAACAAAATATGTTGAATCCTTCAAAGCCAATTAAAGACATATATAATTACAATTTTAAGCAAATAAACAAGCTGATGAGTATACACACATATATCATGGCACTGCACATAATACAGACCTGTTTACCCTCAAAGTCTTAAAATCGTACAACAATATGATCACAAAATCATTCAATACATTATCTTAATAGTAAAAAATAAACATACACTATATATAATGTATACATCTCAAAATCGTAAAGTGTACGCCAAAATCGTAAACGGAAACAGGTCTGCATAATATGATCGGATTAAGCAGGTTTTAGTACTCATAAGTATGGGACGTTACCCGCATCATAAATAAGAAACTAGGATTTATTTTTATTTGTTAATTGAAAAAAAAAGCCCTAAGAGAATAAACTATTAGTGTTCAACTCCCAAGATGTTTTTATCGCAGATATGTGTTGCAAACATGAAGGAACAAAGCTAATGGATAAATGCGTCTTGCCCCTTGGGCAGGAACTAACCGTTACACTTGGCTTACTGTCGGCCCCAATAATTTTTTTTCCTCCTATAACCCAATGCCCCCGTTCTTCATTTAAACACGTTAACCATATTGAACTACATTTGAATAGGATTTTAAAAGAACTTCTTCGAAGTAATAACACAATGCATACACTATATATATATATGTATGTATATATATATATATATATATATATATGTATATATATATATATATCTTGAATATTTTGCCCAAGTTAGCCCACGAATATGGAGCATTGCTAACGTTAACAATGGAAATGCACGTCTGTGTGCTTTGCTCGCTGGTAAATTGCAATGTGTAGCACTTATTATTATTATTATTATTAGTTGTCTGATATAGCGCGGTACCCCAGCCTAGGTCTAGCTTGTGTCCTCCATTATTTCAGACTGTACAAGTGGTCGGTAATTTCTTTAACTAATTCTGTTGCGTGCCATGCCTTATGCGTCATCTCCGAAGTTTAATTTGTACAACTTTATTGACACATCCAAAAGTCAGAGAAGTTGTTTTTTTGTTTTTTTTTAACAATTTGACTCATTCTACCTCACTTGAGTAAATGTTGATGCATAATTTTAAAGTGTGATGCTGAAAAATAACGTCAGTGAATGTAATCGATTCATAGAGCCCCTAATATCTTGTTTCACTTACTGTAACAGACGTCACACACGGCTCCTGCCTCCCCTTTCCATTACAGGCACAGATGCCCATGATTCAACAGCCTCAACTATCACCCCCCCCCCGTCCATCCACACCCCCCAGCTGTTGTACGCCACCTGTGGCCCTACTTCACATGTCACCTCACCCCCCACCCGCCAGTTGACCAAGCATGAACCAACTACTCCATCAACCCGTTGATTGCTGGTCTGCGCCACATAGTCACGTGACAACCCCCGCCCCCAATGCGTCCCCCATACCACATCCGCCTCAGTAACAAAATATATCCACATTAAAGCAGTTAGGACGTCGGTGCTAAGTTTGTCATGTTTGACTTAACATGTCATATAAAAAAGTACATTCGAAATTAAGTCCAATCAATAAATGAATAACGCATAAATAATCGCTCTGTTAGAAGACAATTATATGGCTGATGTATATGCACAAAAAGAATATGGCCCACGTCTATATACAACAAAAATATGGCCGATGTAAATATATATATATATATATATAACACGAATATGGCCGATGACTATCTCCAACAAGAATATGGCCGATTTCTATATACAACCAGTTTATGATCGATATATACAGTCATTTAGCATTTTTGGCTGATGTCTGTATTCAACCAGTATGTGGTCGATACCTATATTCAGGGCCGGCCCTAACAGTTGCGGGGCCCTATGCGAAACGGATTGCGCGGGACCCAGTCTGGGTAGGGATAAGGATAATAAGTGAAAATTAAGATTTTGTATTAAAAAATAAATTCGTGCGGGGCCCATTGCGGCCGCATCGGTTGCAATGGCCTAAGGCCGGCCCTGCCTACATTCAGCTGACACATGACCTATGTCTATAATCAACCAGTGTATGGCCGATTTCTATTTTCAACCAGTGTATAGGCGATGTTTACTCTGCCATTATATTTCTGATGTTTATACTTAAATGACCGAAAATGACTGAAATGGCTAAGTCATCATTCAAACTATGCGCAAACTTATTGCAGACTGGTCACAAGCACAGCACCTGGTAAAACGTTCAATACTCACACACACATTAACCAATACATTCAAATCACACTTAAACTTACTTACATGCAAACCTAAAATGGAGCATAGGCGGAGACGTTCACAACAACAGTCAGTTCTGTAGAGATCCAGAGGCAGACCGAATTTCGGTTTCGGCGCCGAAAGGGGGTCAGTTGATCACGTTCGGCGTAGTTTCGGTTTCGGGACCGAACCAGAAAAGTTTAACTTTCGGTTTACTTTCGGTTTCGCTCGAAAGTGATTAAGGCTTTCCCCCGCCTACCAGAAGTCAGACTGTCACTCTGACAGACGGCGCTACGATAAGCATTATTGCTCGACGACTTGCTTTCGTCGTAAGATATATGACTAATCATATGCTCACATCACAGCTGCATAATGACCTACATGTTCAATATTTCCGAAATTGAAATTACAATTCGGTTTTGGGCAAAGATAAATAGTTTTGTGGAGGAAAAAAACAAGGAAATGGTAATAACATTTTTAGTATTATTTTCCTTCTAATGTTTACATTTATTAATGTGTGTCATTCATTTATTTGGGTTTATCAATATGGTGCTAACAAATGTTGTCATAGCCAAAGGTGAATAGTAATGTGAACACAAACAAAAAATTCCTAGCGAGTGGTAACATTTACATAATTGCGTTTCTTTTCTTTGATGTTTTTTTCTTAATTTTTAAAATTAAAATTAGGGAACCTTAGGCAGGCTTAATCAATTCATTCATTATCATGTTTATAAACGTTGCCATCGGCGAAATAAAAAGATGAAACTATACCACAAAAGAAGTTACGTTTGTGGACAAAAGTGTAGAGCAGAGGTTCTCAACCTGTGGTTCGCGACAGTTTGGGGGGGGGGGGGGGGCTGGGTGGGTGTCTTTGGCTAAGACCATCTAAAAAACACGTGTGCTCTACAGTTATGAAGAAGAAACGAAAATAATGTTGTGGCTGCAGGTCGCCCCAACACGAGGAACTGTATGAAGGTGTCGCGGCTTTATGGAGGTTGAGAACCACTGGTGTAGAGAAAGAGAATAATAAAACCTTTAGTAATATTTAAACAAATATAATTCTTTAGTTCAGGGGTCTCCAACTACGGCCCTCGGGCCGGATCCGGCCCGCGAGGCCAGTTCAACCGGCCCGCCGACGGTACTTGAAATTTCGCTCTGGCTTGAAATTATTGTACGTAATCATTATCCGGCCCACGAGGCCAGTTCAACCGGCCCGCCGACGGTACTTGAAATTATTGTACGTAATCATTATCCGGCCGACGAGGCCAGTTCAACCGGCCCGCCGACGGTACTTGAAATTTCGCTCTGGCTTGAAATTATTGTACGTAATCATTATCCGGCCCACGAGGCCAGTTCAACCGGCCCGCCGACGGTACTTGAAATTATTGTACGTAATCATTATCCGGCCGACGAGGCCAGTTCAACCGGCCCGCCGACGGTACTTGAAATTATTGTACGTAATCATTATCCGGACCACGAGGCCAGTTCAACCGGCCCGCCGACGGTACTTGAAATTATTGTACGAAATCATTATCCGGACCACGCTCGTCATTTTTTTTGTTTTTTTTTTTTTGTTATCTGGCCCGCCGTGAAAAAAGTTTGGAGACCCCTGCTTTAGTTCAATGTTGTATATTTAGGCATACAATAGCCTTTAATTTAAATCATAAGCCTACACAATCGAGAGAATGTAGCCCTGTTTCGTACAATAATTATGTAGTGGCCATACTGTAGTATCGTACTAAACATTTGTTCAACATTCGTTTAAACCGGGTCACATCTAAAATTCCCCCGATATATGATAATTGGGGATAAACGAAAAAAAATTATTGAAATGTCGACCAATAAGAACGCGTGTGTCAACGCAAATGTATTGGTTAGCGCAGCGGTTCTCAACCTGTGGGTCGCGACCCTTTTGGGGGGTCGAACGACCCTTTCTCTCAGGGGTCGCCTAAGACCATCGGAAAACACATACACTCTACACTTATGAAGTAGCAACGAAAAATGTTATGCCACACACGAGGAACTCTATTAAAGGGTCGTGGCGTTAGAAACGTTGAGAACCACTGGGTTAGCGGAACAAAGAGTTCTTTCAAGGCTTATTTCTGAATAGTTTAGTTAGTCATACCAATAAACAATTAAGTTCAGTTAAGTGTTAAGTTTTCGATCGATACCAAATATGACTAGGAAGCGTTGTAATTATATTTTAAAAGCAAAGAGCGTTAAATGGTCTATTTTAAATTAACTCACCCCCACCTTCAACCAGTCAAATGATCTCTTGCCATACTACTTTAAAATACAGTTTAACAAATTTAAGTATCTTTTCATTCACATGGTAAACGCTTAAATAATTTATTATACGTTTATTTATTAAAATTAACGACCATCTCCTTTTTGTTTAAAAACCTAAAATCATATAAATATCGAAACCCCACACAATTTTTCGACACACGCAGAACGTTTGCGCGATCGAGTTTCGAAATATGTACATCTTTCTTTAAATCGTTAAGCTTTCGGCCGAAAGACATTTTAACTTTCGGTTCGGTTTCGATCAAAATTCGATGGTGGATAAAAAAAAAATGAGGAGATTCACGGGGGTAAGAAGACGAAGGCCATTGCCTAAGCAGATGAGGCTATTTTGTTTCCTGCAGAAGATTTTACCTCCATCTTTGAGTAGTATTGAAAAGGACAGAAAATCATTTAGGAAACATTTAAAGACTTTTTTGTTTAATAGATTTGATGAAACCAGAGCGCAGTGAGCATGCTAAATTAGCATGGATACCAAAGCTATAGAAGTATCCAATCAATCAAAGATAGATCAATTTTAGAAACAATATCAATTTTTCAGGAGTTTGGGAGAGGTAGTGGGTAAAAAATGAAATTTTACCACACATGAAAGCATGAAGATATGTAGGTGGAAAGATGGATTAGAACTGCATCCAGGCATCGTTAGCAGGCCTCCAGGCATAGCTAGCAGGGATAGTCTTAGGATATATGGAATATTCTTTTCAAACCATTGGACACAAACTAACTCAGAAACATGTCAGAACATTTAGCAAAGTATAAAAACCATAGATGGTAGACACAAATACACTGCACACACACATTTTGGTAAGAATATTGCTATAAACACATAGGTCACTCCCAAAACAATTTACGCGGGGCAAATATGGGAACCTCCCCCAACAATATTCCAAAGCAACACTCCTCAGAAAATATATATTCCAGGTAACAGTACAAAACATTAAACACACAATATTAAACCAACCTAGAGTAGAAGGAAGGATTCATTTACAAGACATTGAACACACAACACTAGAGACCAACCTAGAGTAAAAGGAAGGATTCATTTACAAGACATTGAACACACAACACTAGAGACCAACCTAGAGTAGAAGGAAGGATTCATTTACAAAACATTGAACACACAACACTGTAGACCAACCTAGAGTAGAAGGAAGGATTCATTTACAAGACATTGAACACACAACACTAGAGACCAACCTAGAGTAGAAGGAAGGATTCATTTACAAGACATTGAACACACAACACTAGAGACCAACCTAGAGTAGAAGGAAGGATTCATTTACAAGACATTGAACACACAACACTGTAGACCAACCTAGAGTAGAAGGAAGGATTCATTTACAAGACATTGAACACACAACACTAGAGACCAACCTAGAGTAGAAGGAAGGATTCATTTACAAGACATTGAACACACAACACTGTAGACCAACCTAGAGTAGAAGGAAGGATTCATTTACAAGACATTGAACACACAACACTGTAGACCAACCTAGAGTAGAAGGAAGGATTCATTTACAAGACATTGAACACACAACACTAGAGACCAACCTAGAGTAGAAGGAAGGATTCATTTACAAGACATTGAACACACAACACTGTAGACCAACCTAGAGTAGAAGGAAGGATTCATTTACAAGACATTGAACACACAACACTAGAGACCAACCTAGAGTAGAAGGAAGGATTCATTTACAAGACATTGAACACACAACACTGTAGACCAACCTAGAGTAGAAGGAAGGATTCATTTACAAGACATTGAACACACAACACTAGAGACCAACATAGATTAGAAGGAACGATTCATTTACAAGACATTGAACACACAACACTAGAGACCAACCTAGAGTAGAAGGAAGGATTCATTTACAAGACATTGAACACACAACACTAGAGACCAACATAGATTAGAAGGAACGATTCATTTACAAGACATTGAACACACAACACTAGAGACCAACCTAGAGTAGAAGGAAGGATTCATTTACAAGACATTGAACACACAACACTAGAGACCAACCTAGAGTAGAAGGAAGGATTCATTTACAAGACATTGAACACACAACACTAGAGACCAACCTAGAGTAGAAGGAACGATTCATTTACAAGACATTGAACACACAACACTGTAGACCAACCTAGAGTAGAAGGAACGATTCATTTACAAGACATTGAACACACAACACTGTAGACCAACCTAGAGTAGAAGGAAGGATTCATTTACAAGACATTGAACGCACAGCACTAGAGACCAACCTAGAGTAGAAGGAACGATTCATTTACAAGACATTGAACACACAACACTAGAGACCAACCTAGAGTAGAAGGAAGGATTCATTTACAAGACATTGAACACACAACACTGTAGACCAACCTAGAGTAGAAGGAAGGATTCATTTACAAGACATTGAACACACAACACTGTAGACCAACCTAGAGTAGAAGGAAGGATTCATTTACAAGACACAAAAACGAAAATAACAACACCTAGAATCAAATATATAGGAAAAGTCATCATAGAGAAAGCGGAAAATGCATTTACCCATTATTAAACATTAATTAGATTAGGACAACATAATACGGAGAAAAGGATCACAGTTTCACACATGATGCATCAAAGCCCTAAAAGGCAACGAAACGCTTATGCACAAAACAACCCCCCAAAAAATGGCATCCATGGCATTTGATAGAGAGAACTACCACACCGCAACACATTAGAATACAACGGACACACCCGTACGGTACAACGGACACACCCGTACGGTACAACGGACACACCCGTACGGTACAACGGACACACCCGTACGGTACAACGGACACACCCGTACGGTACAACGGACACACCCATACGGTACAACGGACACACCCGTAAGATACAATGAACACTGGGGATACATTTTACAAATACACACATCAAAGAGATACACAGTCGAAACAAAGAACTAACATACGAACTCATCGGCAACGTGGCACCAGCCTCACCGAGACCCTTACAAAAATAACGTTTGGCGAGTAGGATGCTCAGTCTGCCTGTGGCACCTTTAATGCAACAGCCTTATATAGACTTATAGACTAAATCCACACTTTAACCAGTCATACAATCAGGTTCAGTTCACACAGTAGATGTAGACATAGCCATGATTGCATTAAGCAAAAAGACGGAATCTAAGACCAAGGGACAACACAAAAATAAGTCTAATCAAACGTTCACAGTACAGAAAACACATATGGCATATGGCATCAGAGATTCTTCTTTCGCCTTTTCGTCCTCGAGGAACAGCAGCCGATCTTCATCGACGTCTGTGAATAGGACATAGGCCGCCTACAAGAGCCCTCCAGGCATCACGATCCTGGGCCAATCTCTCCAGCCTACCCCAAGTGTGGCCAAGTTTCTTGGTATCCGCCTCCACTTCACGGCGCCAAGTGTTCCTAGGCCAGCCTCTTTTCCGTTTTCCTTGAGGGTTCCAATTCAAGGCTTGTCTAGTTATGCTGGAGGCAGGTTTCCTGAGCGTATGGCCAATCCATCTCCATCTTCTCTGGAGGATCTCTTGTTCTACAGGTTCTTGCTTTGTCCGCTGCCACAGTTTCTGGTTGCTGATTCTGTCGGGCCAATGAATCCCGAGAATCCTTCTTAAGCAGTTATTGATGAAGGACTGGATTGCACTAAGCAAAAAGACGGAATCTAAGACCAAGGGACAACACAAAATAAGTCTAATCAAACGTTCACAGTACAGAAAACACATATGGCATATGGCATCAGAGATTATTGACATTTTACCGCAAACGCAATTCCTCCAACATAACATAAGTAACAAGTTTTTATATCTAAAACACACAAAATAATTCAAAACATGATTTAAGGAAAATATAACAACAGGTTGCTATACAATCATAAGTAGGAGCTTCAAGGGTGGGGCGTTGTTGAACATCTTCCAATGCTAACTGGTGAAACTGTTCCGTTTCTTTGTTGTTTTTTCTTCATTTATTCATCTACCATACTATAGTGACAGTCTCACATCGGCCGCTATACTGCTGGACTGCGATCCCCGTGTTCACGATTAAGTCAACTACCACTGTAAAATTTCGGAACGACCGACTCCAACATACTCAGCCTATTCACTTTAGGCATATTCGGGAGAGTCAGGTTTCTTCACGTAATATGTACAACTTTCCAAAGAAGCTGTGGTTTTTTTTCAATTGCATTGAAACATCAGCAAGACATATATAAGCCTGTGGCTTCTTCGTATCATTTCAGGCATATTTATATCTACACTTTTGATGTAAATTTACAGCGTGTGATAAGTGTAAAAATGTCGAATTGCTGATGTCAAAAAACACCAAGAAAAGCATGTGTCGATTTAATTACATGTATCATACGGATCTCTCCCCGTCTTACAGCCTGTGGACTGGACAGTATTGACGTGCCCAGGGACGTTATGACTTCCCCAGACCCAAACGAACTGACACTTTAACGGCTTTCGTGGTCCTACAGACTGGGAGTTGGCCAGTTGTGTTTTGTTTTCTTTCTCCTTGGGTGTCAGGTTAGCAGCCATAGAAAAATTTGGATCTCATGCTTTGGTTAATTTTATCCGAAATAAATATCTCCGAAAACATCTAGATGTACATTTCAAAGTCATGTTAGTTATTGTTTTGTGTCGAGAAGTGTGTGTGGTTGGGGGGGGGGGGGGGGTGGATATTTTATTAATGTGTTTCCTTTTAGAATTACATTGACAAAGCGACGGTATCAAGTGTACGACAAATGCCATGACTTTTCACTACAAAAACATAATTTGATGATCAGATAGTTGGTTATCAGATTATCATCTAAAAAACTTGATGAAAACGACTTGATAGTAAAAAAAGAAAGCTGTGAGGACGCCCTAAGCTATAGTTCAAAAAAGAGGGCGCGCAGCGGTCAATATTTGTTTTAAGTCTACATTCCCTATTTACATAATAGTGTGATTTTTTTGATTTTTTTGGGGGGGAGTGGGTTAGTTTATTTTGGTTTAAATTTGTGGCACGATGACACAATTTGGATACAACTGGTATTTAGTTCGATTGATTGAATATGTATATAGCGCTTGTATCCATGCTACTATAGCATGCTCACTGAGCTCAGAGTCTTTAATTGTTTCTTAAATGATTTTTTATCATTTTCAATTTCCCTCAAAGATTGAATCAAACTGTTACATATTTTGGCGCGATTGCTACAAAAAGAGCGCAATTGCCACTCGGTATGACTTTTTTTATGTGTTCTTTCACACCGGGAACTCTCAGTAAGGACTGTGTTGAAGACCGCAGGTTCTTTCAGGAAACGTGTTTATAAATCAGTTATTTAAGATATTACGATGCAGAGCTTTCTATACAGCTGTACGCCAGGGACAGAATTGTGTGGTTAATGCGCTCACAACATGAAGCCAATGGAGATCTCTAAGAACTGGGGGGGGGGGGGGGAGAGAGAGAGATGTGGTCAGATTTCTTATCCGCAACACAATGCGTGCTGCAGTATTTTGTACCTTATGGAGTCTCTGAATTTGGTTCTGAGGTAAACCCCACAAACAACAGTTACAGTAATCTAATTTTGATTGGATTAGAGCTACAGCATTTGCTGTTCTCTTATTGACTTGAGGACTCAGCTGACCCAGGACGCACAGATGACCGAAGCATGCCCTGACCACATAACTTGTGTGGGGAATCGTTCTAAGTTTACTGTCAGTATAAAAGCCAAGGGTCTCTGACAGTGGAGGACAACGGAATCTCAGAAGCACCAACTTTTATCGATTCGATGGCAACCTTCCGAAGATTGGCGCCCGAACCAGAAATAATCGCCTCAGTCTTGTCGTCATTTAATTTTAGTCTGTTTGATGACACCCATTCTTTCACAACAAGACAGCAGTCCTCGACAACCCGAACAGCAGCAGCACACTCCAAAGGATCAGGGCGGAAACACGTGTACAGTTCTTTGTCATCCGCAAAAAATTTGCGGGAACTACCACGACTTTCAATAATTCTGCCGAGCTGGCAAGTGTACATTGAGAACAGAATAGGTCCTAAAACTAAGCCCTGTGGCACGCCGCAGGTAACGGGAGTGTCCATGGAAGATGCTTGCTTCACTACATTACGCTGAGTCCTGTCAGTCAGATAAGAAGGGATGAACAAATACTAAATATATTTAGACTCAAGCTGGTGAAATAATCTCAAGAATAAGGGAACAGAACAATGGGGACAACTAATCCCATACATTGGCTATGTCGACAGTGCATTAAAACTAAAATAACGGGCCTACAAAAAATAAATAATCAAAGACAAAGAAGAAAAAAAACGAGATAAATTGTTAATACGAGTCCTAATGACATATAAAACCCTCCCAAAACTTCTCAGCAGGCAAAGGTTTAGAGGCATTTATTCCTCAACAGTCCAACTTCACGTGTCTGCCTGTTTGGTGAGACAGGCGGCCACAGGGGGGGAAAAAGGAGCCATGTTCTTCTGAAGTCAACTTTTCGACGTAACGAGACAATATGACTGCAGTCAGCTATTGTACAGCAGTTTGGGTTGGGGATACACAAACAATACACAGCGGTAGTGCCTGCCCTCACCTGCTGTTGTGTGCGAGGCGGAGACTTGGAGTGAGGGGTGGGAGAGAGGAAGGGATATTTCGGGGCCCAGGTTAGCTACCCTTTGACCCCTTTATTTCTGGATTCAAGGCTTCAATCTTTCATCCTGTTCCACACCGCGCCCCAAACCGACGCAACCAACACCCTCCGTGTGTGAACAGTAGGAGGAGAAACAGACTGAGGGGGAAAGGGGGGGGGGGCGCCGCCGTAATTCTAGGCGACAAGATCAATTTCTTTGTTTTCTGACAGCAAACCTCGGATCCAGTGTAACACGTCTTGATAATCTCGACAACACAGCGTGCGTGTGTTGTGGCCGACACGAACACAGGGGCACGTCAAACCTGGGACCTACGTTTATAGTATAATCCAAGCACATCATACAATTGACACACCGTACACACATCCCCAGTCCCCAGTCAGAGTAACACACTGTACATATTTCGCGAATTATTTTGTAAATATATTTGACTAAAGCACGGGTGCACAGGCCACGGGCACATTCGTCACACAACTACACATGTGTAATGCAACGATTTGCTCGTGGACAAAATATATACACTTACACCACAGCCAACAACCAAGATTGTGAGTGCTGTCAGATAACTAATAACTGTTCTGTCCAAAACAAACATGATTACATGCACTGCCAAAACAAGATTAAAATCTACGGTCAAAACAAGATTACATGCACTGCCAAAACAAGATTAAAATCTACGGTCAAAACAAGATTACATGCACTGCCAAAACAAGATTACATGCACTGCCAAAACAAGATTACATGCACTGCCAAAACAAGATTAAATGTACGGTCATAAAGAAGACTGCATTTACTTTCCAAAACAAGATCACATTGTCAAAACTAGTTTGGAAGCACAGTCAAAACCATATTATAAGTACTATCTCACACAAGACTGTATGTACTGTCCAACACAAGATCTGAGATCACATACTGTCTATAACTGTTGAGGTTGCCCTTAGCAACAAAAAAAAAAAAAAAAAAAACAGGACGAGAAAAAAAAGCACGAGTTCCTAGGACTCTCATTACGGTGCATTATTTTAACCATAGCCATAATACATGTCAAGATAATAAATTAATTATCTTTTTTTTTTTTCCTCAAAATGTGTTCTTATATGTGAAGTTCTCATTTTTTTTACAACAGTAAACTCTAACGAAGGCACGTTCACCGCTGCCGGCTTTCTGTCGGACGCGTTCCGTCCAATACAGGCATAACTTAGGTTTTATTTTGTATTTATTTTTTCTGAAACTCTTCTTTAACTGATCCCATGACCAGTCATTATTTGTTCCTCACATCTTGGGGATATCAACACTGACACACAGCCGTGCTTTTATTTAACATTAAACTGGTTAGCATTTCATTACCGAGACAGCATTTCAAATGTCCAATGGGCCGCCACAAGATAACAAAGCGTAGGAATAGAGCAGTTTGGAAACTTTTAGTGGAACAAATAATTTTTTTTTTTAAATAAAAGAAGAAGGAATACCATCACGGCACTAATACACCAGCGAGAGTTAGAAAACAAATTAATTCAGCTTTTCGGCACAATATCATGCACCACATGTGATTATTAGTGGTCCTCGGATTCCCTGTATTTCTTTTCATTTTAACTTATATTTTACTTAATTCCAAAATATTTTTATCTGCTAAAAATCTAATGTTCACAGCTACGCTACATAAATTCTTTTACTTCCGGCAATCTTGGTTTTCGGAAAAACCCAACTTCTGGCAATAACATTAATGGCGAAGTAGAAGTACCAACATCACTGTCTATGCATCGAAAAGAATATTTATCATACCGTGAAAATGTTGCAAACGCAATACTGTTTATTCTATAGGCTATATATTTTAAAATATATATTTATCGCAAATGCAAAAAGTATGACCCAATGATTTGAATTATGGCAGGTGGACTTGGTTTCCTAAATGAAAAGAAAAAAAAGAAATGGTCAAATTGCATGGAGAATAAAAAATAGAAAATTGTCGATGTAAATATTTCGATAATTAATGCTAGCGTCATGTTTGAAGAGTTAGCGAACGAAATCTACAAATAGTGGGGCAGTATTTGATAGACATTTTCCGTGGCAATTATTTAATACACATTTATAACTTATAATGTATATAAATATATATATTAAATATCAAGCTATCGGTTCGCTGTATCTTTCTAGGAGATACGGACGGCATCCGTGTGAAAAACCTAACTTAGTATAATGACACTCGAAATAACACGCCCAACAATAGGCGCGGCAATGCATTCAAGTAACGCGCTTGATAGGAATCCCAATTACTGCAAAAACCTCTGGGAACTTTGATTTTGCGCGCCTATTGAATACAGCTTTACAGACGTACGTGCGTACATTCCTATAGTATACAATTACAATGTGTGATAATGACATGAGATGTAGTCGATTTAATACAACAGTAAAGACAAGCTCTACAGAAGAAGAATGTCTTTGTGTCCAAAAAAATTATGCGGTAAAGCGAAACATTAAATGTGACTCGATTACACGAGTTCATTATGATGTTATGTCATGATGTAATTATGTTGTCATTATGATATTATGTCATTGTGATGTCATTATGATGTCATTTGGATATTTTAAAAAACAACAAAGAAATCCATGTTGACATAACACAATTCGTGCAAAATTTAGTCATGAGCTCCTCGTGTCAGTAGCAATCAATTCTCTAGCGGACAAATGTCTACCAATGAGTGTATGATGTCAGTAGCAGTCAAGTCTGTGAATTTACCCTTTTCAACAGTTGTTAGTTTTACAACGAGAAACATCTAAATTCTTTGTGTTAATATGTTAGATGATATTTTAATTGGCTGTTATAAATCAAAAATGCAGAAATGCATTTTGGCGCATACCTGAATCCAGTTATGCACCATGCTACATTTAATTGGAGAGCAACATAATTTTGGCGTCACTTAACCTCGTTTTGTTTAATACAAATGTCTTTTTTTAGTTGTTACGCAATAGTAATGTTGTTCTATTTTTTGTTTATATTATTATTAATATTGTTAAACTACTTCATTTAAAAATACATTTAAAAATATATTTCCATACTAAAAAGATGGCCGTCACAAAAAGGTGGCCGTCACAAAAAGATGGCCGTCACAGAAAGATGGCGGTCACAAAAAAGATGGCCGTCACAAAAAGTAAGAATGCAAATTACCATGTCCACGCTTTACCATATTTTTTTTAAAATGGTTTTGCAGGAGAGGTCTAATTGTCTTTCATGGCATTTTGTTTCATATAAAATGTAGATTACTGACAAAAACGAAAATACCAACTACTCTAGTCTTAAAGCATGATGACATTATTCATTTAATATATCCTGCCCCACTTAAAATGGGGATCGCATCTTGTAAAGACATTGATATTTTAAAATATCGTCATTGTTTAACTAGCGGGAACTAATTCAAAATAGAATAGAGATTTTTATAGCGATGGAAATGTGTGTAGGTCGCACATTGTCGCATGCTATGGATCACGCAAAAAAAAAAAATTAAAAAAAAAAATAATATTAAAATAACAATATAAACAAAATATAAAATAAGTGACCAACATCAACTATATCAAGGGTAGGTGTATTTCATTGGTTGCACCGTTTCAATAATTTTTAATATTTATGAAAATGACAGTTTCGAAGATTTAATTATTATTACTATTTTTTTTTTTTAAAATCGCTTTGTATTTGAAAACTTCTTTTCTCGGAAAAAGAAGGGGGAGGGGGGGGGGGGGCATTTGATTCGCTCCGGGTCACCTCCGCCCCCCACCCCGAGATGATGAAAGAAACACTGGCTGCAAACTATAATTAAATTTTAAAAATACCGACATGTGAACAACGGAGAACAACCAATAAGAAAGTGCGGCCTACAACTAATATAACTGAGCGATTCCTATTTTGGGAACATTTCGTATTTAGAATCGAATACTGTGCCTACGCCTGGATTTGACGTAAATATTCGGATCATCAAGTATATCGGGTTTAGCGATATATCATCGGTTCCATTATTTCATCATTTAAATTTTTTTTTTATCGGGGAAAGTCACCAGCAACACTTTAATAGTTAAAAAAAAAACATTCAATAATCTGTATATTCGCTGTATTAGTGTAAACATTGTTCTCTGGGAGGCCGGGGGGGGGGGGGGGGACGGGGGCGGGCGATCAGTTGACTTTCTCCGGGGCCGCAGCCTGAAAGAAAACACTGTTCTTGAAACGTATCACTTTTCCACCCTACACACTGTGTGCATGGCTGCATCCGGAACCAACTACACACGAACAACGAGCAGTGAACATGCCCTCCTCCCGAGTCGCTGTAGCATGGATCCGTGGTCGGCGACCCGCGGCTCTTTCAGGGAATATTATAATACGCTGTTCTGTAGTTTCACAATACATGATCTTTGAAGGGATACATGCTGTTGTGTAGTTTTAGAATACATGATCTTTGAAGGGATATATCCTGTTCTGTAGTTTCACAATACCTGATCTTTGAAGGGATATATCACGTTCTGTAGTTTCACAATACACGATCTTTGAATGGATATGTGTTGTTCTGTAGCTTTACAATTCTAGTATGACATGCGGCTCCATAAAAGTATTTCATATTCACATATAATTTATTTTAAAAAAATTCTCAACACTCAAAATGGTTGCCGACCCCTGGCATGGGGTCCATGAATCCCAGAACTTAGTTATGATGGATCAACGTCAAAAATGCTTTCGAATAATGCTCCTTAAGTTTAGAGAATATACGCTTCGACATTCTAGCTTAACTATGCATACACACAAAGATTGACCCTCGTTTCCGACAGATTATCCGAAACACGGCGTTCTAGTTAAGTGAGGCCTCGGGTCACTGTTACTGCGGGCACGGCTAATAATGTTATCACTCTGGTGGCACTTCAAGATGGTTGTAACAAGTGAGTGCAATTGTCTCATGTTGTTTGACAAGGCCGGAGACGGTACGTGTAAGTCAACGATACTAAATATTAAAGGATTCACGCTTTTACTAAAGAGTAAATGTTTTCATCCTTTTTTAAATATCAGATAAAGATATACAGAGATTTTGTTGGATTTTATCTCAATACTCACGTACACTATAGCTCTATATCATACGCTACAACAGCCTTCCCCAAAGGGTGGTTCGCGGCCCGGCACTGGTCCGTGGGCCTCAAGCTGCCGGTCCAAACAAACATATATATTTTTGGTCAAATAAAAATAAAATAAAATTAATAAATCTGGCACCCGTCCCGGTGCAGTTTCGAAACGTGTCCACCCTGACGCCAAGCCTCCAAGTTACAATAAGATTAAAAAATGTATACAAAAAAATGAAAAATTATAATGTAGCATTTGTTTTTATTTTTTTTAAATTTATTCGTTTTCATGTCTGTTCGCTGATGAAGGCTTCCTACCGACACATTCGTTGTTTTGTTGCGTTCCTTTTTATCGGGTTTAACCGTACTGTGTTTTTACTAATTTCCTATTGTGCTAACCTGATTGCAGTCTCCCCCATTATTACCACTGTAATAATAGTAATAAAGGGAATAAGTTAGTTTAGTATTATGTTTATCATAGAGAAATACAAATACTTTGGTCAATTCATATTCATTATTATGGTAAAATCATTTATAATTATATAATTTGTATAACTATATCGTTATTTATTGTAGCATCCCTTTGTGTATATTTGCATTATTTTACTTAAATCATTAATACAGCCACAGCTCTCCTTATTTTCAGTCATGTCATAATTGAGATTTTTGACGATTGTTCTATAGTTATACCACAACGTCATCGCCATTTGTTTCTCCTTTCAGTTATATCATTATTAAACTAGCTTACAAGCAAGCGACTGTTTTTAAGAAACTCCGACTTATAATTTACACGACCAAGTCTAAGTGATCACTAAGACGGGAAATCGCCGTTACAAAACAGCTGTACTTTTGCGTCAGTTCACGCTTTCAAATTAGCCTCAAATTTCGCGTCAAATTTGTGTATGGTTTTGTGCGTGGTTTATTTATTTTTTGTTTCTTTTCTTAGGGGTGGGGTGGAAAGGGGGGGTGAATTTGATCAAATAGTTATTTGATATTTGTGACAATACTTCATACACAAATCTCATCAAATGCATGATCGAAAATTTGATCGTGTGAACTGACGCTAGGATTCGGCTTGTAAGTGTTAAGGAAATGATTTCCCGGGTATAAAAATTGTCCGTCCTCTTGTCCGCTTAGTGCTCTGCTGGTACGGTTATTATTAACACATTTGTTTGTTGGTTTTCTTAGTTACTCATTGTGTGCAGAGTGCTCCCCCCTTTTCATTGTACTTCCCCTGGCCTTCACATATATATTGAACACAAAATCTACACAGATCAACTACAACACGCTACGTTATAACAGTATTGACGACAGTTGTTTTAAAAGACATTATAGCCTATAACTGAAAGACAACTTTTTTTATAGCCGTCGAGACGGGGGCATGATTGTCGAAAAACGTATAACATAACCGCAGCCTAGTGATACATTCAGATAGCATCATAATCAAGTATATATAAAGGTGGGAGTCTAAAGAGACATGTACTGCGGGGGCTACCTAAGGAAACGGAAGGTAAAGTCATGATCATGAACACGTCACCGAAAACGCTCTGGAATCTTCTGTCTAAATGTGCATACAAAAATGTTTAACTTTGAAACTTTAATTTAATCGCCACCCTCATCACCAATTAAAAAAATAAATAAATAAAACAGCCACGTGAATATGTGGAAAAAAATTAAATTAATTTTTTTTTTTTTTTTTTTAAATTTAAATTAAGCGTGCCCAAAACCCGTTAAAATTTACACCATCATTTGTGAAGTAAAAATGAAATAAGTACTTAAATACATGAACAATGACCGTCACAGTCAAAGGTGTTTGTGGAAGCTCATAACTTGATAGACATGATATTATAGACGAGTGGATAGGCTTACATTAATTTATGAGCTGCAATAATGAGTCAAGTCCTACGACTCGGCAATGCATGCTCAACACCAACGCCAAGAGCCCCATCATACACAACGGAGTACGCTGGTGCGGATTTGTTATCGTAATGTATGCAACCTCACACTCATTTTATAACTTTTCCTTACACTTACACTACTCAACAATATTTTGTGTCGGTTTTCGCTCCATTCTTCTTCTTATTCAAAGTGATAGAAAGTGAGATGGGTTTTTTTTGTTTTGTTTTTTTGAGCCCGTTATTGACAACGATGACTCTATTTGTTAGAAAACAAATAACAAGAAGCAACAATGGCTAATGCCACTTAATAAACTCTAATTTAATGACGAAGCAGATTATATCAAGAATTATTTTCTTTATTTTAAAAAAAAAGGGTGGGGGAGGTTACTTTTGTAACTACAGACATGTTCATAGTCTACCCATGAGGTCAACCCAATCCTGACTTGGATGGTTAACATGTACGGTGGTGTCTTTGGTCTAACAATTTCACGACTTTGGGATAAACGTGGTGCTACACGACCTGTCACGCTGAAACTTCCACGATTTTGAGAAACGTGATAAACGCGATACCTCATCGAAATAAACTATCGCTAAGTATGCCATTACTTTGAAGTGTATTGTTGTATATATTACAAATCTAATAGAGAATAATGTACAACAACATCGTTGGCCATTAGATTTACTAAAAGCGGTGCCTTAAGTTGCATATGATTCCATCGTTCGGTGTCAACATGATGAATAATTTGTAGGCCGTGAGTCGAGCCCAAGGAAGATTTTTAAAACCGACACATCTGAAAAACAACCCAATCCGGTGCTTACGACAAGACTCGAGACATTATCGCCTAGTATCGTGACGTCCTGGTGGCTTCATCGGGCGACGACTAGACTTACAAAACAATGGTAACTGGACGAGGCCGGAGCGGACTTACCTTTCACGACTCGGTTAAGTCCGCGGGGTTAATTGTCCAAGAGTCACTGTCGGCGGTATCCCATGCTGGATGTAATCCATTCACAAGAAACGAACAAACACTACACTATAATGATCCCGACTTCTGGCCGGCGTGGTCGTGGACCAGGTGATGATGGCATCCACTGTGGCGGTGGAAATGGTGGCAGGGCTGAGATGACAGGCGGCCCGTGTCAGCACACATGCACACGGCAACAACAACACGGCGGTGGCCGGGACACACGATGGTGGTACGAGCGGGTCCTCCTCGGTCTTAAAAACTGACCCCTCTGCGTGAGTGCTTGTCAGGTGGACGCACTGTGGTTGCAGTCGGTGGTAGTAGCACTAGTTAGTAGCATAAGAGACCCGAGAGGGGGAGAGTGAGAGAGACAGAGAGAAAGTCACTCTACACCTGAATAGAGTGAGAAACAGACTCCCTGGCGGTGAGATTTGAGACGTCGGCTCTGGCTAACTCAAACTTCCACTGTTTTGGATTAAACCGTGGATAACGCAAGAACCACGGTCCCCCCGCCCCTTCAAACGGTTAACAGCAGGCTTCGGACACTTTATTGACGTCAGTGGCGGGGCGAATCAACGGGGACGAGGCGTTATGGCTCAGTCAGCGCGACGACCAGATCAACAGGACGCGGGCCCGCGGTCTCGTCTCATGTAAGCGCAACCGTCTCATTGGCCACTCGGCCGTCAATAGGCCACCGAATGGGCGTGGCCGGGAGAAGGTCAAACCCTCAACTGTAGGCGGATTCAAAGAGTGGGTCCAAAGAAGTAAAGAAAAAAATCTTTTTTTTTTATTTTCAAAATGTGTTTGATGGTTAAAGAGCTGAGTAAACAAGAGGCCCAGTTAGGAGAAGATGAAATAATGACGTTTTGTTGTGGATTTAACTGTCAAGAATTTCAAGGAAGCAATGAGCACAACTGGATATGACATGACAGGAGGGTAGTCGGGTAGTGGGGAGAGAGCCGCTCCTCTCTCATTCTCACGGGCGCGGGGAGCGCAGCAGACATGTTTAATATGTACCTTGATATATACGACCGCGCCTCCGCGCTATTCGGACATGCATTTACAAAATTGCCAGCGATTGAAAAGAAACGGGTGTTTTGGGGCGCCGTTCGAATCTGGAATCAATCGAGATGGTAGACCAAATCAACGTGGTTACCGGAAATTTGATCGAAAGAAATTTCGTCGACGGAAAATTGATGGGCGGAAATTTGATCGAACGGAAATTTGGTCGAATCTTTTTTTCAGTTCACACTTAAAATTTCCGTCAAATTTCTTTTTGAACGCACGGTAATAAATAGTAAAACAAAATAATGCATACAAAAAGAAATTTGAAGCAAAATCTTAACGTGTGGACTGAAAAAAAGATTCGACCAAATTTCCGTTCGATCAAATTTCCGTCCATCAATTTTCAGTCGACGAAATTTCTTTCGATAAAATTTCCGGATACGAATCAACGGAGATGGTAGATCGAATCAATGGAGATGGTAGATCGAATCTATGGAGATCGTAGATCGAATCTATCACTATGGAGATCGTAGATCGAATCTATCACTATGGAGATCGTAGATCGAATCAATGCAGACTCGGACTCATTTAAAATGTCAAATTTTCATTTCATTCTGCTCCAGATTCCAGCTGCTCGCATAATTATAAAATCATCTTTCCCCTGCAAAACTCGTCTTTTAATTATTTATTTTTGAAATCGAAATCTATTAGCAATCTAGTCAGTAGTTAGTGAGACTCCACCGAGACTAAATTATTTCAAGGAGTGTGAGTATGTTTTAATATTCCTTTTTTTTTTTTTTTTTTTTTTTTCCTATTAGATAACACGACAGAGATAATGAGATATTCTTTAGCTATTATTAGCTTAATGAAAATTGTGTGTCCTGACAAACTACCAACCAATCTCCACTAGACGAAAGCAAAAGGTCAGTGTATATATATATATATATATATATATATATATATATATATATATATATAGTTAGATATAGCAAAAATATACCTTTGAAAGGCCAGGGCCAGGAGTTCACCACTCAGTGCACCGTGTAGTGCGTGTTAGTACTGTGACACGTATGTATTGCAATTAGTCAGCACACTATCGGACGGGGTTGAGGTGACGTTGACTCTAGAGGCCACTTTAAGACAGCGACGCTGACAGTACCGTGGCAGTTTTGACCAATCCTTACAACGTTCAGTTCGAACACTCTCTAAAAGCAGACGCATTGACGTCTGGCTGCATAGCTTACATATAAATGATCGTCGGGTTTTCATAATATGAATCATATATACCACACGAGACGCCCGATCTCAGGGCCGGCCTTAGGCCACTGCAACCTATGCGGCCGCAGTGGGCCCCGCACTTTCATAGGCCCCGCACTCATTCTAGGTGTAAATGATTAAATTAAGCCATTATAACTTATAATCATGTATAGGTCAGCGTGTTTATTCTGTTTATTCTGTTTTTACAGTGTTTTTTCATTTATTACGTCGTTGTTTCAAGTGATTACGACAAGTAAATAAATTTTTTTAAAAGTTGTAGCTGCTCGGGTGCTTTATCTCTAAACTCGTCATTTAGGGGAACTTGGGGTAAGATGAAACAGACACCGTTCTTAACCCATTACAGTCCAAGCCTATTCAGCCTTGTCTACTCCTAAAGCGACCAAGCAAAGGGACATAACTCCATTTTAAATGAAGGTTCTTTATCTATATATAATTACTTTACAGAAAATAATCTTTAAGCAAGAAAAGAACATAAAAAATACCGAAATACAAAGAAATGATTAAAGCAAAAGTTGCACCAAAAAAACAGTTTCAGGGACCCTCCCAGTTTGATTTGAGAAAAATTCCCAGACCACTCATGATCTTGCTGATCAGTTGGAGTGGAATTGATAGGTCCGTTGTCATCGATGTCGCCACTATTACTATTATCTTATTCGCTTGAATCACTATTACTAGTAGCATCATTTAAATTAATGTCTCTATCAGATTCTTCACTATCGTTGCTAGATTTATGAAATAGTGAAGCTTCATTAGGCCTAAGTTCTTTCAAAATTGTATCCAAGGCTTCGAAAGCCATTTTTACAGCGAAAAAATCGCAACTTTTAAAATAATCGTAGAAAATCAGCCCCTAAACACACCGCGGTCAAACTAGTACCAAAATAAATGCCGACAACGAGGCTTTCTTCCGTTAGAAAAATACCGCCAAAACCCCGGTAGAAATTTTGGCTTATCTGTCCACTAATGAAAGATACACTGCTTTCGCAAACTACTTTGTTGCACTCAGAATATTTTTTAACAATACCCGTAACTGTGGCGTCTGGTGAAAGAAGCTTCTCTCGCCTCAAACTAATCAAGAATTACTTGAGGTCAACAATTCACGAAGATAGATTGAACAATTTGGCAATTCTTGCTATTGAGCGTGATCTATGTAGGAAACAGAATTTTGATACTGTATGACTTCGCTACACGCAAGGCTCGTAAAGTCAAGTTAATTTGATCGTGATTTTGTACTTAGTAAAGAATGAATAAAATGCAAAGACGAATTTATTTTCTAATACAAAATCTTAATTTTCACTTATTATCATTATCCCTACCCAGACTGGGCCCCGCGCAATCCGTTTCGCATAGGGCCCCGCAATTGTTAGGGCCGGCCCTGCCTGATCTACAACAAAAGGGGTGACGGGGGGCTAGAGGCGCGCATAAGCGCTGAATTGTGTATGACCATTTCGGCCTTTTTGGGAATAATTTGAGTTCCAAATTTTTAAATCTATAATGTTAGCCTTGGTGCCCAGTTGCCTTTAGCTAAAATCAAATATGTTAAGCTATAATGTTAGCCTTGGTGCCCAGTTGCCTTTAGCTAGAATCAAATATGTTAAGCTATAATGTTAGCCTTGGTACCCGGTTGCGTATAGCTATAGAATCAAATATGTTAAACTATAATGTTAGCCTTGGTGAACTTGGTGCCCAGTTGCCTTTAGCTAGAATCAAATATGTTAAGCTATAATGTTAACCTTGGCACCCGGTTGCGTATAGCTAGAATCAAATATGTTAAGCTATAATGTTAGCCTTTGTGCCCAGTTGAGTATAGCTAGAATCAATTATGTTAAGCTATAATGTTAGCCTTGATGCCCAGTTGAGTATAGCTAGAATCAAATATGTTAAGCTATAATGTTAGCGTTTGTGCCCAGTTAAGTATAGCTAGAATCAAATATGTTAAGCTATAATGTTAGCCTTGGTGCCCAGTTGCGTATAGCTAGAATCAAATATCTTAAGCTGTAATGTTATCCCTAGTGCCGAGTTGAGTATAGCAGTATAGCTAGAATCAAATACTATAATGTTACGCCTAGTACCCAGTTGCGCGTAGCTAGAATCAAATTGCTATAGCTATAATGCTATCCCTGGAGGCCAGTTGCGTGTAGCTAGCGTTAAATTTTCTAAGCTATAGTGTTATCCCCCGTGCCGATGTGAGTATAGCGAGAATTAGAATCACATTTTTTACAGCTATAATGGTATCCCTATTAGTGAGCCCAGTTGAGTATAGCTAGAGTTTGTTAAGCCTGGATCGGTCTTTGACTTTGCCGACCCCCAGTTTACTAAAATCACAATCCATACATAATTTGTAATAATGCCGTAATCCTCGATGCCCGAGACTTTTAAGTAAGGAGTAATCATCGGAAATAAATTTGGGGACCGGACTTCGGAGGATTGCTAGAAACTCACCCCCCCCTTTTCCGTACCGAAAGTGCCGCATGGTTCGGATAACCCCCCCCCCCCCCCCCCCGTCCTTACACAAGGGGTTATCTCACTGCATTTTGATGTCAACTCAAAAGTACATGACTTGCATATAGACTGGGTCCTCTGCCCAAGATGACTAAACTATTTTTGGAGGCGCCATTTTACAATGTCAGTTCTTGCAATGTCACCAATATTTTTTTTCCACTACTAGCAGATGAAATCGCGCATTTTAAGTAATGTGACGTAATTACCCCGGCCCACGATTAACATCGCGTATTAATATTAGGACATATCAGGAGGTTTGAGGATATTTCACACAGTGGCGTAGGAAGAGGGATTTGGAGGGTGCGGGGACTTTTTTCCCTTATATAGAGGGGCGGCAATTTCAGCCCACTGCAGATTTTTTTTTGCGGAAGGTGGCGGGCCAAAATTATCAGCTCGCCCCGGTGGCAATAACTCCAGCTACGCCACTGATATTATTGCACCATATTTTTATCATGCGATCGTCCTCCTTGGCTTATCCTTGAAATTTATTTTTCGTCCGTGGTTATGTCGAATACGTCCGTGGTTATGTCGAATACGTCCGTGGTTATGTCGAATACGTCAGTGGTTATGTCGAATTCGTCAGTGGTTGTGTCGAATACGTCAGTGGTTGTGTCGAATACGTCAGTGGTTATGTCGAATACGTCCGTGGTTATGTCGAATACGTTAGTGGTTATGTCGAATACGTCCGTTGTTATGTCGAATACGTCCGTGGTTATGTCGAATACGTCAGTGGTTGTGTCGAATACGTTAGTGGTTATGTCGAATACGTCCGTGGTTATGTCGAATACATCCGTGGTTATGTCGAATACGTCCGTGGTTATGTCGAATACGTTAGTGGTTATGTCGAATACGTCCGTTGTTATGTCGCATACGTCAGTGGTTATGTCGAATACGTCCGTGGTTATGTCGAATACGTTCGTGGTTATGTCGAATACGTCAGTGGTTATGTCGAATACGTCAGTGGTTGTGTCGAATACGTCAGTGGTTATGTCGAATACGTCCGTGGTTATGTCGAATACGTCAGTGGTTATGTAGAAATACAATCAGTGGTTATGTAGAAATAAAATCAGTGGTTATGTAGAAATACAATCAGTGGTTTATGTAGAAATACAATCAGTGGTTTATGTAGAAATACAATCAGTGGTTATGTAGAAATACAATCAGTGGTTATTTAGAAATAAAATCAGTGGTTAATGTAGAAATACAATCAGTGGTTAATGTAGAAATACAATCAGTGGTTAATGTAGAAATACAATCAGTGGTTATTGTAGAAATACAATCAGTGGTTATTTATAAATACAATCAGTTCAATATATCTAAAAATGCATGTTACCCACTTGTCATGCACGCCCTTGACGGAATGAGTGGGTGGTATTTTAAGAGATTCACTACTACATCGTAACCAGTGGAAAGTAAGCGTCGCGCTATGTTCCAAATAATAACACTACATGTGTAGCCAAAGAACAACGTCGTGCGAAGTTAACGAGGGGTCATCTCTAAAGCTGAGAACAAAACATGATAGATATACATGACCAGGGTAATGACGCACGCAGATAGCAGTACAGAAGCCGTAAGACGTGTGTGTCCAGATGGATAGAATTCTTTTTCTAAAGTCCTGTCACTTGAACCGCGCCTTCGCCAGCCTGTCGTTGTAATATACCGGTATATATATATATATATATATATTTGTATTTAATTTTTGTTTAAAATTATTTTTCTGTTGGATATCATTAGCACTAAACCATTATGATATAGGAGGGAGTATGGGGGCTGAATAATGAAGTGGTTGAATTCTTAAAAGTTGTTTGAAACTATTAGGAAATTGTAGACATCTCGATGATTTTAAGAAAACTTTAAGCAGAAGGACTCATAAATAATTTGAGAAGGTTAATATTAATACAATGAGACAGATTTGAGTTAATGCGGAACATAAGTGTGTCTGTATGGTTGAAAAGGTGGGGAGGAGGGGGGAGTTAATTACTAAAAGGATTACTACTTCGCTCCAAGAATATGGCTTTAAGAGTATGGCAAAATGAAAATTCATTTCATCAAAATAGTGGATTAGAGGTTAACTTTCAGCCTATCTTTTAACGAGTCTAACAGTAAGATCTCATCTCGAACTCTTAAACTCGTACAGCATCATCACAGAATCGTCCAATACATTATATCTTAATAGGGGACATCTGTATTATTTATATGTTTACGTTACAAGGTTGGGGGAAGGTGGGTTAGAGTCGGGATAGGGCGGGACAACTTGTTCTGCATCGATAATGTGTGGTGTAAGACTGTACGTTTTTAGACAATCATTCAATATCATGAGCTACAATCATTCAATATTATACAATATTTTAATACTGTATCAGGCGCTCCAATCATTCAATATTGTATAATGAGCTACAATCATTCAATATTGTATCATGAGCTACAATCATTCAATACTGTATAATTAGCTACAATCATTCAATATTGTATCATGAGCTACAATAATTCAATACTGTATAATTAGCTACAATCATTCGATATTGTATCATGAGCTACAATCATTCAGTAGTGTATCATCAGCTACAATCATTCAATATTGTATCATGAGCTACAATCATTCAATAGTGTATCATGAGCTACACTCATTCAATATTGTATCATGAGCTACAATCATTCAATATTGTAACATGAGCTACAATCATTCAATATTGTATCATGCGCAACGATGATTCAATATTGTATCATGATCTACAATCATTCACCATTGTATCATGAGCTACACCTGACATTTCTTGGTTTTCCAAGTTTTTTAAAAAGATTTTATGAGAAGCCAAAGCAGATAGCAGTACAGAAGCCGTAAGACGTGTGTGTCCAGATGGATAGAATTCTTTTTCTAAATTTAAAAATCATTTTAATAACAGATCTATAATACACAGAAGGAACATCGCCGGTCCTGCTTATTGGCGCCACGTACAGACCTGGTCACCAGATGTCACACCGAGAGCGCAGCGTTAGACGTGCCCGGCAACATGTGCCGCTCGCCCCCAATGATTAATGAACGCCACGTATAGGGACGGCCGTAAACCGATCTCCGGGTGTTGCGTTACGGCTAAAAGTCGCGGAGCACTTCATGTCACTCATTGACTGCTCATATCCATGCGGAGAAATGACACGCATGACAGATTACGTCCATGTGGATAACGGTAACGAGGGGAGCCGATGTTATCCACGGGATAAGTCCGGCATATTCAAGAACTCGTGCTGAATTTTTGGTTGTGTGTGACGAACGGACGGACGGACCGGGAAGGGGGGGGTGGGGCGTTAGTGCAGTACGGGGCGAATGTGCTTAAACCAGTTTTTACATTATATGGGTTTTTTTAAGTTTGGGGGGGGGGGGAGGGGGAGAGATAGTAATTTGTGTTTAAACTTCCCTAGACTGATTTGTAAATTAAATGAAACAATAAATGTAAATGGGTAAAATAAAACATTACCACGGAGATAGTGTCCACACAAACTAAGATAGCACACATTTAGACGGCTATAGGAAGGTGTTATTTATATATTTTTTTTTAAAAAGAGAGAGGACAATGATTTTATTTTAGCCGGATGTATACGCATTCCGGTTGTCACGGATGCTGCGTGAAAGTGTTGGCAGTTGCTGGGTGAACTTGACGACCTGTATAGCGTTTGGTGACAAGGCTTGAAATGTCGAAGCTCCATTTTCTTACTAGTCTTTCCAAATAATCGTTCGAAACATTGGGGCCGTTTATCCATCGGGTCACCAAGACAAGGAGCACCGCCAAGGCATTGCACTTTTGTAACAACAACATAATCTCCTTTTAAATGCGTGTAGTCTCCTATGAATTAATGACAGATGTAAAGGGTAAGGGTAAGGGGGGGGGGGGGGGCACCCGACTGGGTAGCGCACCACTCGTTTGTGGAACATGCATGATGTGTTTAGCATTTGAGTCTTTGCATACAGAGGATCTCAATGGGGAGAGATGTCACTCGTATGCCCCAAGATTGAACGTTGACATTTTGGCAATGACAATGACATGTCATGGCTGTTGGGCGAGGAATGAAGCCTCCTCCATCGGAATACAAATCTAACCAGGGAGGGCATCCAAGGATTGTTACAGAAGGGCATCCGGTGATTCTTACGGGAAGGCATACAATGCTCGTTAAAGAAGGGCATCCACTAATTGTTACGGGAGGGCATCAAATGATGGTTAAAGAAGGGCATCCAATGATTGTTACGGGAAGGCATTCAATGATTGTTACGGGAAGGCATCCACTGATTGTTAAAGAAGGGCATACAACGATTGTTACGGGAAGGCATCCAATGATTATTACGGGAAGGCATCTAATGATTATTACGGGAAGGCATCCAATGATTGTTAAAGAAGGGCATCTAATGATTGTTACGGGAGGGCATCCAATGATTTTTACAGAAGGACATCCAATGATTGTTACAGAAGGGCATCCACTGATTGTTACAGAAGGGCATCCAAAGATTGAATTGGGAACGCATCCAATGAGTGTTATGTAAGGGCATCAAATAATTGAATAGTAGGGCATCGAGTAATTGTAACGGGATGGCTTCAAGGATTAATAAGGGAGGGCATCCAATAATTGTTACGGGATGACATCCTGGATTGTTACGGGAGGGCATCCAATGAATGTGTTATGCAGACTCTGTGAACTCTATTTGACCCAATTAGGCTGTACTGCGCTATTTTAATTTATCACGAGAGCGTGTGTTATTTTTGCTACGACGACCTAGCTACGAGACAGAGCTTTGTTTACTGTGTGTGTGTGTGTAGATTTCTTTTCATCATTGTACCCTCTTTGCACATTGTGTTTTATTAACATCGTACCGGTACAAGCCAAACATACTGTAGCTCAATTGTTTTAATTATATTTCCTTTGATTTTGTAATTCATTATAATTAACATATTAAAACTTATTAATTGTAATTAGCACTGGTTTGAGTATCGTATTCTTTGCTATTGTATTTATCATTTGGTATCGTCTTTTGTTGTGTACTGTTTTAGAACGAGCCATGCACTTACATGCGAGATTAATTTCTCCATACTGTACGTAAAAATTGTTAAGTGGGACATCCAAGAGCGTCACAGTGGGGGTATCAAAGAAGTGTTCTTAATTACAGCAGAGGTTCCTAAGCTAATTTCGAGTCCTGACGCCCTTGCTGCATCCATGTTTCCCCCATGGCACCCTATGTCAAAATGTATCAAGTGCACGGCGAGACAGAGACTTCATTATGATTTGTTTGCTTTACACTTCGCAGCGCCCCTGTGAGGAAGTCGCGGCTCCTTAGGGCGCTGCAGCTCAGAGTTAGAGAATCTGAATTACAGATTAGAATTTTTGTGTCAATGTAATATTAAACCTGGATATCACTTGTCCATATTAAACCTGGATATCACTTGTCCATATTAAACCTGGATATCACTTGTCCATATTAAATCTGGATATCACTTGTCCATATTAAATCTGGATATCACTTGTCCATATTAAACCTGGATATTACTTGTCCATATTAAATCTGGATATCACTTGTCCATATTAAATCTGGATATCCCTTGTCCATATTAAATTTGAAAGCTAAAGCGACCCCGGCTAGCACCAAACGAACCTACGCACTTGCCATCCAGCTCCACACCCCAGCTACACAAAAAACTCCTATCAGAAGGCACCCCCCTCCCCCTCAGTGTTCCATAATCGCTTATTACAGACTCCATTAGCCTAGCCACATACACGTGCATTTCTAATAGCGTCAGGATCGTCGCATGCATCGCCCCTAATTGGTGGCGTCATTCCCCCTCCTCAACTACACATTTGACCCATCCCCACCAATGCCCCCTTACCGCTGCAGTGGGACGATGTCATCCTGACGTGACTATATAATGGAGCCCCTCATTTACGTTGGCAGCAATTTGCCACACGCCAGGATCCCGGCAACAGGGTGACAAAGTGCCGAGGTCAGCATCGGGGCTCACGGGGGGCTGATGACAGATAGAGGTGGAGGTCAATTCTTGGTCGGACTAGATGGCTGAGTGGCAACATCACGCTTGAGAGAGGGAGGGGAAAGGAATGTGAGCAAACAGTTTCCTGAAATATCCCCCCCCCCCCTTTTTTCTCCTACAACTTAGTGTATCTCACACTAAACAGTTACAGACATTGCATGCAACCCATTTAGATCCAAGTAAGTGATTGATTTAAACAAAAACAAAAAAATAACCAAAAAATGCACAACTTCAAGTCTTTAATTTAAAAACCGATTAACAAAACTAAAAAGGAATCGATTTCCGCGCCGAAAGTCAAGGGAGGGGAAAAACATATTTTTTAAACTCTTCAGCCATGTATTTTTCTAAGATAATGTATATATATATATATATATATATATTGAGCAGAGAACATAATAATCAGAGTCATTCTCCTCATACTTGACATTTAAGTTTCCTTACAACTCACGATGCGATGTGTTTCTGTTTCAAAAGACAAACTTCCAGGTTAGGTGCCTATCGCTGTCTTTACCGTCTATATAGCGTCAGGCGTACAACGGCCCAGTGCCGCCCAGTCTGCCAAGTAGCCTTTCCACCCTAAGGCGCCAGTGTGTTGGCTCACCTCCGCCATGGGCGTGAGTTGGACAACGTTCCGCCCTGACGGCTGTGAAGTCGATCACAAAAAAAGGCTCTAGTTAGTTGCCTTGCCCCACTGGGAGAACCTGTCAATGACCCCCCCCCCCCCCCCCCCCCGTTAATCACACCGCGGATCCCGGGCAAGGTTTTTTTTTTTAATTTTAATTTATCATTTGATCCTTCACCGGGAGCGTCTTTGCCATGACAAGACTGTGACCGGACACACAACAGACCCGTCACACTTCAGAGGCTCGAGGAGTGATCTCACCGAAAGATTCCGCGATGACGACCTCGTTCTTCGTGCAGACAAAGAGTTCCACAAGAATAGTAAAGGTTGCATAAGATTAGCATGTGACAATTATCCTACGCCAACGGAAATTCGATGGTGGTATTAATTCGATTAATTACAAGCCATATACAGTGGTGCCTCTCCAGATACGAATTTAATTCGTTCCGTAACCTTGCTCGTATGTCAATTCGCTCAAATCTCAAAGCAATTCCCCCCCCCCCCTTGAAATTAATTAAAACGCCATTAATCCGTTCCTGTCCCCAAAATGCCATCCTGGTTGTTTTTTTTACGTGTTTTTAATAAGAAAAATGTATTTATAAATGACCAATAGTATAGTAATAGTATAAAAACCTAATAAAAGAGAATGTAAATATTGTAAA
This sequence comes from Omphiscola glabra, assembly GCA_964017045.1. Lineage (NCBI taxonomy): Eukaryota > Metazoa > Mollusca > Gastropoda > Lymnaeidae > Omphiscola > Omphiscola glabra. The sequence goes on from OZ024796.1 coordinate 38,740,373, forward strand.
GAAATAAAATGGTTTTATAAAGTGTATTTTACATTGGAAATCAGCGACTTGAGCTCATGGAAGATGCTGGCGGAGGTGTAGGGTGGGGAGATAGGAGCTTACGGAAGATACTGGCGGAGGTGTAGGGTGGAGGAGATAGGAGCTTACGGAAGATACTGGTGGAGGTGTAGGGTGGAGGAGATAGAAGCTTACGGAAGATACTGGTGGAGGTGTAGGGTGGAGGAGATAGGCGGAGGAGCTTCACTTCGTTCGCTTACTCGTTACACTGTTATTGCTACACTTTATCCCTAAACTTAATGGAACTTAACTAAACTTCATTGAACGTAAATGCTACTGTACAATTTTTTGTTACTTTCGCTTAATTTGCGTAAAGTGGGACGTCACGAGGCGCGACTGGTGTGTCGCGTGCAGCCGGCCGACTCGCTGACCCAGTTCCTCGTATCTCAATTGTTCCTCGTACTTCAAAGCAGAACATCGCTCGCTCGAGGGCTTGTATCTCAAAAATCTCGTAGTTAGGGCACTCGTATGTCGAGGTACCACTGTATACGAAATCAGGCAGAGAGGGCGAGTTCATTCACACATTTAGAGTCATGAATGCTCTGTCAAGTTCATGTTGTTGGTCTTGTCAGCTCAAAAAAATAATTTAAAATTAAAGAAAGCTTTAAAAATTAAGTCACATTGCTTAAATGTGACTTACTTTAAAAATTAAGTCACATTGCTTAAAAGGAAGAGAAAAAACAGAATATTTTAATAAATTCTCAAGATACTTTTTCGACGATTTGGAAATTTACTGTTTTGTAAAAATTCTTGGAACTGCTCGGTTTCGGCTTGAGATGATTAAGTTTGCGTTTTTAGTTTTTTTAACGAGCAAAACTAAAAAAAAATATTTTTTTTTTTAAAATACATTTTTTTTCAAAAATAGTTAAAATCTAAATTGAAATGAAACAATAGCGGCTCTAGGCATGATGGGGGTTTGTTGAATGGCTTTGGTGTCAGAAGGTGATAGACGTGTAGTGGGCGGGTTTGAAATCAATTAACAAAACCATCAGAGTGAATTCTACAGGCTTCAATAAAATGCTAGAGAGGTCCTTAAACAGTGATTCAGTTTTATGGTAATTTAAAAATATGTATCCCATCCTCAATTGAGCGTATGAATCAAGCAGAAAAAAACAACTTTCCCCACAATAACCCATAGGCAATATAGTGTCAAGATGGATATCTTCCACAATCCCACATAGGCAATATAGTGTCAAGATGGATATCTTCCACAATCCCGCATAGGCAATATAGTGTAAAGATGGATATCTTCCACACTCCCGCATAGGCAATATAGTGTCAAGATGGATATCTTCCACAATCCCGCATAGGCAATATAGTGTCAAGATGGATATCTTCCACAATCCCGCATAGGAAATATAGTGTCAAGATGGATATCTTCCACAATCCCGCATAGGCAAAATAGTGTCAAGATGGATATCTTCCACAATCCCGCATAGGCAATATAGTGTCAAGATGGATATCTCCAACAAACCCGAATAGGCAATATAGTGTCAAGATGGATATATCCCACAATCCCGCATAGGCAATATAGTGTTAATATGGATATATCCCACAATCCCGCATAGGCAATACAGTGTCAAGATGGATATCTTCCACAATCCCGCATAGGCAATATAGTGTCAAGATGGATATCTTTTACAATCCCGCATAGGCAATATAGTGTCAAGATGGATATCTTCCACACTCCCGCATAGGCAATATAGTGCCAAGATGGATATCTTCCACAATCCCGCATAGGCAATATAGTGTCAAGATGGATATCTTCCACACTCCCGTATAGGCAATATAGTGTCAAGATGGATATCTCCCACAATCCCGCATAGGCAATATAGTGTCAAGATGGATATCTTCCACACTCCCGCATAGGAAATATAGTGTCAAGATGGATATCTTCCACAATCCCGCATAGGCAATATAGTGTCAAGATGGATATCTTCCACAATCCCGCATAGGAAATATAGTGTCAAGATGGACATCTTCCACAATCCCGCATAGGCAATATAGTGTCAAGATGGATATCTCCCACAATCCCGCATAGGAAATATAGTGTCAAGATGGATATCTTCCACAATCCCGCATAGGAAATATAGTGTCCAGATGGATATCTTCCACAATCCCGCATAAGCAATATAGTGTCAAGATGGATATCTTCCACAATCCCACATAGGCAATATAGTGTCAATATAGATATCCTCTACAATCCCGCATAGGCAATATAGTGTCAAGATGGATATCTTCCACAATCCCGCATAGGCAATATAGTGTCAAGATGGATATCTCACACAATCCCGCATAGGCAATATAGTGTCAAGATGGACATCTTCCACACTCCCGCATAGGCAATATAGTGTCAAGATGGACATCTCCCACAATCCCGCATAGGCAATATAGTGTCAAGATGGATATATATCCCACAATCCCGCATAGGCAATATAGTGTCAAGATGGATATATCCAACAATCCCGCATAGGCAATATAGTGTCAAGATGGATATCTTCCACAATCCCGCATAGGCAATATAGTGTCAAGATGGATATCTTCCACAATCCCGCATAGGCAATATAGTGTCAAGATGGATATCTTCCACAATCCCGCATAGGCAATATAGTGTCAAGATGGATATCTTCCACAATCCCGCATAGGCAATATAGTGTCAAGATGGATATATCCAACAATCCCGCATAGGCAATATAGTGTCAAGATGGATATCTTCCACAATCCCGCATAGGCAATATAGTGTCAAGATGGATATATTCCACACTCCCGCATAGGAAATATAGTGTCAAGATGGATATCTTCCACAATCCCGCATAGGCAAAATAGTGTCAAGATGGATATCTTCCACAATCCCGCATAGGCAATATAGTGTCAAGATGGATATCTTCCACAATCCCGCATAGGCAATATAGTGTCAAGATGGATATCTTCCACAATCCCGCATAGGCAATATAGTGTCAAGATGGATATCTTCCACACTCCCGCATAGGGAATATAGTGTCAAGATGGATATCTTCCACACTCCCGCATAGGCAATTTAGTGTCAAGATGGATATCTTCCACTATCCCGCATATGCAATATAGTGTCAAGATGGATATCTTCCACACTCCCGCATAGGCAATATAGTGTCAAGATGGATATCTTCCACAATCCCGCATAGGCAATATAGTGTCAATATGGATATCTTCCACAATCCCGCATAGGCAATATAGTGTCAAGATGGATATCTTCCACAATCCCGCATAGGCAATATAGTGTCAAGATGGATATCTTCCACAATCCCGCATAGGCAATATAGTTTCAAGATGGATGTCCCCCACACTCCCGCATATGCAAGACACAGTCAAGATGGGAAACCAGCACCACCACCCCCCAATTGGGATTGGTAATACACAGCATAGATGGATATGTCCCCATCTTTCCCATGGGGTAATAAATAGTAAAGATAAATATTCCCCCACCACCCCAATTGGTAACACAAATCAAGATGGTAATCCCCAACCTACCCCCACACCAATTGGAAATTAAAGTCAATATGTTAAACCCCCCCCCCCCCCCCCCCGGTTGGAAGCACACATCCACTTCCACTTTAGATCTGCCATCATTTTCAGGTTGCAAGCAAACAGCTGCTTCCCCTCTAGATCTGCCACCATTGTTAGGTTGGGAGCACACAACTTCCCCTCTAGATCTGCCACCATTGATAGGTTGGGAGCACACAACTTCCCCTCTAGATCTGCCACCATTGATAGGTTGGGAGCACACAACGTCCCCTCTAGATCTGCCACCATTGTTAGGTTTTCTCTATGGAATGTAATAACGTGTTGCGGCATAGCGAGCAAATGGGTAGCCCGTTTTATCCCGCTCGTGTCCAATAAGGTAGATGGCGTGATAGAGAGCCCTGGTGATAACAAGCCAGAGATGGGATACATGATCTACGGCCTGCAAGACACGGTGGAGCAGGTGCGGTGACAGCTTACTCTTGGCTTGGGGGGGGGGGGGGGGGATAAATGTTATCTTTATAAACCTCCTCATTTTAGCGTCTTGGATTATTTTGGTTGTCTTTTCTTGGGTTATGTCTTCCCTTATTTGAAATTGATACGTATCTTGATTTTTAATCAGTTTTTTTTTTAAAAAGGGTAGATTTGACAATATTTTAATTGGTCATCTTGAAAGTTCAACCAATTTTTCATATTTATTTTCACAGAGAATATTAAACAATCAAGAGTGGACAGCCGGCGGGCGCTTGTTAAATAGTGCAGCCCACTCGGTGTTTATTAGGTTTAGTAGATGGATTGGCACGTGGCCCGCCAAGAAAATTGAAGGTGAAGCCATTGGGGCCAACCTGTTAGTTATGTTCGTCTTAAATATTACAGCATTCAATTCACGGACCACACTTTGTATATTACGAATCAACGACCGAAAACTCCGAATGGTACGTTTTTGTTCAAAACACAGCAACTTCATCTCTTTTCAGGTGCGCTTACCAACAAGTGGAAATTAAGCGAAACGTGTTGCGCAACATCACTGGTTGTTGGCCTCTCTCTCTCCCCCCTCCCACAACCAAGACCAATGGCTTCATTGTTTCTATTTTCTGAGCCAGTTTAGGTTTTCACATTTTTTTTTTTCTTCAAAACTTGCCAAAATTCTAAATAAATATTTCTAGGAACAGATTCCCAAATATCTTAACTTACGAATTCGAATGATCACACTGTAGCATCAATTAATAGCTTGTGTCGTCTGTCGTACAAAAAATAAAAGAAATGGCAACAATGTTTTTTTTTGCAGGAAAATTTCAATTTTTAACAACGCTAAAAAGAAGATCAAACAGCTGTTCGTGTAAATAACACAGAAACGAGGTGATATTTCAATTTGAGATGCACGTTGATAAGCATCTAAACAGAGACATGTTTTAACTTCAGCATCGCAGACAACAAGCGATGAAATTTTCTGGGAGCACACCTGCTAATCTCGACATAGCTTACGCCCCAGGGCTCTATGACAAGGTCCACATCGCCAGGGTGGACGCCCAAAATATCTGGCAGGCGTCAATCCCCGACGGGACGATTGAACAACGACCGTTTCGGGGATCTGGTATCTTGTACTTGTGCGATCTCACCTGATGCTGTTGGTACGTCAACCAGGAGATTTTACAAGAAAAAGAGAAGGAAACAAAATAACAATCACACCCGCACCACCACCACCACCCGCACCACCACCACCACCACATACACAGCCCTATCTCCATCGGTCTCGGGGTGTGACGGCAATCTTCAAAATGTGGCGCCCCGCTACTCGGGGCCGTGGGCATCAACAGTGGTAAACAGTGAATTACGCGCATGACAATGGCTGAGTGGCCTACACGCACGCTCTTCTCGAGGCACCGGCCTTTATCTCGAGTCAATCTGCTGACGATCAAAATGCCTGGATTCCCCGTTGCCCGCAGCACCAACCTCTTCTACACCAGGGGTTCCTGCGCTGAACTAAACAACACCCGGTCAAGAAATAAGTCTTCGATCTTTAGTCACAAGAGGAGCAACGTCCAATAAGTTAATTTAGTATTTCGTTTAAGCTAATAAGTTTCATATTATATCAGGAATCAACAACGATCAATGCATTTGATTATGAAAGTAGTCACATCCACAGTAAGTTCAAAAACACTCTAGAATGGGGGAAAATTCATTAAATGGGTCACTCCTGGCTTTATAGGTTCAGTTAAGGGATTTCTGTCAACTGCGGCTTTTGGACCCCACCCCACTGGGACTGTGATGACAACAACTCACCAGTGAGGCCATGGTCCCCACCCCATCAGTCATGTAAAGACCCCCCCACCCCCCAATCTCACCAGTGATGTTAAGAACCCCCACCCCACCAGTGATGTCAAGACCCCTACCAGTGATGAAAAGACCCCCACCAGTCATGTCAAGACCCCCACCCCACCAGTGAGGTCATTACCCCCACCCCACCAGTGAGGTCATGACCACCCCCACCCCAAGTGATGTCGTGATTGCAAGCCCTTCTTGTCAGTGTCAGCTTAGCCGGGAATTTGGACCGTTTTCTGTCGATGATTTTATTGTTGTTAAGTCCATATTCGAAGATGTCTTTTACTGTCCAAAACTGCGTCCACGAATCCAGTCGTTCTACTAAAAGGTTCTCCCCTCTCACCGACTAGGGATCCTTGTACTACACTCAGACGGAATATTTGTTCACCTTTTATTATTTTTCCCCCCAACTTCTCCTAACCTCACCCCGACATTCTCTCCCCTCTCCAGTGTTTAGGCAGTAGAAAGCGGTAAAAAATGTCAAACTTCGTAGAGCGATTGGGGGAAAATTGCCTGTAGCGATTTGTTGGGGGAGACTTCCTGCAGGTAGAAGGCAGCAGCAGCCGAGCTAACGCGGGGCCCATACGTCTGGCAAAACAACGGAGAGCAAGATGAAAGTTTCCCCTGGCCTGTTTGTTTATTTTGCCTGTTGGCGCCAAGGGAAGAGCGGGCCACGCTGTATCAAGGAAGGGGATCTGAAAACACGGGCCACGACAGCAAAACACTGCAATGGTCCGCTCCACGGCCTCGTCGGGGAGGATGGGGGGGGGGGAGGAGGAGTGCAGGAGGCACGGGGCTGGAAACATCTCCTCCATATGGCTGCTAAATAATGATGGCGTTTGGAACAACTACAAAGTAATCGGGTCTATCAAATGAGTATCGCGGGATGGAGTGCCGTGAATCAAAGGAGTACAGCCGCGCGTGATATCCGAGAAGTTGGCCATTTCTTTAATTTTTTTCGGAGTGGATAGATAAAGAGTGCCAAAACATTGCACCCCGATTACTTCTGGAATCACCTACCTTTATAATCTCAGCTTTTTAGATGTGTTACAGCTACATTCCTACACTTACATTCTATCAAACCATTTAAGACTGTACCTCTGATATTAATACTATTATCGAAAGAAAGAGCGGATACAGATCAGATGAGATCTGCACCATGACCACGAACCTAGTTCTTTAGTGGCTACAACGAAACTTCTAGAGTGTTTGGCGCCCGGGGACGCGATTCATTGTTACGCCCTTTCTTACTAATACTTAAGGTATGCATTAGGTGCCCAAGCTCTAACTCAAAGAGGAGCCCTATCAAAAAACACTTCAATAACTATTCAAGGTAAATTCAAAAAGTGTAAACAGGTTGAGATGCTATGTACAAGGCCGGGTGAAAAAGGTGTCAAAGATATCGCTGAAGGGGTCTCTTTCATAATAATTTTAATAAATTTCCAAGTTATCACGTTAACATTTAATCTAAGTCGAGGGGGGCCCCAGTGTTAAAAGTTATACAAATTATTTCCGCCCCCCCCCCTTTCCCATGGCTTAATCTGATTTTGAAAAATAAATTGACATAGCCTAAGCCTTTTCTGGGATACTAATAGTAATAGGATAATTGTGGACATTTACAGCGTCCAATCATTTTTTAGTCTGAAAGTACACATTCGCCCAGTCACCGAATACGACTGGATCAAGTACATATTCGCTCAGTCACCGAATACGACTGGATCAAGTACATATTCGCTCAGTCACCGAATACGACTGGATCAAGTACATATTCACTCAGTCACCGAATACGACTGGATCAAGTACATATTCGCTCAGTCACCGAATACGACTGGATCAAGTACATATTCGCTCAGTCACCGAATACGACTGGATCAAGTACATATTCACTCAGTCACCGAATACGACTGGATCAAGTACATATTCGCTCAGTCACCAAATACGACTGGATCAAGTACATATTCGCTCAGTCACCGAATACGACTGGATCAAGTACATATTCGCTCAGTCACCGAGTACGACTGGATCAAGTACATATTCGCTCAGTCACCGAATACGACTGGATCAAGTACATATTCGCTCAGTCACCGAATACGACTGGATCAAGTACATATTCACTCAGTCACCGAATACGACTGGATCAAGTACATATTCGCTCAGTCACCGAATACGACTGGATCAAGTACATATTCGCTCAGTCACCGAATACGACTGGATCAAGTACATATTCACTCAGTCACCGAATACGACTGGATCAAGTACATATTCGCTCAGTCACCGAATACGACTGGATCAAGTACATATTCGCTCAGTCACCGAATACGACTGGATCAAGTACATATTCGCTCAGTCACCGAGTACGACTGGATCAAGTACATATTCGCTCAGTCACCGAATACGACTGGGTCAAGTGCATATTCGCTCAGTCACCGAATACGACTGGATCAAGTACATATTCGCTCAGTCACCGAGTACGACTGGATCAAGTACATATTCACTCAGTCACCGAATACGACTGGATCAAGTACATATTCGCTCAGTCACCGAGTACGACTGGGTCAAGTGCATATTCGCGCAGTCACCGAATACGACTGGGTCAAGTGCATATATTGGTTGCGTATAGGAAACTTGGCCTACATATATATCATTATCATTGAATTTAACACCGCTGGCACGCACGATGGCGATTAATGCGAAACCCTTACTTTAAGTACAATTTTTACCATAATTTTGCATTCAACGGTGCTGAATGTTTCCACGCTCATAGGTGTGCTGTATTTATAAACACATTCATTTCTTTGAAAGTATCATCTTCTTAATATTCGCAATGGCGGTGTAAATAAGATGCTAGTACGTTTAATTCAGTATCAATTCCGCCTTATTATTTTAGTGAATTCTAATAGTAGAAATGGTTATGCAATAGTTGAATCAGACGATAAAAAAATTTGACAAATGTTTGTTGGGTAAATGTGCATGGGTCATGTCAGTACCATTGGACATTATCATTGGACATTAGAAACACGGGGGAAATTATATACAATGCGCACTCACTCAATGATACGTTACTCTCATTTTATCTAGAGATTGTGGTGGCCACCTCACGGCCAACCGACACATGTAGTGAATGGACCTCTTCGGCGGAGTGAATAAGTTTTCGATGCAAAAAAAAATATATATTTAATTTTTTTTTTTAAAGTAAATGTATGTACAATTACACAATTTTCTCAAAATAGTAACGTTTAATCAAGTTTCACGTAATAAGAATTATCCAACAAGGCAATGAAACTGTTGCATAATTTTTTGTAGATAATAAACCTGTCGACCGACTGCTACATTTGTATGAAAATTACATTTCTGTTCAAATGACGACATAAGAAAAAACGGTGGAAGAAAAACTGCTTATGGCTAACGAAAGCAACTAACAATTTGGAAAACTATTGTGCCTGAATTGAGACAAGGAAAGTGGGCATTTCACAATTTGATTCAATGGTTGGATCAACTTGGCTCCGTGAATCATGGGTCGGGGGAAAAACGACGAGAGCCAGTAAGAAATGTCAGGCTCTGGAGGCCGGATATTTTAGGGCCAATTCAATGTGGCCTATATGAATGATCCCAATCAGTTATTATTATCATCATTAAAACAATACATTTCAAACAAGCAAGGACGGCTTTTTGTACTCCTCGAAATGTATCAATAAGTAAGAAATTTGTGTTTTTTTCTTTCATAGTCATAACACATCAGTTTAACTATAAGAATCCCAAAAAATTTTATCAGATGAAAAAAACACCAGAGCTGCAGTATGTATCGCCTTTTTCTCATCACCGAGAAACATGAAACTGCTACTTTTCTTTGACACAATGTAATTTAGTTTAGGCTCAAATTGAGAACTGTTATCAAAATTTGTTTACAAGCGCTCATCGTATAATTCTGGTATGTACTCATCTTATAAAGCGGGTATGTATCTCATCACATAATGCTAATATATACTAATCATATAAGGTTGGGATGTACTCATCCTATTAGGATGGTATGTGCTTTTCGTCTAAAGCTGCCCAGAAGCTAGATATAAAATATTTCGTTTTTTAAAATGTCTTCTGACACGATGATAGTGCCAATAATGAATTTAATTTTGAATAAGAATATGGATCACCTTGGAGCCAATGTTAGAAGTCTATTATCTTTACTTCTTCTCCCCCTTTTCAATATAAATTTGGATCACACTTTGATAATTTCAATCAGCATTTCAGCTGGAAGCTCAAAATCGATCATAGAAACTGCTTTGTCAGATCAGAACGCTTTGTCGGATCAGAATGCTTTGTCGGATCAGAATGCTTTGTCGGATCAGAATGCTTTGTCGGATCAGAATGCTTTGTCGAATCAGAATGCTTTGTCAGATCAGAATGCTTTGTCAGATCAGAATGCTTTGTCAGATCAGAATGTTTTGTCAAATCATAATGCTTTGTCAGATCAGAATGCTTTGTCAGATCAGAATGCTTTCTTTGATAAAAATATATGGTATCGGAATAGGCCCGCTGCCTTTTGCGCGAATTTTCAGAAAATGGAAATTGAGTGAAGCATGCTCGCATCAGCACTAATTGACTTGCTTAAACTTCAAATTTCAAAATTTTCTAATTTGGTTGAGACGCAAGTTCCATATTATTTATACTGAGACGAAAGTTCTATATTATTGTTTATACTGAGACGAAAGTTCTATATTATTGTTTATACTGAGTGTTACGAACCGATACTACCAAAGGTTCGATGGCTACGTTTTGTCTAGGGGTTAATTATATTAACTTCACAAACCATAGATTATTACGATACAGTATCTTTATTAACACAACTAAGTCGTCAACTGCCATTACTCCATCACAACAACTACACAACAATAATACGTCATTTCCCCTTCCCACACAATACGTCACAAAATACTAAATATAATAGATAAAGCAACACATATAATCTCTAAACAACACGCAATCACGATATACATTGAAGTCCTTAACACTGAGACGAAAGTTCTATATTATTTACACTACAAGCCTGTATCACGCCTCTTTTAACATATTTCCATTAGGAGAGTTACAAAGAGCAACTGAATCTTCTTGATTTCATTTCTGTTGCTAATGGCATAAATTACCTGTTGACACAGATGATGATTTATGTTGATACTGAATTTGTAAATTAAAAAAAAAAATTGATATTAATTTTAATTAATTAATGGGCCCAAGGCTGGCCGGTCACAACGACGCCATAGTTCGCCGACCCCGACTTGAGGTTTCGTTTCTAATACACCACATATCTGATGCGCTGTTTGGTCAAACCTTTTTGCGAAATGGCTGAAGTAGAGGACATGGCTCTAATAATTATAATTTTATGACGCCATCAGTCGGGTAGGTTTACTTAAAACGTTCGCCAGAAATATGAGACAATCTTTTGTTTTTGTTGCGGGTTTTCCCCCCGGTTTCCCTCTGCTGTTTGTTTGATGGTACTTGAAAACGCCATTGTTTATTGTTTTCCATAAAATTTAAAACAAAATGTATCTAGGTTCAGATTATCATCTCAGAAAGTTGGAATAAAATACTCGGCTTAGTCGAGCGGGGAAAAGGGAAGGTTTTATCAGTGTATGCTATCTATCACAGTGTCGCAGATCCTTCATGAACCGATTCCTAAATATGTATGTCCAAATTGAAAACACTGATTACAGAAATTTTATAGACACTAAAGTGTGTTTACTCATACTGTTCATTTTCCTCGCACGAAAAAGGCATATACTATATGCAAAGATTTTTTTTCTACTTGTGGTACCGGTAACTAAATACACGTTCAAGAACCCCACAGAGACTAGACCTAATGCTAAACTTGTTCAGGACTTTGAAAAGCAAGTTTTAAAAAATCGTAAACTCTTTATAACTAAACTGATAAAAATGTGCGCAAATGTTAGGAAATTAAAGAAATATATATACGTGTGTACACCTTTATTGGTTAATATTTTGCCTTGTGCTGTGTGTATCAATTGTTTTACTTTTACCAATTCATGCTTGTTTTCAAATTTACAACACACACAAAAAAACACCCTGTTATGATGAAATAGTCATAAACTTTAGCTCAGATATGCCCAGCAGTCAAGCAATCCCTTGGCAGTAAATGCATTTTATTCTTCCCTAAGACGATATTCTTATCGTTAAGACACAAATCGGAGGACTATAGTATATCCTGTATATTTAGTTGTGTTAACTTACATAATGCAGTTAAGTGGATCTCCTGACACTGCTTGTATTTTGATTGCAACCCCCCCCCCCCCCCCCCCAAATCCAGCTAATAGACCAAACTACGCTTAGAAGCTTGAAACTAAGTTTTTAAGAGAGGAAAACTATGACACTATCCCAGGGGTAAACAGGTCGGTACTACCATAGTTAAAATATATAAACCTGTGCCATGCCTCTTTTCCCCCCTCTTGAATAAAAAGTATTATTTTGACCGTGAGTAACTAATTGAAGGCTGGATGTGGGGTATTCAGTCAGTGTGTGTGTGTGGGGTGTCTAAAACTCCTGATTAACGGCTCCCATATGGCGGTAGGCGTCGACTTTGATCGGGCCATACTTTTAATTTCGCAACACCGGCCGGAAGAACCCTTTTAATTCTACGGGCAGCGCGGGGCCGGCAGAGCTTTAATTCCACGGCGCTGCCGAGCACTGTCATTTTGTCTAATGGCGCACCTGATGTCGTTCGGAAATAACCAACGCCAAGAGGAGGGGAGGGTGAAGGTGAGTGAAGAACAAAGACGAGGACGGCATGATGTCAATGACAGTTTTTTGTTTTTGTTTTTTTTTTTAATGTTTTCTTTTTTTTTTTTTTCTACCGCTTAGGTCTTCCGCAAAATTGTGAAATGGTCGGGGAATTGAACCATTGTGCCCTGTGTGGTGTCCCGTCTGTCAGTCCTGTATTGTCACATGTCGTGTCCCGTCAGTGAGTCATCTATTGTCACATGTCGTGACCCGTCTGTCAGTCCTGTATTGTCACATGTCGTGTCCCGTCTGTCAGTCCTGTATTGTCACATGTCGTGTCCCGTCTGTCAGTTCTGTACTGTCACATGTCGTGTCCCGTCTGTGAGTCATGTATTGTCACATGTCGTGTCCCGTCTGTCAGTCCTGTATCGTCACATGTCGTGTCCCGTCTGTCAGTCCTGTATTGTCACATGTCGTGTCCCGTCTGTCAGTCCTGTATTGTCACAGGTCGTGTCCCGTCTATCAGTCCTGTATTGTCACAGGTTGCCCTTTCTGTCAGTCTTGTTTTACCATGTCGTGTCCTGTCTGTCAGTTCGGTTTTATCACGTGGTACCCTGTATATAAGTCATTTTATAACACGATGACCTGTCTACTGTGTGTTAATCCTGTTTTATCACGCGGGGCCCCGCCTGTTAAGTCTTTTGATTACCATGTGATGTACTGTATGTTGGTCCTGTTTTATTTGCACGATGCCCTGTCCGTCAGCCATATATTTATCATGTGGTGCCCTGCGTGTCTTATTATGACAAAAACTTTAAGACCGATTCCGAAATTGAACTATGACGGTCTCAGTTCCAGTCTTCAAAGTCTTCCAGAACATTTTCTGATTCACTGAGAAACTTGGAATAAAACATCAAGTTTTATCTGATAGTTTTATTTTTAAAAACCGTAGCATACAACTGAGTCATTACAGGCTGAGTCATTACAGGCTGAGTCATTACAGGCTGAGTCATTACAGGCTGAGTAATTACAGGCGGAGTCATTACAGGCTGAACCATTACAGACTGAGTCATTACAGGCGGAGTCATTACAGGCTGAGTCATTACAGGCTGAGTCATTACTTACAGGCTGAGTCATTACAGGATGAGTCCTTACAGGCTGAGTCATTACTTACAGGCTGAGTCATTACTTACAGGCTGAGTCATTACTTACAGGCTGTCATTACTTACAGGTTGAGTCATTACTTACAGGATGAGTCCTTACAGGCTGAGTCATTACTTACAGGCTGAGTCATTACTTACAGGCTGAGTCATTACTTACAGGCTGAGTCATTACTTACAGGCTGAGTCATTACTTACAGGCTGAGTCATTACTTACTGGCTGAGTCATTACTTACAGGCTGAGTCCTTACAGGCTGAGTCATTACTTACAGGCTTAGTCATTACTTACAGGCTGAGTCCTTACAGGCTGAGTCATTACTTACAGGCTGAGTCATTACTTACAGGCTGAGTCCTTACAGGCTGAGTCATTACTTACAGGCTGAGTCATTACAGGCTGCGTCATTACAGACTGAGTCATTATAGGCTGAGTTATTACAGCCTGAGTCATTACCTACAGGCTGAGTCATTACAGGCTGAGTCATTACAGGCTGAGTCATTACATGCTGAGTCATTACTGGCTGAGTAATTACAGGCTGAGTCATTACAGGCTGAGTCAATACAGGCTGAGTCATTACTTACAGGCTGAGTCATTACAGGCTGAGTCATTACAGGCTGAGTCATTTCAGGCTGAGTCATTACAGGCGGAGTCATTACAGGCTGAGTCATTACAGGCTGAGTCATTACAGGCTGAGTCATTACAGGCTGAGTCATTACAGGCTGAGTCATTACTTAACGCCCGAGTCATTACAGGCCGAGTCCTTACAGGCTGAGTCATTACAGGCTGAGTCCTTACAGGCTGAGTCATTACAGGCTGAGTCATTACAGGCTGAGTCATTACAGGCTGAGTCATTACTTACAGGCTGAGTCATTACTTACAGGCTGAGTCCTTACAGGCTAAGTCATTACTTACAGGCTGAGTCATTACTTACAGGCTGGAGTCCTTACAGGCTGAGTCATTACTTACAGGCTAGTCATTACTTACAGGCTAGTCATTACTTACAGGCTGAGTCATTACTTACAGGCTGAGTCATTACTTACAGGCTGAGTCATTAATTACAGGCTGAGTCCTTACAGGCTGAGTCATTACTTACTGGCTAAGTCATTACTTACAGGCTGAGTCATTACTTACAGGCTGAGTCATTACTTACAGGCTGAGTCCTTACAGGCTGAGTCATTACTTACAGGCTGAGTCATTACTTACAGGCTGAGACCTTACAGGCTGAGTCCTTACAGGCTGAGTCCTTACAGGCTGAGTCCTTACAGGCTGAGTCCTTACAGGCTGAGTCATTACAGGCTGAGTCCTTACAGGCTGAGTCCTTACAGGCTGAGTCCTTACAGGCTGAGTCCTATAACTGAGTGCCGTGATTGTTATTAATCTGAATCTTACATTGGAAGAACATTGTTCCCAGGGAAAGAAAATGACAACAACTTATCTTTTGGCGCATCTGGCATTCATGTCTTAGGGCGCCTTATGGATAATACCGAGATTTGATGGGGCATTGGCGTAGCTAGGGGACGTGCCACCGGGGCAAGCCCCTATTGGTATACATACAAATCATTAAGTCAATTTGCGACCAGATAATTGTGTCACATAATCAGGCTGCCACTAGAGCATTGCGTCACATAATCTTGTTGCATTCACAGCATTGACACCTATTCCGGTTGCCATTATAGAATTGTGTCACCTAATCAGGTTGCCATCGGAGTATTGTGTCACCTAATCATGCTGCCACCAGAGCACTATCATCTAATCATGCTGCCATCAGAGCACTGTGTCACCTTATCATGCTGCCACCAGCGAATTGTGTCACGTAATCATGCTGCCACCAGAGCACTGTGTCACCCAATCATGTTGCCACCAGCGAATTGTGTCACCTAATCATGTTGCCACCAGCGAATTGTGTCACCTAATCATGTTGCCACCAGAGCACTGTGTCACCTAATCATGTTGCCACCAGCGAATTGTGTCACCTAATCATGTTGCCACCAGAGCACTGTGTCACCTAATCATGTTGCCACCAGCGAATTGTGTCACCTAATCATGCTGCCACCAGAGAACTGTGTCACCTAGTCATGTTGCCATCAGAGAATTGAGTCACCTAATCAGGTAGCCACCATAGCATTGACACCCACTGACCGTTACTCTAATTGAGAACACTAGTCTGCGACGACGTGGCTAGAGGCGCTCTTCATCTGCCAGAGAATGGCTGACCGCAGTTACACACTAAACAACCGTAGGATGCCGGTCAGGTTGATATAGCATTGTGCTCTAGGTGTGTAACAATAACTCGTTATATATTGGTTTCTTTAAATGGAAAAATTAAAATAGATATAGAGATGAAGAACAACACAGGATACAAACATTCAGTTAATTCAGTTCGGAAATGAACACTTGTAACTTTGAGACATTGCTTTTATTAAGTCACAAACAGCGTGTAAACAGATGCACTAATCGCGGCCATTGTTACACAGGTGTAATTGACAGATTGAAAAATAATTATCATTGACAATTTAAACGTTGGTATATAATTGATAACCTCAAATGAAAATTTAATTTCTCAAGATATATGTATCAATTAATTTCAAATTTCTTTTTGAACGCACTACACTATATAGTAAAACAAAATAATGCGTAAAAAAAAAAGAAATTTACGCAAAATTTTAACATGTGAACATTTCCGTTCGATCAATTTTCCGTCCACGAAATTTCTTTGAAACAAATTTCCGGATACAGTATCTACGCATGCCATGGAGTAAGCATTTATGTAGGAGCAGTGGCGTAGGAAGGGGGCCAGGAAAAAAAAAAGGGGGGGGGGTGGCGATAAACCCCAGGTAACATTTTTGTCTTTATATTGATAGGCACAGTTTCAAATATTTAAAAAAAAAAAAAAATATATATATATATATATTTAGGGTCGGCATTTTAAAAAAACTTATATGGTAGAACGGGGCGGCAAAACCCCTTTCCTGCCTCGACCTGCACATACAACTAACTGCGTGCTTCTGTCCCATATAACCACTGCATCTCAGCTTGTCCGAGTGTTGCTTACTACTTACTACCCCCACGCAACCTCCACCCCGCGATGCCTACTCGTATACGTATGTCGCCGCGCACACGGCAGACACGGTCTGGTTGGACAGGAGCAGACGTTCACGGGGGCCTCGTTAATGGCCGACAAATTGTAATGTAACCAGCCCGGCGACAGCAGTGGCCTACCATTAAACATATGTATATATATATATAAATTATAGATGTCGTTGATGGCTAGCTAATTGAGTCGTGGGTGAGGGGGTGGGTGGGTAGGGTGGTGGGGGGTATTATAGAGCTTGGTCATTGCTAGCTTCATCAAGGTGCATGAAAATTCAATTAGCTTTCGTTCTTTGCCCAACATGGGTCGGTTGGGGGGGGGGGGGGGGGGGGGGGGGTTCCGAGGTCTGCGCTTAGCGACCCTTGGTGAGAGCTACTTATGACATTTTTACAATGACGGTAACAATGACGTCAGAAGGATGATTTGGGGGGGTGGGGCGCTTTCATCATGTTTAATTGACTTTCTGATCTACTCCCTGCCCACCTCCCCTCTACAGCAGCGTTCCTCGAATGGTGGTCTGCGGACCGCACCGTTCCGCGAGCCTTACGCTGCAGGTCCGCACAACATGAATACTCATCGTCCAATAAAAAGAAACTTGTCTACCGGTTCGTCGAACATAAAAGTTTGGGGAAACGCCCTTATACGGGGACGTGGCCCCCGCAAAAAAAAATTAACAGGTAACGGTATGCGATTTCACACAGTGGACAAACAAACAAACAAAGAACAACACTGCAAGACTTCAACACGGAGTCTGTCGGGTACTCCGGAGCTTTTAATTACTTTTCGGGTACTCCGGAGCTTTTAATTACTTTTCGGGTACTCCGGAGCTTTTAATTACTTTTCGGGTACTCTGGAGCTTTTAATTACTTTTCGGGTACTCCGGAGCATTTAATTACTTTTAGGGTACTCCGGAGCATTTAATTACCTTATTTGAACAATCAGTTTAGTGTTATGCACGGCGCATTTGTGTACCAGGTTTATAAGACAGGGACTTAGGACATGATATAAAGGTCAAAGATCTGTACTCCTTTAAAAGCTTGAGTGTATGTTGTAGTTACAGCAATCCATTATCAGAACCCATCCCCCAACTCTCTGGCGTATATCAGCAACCCAAAAAAAGCTCTTAGCTGAACACACACACATACAAAAAAAATGAGATTTAGATTACTCCCCAACAAGTTGTGTAAAGCACTATCGGAAATCCAAACAACAATGTTTCCATCCATTATGGATAGCAAAAATAAAACTCCCTTTTACAAAAACATTAATTCGTTTTTTTCCCCCCTAAGTGTTAAATATACTTAGAGTGAGCTTACAGTCGTCTAAGACGTTTCTGAAGATTAATAGATGTAATTGTTTTTTCAAAAAAAAATTTGTAGGTGTTTATAATTCCCTTTTTTATTTACTTGAAGAAGATGAATCTCAACATGACCGTAACAGTAATTAAAAAAAAAAAAAAAACTAATAGTTATGCTGACAATGTCTGGGGCGATCACTTAGATAATTGCAAATGGAGAGGAAGTGGTAGAGAGAAGTAGAGAATTGGAAGAGGGAGGATGAATGCAGTGAGAGAGAGAGAGAGAGAGAGAGTGAGAGAAGTGGGTATTGTATTTCTAAAATTCGAAACGAATATCCTCAGCAGGCATAGGCGTCTCCGATTCTAGTTATTGCTGCCATTTATCCTGTAACCTCACCCGTCACTAACAGGACCATGTCCAGGAAGTTACAACTAATCCATCAGGGTTATTGGAACAAAAAAGACTTCTTTATTTCATTTTTTTTTTTTTTTTTGTTGTTGTTTTTTTGTTAAATTGAAGGCTTTTATCTTGTTGGGGCAACACGTCTTTCCGAGACTATCGAGTGCATGGCGCAGTGCCGCCGTCGGTAAGCTAGAAGACAAGCTCGTTGCTAGGCTAGAAGACAAGCTCGTTGCTAAGCTAGAAGACAAGCTCGTTGCTAAGCTAGAAGACAAGCTCGTTGCTAAGCTAGAAGTCAACCTCGTTGCTAAGCTAGAAGACAACCTCGTTGCTAAGCTAGAAGACAACCTCGTTGCTAAGCTAGAAAACAACATCGTTGCTATGCTAGAAGACAACCTCGTTGCTAAGCTAGAAGACAACCTCGTTGCTAAGCTAGAAAACAACATCGTTGCTATGCTAGAAGACAACCTCGTTGCTAAGCTAGAAGACAACCTCGTTGCTAAGCTAGAAAACAACATCGTTGCTATGCTAGAAGACAACCTCGTTGCTAAGCTAGAAGACAACCTCGTTGCTAAGCTAGAAAACAACATCGTTGATATGCTAGAAGACAACCTCGTTGCTAAGCTAGAAGACAACCTCGTTGCTAAGCTAGAAAACAACCTCGTTGCTAAGCTAGAAGACAACATCGTTGCTAAGCTAGAAAACAACATCGTTGCTATGCTAGAAGACAACCTCGTTGCTAAGCTAGAAGACAACCTCGTTGCTAAGCTAGAAAACAACATCGTTGCTATGCTAGAAGACAACCTCGTTGCTAAGCTAGAAGACAACCTCGTTGCTAAGCTAGAAAACAACCTCGTTGCTAAGCTAGAAGACAACCTCGTTGCTAAGCTAGAAGACAACATCGTTGCTAAGCTAGAAGACAACCTCGTTGCTAAGCTAGAATACAACCTCGTTGCTAAGCTAGAAGACAACCTCGGTGCTAAGCTAGAAAACAACCTCGTTGCTAAACTAGAAGACAACCTCGTTGCTAAGCTAGAAAACAACATCGTTGCTAAGCTAGAAGACAACCACGGTTCTAAGCTAGAAGACAACCTCGGTGCAAAGCTAGAAAACAACATCGTTGCTAAGCTAGAAGACAACCTCGGTGCTAAGTTAGAAAACAACATCGTTGCTAAGCTAGAAGACAACCTCGGTGCTAAGCTAGAAAACAACCTCGTTGCTAAGCTAGAAAACAACATTGTTGCTAAGCAAGAAAAAAAACACGTTGCTAATTTACAAACAACCTCGTTGCTATGCTTGACAACAGCTCAATTGTTAAACTACACAAAAAATCCCCATTGTTAAGCTCGAAGGCAACATCGTTGATCAGCTACAGAGAGCGCCCCACCCCCTTTTCCTAAGCTAGAAAGTAAATCAATTGCTTAGCTAGAAAACAGACCCCATTAGGCAAAAAACTAAGTTTTTCGTATACAACCTTCATACAATGTAATATCCAGCAATTTTGTTTGGGAAAAAGGGGGGGGGGGTCCGCGGCTGAAAATTTGACAGAATATGCATTTTATCAACGTACTTTATAAGAGTTCCAATTAGTGCTCCCCACCCCAAGGTTCGCAACAGCACATTTTACTCACGCCCCTGAACTATACCAATATTCTTACGACCCACCGGCTATTGCAACACAGATTTGTTTCTCCAACTATTTCAGGAAAATAAAAATTACGCACCAAACGCTCTTTTAAAAGAATCCCATTTAGCACAGTTATAAGGAATTTCATTTTATTACTATTACCCGTTAAAAAACAGGATAAACTGATTTTGGGGGTTGGGGGGGGAGGGTGTTGAGGCGGGGCTGAAAATTTGAAAGAATGTGATGTCGTCGGCAACGAGTCTATGTGCCAAGTTTCAGCGCGATAACGGGAAGAGGGCCAGTTAGCCGTCCGAAGATTTTTGCCAGCCAGCCACCCACCAACAAAAGCAAATTTAAAATAAAGGATTTTTTTTGTTTTAAATAAAAAACACTCATCAATATCAATATTAAGATCGCAAGTTTGTTTAAGTCTCTTCTAAACTAAGCTTTTAAAAGTTGCTTCTCACAAATAGTTTTAAATGTGAGGGAAAAAAACACCACTTTTTATAGCCGTTACTAAACATTAACATGGAAATAAAAAAAGGGTAGGAAGGACAATATGTGAGAATGCCAAATGACGGAGGAGCGAAGAGGGTGCATCACCAGAACCCCAGAGGAAAACGGCTCAAAGGCAGACTCAGGGTTTAGATGGATGGATGATGTGGAGAAAAGATCTTATACACCAGATGGGAAGCCAGGCACGGAAAGGAAAGGCATCAGTTAGGTCTGAGTGGAAGTAAGGAGTGAGGCAGGCAAAAGCCCTACATGAACTGTAGTGCCACATGGATGGATGGTCTGAGTGGAAGGTAGTGGTGAGGCAGGCCAAGCCCTACAAGTACAAGGTCACCACAGGGATGGATGAAAAATGCTGATTTCCCGATGGTTCTAAAATAAATCGACATAGTTCGACGACACGGGAATCAAGTGGGTTTAACTCTTTATCACCTCGGATACTGCATGTATTTTATTTTGTTAACGTTCAATGGTTTAAATTACGTTATCTTAAGCTAATGCACCCATTAAGACACAATAGAGAAATGTTAGCTCGAGTGACAATGAAAACTTGCTCTGGGAATAGTCATTAGAGGACAAACTAAGGAACAAGATTTGCATTGACTCATGTAGCTGTGCCCATTGCGTCTCACCCCAGCCAGTATAGCTGTGCCCATTGCGTCTCACCCCAGTCAGTATAGCTGTGCCCATTGCATCTCACCCCAGTCAGTATAGCTGTGCACATTGCGTCTCACCCCAGTCAATATAGCTGTGCCCATTGCGTCTCACCCCAGTCAGTATAGCTATGCCCATTGCGTCTCACCCCAGTCAGCATAGCTGTGCCCATTGCGTCTCACCCCAGTCAGTATAGCTGTGCCCATTGCATCTCACCCCAGTCAGTATAGCTGTGCCCATTGCATCTCACCCCAGTCAGTATAGCTGTGCCCATTGCGTCTCACCCCAGTCAATATAGCTGTGCCCATTGCGTCTCACCCCAGTCAGTATAGTTGTGCCCATTGCATCTCACCCCAGTCAGAATAGCTTTGCCCATTGCGTCTCACCCCAGTCAGTATAGCTGTGCCCATTGCGTCTCACCCCAGTCAATATAGCTGTGCCCATTGCGTCTCACCCCAGTCAGCATAGCTGTGCCCATTGCGTCTCACCCCAGTCAGTATAGCTGTGCCCATTGCATCTCACCCCAGTCAGTATAGCTGTGCCCATTGCGTCACACCCTAGTCAATATAGCTGTTCCCATTGCGTCTCACCCCAGTCAGTATAGCTGTGCCCATTGCGTCTCACCCCAGTCAGCATAGCTGTGCCCATTGCGTCTCACCCCAGTCAGTATAGCTGTGCCCATTGCGTCTCACCCAGACAGGATAGATGTGCCCATTGCGTCTCACCCCAGACAGTATAGCTGTGCCCATTGCGTCTCACCCCAGTCAGCATAGCTGTGCCCATTGCGTCTCACCCCAGTCAGCATAGCTGTGCCCATTGCATCTCACCCCAGACAGTATAGATGTGCCCATTGCGTCTCACCCCAGTCAGCATAGCTGTGCCCATTGCGTCTCACCCGAGTCAGTATAGCTGTGCCCATTGCGTCTCACCCAAGTCAGTATAGATGTGCCCATTGCGTCTCACCCCAGTCAGTATGGCTGTGCCCATTGCGTCTCACCCCAGTCAGTATAGCTGTGCCCATTGCGTCTCACCCCAGTCAGTATAGCTGTGCCCATTGCGTCTCACCCCAGTCAGTATAGCTGTGCCCATTGCATCTCACCCCAGTCAGTATAGTTGTGCCCATTGCGTCTCACCCCAGTCAGCATAGCTGTGCCCATTGCGTCTCACCCCAGTCAGTATAGCTGTGCCCATTGCGTCTCACCCCAGTCAGTATAGCTGTGCCCATTGCATCTCACCCCAGTCAGTATAGCTGTGCCCATTGCGTCGCACCCCAGTCAGTATAGCTGTGCCCATTGCGTCTATCCCCAGTCAACATAGATGTGCCCATTGCGTCTCACCCCAGTCAGCATAGCTGTGCCCATTGCGTCTCACCCCAGTCAGTATAGCTGTGCCCATTGCATCTCAGCCCAGTCAGTATAGCTGTGCCCATTGCGTCTCACCCCAGTCAGTATAGCGGTGCCCATTGCGTCTCACCCCAGTCAGTATAGCTGTGCCCATTGCGTCTCACCCCAGTCAGTATAGCTGTGCCCATTGCGTCTCACCCCAGTCAGTATAGCTGTGCCCATTGCGTCTCACCCCAGTCAGTATAGCTGTGCCCATTGCGTCTCACCCCAGTCAGCATAGCTGTGCACATTGCATCTCACCCCAGGCAGGATAGCTGTGCCCATTGCGTCTCACCCCAGTCAGTATAGCTGTGCCCATTGCGTCTCACCCCAGTCAGTATAGCTGTGCCCATTGCGTCTCACCCCAGTCAGTATAGCTGTGCCAATTGCGTCTCACCCCAGTCAGTATAGCTGTGCCCATTGCGTCTCACCCCAGTCAGTATAGCTGTGCCCATTGCGTCTCACCCCAGTCAGTATACCTGTGCCCATTGCGTCTCACCCCAGTCAGTATAGCTGTGCCCATTGCGTCTCACCCCAGTCAATATAGCTGTGCCTATTGCGTCTCACCCCAGTCAATATAGCTGTGCCCATTGCGTCTCACCCCAGTCAGTATAGCTGTGCCCATTGCGTCTCACCCCAGTCAGTATAGCTGTGCCCATTGCGTCTCACCCCAGTCAGTATAGCTGTGCCCATTGCGTCTCACCCCAGTCAGTATAGCTGTGCCCATTGCGTCTCACCCCAGTCAGTATAGCTGTGCCCATTGCGTCTCACCCCAGTCAATATTTCCATTTAGAAAAGGAAAAAACAACAACGACAGAGACAATGTATGCCCCCCCCCTCGCCCCACTCCCCCCCCTTCCCCCTCCGATTCGCTTTATTTCCAGACCCACACTTCTGGGAAACTCATCACGGCGATTGGAAGACAGCCATTGGAGACTTTTTGACTGGAGCCCGTCGGTTAACGGCCATTTAATGAAGCGGGAGTCATTTCTCCCCCCCCCCCCCCAACCCTTTTTCCCCAAGCTGGCGGAACAATGACCGTGACCACAGGGTAGGCAATTTTCACCGCGATTCGCGTCCCAACTTTTCTTCTCATCAGCCACCCCGAGCAGAACGGAAACATAAAGATACGGGGGATTAGAGTCAGGGTTCTAGACACACAGACACAGCGCGATTAGAGTCAGGGTTCTAGACACAGACACAGCGCGATTAGAGTCAGGGTTCTAGACTCAGACACAGCGCGATTAGAGTCAGGGTTCTAGACACAGACACAGAGCGATTAGAGTCAGGGTTCTAGACACAGACACAGCAGGATTAGAGTCAGGGTTCTAGACAAACAGACACAGCGCGATTAGAGTCAGGGTTCTAGACACAGACACAGCGCGATTAGAGTCAGGGTTCTAGACACAGACACAGCGCGATTAGAGTCAGGGTTCTAGACTCAGACACAGCGCGATTAGATTCAAGGTTCTAGACACAGACACAGCGCGATTAGAGTCAGGGTTCTAGACACAGACACAGCGCGATTAGAGTCAGGGTTCTAGACACAGACAGCGCGATTAGAGTCAGGGTTCTAGACACAGACACAGCGCGATTAGAGTCAGGGTTCTAGACACAGACACAGCGCGATTAGAGTCAGGGTTCTAGACACAGACACAGCCCGATTAGAGTCAGGGTTCTAGACACAGACACAGCGCGATTAGAGTCAGGGTTCTAGACACAGACATAGCGCGATTAGAGTCAGGGTTCTAGACAAAGACACAGCGCGATTACTCACCGATTAGAGTCAGGGTTCTAGACACAGACACATCGCGATTTCCAAAACATTTCACATTTTTAAGATTTGTTAGGGTTTGTGTTTTTGTTGGTTTTTTTTTTTTTTTTGTTTTTTGTTGTTTTTTTTTTGTTTTTGGGGGGGGGGGGGGGGGGCTGTTTTTTATATTTATATATAAAAAAAAGATTGAGCCAAGGCGGTAAATTGTGATGTTTTAAATGGTGAACTGTTATGCTTCAAATGGTGAACTGTGATATTTTAAATGGTGAGCTTAAAATCCAATCGTCGCGACTAACGACATTTCTTTCTAAGTGTCCACTTTTTTAAAAGTTAAAATGTATTAATAAATTTAAAAAAACATAATCATGTACCAGAAACCAGAGCATGTAACCATTTTAAGACAGGGTGGTTATCCATTGTCAAACATTTTGGAGATTTGCGGGGGAAAATGTAGGAGATAAATTTGGGACGGTCATTCACGCATGCCTATAGTTCTGGTTATTAACAAAAAAAAATAAAAATCTGCCGTAATTTAAAAATCTTTAATGTTCCATCTTCACCTCGAATCCTGACACGGGAGATGGCCGCCTTGAACACCCCCACCCCCTCTATTATTCTAATGTCCATGTCACAACATGTCGGTTTTAACATCTCATCGCCTTCACGCCTGCCATGGTCAAAACCCGCGTGCCCTATTCAATCAGCAGAGCTCCACACCAAGCCCCACTCCCCAACTTCTTTCCCACCACCTCCTTATCCAAGCTTTCCAGACAGTTTACCAAACCGCCATGCACGGTTGGTTCCGGCGTTATAAAGCTCTTGTTGTCGTCGCCCCCCCCCCCCCCGTGGCCGAGCCCCCGCAGACCCGAGCCCCCACGAGCGTGATCTCTCTCTCCCGACGAGAGAAGCTTTTATTGCCCGGGTTGAGCTGCTTGCTGTGAGCTCACACAGAGCCAGCCATGATGGGCTCCCGACTTCACCGCCTCGCTGGAAACACCCTATTATTTTCCTGCAAACACACGGATACTTTTCCCCGAGGTTTTTGGGCCGTAGGATAAATATTATCTTAAACAACCAAAAGTATAACGCCCCCCCCCCTTTTACACCAACCCCCCAATTTCTTCTCCTTACTTTATTTTTATTTTTTTTTTAGTTATTTTTTTTTTACTCAACACAAACCTACGCGTTCATTTCTCCCCTTAACGCTACATCTTTGAAACAAACAAATAATAGTGTTGACATTTATAAGGCGCCTAACAACCACCCCATCATATTACCGTTAAGCGCGTTTATTGGACTAACAGTTACAAATCAGCAAGATAATGTCAGCGTCTGTAAAGATGATAAAGCCGTGGTTCATGAAGTGGATAATTATGGTCTTATTTTTAAAAAATTTCTGAACTTACTTACAGTTGACCAGCTTTAATTTTCTTTTAAATAAAGGATTAAACAAAACTATCTTACTGCTCCGCGCGCTGTTCGTCCGATTGATAGTTCCAACCGTGTTCAAATCTACGAGGTAGTGATGGGACGATTAATCGGAATCGTATCGGAATAATCGGAATGTCGGGATTTTTCCAAAGCATCGGGAATCAGTATCGGAGCTGAATAATTCAGACCCGATTCCGATACCAAAACGATTCTTAACTGAATGAAGTTTTTCTCATTAAAATGGAATTATTTATATTATTTTGAACTCATTACTACATCTTTGTATTATTAAAATGGAATTATTGATAGATGTGTTTATATAAAACCTTTCCAATACATTGTTATCTAGCATATTGTAAGCTTCAATAGCAAGTTAATAAACTCTTCTAATCAATTCTCAACTTTTATATTAATTAAATATGTTAACATCTGGGCACAGTAATACATATATGTAATAATGGCCAGGAATCGGAATCGTATCGGGAATCGTATCGGGAATCGGGATAATTGGGTAGAATCGGAATCGTATCGGAATCGTTAAAAATTTTGGTATCGTCCCATCACTACTACGAGGCGACATTTCTCTATAGTCTATAGGGTTTGTCCTTTAATTGGCGGAAATCCATTAATAAAACATCCAGGTATTCCGTTTGGCCAATCTCTCAACAGCCGTTCGGTACTTCTGCGCTAAGGTGAGCCTTAATCTTTAGCCAAAAAACGTGTTAACAACTTTATTTTACGAAAGATTTTTGCAGAAAAATTGTTACTGATGGAAATACATTGTTAGTAGCTATGTTTTACGAACATTTTTTTCTAAAAATAGTAGCATTGCGTACTGCGATGTGACCTTTTCCCGTCTTAGAAACGACAAACCCTACAGGTTATACGGGCCAATCTTGGGGTTGCTGAATGAAATTTGTTCTAGAGATTTGCTCATGGGCAAGTTTAAATCCGTAAATGCTTTGGTGGCGTGTCTTCAATTCACCCATTCTTGACATATCAGTCTTTAAATGTGTGCTTACATATGGCCAAGTCAAAATGTAAAACAAAGGAAACAACCTAATCATTATATTCAATTAGTTTTCGAGTTACATGGATCGAAAAGGAGAGGGGGAAAACACAAAGCATTTACCAAGCAGCTAGTTATATTGAAGATGTTTCCCCCATCAGTTTTTAAGACATTTTTTGGGGGGTCTCTTTGATCTATAGTATGTTGAACCGAAAGAGTACTCACTGGCGATGGCAGCAACGACAAGTCATCGAAGAAATTAATTACCATTTATCCCTGTTCAACCACTCAAGACATATGAGTATTGAAGCATATTTTTTTTTTATCATTATGATCACATCGATTTAAAGACGTTCTTAAAGTATGGAAGGACGGTTGAAGAAAAAACAAATGTTTGCTTTTTTCTTAAATTTCGCGTCGAATTTTGTAATGATAATAGTAGGTAGAATCTAAGATCGATCATTATCTCGCATCGCGATAGTCAATTATCTTTTAACCCGATTTCTCCGAAACCGCGTCACGACTGAGCGGTGTCGATGATAAAAATCGTTTGACCAGTGTAATTAACATCACAAATACAATACGAATCCTTCTCTTTTTTTTTTCCTTTATAATAATATTTATTTATTTTTTTACTTTAGTATTTTTTTTTTTAAAGACATGGTCGTCCACCTAATGTTAAACAGGGCAAATGGTGGCTATACACAAGAAAAGAATGCATTAACCGATGATCGCCCATTCCACCATTTTTTAAATATAATTTTTAAAATGTTTTTCAAGTTCAAAAAAACCAAAGCCATTACTCACAAACCTTTATAAGTTGTAGTAGTTAGATTTAGAATGAGTCTGTAAACTTCGAGTACCTAATGTAATAAGTGCATTGCTTGGGTCGGGCTGAATGTTTGAGCCAATGCTTGATCTAGCTCAGCGGTTCTCAACCTGTGGGTCGTGACCCACTCACAGGGGTCGCCTAAGACCATCTGAAAACCCATATACTCTACAGTTATGAAGTAGAAACAAATAATAATTTTATGGCTGGGGGGTCGCTTCAACACGACGGACTGTATTTAAGGGCCGCGGCATTAGGAAGGTTGAGAACCACTGATCCAGCCGAAGAGTCAAACTTCTTAGAACACAGGGAATAGCCTGATAAAGTAATTAAACTGAGCATGCCTTTTTTTTAAAGGGGTCTCTCAGTCCACTGTGTGCTTGGTGGCTATATACTATTTCAAGAGGAGGTCTGGGCACGCCCGTTGACCCTTAGAGCAGTATTTCAGATCAATCTCTGTAGTCAGTAAACAAATAAATGCACAAACACCGACACAGCAGACGTGGAAAAAAACAAAAAAGAGAAGGGAAATAGAACCAAAGCAACTGACCTTAGAGTCTACTTCCGGGCTGTCGTCCCTGTCGGTGCTCAGTGGTCGCTTCTTGTCCATCTCTACAAGCGGGGCGGGCCGTGATCCTGTCAGTGGTCAGATGATCCCAGTCAGAACTCGAGGGTGTTGTGTTTTGTGGTGTTAGCTTGGCTTGACCACATCAAAGGGCAGACATGTCTACCGCTTAAGAAAACGTGTATAGTTCTCACCATTGTTTTGTATATATTTATATATATATATTTATTTTTTAATTATTTTTTTATACAAGATATTAAGAGAATACTGGTCACAGGAAAAGAGAATTCCAGGAAAAGGGCTGGTCACCGTCAATGAGCCCGATAAGTCACATCTGGTGGGCCCCCCGTAAAACGTAGATTGTAGTCCATGTTATTTTGTTAGAACATCCGGAGATATGTTTGCTCGAGATGTAGGTTCACTGAAACAAGATCACGGTGGGTGTTAGTTTAAAAAGTAAATCAACAAATACTCCCAGTACGAA
Source organism: Omphiscola glabra (assembly GCA_964017045.1). Lineage (NCBI taxonomy): Eukaryota > Metazoa > Mollusca > Gastropoda > Lymnaeidae > Omphiscola > Omphiscola glabra. The sequence goes on from OZ024796.1 coordinate 38,769,190, forward strand.
CTGGCCTAAATTTAAATACGCTTTAGATTAATGTTGTTGTTGTTTTAAGAACACAGTTTCAAAAAATGTACTTTTAGAGGTTAATTAAAGTTTACATTTTCATTCATTAACAACAACAACGATGAGTTACTTATTAAAAGAAAACCTCGGAAGATGTTAACTATGAATGAGAGCAGTGCATCGCTCATGGCATTTCCTGCTGGGCCGTGTCATATCCCAGATCTATTTTGTAATGGTTTTAATCAGCCATTTTGTTAAAATCGGCCATATGACACATTAATTTTAAAGAAAGGGCTTCTCTCACAATGCAAATTGCGCATAATGAAAGAAAATGTTACACTTGATACCACTGGAAATCGAATGAAAAAAATGTTACTATGTTATATTTGATAACACTGGGAATAAATTTCAAAGTCAAATATGCTAACAGGACTAAATTAATAAGTGGCAGATGTCACCTGTAGGGTACCGCGCTATATATAAGACAACGAATAATAACAATAATTTATCACCACGTGATAAAGTCAAATATGTTACAAATTTAAAGTTACTGAGTCAAATATGCAGAATGTAGGCGAAATACCACATAAATGTATTCGAGTTAAAAAAATATATATATATTTCGTTCGAGTCGAACTTGATGCAGAGGGCAGCCGGCGAGTTCCCGGTGCATTTATGTTACAGCTCGCAGATCCAAAAACTCTGACCAGCCAGGCGCGTCAGCTCTAACGGGCATGCGGCAAATTAAAAGCAGACCCCGTGCCCCCACAATAAGACACGATCTTATTCTAATTACTTTACAATTAACGGCTGGATGTAGGCCAATGATGATTAATTAATACACAGAGACACGATGCTGCGATAAACTTAAGACACAGAATCTAAGACTCTAGCGGCGAGCCGTTCTTCTTCCCTCCTCCTCCCTTCGCCACCGAACTATCAAAGTGTCTATAATAATACGTTCGTAACTGATAGTACTGTTAGTGTATACTTAAATGCGTGCATAGAGTTCCTAGTGTAAATTGCACATGAGTATATACCCGCATACACACGTTTCATTTAAATAACGCAATAACTGTCATAGTTTACAAAGACGGCTTATTATTTCAATCGGAGCCCCGTGACAGGACGGAACACTCGGCATCTTTGCGGTCGAGGCGAGTTTGAATCCTGGTCGAGGGAATTTATTATTCTTAATCCTCTCCTTATAGTCAATCTCAAAGTAAGAATAGCCAAAAGAGACGAAAAATAAACAGCAGGACGATTAAAAAATTGTTGACAGCCAAATTTCTTGACAAGAACCTGTCAAGAACCCTGTTTTTCGGAGTCAAAATGGTTGTGTGGCCGGCTGGCCCAGCCGCACTCATATCACTAAAGAGCCGCATGCGGCTTGCGCGAGTCTCGAGTCGCCGACCACTGCCTTAGACTAACACGTTTAATACAAGCATCATGCAGAACTTGTCCAATATTACTCATCAAAACGTTTCTCTTTTGATGTATTCAACTTGTCACTACTTTATATAGTCTATAAACTTGTGGTAGAACCGCGTATCTGAAAAGTGCTTCATTTGAGTTGTGGACCCGTTCAGAGTTCACGTGCGCCTAACTGGCAGCAGTGAGACCTCTCGAGCATTTTCGCACATCGGAGCGCCGTGAGCATGCCATCATAGCATGGAAATGTGCGCCATATAAGTACTCCAATCCAATCCATTCCAATGATCAGCAGCTTCTACTTTTTCTTATGCCTTTTTACCCCGTCTGGGGCATATGTCGTCCACAAGAAATTTCCATTCATCACGGTCCTGTGCTTTCCTTTCCAGTTTCTTCCAGGCGTATCCCATATTTTCAGTGACGGCCTCTAGCTGGCGTCTCCGTGTATTCTTTGGCCCTCCTCTCTTTCTTTTTCCTTGTGGATTCCATGATAGGGATTGTCTGGTGGTGCTGTCTGGTGGTGCTGTCTGGTGGTGCTGTCTGGTGGTGCTGTCCGGTGGTGCTGTCTGGTGGTGCTGTCCGGTGGTGCTATATGGGGGGTATTTCGGAGAGTATGCACAATCCATCTTTTCTTTATGATGTCTTCACCAATGGGCACCTGGTAAGTCCTTTCTAGTATATCTTTGTTAGTGATGGTATTTGGCCATTTGATGCTCAGGATCTTTCTAAGGCAAGTGTTTATGAAGGTATGTACTTTCTGCATAATGCTCGCTGTTGTTTTCCAAGTTTCTGCACCATATAGTAGAACTGTTTTGACATTAATGTTAAGATTCTGACTTTGGTTTGCAGCTTTAGCTCCTTCGGTTCCCATATTTTCTTTAATAGCACAAATGCTGATCTAGCTGTTCCAATTCTAGCCCTTACATCCGCCTCGGATCCGCCATTTATATCGATGGTTATGCCTAAGTATGTGAAGGACTGCACTTTTTCCAGTGCCTTTCCTGTCAGAGTGATATGCTCTTGGTTGGCTGAGTTTACCTTCATGATCAGCAGCTAAACTGAGCTTTAATTCAACGGCTTCCAATGTCGTCCTAGACATAATACAAGTACAATAGCCTGCTTGATGAACAAAAGACCAGTGACTATCCCGTGAACACACTCCGAGACTATCCCGTGAACTAGCTTTCAAGACTATCATGTGAACACATTTCAAGATTATCCTGTGAACACATTTTAAGACTATCCTGTCAACACATTTCAGGACTCCGTTTTAAGTTGCTTCTCGACAAAAAAAAACACTCGGGCTTAACATTAACTGGAGCCAATAGGGTAGTCATGACCTTGTAAAACCCCAGAACCGCTGCTCACCCCGCTCGATTAGGCCGATACTCTCACAGCTTCGGGCGGAAAAGGGAAAGTAAGAATTCGGGATTCTTAAACAGCTGATTTTGGTTACAAAACAAAAGGAAATCCTAGGACTAATGGCAATTATTATTATTATTTTTAAACACGTAGCGGGAAAACATCGTTCAGAAAAAAAAAGAACAACAAAACCGCTGTAAAGCAACACCCTTTGAAGTGTCTTCGTAAATCAAAAGCATTTTTGCGCCCCAAAAACCGTAATTTTTTTAAAACAAAGCAAACAAGGTTGCCGGATTTCTAAATCAAAGCGACGAATGACAGGCTAGAAGACTTATCGCGGCCAACTTACGAAGCCAGGCTCGGTGCTCCTGCTGACTCGGAGTTACAAAGATATTCTGGCCGACGTCGGAGTCGTCGAAGGTATCTCCGAATCAACCTTTTTATTTATTTGTTTTATTAATTTTGTTTGAATTCTTTAAAACTGTGACGCTATTCTCGAGTTTAATTTGATTCGACACGTGAAAACTATTGCATGACGAAGTCGGAGCTGTAGCCAGAGGGGGTGGGGGTCGTTACAGATTTAACACTAGGTGCTCGCGTAATCAACATAACCACGGCTGTGACCGGGTTAAGGCGTTGAGGGGCGAAGAGGAAAGAGGGGAGGGGGAAAAAAAGAAGTGTCTCTGATTGGCCCGCATTCCAAGATACGGAGATTTGAAGAGGTTTATTTTGCCAATCCGCCCAAAAGAACGCCACGCTATGCTTTAAGGGTGGTTATATTTTTCGAGCGGATTATTAAAGTGCTTGAGTAAATAAACCTTCGGCCGAGGGCGTAATTACATGGGGGCTAAACGCTCGGGTGATGGACAAGAAACACATGCTAGACAAACAATGGGGCCGCGGGGGGTGTTGAGGGGAGGGCCGCGGGGGGGGGTTGAGGGGAGGGCCGCGGTAATCAAAGGGTGGAGAGGAGCGCTTGCCCAAGTTTATAGCTACCACATGGTGCCGAGTGGGGTGAGAGAAGAGAAAAAAAAAAAGAACAGCCCACCGCCCGCCACCACTGCCTACTTACCCTTCAAGGAGAAAGAGAAAACACCCCTGTCAATCAAAGAGACGATTAGCAGTGCAGTGAGAAAATGGAGAAAAAAATTTAAAACAATAAAAGGCCGGAGCATAGAAAAGTCCGAGACGATGTACAGCTGGCTCGGAAGCTATAAGGTGGTGGCTAGTTAGTTCTCTATTTTAGCAAACTGAAGATCTTTCAGGGAGATCTAATCAACACGAGTGTTAATCTGACGAAGTCGCTGACTTGAGTGTGGAGGAGGCGTGCGGAAGGGCAGGGTCGAACATTATGCCTACCACTTTAACAATTTAATAATAAAGAAGTAGTAAAAAAAAAACACATACTCCAATGACCACTTTTAAACAGAAATCTTAGACTTCCAAAGTTTATGAGAATGAATCGCAACAGGGAACTTACCCGTGACCATCACGACACCAAAAGGTCACCAAAATGGCACCGAACTATAGACGTCATGCCATCAAACAGTAACCATCATTGAAAAATACCAGGGACCGTAAATGAACCGAATAGTAACCATCATGCCACCAAACCGTGACCATCATGCCACCAAACCGTGACCATCATGCCACCAAACCGTGACCACCATGGCACCAAACCGTAACCACCAGGGCACCAAACCGTAACCACCAGGGCACCAAACCGTGACCACCAGGGCACCAAACCGTAACCACCAGGGCACCAAACCGTAACCACCAGGGCACCAAACCGTGACCACCATGGCACCAAACCGTGACCACCAGGGCACCAAACCGTAACCACCAGGGCACCAAACCGTAACCACCAGGGCATCAACCGTAACCACCAGGGCACCAAACCGTGACCACCAGGGCACCAAACCGTGACCACCAGGGCACCAAACCGTAACCACCAGGGCACCAAACCGTAACCACCAGGGCACCAAACCGTAACCACCAGGCAGCGAACTATAGCAATCATGGAATGTGTTTTTCTTTCCTCCATCGGGGCATTTCAGACTTTCGTGGGTGGGGGGGGGGGGGGGTTTGACAGGGCCAGTGACCAGAGGCGTAGCTAAGAGGTGGCAGATGGGACACACGTCTCCGGGAGGCAGACTAGCGAGGGCGCCAAAATGGGCTCTGATGGTATTTAATGGTTGAAAAAAATGGGCTTAAGAGTTGAGGGGAGTGGGATGTAAAAATAAATCTTGACCCTTTGCGCCAGACACCCAAGCTACGCCACAGTTAGTGGCGTGGAAGGGGGACGGATGGGGTGGTCCACCAAGGTGTTACTTTTTCTTTATATAAGGGCGCGGCATTTACGGACGACTGCAGAGTTCGCATCATGAAAGGAAGAGCGGCAAAAATACTAGCTATGCCACTAGGCAGTGCATCTGTCGGCACCTAAATTGGTGATCATTTTCCTCCGGATGTAGGGTAGAACTCGAGGGTGCCAATGAAACTTGATTATTTCAAAATCAAGAGGTGCATTTTGGAGTATGCTTGAACTCAACGTTTCTATCAGACTTTTTTGATCGGGAGAACGAGATTTTGTATGGGTCTAAGGGAGGGATCATGCCGCCCAGTGCCATCCACACATCTGAATTCACCGCAGCTGTGGCGTGCCCCACAGTAATCACTTGGCAGAAGCTTAAATTCAACCCCATACTGTACCATTGATCAGCGTGAGGGAAAGGGGGGAGGGGGTGAAGAAATTGAGGATGCTCAGTTTAGGCGTTCACTTTGGCGCATACTTGAATTCGGTGTTTCTTGCAGACGATTTTGAGGTGGAGTTTCAAAGCTTTCGGGTCAGAAGCGCCAGAATTTACCATTGCAATGATCATTGTTTATTACTCTGATGTTAAACAGACAAAAGTAGTTGGGAATTTCATAAATATAGGCTAATGTTTTTTTTAAAACTCGGTTATTCGGGAAATATTATTTTTTTAAAAGTCGCCGATTTAAAGAAAAGACAAATGCGTTCGAGGTAATAGTTACGGTATTGATGAAACGTGCATATTCATCTCCCGCTAAATTCTTAATTACTAAAAATGTCCGGCATAAATTTTCTTAAGTTTCCATTTTATCTAGCTCAGGGGTCACCAAACTTTTTTCCACAGTGGGGCGGATAATTGACAACATGACGATCGCGGGCTGCATTACCTTTCTGTACAATACTTGCAAGCCAGAACGAAAGCTCCGGAAAAAAGACAAAAAAACTAAGTTTAGGATTCCACGTTAATCATGGGTGAGTGGCGTGCAATGCACAAAAAAAAACAAAGACGACCAACATATTTATTTACTTGAAAAAAGTTAGCTAAGAAGGCGACGGTAGCAAAAAGATAGCTACATCAGAGCTAGTGCAGACATATCCGAATCTCAAAAACTAAGCAGAAAAAACGGTTTGTGAGTTTTGTGAAACTGACGTTTGGCTTTCAAGATATCACTGCTGTGTGATAAGGCAAGTCACAAAAATCAAAATCAACTTCTCCAAAAGAAGCCTGTAAATGACGCGGATTTAGTGCATGTCTTCGAATGAATTTCACAGCATAAACAGACTGGCTTCAGTGCACACGAAACGGTGAGCGGAAAAAAAGTCACGGAAAAAAAGTCACATATTTTGCTAGGAAAAAAGTCACAGGAAAAAAGTCACGGAAAAAAAGTCACAGAAGCATTCAGCCATCAGATATCATAATAAATTCTGACGAGTGGTGGGATCCCGTTTCCAAATTGGATCCAAATGGGATCCCGACCCCATTGGGATTCCACTGTGATACCAACCCCATTGGGATACTGATCCCGATTGTGATCCCTTTCCCCAAAAAGGACATCATTGGGATCCTAACCCGATAGGATCCCCTTTCCAAATGGGATACCGATCTCATTGGATCCATTTTCTGAATGGCATCCTATATGCTAATGGGATTCAAACCCCTGTGGGATCCAGAACTAATTGAGATCCCGATGGGATCCCATTTCCAAGTAGGATACAATTTTCCAATTTTTTCCCATTTTATGTGGGATTCCGATCCCGTTTCTCGATGGGACCCTCTTCTCCGATGGGATCCCATTTGCCGTAGGATCCCAATTTGATCCAGTCACTTGATGGGATCATGTTACCGGTGGGTTCCAGTTTAATCATTCACCTTTAGGATCCTCTTTCTTGTTCGGATCATGTTCCCATTAGGATTTTTTTCCCGATAGGAATTTAGGGATCTGTTTTAAAGAAAGAACCTATGAAATTATAGAACATAACTAACATTTCTAATAGGCTTTTAGATTCCATTATATATCCCCGTAGAACAATAGAGAACTTTCTAGAACATTTCTAGATTAAAATTAATTTCCTCCTCGAAAAGTATAAACAATAATTTTCAAAGTAATTATTTTTCGAAAAATAAAAATTTTTAACTAAATGGACTGCTAAAACAATAATACATTTAGGTTGAAAGAGGGGCCCATTCCATAATTGTACCGATTTAGTTTTGCCTGAGATGGGGGCCCTCTAAAAATCATTTAGATACATTATGGAGTTAAAATTAAAAATGTTTCCCATTAAAATCTTTTTAAAAATGCCATTGATATAGCTTTTTGAACTATCGAACTTTCAGGAAAATTCTAGATTGGATATTTTTAGTTTTAAATCTTGTTGCAGCTACGTATGGCAGATTTTGACATCGTCTTCCATAGATTTGAGAAAACATTTTCGTCCTCACACACTTAGTTGTTTATTTGGAAAATTCTCTCACACTCCGACTTTCCAACATATAACCCCCCCCCCCCCATTTTGTCCCGCTTTCTGCTCATTATTATCAATTAATCATATACGAATTTTGAACATAGATTTCTCTGCCATGGCCACCTGACTAAAACATTTTAACGTTGACAACGAGGCGAAACGGGAAGAACGGGCCATCTGATCTGAGCAGACACACCAAGACCCAGACATCTTGACAGGTATAGGTCAAGATCTGTGGATATAAATGTATAAGAAAATCACTAGTGCACTAGAAGGAAACATGCGCAGAAGATCATTAGTGCATCAGAAGGAAACATGCGGAAGATCGCTAGTGCACCAGAAGGAAACCTTGGAGCAGAAGATCACTTGTGCACCAGAAGGAAACTTTGGAGCAGAAGATACTAGTGCACCAGAAGGAAACCTTGGAGCAGAAGATCGCTAGTGCACCAGAAGGAAACCTTGGAGCAAAAGATCACTAGTGCACCAGAAGGAAACCTTGGAGCAGAAGATCACTAGAGCATCAGGAGGAAACATGGGAGCAGAAGATCACTAGAGCATCAGGAGGAAACATGGGAGCAGAAGATCGCTAGTGCACCAGAAGGAAACTTTGGAGCAGAAGATACTAGTGCACCAGAAGGAAACCTTGGAGCAGAAGATCACTAGTGCACCAGAAGGAAACCTTGGAGCAGAAGATCACTAGTGCACCAGAAGGAAACCTTGGAGCAGAAGATCACTAGTGCACCAGAAGGAAACCTTGGAGCAGAAGATCACTAGTGCACCAGAAGGAAACCTTGGAGCAGAAGATCACTAGTGCACCAGAAGGAAACCTTGGAGCAGAAGATCACTAGTGCACCAGAAGGAAACCTTGGAGCAGAAGATCACTAGTGCACCAGAAGGAAACCTTGGAGCAGAAGATCACTAGAGCACCAGGAGGAAACATGGGAGCAGAAGAGGTATTCAGCGAGGTATTCTTCCGTCCAAAGACAACCTAAAATCCATGTCGAGCTTAGAAGTCGATCGGAAGTGACACCAAAGAGAAGAAACTGCACAGGCGCAGGTGGCTGGAGATGGTTTGGGTCCTGATTTTTTTTTTTAGAACACCACCAGGGGAAAACGAAACTGCGAAAGGATCTGCAGGGCAGCAGCCGATTGAAGGAAGTGCGGCTCCTTGGTGTTCGTCTCAATCGACGCACGCTGAATGAATCAATTCCGCAGGTTTAAATGTCATCTTTCAAGGCGCATTAATTTTGTTTATAATTACATCCGGATGTTTAATCTTATTAAAATACTAAGACACAACACCGCTTGGCGCCGAAAACAACTTTTTGTGGAAATAAATGAGCCAAGGGAAGCAAACCTATAATATGAACGGACAGATATAAGTTACACTAATTTTCTCCCCTTATTTACTCAACGCATTCTCTTTTGTGTGTTAGCCATGGCGGGGTAACTTATGGATTCTGAGACAAAACAGTTTGTAATCTTGTACCGTATCTGTTTCTTTGTATCTGCACGTGACCCATATTCTACAATGTATTTTTCCCGAAAGTTAAACCGTCAGGAGCGTTAATGGAAAGCAAAAAAATATTATTTCATGGAAATGAGGTTTCCGAAGTTCCCAAGGAAAAGAGTTTTCAAATCACATATATTATATCATAAATTATAAGGAAAATTGGATAAACCATCCATTTTCATGTGGCGGTCCGCCTGTATGTCGTAATGGCGATTTCATACTCAATCCAGTTAAATCAAATATATTTTTCTAAAAAATAAGTTCAAAGTTCAAGGGATTGTAATTATTGCTTCTATGTCAACTGCTCGGTTTCATGAGCTTTTGATAATTAATATACATATATATATAATTTATATATATGGTATATATCAATGTCTTTAAATATTGTATTTCCAAAACAACAAAAAAACACGAATCTATGGGTTTGGCAATAATGGCTTGTGTTTCTGCTCAATAGGTTTGGGTTTTTAATGTTCTGGGTTTTACCGAACAACGTGTTAAAAACAACTGCCCTGTCAGACAACAAAACAAATAGAGGTTCTTTACAATACAACTATCTCAGAGGAAAACTTTATGTTATATTAAAGCGATTCGGACCATCGAGTCAACAGCCAGAAAAAAGTGTACATTTTTTTTTAATTCAACCGCTTTTAGACCGTGTGTGTGTGCGCGGCTAAGCTAACGACCTATCCCGTGTCCCGGGTGCCATCCCTTTCACGACACATTGTAGTAGCTTGGTATGTAGTGCTCTGTCGGACTATATTTAACACATTCTCATAAAACATGGGTAAATTCTAGACCACCCATGATGTTTTTTCCTCGTCTTGGTACCGTATGAAAAATGTGACAATTCTTCAAACTTTATGAGAAGCCGGGTAAATCCAGCCAAAATACTTAACTTCTTTTTTTTTTTTTTAATTATGGCGCAAAATAAAAGGAAAACAGAAATTCTGCTGTTTCAAATGGGCTCTTGTTAAGTTCAAACTTAGCAGTCCCATAATGTTATAAGGCACATATTGTGGTCTTTAAAAGAATTTAAATTATCACCCCCCCCCCCCCCACACACACACACATTTTTTTTTTTACTATTGTGAAGGCACAACAAGGTGATAAATGAATGCCGATAAATCTTGCTCCACATAGTATGTACTCCATCCGCCCGCTTGAATGGAGATCGGGGAGCCAGATAGCACCACCGGCCCAACAAATGTATCAGTGGATGATTTACGACAGGCTCCGGGTCTCCCCTTACCAGAAGTCAGGGCTAAGCCGTGACATTTTCATGGGTACCATTGTGGGACCGGCTTGGGTTCCCGGCCGCGACACGCTTCGCGGGGCAACTGGTTTAGGGGGCCGCCATATTCGACCCGGATCTTTGGACTGTGTGGAATTTTTTTTTTGTGTGTGTTGTTTTTAATTGTTTGCTCCGGCAGGCTTGATTCCCACAAGCATGTAACACCCGTAAGACAGAAGATTGTGTTCCCAGCGCGGGGTCTCCTTGGGCCCCCGCCACAACGACCAGCGCTTCCATTGTTGGCGTGTTCAAAACCCATGATGTACGGGGCTGGTGGGTTTGGCATTAAACATCCGCCTGGACAACACGTCGGTTGAAGACTCGGGCGGTGTGCGTTTCAAAGACAATCTCTCCAGGTTTAAAGATGATTGGTGGGCATCAGAGCCAATGCTTCAAAAGTGGCTCTGATAATTGAAGTAATTCGGTATAATCTATACTCTTTCCGGCACTTCCTCAAAAAGCAAAAAAATTTAAAACACGTTTCTTTCTTATATCCAAGGAATGGCCTGACTACGCAAACACACACACACAAACTTCCACGAAGCGACTTACTTTTTATTTTTGTAAGAGCGTATGGAGACAGTATACGCATATGTCACGTTAACCACAAAATGGCTTTATTCAGGGGCTTTGTTTAGTTGTTGTTTTTTTTAAACTGCCAGGCTTATGTTTCCGGTCACCATAACTTATTCCCATGCCATTTAAGACGGTTTCGAATGAGGCAGCCTATTTTTGCATCAAGCCTCTCTTTCTCACACCCCACCCCCCCCCCCCCATGGTTGAATTTCTGAGTATGGGGAAAATGTACAATGGACGGGGAACGGGGGGGGGGGGTGTTTAATTATATGACCATTTTTATTTTGGTATGATCACGATTTGGGACAATGCATGTGTTCTGCCACACAAATACAACTGTAGTATGAAAATTGATAAATAGTACAAGTACAAAGCGACAGTACAACGTGTCAGTACCAGTACAACGTGACAGTACCAGTACAACGTGACAGTACCAGTACAACGTGACAGTAGTACCAGTACAACGTGTCAGTACCAGTACAACGTGTCAGTACCAGTACAACGTGTCAGTACCAGTACATCGTGACAGTACCAGTACAGCGTGACAGTATCAGTACAGCGTGACAGTACCAGTACAACGGGACAGTACGATCTTCCATGTTTTAGCCGACGACGCTATTACAGTTCTGCAACCCGTTGCGTGCCCCGCCGTGGTCACGCTATTACGCCTGTAACCTCAACGCAAGAATTGAAGAAACATCTAGATTGATAGTCAGAGCCCTTCATCGCCAATGATAATTATCTGGGTGTGTTACGTATGGCTGTAACGCCGTGATCAATAGGCGGGCAAAATATAATTCCCAGAAGTTACCACGAACTGAGATTATTATAAAGTGCGTTACTTGAATGCATGTTTTGTCAAGTCACTTTAGTTGATAGGAAGTTCACGAAGTTCTAATGTATATATATAATTTATTTATTTATCCATCAAATAACACAACTGAATATATGTTAACCAGTCCTGCCAAGTACATATGTAAAAATGTATCACATAATTTAGTTGCCCCCCCCCCCCCCCCCACTTCCAACCGCTCATATTCAGCCAGTCTGCAGATGCATCCTGTAACGTAATACACGGAGTATCAACTGCAGCTTAAAGAATCCTTTACTTTTAAGCCTTGAACAACTTTGCTGGGTCTTTGGTAGACCTCCCCTCTCACCCCCCACAACCCCCGTAAGCCATAGCAGCACAACTTACTGTGCATACTTATGGGCTTGGCCATTTGTAATATATATATATATATATATAAATATGTGTTCGATCAAATTACCGTCCATCAATTTTCCGTCGACGAAATTTCTTTCAAACAAATTTCCGGATACTATATATATATATACAATGAATCGTCACAAACCCGTTGAAACACTTTGATTTTTAACAGAGAGTTCGATTTGGGAAGCACAGATTTGCGAATCTGTATAACATGTACACGGCTTTAAAAGTTCCGTGCATACGATCTTTTTGTATTTCCTGATAGTTATGAAGCATCAATTTTATTTTCATAAAATTGCAATCCTCCAAAAAAAATAATAATAAAATAAACCAAACCCAAGAATCGTGTAACAGAGAATAGCCAAATGAGTTATCACATACACACACGGTCGGGGCGTCAAAACCAATAGAAGATCTTACACGACAAAGATAGGTGTCTACCAGGTGGGATAAGTAACAGAACAGCATCGCCACATGGGAAGTGTAAAGATGGAGCATCACAATAAATGTGCGACGCAGAGACGCGGTTCGAACCCCCATCGCCCCTCCTGCCGAGACATGAGGGTTGGTGACAAAAAGGATTGTGTCTGCGCTTCTGCAGGGGACGATATAGGATATAAAGTACCATTTATTATCTTTGTGGCAAACTTAAAATATTAAATTTAGTGACACCGGGACTTTCATTGACACATCCACATATAAAATATCCCACCAAGAATCAAAGTTCAAGCGTGTAATATCACTTCAAGAAACCGTGTTAATGTGTACAATACAACTTCAAAAAAACACGTTAAAGTGCACTATACAACTTCAAGAAACCACGTTAAAGTGTATAATATAACTTCAAGAAACCATGTTAAAGTGTACAATACAACTTCAAGAAACCACGTTAAAGTGTACAATACAACTTCAAGAAACCATATGCAAGTGAACAATACCACTTCAATACTGTTTGCAATACTGCCACATCAATGAATAATACCACTTCAATACTGTTTGCAATACTGCCACATCATTTTCTATTTGCCATACTGCCACATCAATTCTATTTGCCATACTGCCACAGCAATTCTATTTGCCATACTGCCACAGCAATTCTATTTGCCATACTGCCACAGCAATTCTATTTGCCATACTGCCACATCAATTCTATTTGCCATACAGCCACATCAATTCTATTTGCCATACTGCCACAGCAATTCTATTTGCCATACTGACACATCAATTCTATTTGCCATACTGCCACAGCAATTCTATTTGCCATACTGCCACATCAATTCTATTTGCCATACTGCCACATCAATTCTATTTGCCATACTGCCACAGCAATTCTATTTGCCATACTGACACATCAATTCTATTTGCCATACTGCCACATCAATTCTATTTGCACTAAAAAAAACACTTGAAAACTATTTTCAACAGAATCTTATTTTATTTAGTTACTTTTTTTTTTTTGAATGTGTATATTTTCAAGTGCGCCCAACTCTCAGTTAATGAACGTCACGTGATTAGATCTGAATTCTTTTACTACCTCGGTTGTGGTGTTCAGGCAGCTCATTCGAACTTCATTAAAGTCATTCCTGGCTGGAGTTCTGGGACCTGTTGTCACTAAATGTCAGCAATAACCGATTAGAATCATGTTAAATAACCTCGCGGACACGTCTACCCTATTCTAGGGAACAATCGGAACATGAATTTCACCCCTTTCCTGTACAATGATTAGCTGTGGTGATAAAGTGGAGCTCTTCATTGCAGCCACAGAGAAACACTTGCCACTCCTCAGGAGGGCGTGGTACGCAAAGAAAATAACATCAGCTCTAGAAACAATACGCATTCAGACAAAACTGATTTTTACACATTCTTTAGAATCAATACATAGGCAGAACATTTTTTTCTTTTGAAGTGTTTCGAAACAATACAGAGGCAGACAAAATTGATTTCACACCATCTGCAGCAACATGACACAAAAAAATGATATTACAGACTTACAACATTGATAGAACACAAGCTTAAGAGTTGATTCGAAGACAGAAAAAAATTGATATCAGCTGATTCACAGCATGATGGTCAAAAGCTGGAGTTTAATATGTACACTCTGCTGAATGCTGTTCTTAAATTGCAGGCTGATCCAGACAACACACTAACACCTTATAATTAATATAACTAGTTAAAATCTTTATCTCCAAAAAAAAAAATAATTCAAGGTATTTAATGAAACATTTACAATACTACTTTGCAGGGTGAGCAATGTATTTGCACATTAGCTTTCAAATACATATTTTAACAATATAACAAAAATGTAAGACCTCACTTGTACAATGGGCAGATCAATATTCAATCTGTTCTGATAAACTATCACTAGGTCTTCACATAGCCTTCTTTAAAAAGTTAGCTACACATACATTTTATTTTAAAAATACAAAACATGATTTTATTTTTTTTAAAGTCCAAACGCACTTCTAAAGTAATGAAAAAACAACATGTTTTATACATACAAAAATTCCAGGCAGGACGAATGTCAAGTAAAACCTTTTTGATGTATTTTAAATTTATTTCCACTAAAAATTATTGCATTTAAAAATATCCCAGCTAAAAATTGTTGCCTTTAAACTTAATTCAGCTAAAAAGTGTTGCCTCGAAACAGGGTCGGATTAACCTCTAGGCAAACAAGGCACGTGCCTTGGGCACCACGCGTTTGGGGGCACCACAAGTCCTCAAGAAATTTTTTTTGGAACAAATTAAGCCCAGAAACAACTGAAAATTAAACAAGTGCTATGAACATGAAGAAATACATTATAATAAAAATTCACATTCAAGTTTGGTACAACCCTGAATGCTTAAAAATTAAGCGCATAAAAAATTAAAAAAACTCCTGGTAAATGGTAATGAGCAAAATGCGGACCATGCGGACTCACTCGGCTTGTAAATAAATAATGCGGTCGTATTCGAATTTTAAAAATGTTTGGGAAGTTTTATAACAAATTTTAAACCATTTTTATATTTTCAATAAATAATATTAAAATAATAACATTAATTAATTAATTCGACAGGGAACCCCTTAGTAATAGACACAAAATGAGCATGTGAACATGAAAATGTGTGCTATTTTGTATTCTTCAATAGCAGATCACTTTCATAAATCTAGGAATGAATTTGAAAGATTTGAAGAAGCTGCAAAAATAATAACACCTGGTGTAGATTATAAGTCAACTTTGACCCGTAATCGAAAAAGAACGACAGTGGTCATTGATGGTGATGTCCCTGAAGTATCTCTGAATGCCATATAAAAATTTCGTATATCTGCATTCTACGCCATTGTTGAAAAACTTGAGACAGAAATGAGTAGACGAGGACAAGTAGCCTATATAATGATGTTACGGTTCGATTTTCTTGTTTGGTCGAAGTATCACTATCACAAACATCTCAGTGCTGTGAAGAACTAATAAATGCTTATCCTAAAGATCTGAACAATAATTTATGTACTGAACGACAACAATTTCATTCATGTATTCGCCACAAGTTTCCTGCATCAAACTCGGAAAACAACACGTTCAATCATGGAGAATTATACAAAGTAATAGTTAGAGACAACATCGAGTGTGCCTTTCCAAATGTTCAAATCGTCTTGCACATATTTTTAACATTAATGGTTACTAACTGTTCAATTGAGCGATCTTTTTCTCAGTTGAAACGTAAAAAAAATCCAAATAGATCAACAATGAAACAAGAAAGGCTCGATTCCTTATCTCTGCTTATGATCGAGGCAGATGTGTTGCGCAAAATTAACTTTGACGATATACTCAAAAACTTCGCTAGATGTAAATCTAGAAAAAAAAACTTTAAAATGTAAATGACAATATCTTTTTGATTTTTTCATCTAATAAAAATAAAGTATTTTTGTCTATTATTATTTCAAAATTTATTAACTATTAATTTTAATACAGAAATACTTTATTGTAGGTTTTATATAAGTGATAGTAGTACAAACTACAAACATATTTGTTAACAACTGTTTTCTTTGAATAATATTGAACATACCAGCGGTCACGGTCAGTGAAAGATCAGGGGCGCCGGGCAGAAGGGGCACCCATGTGGGTTTGTGCCTTGGGCACTAACATGGCTTAATCCGGCCCTGCCTCTAAACCAGTGGTTCTCAACCTTCCCAATGCCGCGACCCTTTAATTCAGTTCCTCAAGTTGTTGTGACCCCCAACCACAAAATTATTTTCATTGCTCTTCTTAACTATAGAGTATATGTGTTTCCCCATGGTCTTAGGCGACCCCTGGGAAAGGTTCGTTCGACCCCTAAAGGGGTCGCGACCCACAGGTTGAGAACCGCGGCTCTAAACTTAATTCAGCTAAAAATAGTTGCCTCTAAACTTAATTTAGCTAAAAATAGTTGCCTCTAAACTTAATTCAGCTAAACATAGTTGCCTCTAAACTTAACACAGCTAAAAATAGTTGCCTCTAACTTAACTCAGCTAAACATTATTGCATCTAAACTTAACTCAGCTAAACATTATTGCATCTAAACTTAACTCAGCTAAACATTATTGCATCTAAACTTAACTCAGCTAAACATTATTGCATCTAAACTTAACTCAGCTAAACATTATTGCATATAAACTTAACTCAGCTAAACATTATTGCATCTAAACTTAACTCAGCTAAACATTATTGCATCTAAACTTAATTCAGCTAAACATTATTGCATCTAAACTTAACTCAGCTAAACATTATTGCATCTAAACTTAACTCAGCTAAACATTATTGCATCTAAACTTAATTCAGCTAAACATTATTGCATCTAAACTTAACTCAGCTAAACATTATTGCATCTAAACCAACATGCGGTTTTCATTCTTTCCTTTGAAGTGAGATACAGTTATGTGTTTTTACTTGAGCTGAGTTTGTTTTATCAATAGAGATGGCTCAACTTTTTTAAATTTTCCAATAGTAGAAGATTACTGTATGGAAATATGTCAAATAAGCAAACAAAAGGAACAAACTACTTCTTGTCTCTAAAAGTTATCATTATGACAAGACATAAATATTACAGATGTCAAAGTTACATTTGATAGTTTTCTTCATTTCAATATTTCTCACAGTGGCTGAAATCGGAACACTTATTTCAAGAAATTTCACCTATGAAATTTTTCTTCTTCTTTAATTCTGATCATAGAAGATTTCCAAAGGAAAATTTTGAATGACAAGTTTCTCCAATGAACTGTCAAAAAGTGCTTAACAAAATCTTTATGGTTGCCCATTAACTTATCAATGATGACGCTATGATTTTTTTCCTTGTCTCATTAGAAAATATTACTTAATTTTGCAAAAATCCCTAAGAAAAAGTCACAGAAGAAATCTTATTTTAGCTTTGTTAAGTCAACCAGTGTATGTGGACTCATTTTACTAATATTTATCTGCTATGAATGACTTGAGAGAAGCATTTAAACTAATGCAAAGTTAGGATATTATTCCAACATAGTAGGTTAATCTGGGCTAACAATGGGCACATTTGACAGCTGGTATGGTATTACCAAGGGATGGTAATGTAGCTTACACTTAGAGCATACAAGTCATACAGTACACCTGGGGGACATCAACCGTAACTTATTTAATACTTTGTAGGCTGAAGATTACCTGAAATTTCCTTATTATCCGTCACATACAAAAAGTAAAGTATTTTAGTGAGCTATGAATGTGAAGTCTTATAAATTAATAAATATTTTGTTCTCGACATCATAATTTAAGCACATGTACATATAACTTAATGACTGACCTATTTTGGTTTAAATTCTGTTCAGACTAAAGACCTAGTGTCCAGATAACATATAATACTCCTCCACATATTGGCTGGGACAATTCAAGAAATAACCCAAAATATTTTAGGGTGGCCATTCAAATTTTAATGATTTTGATTAAGTAGCAAAAAGAGTTGCATTTAATGACCGAAAATTACAAATAAAAATCTGTAATAATTAATATATTTGTGTATAGCTGGCCTGCCCAACTCAATATGTATGGCGTGGCGCAATACCTCATGAAAAACTTGTGCGGGCCGAAATAAAATAGGACAGGGGGTAAAGCTAAAGCCATTAAGAAAAAAAATAATAATAAAGAATATTTCTTTACTTCATGGGCCACAAAGTGGGTGCAGGCCTGCCGTATAGAATTAGTCAGAAAAAATAAAAATACAAATTAGTCTAATGAGAGAGAGGCATAATTAGATTTTTAAAGTGTTACTTTCTAAATAATCACTTTTATTTTAAAACACAATCAGTGAATGAAATAAATTATGATGAATGATTCAGGCGAAATAATTTTACTTAAATACTTTTAAGAATTAGTCAGTTTAACCCAGTCATTGGGACTGGAAAAAAAAGTAAACATGAATAAATAAAAAAAAAAATTTAAGGTGTGGTTGTTGCCAGGGATGTCACTTGCGTAGGGCGGGCGTTTATGCACCTCATCCCTGAATTTGCAGGATTTATTTAAATTGCTATGTACTGTGGCATAAGCTTCTAATGTGCAAATCAATCTTATTAGATCTAAGGGTGGTTATTAGAGGGCCTACATAAAACCCATAATATAAGCTTAGATAGGCATTTATCCAATAAAACTGCATTAATTATTGGATTTAATACCACAGTATGGCAAGGCCTATGATTATGTATATACAGTGTTATGTAACTCTGTAGCAAGGCTAGTGCAACTACTTGAGGTAACTGGTAATGCTACAACTAGGCACTAAAACTTAGTGCTGATTGTTTTAATTCAAAACAGGGGTAGGACCTATCCACTTAACATCAGTTTTGCTTACTATTCATAGAATTATTTTCTCCCTGACCCTAGCTTATGCTCTAGCAGAGGGTGGTAATCTGTATTTTTAAAACGCTTATATAAGATCATGTAGTAGTGAGTAAGTGTAAATATTCAACTAGTGGTACTGGATTTGACATGAGTTGTCTCACCTTACACTCAAGGATGTCTCTTTGGAAAATCCCAACAATTGGATAAGTCTAATAGCACAACCTGAATGATGTGTAAAATAACTTTCCCATTATTCATGCCATAACCTTTATCTGACAAAACAATACAACTAGTGGTCTGACAAATGATAAAGTTTATATCAAATATATTCAAATGATATTTTCCAATTTTAAAAAAAATAAAATTCAACATACAAAGTTCCAAATAAATTCATCCATCTGATGCTATGCCAAAATGAACACTGGTTCAAAACAAAAAGGGGCGCACATAACTAAAAATGCTGTCTTGTTTATTAGTTAACAAATAAAATGTAAACAATATATTACCTAAAACTTACTGAAGTACCAGTATTCTATTCATTTCAAGCATTATGCAATTTCATGGAATATTAACAATAAACATAAATTTGGGGGGAAGCGAGTACCACTCCACAGACCTCTACCGCCCTTTTTTTAAAAAAGAAATAAATAGCAAATATAATGTAAGAAAAGGTGTTATGGGGGAGAGAAATATAATATATTGCAAATAAGAATAGAACTAAACCTGGGGAACCTCTAACAACAACTTTGACCAATATATACTTATAATTTTACTTGCTATGGAAGACATACAGTCATTGATGTTTGGGCTTGCTTTTAAATTTATAATTTAATTAATTGTTATGGAAACATTTGTGTGATGTTTGTACACATATTAATCAATTGCATTTAATAATTCGGTAAATGCGAAGAGATAGCATCCATGTTTTTTACCATGGCTGCCAACTTGATTGCAGTGGCCCGGCGTAAAATTAAGAATAAAACGTTAAAAAATAATGAAAAAATTACCTAAATGTATCCCTAAACCTAACCTGAACCGTCAATCTTTCCCTAAACCTAACCTGAACCCTAAAGTCACTGTGCTTAGTGTCAGTCAATCTGAGTCTGAGTCAGTGCTATCTCTTCGCATTATTAGTCAATAATTCTAATATTGTACAAGTTTAAGTCTTAATTAAAATTAATAATGGCTTTATTTTTTAGTTTTAATTTAATCTAAATATTACTTTTACTACTAGTAGTAGTAGGCTTAATTAAGGCTTAAGTTTAAGTAGACCACCCTCCTTGACTTACTCGGTAACTTACTGAAACTGAAAGAATCTTTGAATTTGAATTACTCATGAAGGCAAAGGAAACTTGGAAGAGCCCCATTAATTTTAAAATAAATTTGAAAACTTCGATACGACAGTAAACAATCTCATCATGATCTTTTCCTGATCATAACCTTAGAAATGTATAAATTAATATAATATTAATTAACCTTTATTTTATTTTTTATTTTTATTCCCAAATTTTTAATATTTTGTGTGTCTAGTTAACTAGCAGAGGCCCCTATTGAAAGGACTAGATTTAGATGTATTTTTAAACAAAACTAATATGTATTTATGCCAATGTTTCTTACCTTTTAAAATATGCATTGATAAATTTTAATATCTCGCTCCAATGGTATATGGACTGCTACTAACTCTTTCAATGTTATATTTCGAATGGGTAGGTCCATGTTGACATCTTTAAAAAAAAACTTCCGTCTTAATAAATAGACTGAAGAGCTCCAATTATAAAACATAGAAGAGAAATAAAATAAAATACGAAACAAAACAATACAACTAGTGGTCTGATTCTGATAGTTGATTTCCCAACCTTTTTATAGCGTAGGGCCTAGATCATAGACATAGAGATATATATCTCTATGTCTATGGCCTAGATGTCCAATTGAACACACTTTTACAATGCTAGGTCCCTTTTGTTTGGGACTGTGTGTGTAATTAAATACATTTTAAAATATGAAAATAAAGGATTTATAAGAAAATATTTAAGGGATGTTTAATTTTTTTTTAAAATTATTTTGTTGTTGAAAATGCATTAGTTAAGAAGTTTACCACAAAATAGATTAAATTTAAGATTCAAAGCCACATTACTATTTAGTAATATAGAGAGAAATATTGTGTAACACAAGTAGGTCCAGTAGAGCCGTCGCTTGACTTTTCGAGGCCCACAGCCACTTTTTTTTGTTTTGTCTCCCCCACCCCCTACTTTGCATTCAAAGATGATTTTTAAAGAAGTTTCTAAAATATCCGAGTTCCCCTGCAGCAGTAGGGGTTGCGAGGCCAACACAATGGCTCTGAGGTTAAAGGACACCTACATTTTCAACTAGCATCTCTCCCATTGCTCTCCAATTAAATGTATAATGTTGCAAAAATAAATGCAAGTATGTTCTAAAATGCAGAATTGCATTTTAAATTTATATAAAAAAAGTATGGGTTCTATAAAGATTTAATGGGCGATAATAACCTATGGCAAAAAGCATACCCTCAAGGGTGCCACAAATTGAATGAATTTAGTTATATTGGGTGGGGGGATGGCTAGAGATATTCTTGATCATTATTATAGCTGATTTTTGCATATCCAACCTAAAAGTCTGAAATGCTCCCTCAAAATTGTCTGAACAATACATCGAATTCAGGCACGAAAAAAGGCTCAATGGCTTCCACCTCAGATGCCTGCGCCGCATCCTTGACATCAAATGGCAGGAAAAAGTCCCCAACACGGATGTCCTGTCTCAAACAAATATGTGCAGCGTCCCAGCCCTTTTAATCCAAAGAAGCCTCCGCTGGCTTGGGCACGTCAAGCGAATGCAACCTGGTCGCATACCTAAGGACGTGCTGTACAGTGAGCTGGCGACAGGGAAAAGGTCAGTTGGACGGCCTTGTCTCAGATACATAGACATTTGCAAAAGAGATATGAAGGCGGCTAACATCAACATCTCAAATTGGGAGGACCTGCGGAGGATCGATCCACATGGCGGGGCATCGTGAAGGAAGGATCACTACGTGCCGAGGAGCTCTACAGGGCGGAAGCAGCTGTGAAGAGAGCGCGGAGAAAGGTAAGAAAACACTACTCCACCGCATTCGTGTGCGGGACATGCTCAAGAGACTGCCATTCAAGGATCGGTCTCATTAGCCACACGAAGAGCTGCAACCAGACAAGATAATCTATCGTCTCTCGTAGACGGAAAGATGCCATACCAATACATCGAATTCAATATGTGCCAAAATGCATTTCTGCATTTTAAAATTTGCCCGCGAGTCGTTGAAACCCTAATTTTCTACACTTCTTTTCCTTCAAACTGATCAGTGTGTCAGTACGGGGTTGAATCTGAGGGCTGGACAAATGATGACCCTGGGGCGTGCTGAGGGCTGGCCAAATGATGACCCTGGGGCGTGCTGAGGGCTGGCCAAATGATGACCCTGGGGCGTGCTGAGGGCTGGCCAAATGATGACCCTGGGGCGTGCCACAACTGGAGTGAAATTAAAAAAAAAAATTCCTTTCCCCGATCGATCGAAACACCGAATGCAGGTATACGCAAAATGCATCTCTTGGTTTTGAAATAATCAAAAATTTTCTGGGGAGATGACACCACATACCGTTCTTTCGCACTACTGTTCACGTTATAAACTCTGCAGTTATCCGAAAATGACGCCCCAATATAATTAAAAATTGATACGTTGGCGGGTCACCTCATTCGCCCCCAACTTTCTACGCCCTTGGCAGAGATTACCTAGAATGTTTGTCACCAGAAGATAATATTCTTTTTTTTATGCCCCCCCCCCCCCCCAAAAACGGAAATCCATTATTTTGTATCCATTAAATAACACCTAACCTCATTTTTTCGCCCTTCTTGTGTGGCGCCTGGGGAAATATGTACCCACTGTCTCGCCTCAGTTACGCATCTGGACACAGGCACTGCCCCCCCCCCTTGAAAATATGACCCCCCCCCCTCCTAAGAAAATTATCTGAAAGAAAGACTGCAGCTAGTTACAAGTCACCAACCTCTCAAGTAAAGTTAAAACAACGTTGTTGTTGTTGTTTTTTTTTCATTAACGATGGATCCCGGGGTAAGAGTTACTTTGAACCCGTTTTCCCGGGATGATCGAAACCCTGGGAAATGGGAAAGCCTAGACTCGCAATCCCTCTCAGATTTACTTGAGTTTTAACACCCCACATTAAACCCCCCCCCCCCCCCCCCATTCTTTCTTTTTGCGTCCCCATGGTTCTCAATAATTTTAGAATTATTCCCCAATTCGAAGGTCTGCTAGCAGTGGTCCTGTTCCCACAGGGGAGGAGAGACAACCGATGGAAAAACTTTGTATACACAGAATACACAGCTTGGCCCCCCTTAAAAATTATTGAGACTATTGAAAGCTATTAAATACTTTCCCTGGTAAGAGCCCCTGATATGAATTGTCCATATGCAGTGAATTTGCACGATTTTCACACGAACGTGACCCTAAATCAGAAAGGAATTTTAAAATCAACATCGACAGTATAATTTAGTTCATATATAATATATAATGGGAAACAGTTTTAGAAATTAATCAAATATTCAATTCTAAAAAAATAATATAAAATAATAATGATGAAAAAAAAATAATAACGACAATAAGGAATGCATTAATAACAACAAACAAAAAATGAATAGAAAGAATTATAACAAGAAACATATCGGCGAGACGATGTCTCTGTGGTCACGACACCAAAGTAAGACATGCGAACAAGTGAGGCCGCCCTGAGCTGTACCTGTGGCAAACCCCCCCCCCCCTTCCCCCCCCCCCCCCAAACACCTCCCACAGAAGATTGCTAGAGCTACAATTAGATTTTAAAATATAATTTGAAATTGCTTAAAATATTTTGGCTTTTACCGAGAATAAAAATTTGAGAATGAATCCTACTATGCAAATCTCATGTATCCAAGGCAAATTGTGTAAGGACACATCGATTGAAGTAACACTTTTTAAAATTGCTTACTAGCGCTTACGTTTCCGGAATATTACACGACGCATGTGTGTTGTGTTGTGTATTTTTCTTTTTTAAATTCAGTGCATATGTTTAAGCCAAAGTGTGAAATCCAGGCATTCCCACGGAGTGCCAAACGATTTCCATCCAAGTATGAAATACACATTAAACACTCTGTTCGATTAATTGCAGCATCCCCCACCCCCCGGGCGATCTTATGGTTGTTAAGAATTCAACGACATTTCCCTGATATTGCTTACAATGAGATATTCTCGTTTTCATTGATCAATCAAAAAAAAAAAAAAACGCGTATTGTACTAATACTTTCTTTAAATTATCATTCTACAAAGAACTAATACACACTCCCAACCCCAACCTTTTCTTATTCTCAAATATCCCCACCAGGGTTTCTGAATCATGTGTGTGCCAATTCACTCAAAGACATTTCGGCGCCATGTTCATTTGAATGACTACGATGAGAGTCGTTACTAAAGCTGGTGCATGAATTGCACTGCACATAACATAATCTAAGAGGAACACCCCCCCCCCCATCCCCCGCTCCCCAATCCCACAATCCCCAACCAAAAATATATATATATATAAATTTAAAAAAAAAAAAGAAAAATAGATCCTCAAACGATAACTCCACTATTAAGTGGAGGGAAATCCGTTGATGTGATGTTAGTAAGTGGGTTTGAATAAACACTTGAAACTTGACACGTCGTCTTGATCATGTGATGATATAATATTATTGTTATTATTATTAGGTGGTTTTATTATTATCATTATTAGTTGTCTTATATAGCGCGGTACCCCAGCCTAGGGCTGGGCTCACCGCGCTGTACATAAAAATATTAGAAAAAGAGACATAATCGTGACAATAAAATAAAATACATTTATGTAATAAAGAACAGCTGTATAGAAACAAAACAAAAACTAATGCATATTCACCCCATCCACTCCAGAACTTTTACATGACAAGCCATGGACGGCGGCCAGCAGTATCGTTTATCGGTCAGATGTGGGGAATCAGTCGGGCGTAGTTTTATATAGCGCCGTACTCCAGCCTAAGGCTTAGGCTCACTGCGGTTCAGATACAAATTAGCCATTGCATAAACGTATACATGTAAAAACAACTATTGGTGAAAATTTTCAAAATGCACCAAACAAATTTGACTGCTTTATGAGACTATGAATGGGTGCGAACGACACAGTGATGCACATGGCAACGCCTCTCTTGTTTAGAGTTAGTTAGTCACTCCCCAGATATATAGATGCTTCCCCATCTATAGAATAAAACCTACTCAAGCAGTGTTTCTTTCAGACATTTTCCACGGGGGGGGGGGGGGGGATTTCAGATTTCGGGGGAGGGGGAGTGCCATTTGCCAGTGGGCCATGGCCAAAGGCGTAGCTAAAAGGTGGCACATACGTCGCGGGGCGCCATACTAGCGGGGGCACGAAAATGGGCTTTGATGGTATTTGATGGTTGAAAATAATTAGTTGGCTTCAGAGTTGAGGGGGGGACGCGCAAAAATGAATCATGTCCCCTGGCGTCAAACACTCTACTAACGCCCCTTCCAGGTGTCATTATCTCTGTATATGAAGTTGCGGCATTTTCGGACAACTGCACAATTTGTACCGAGAAAGGCAGAGCGACAAAAATATTTGCCCCCCATGGTGGCCATAACAGATGCTACGCCTCTAGGCAGTGTATCTCTCGTCATCGGGGTGTAGGGTAGAAATCGAGGGCGTCAATGAATCTTGCTTCATAAAAGCAAAGATAAAGATCATGAAGGTAAACTCAGCCAAACAAGAGCATAACTATCTGGTAGGATATGCACTGGAAGAAGTGGAGGCCTTCACATACTTAAGCAGCACCATTGACTTAAATGGTGGATCCGAAGCGAAAGTTAATGCTAGAATTGGAAAGGCTAGGTCAGCATTTGTGCTATTAAATAAGATATGTGAGTAAGAGGAGTTGACGCTTCAAACCTTAGTCAGCAATTTCAACATAAATGTCAAAACGGTCCAACAATATGGAATCGAAACTTGAGAAAAACAGCCAGCAATACGCAGAAAGTACAGACATTCATAAATGCATGCTTTAGAAATGTCCTAAACATCAAATGGCCAAACACCATCTTCAACAAAGACTTCCTAGATGGAACAAAAGCGGAGCCTATTGCTGAAGTCATCATAAGGAAAAGATGGATGTGGATAGGGAACATTATCCGCAAACCCCCTGATAACTTCACCAGACAATCCTTAACATGAAATCCACAGGGAACAAGAAAGAGAGGAAGCCCTAAAAATACACGGAGACGCGAGCTAGAGGCAGACACAAAAAGTATGGGATACACACGGAAGCAACTGTAAAGGAACGCAAAGGACCAAGATAAATGGAAAATTCTTGTAGACGCCCTATGCCCAAGACGGGGTAAAAGGCATAAGTAAGTAAGAAATATGAATCATGCGCGGTGAAGGGGTCTTCTCCACAGAATTTGGTTTATTATTTCAAAGTCAAGAGGTACATTTTAGAGTATAGATAAATTCAATGTTTCTATTTGCAATTTTGATCACGGGAACGAAATGTTTAAGGGTCTCGGGAGGCATTATGGTGCCAGTGCCATACATAAAGTGAATTCACTTCGTAGTGGCGTTCCCCAGGTAATGATTTGGCACAAGATTATATTTAACACCATTCATCACGAGGGAAGGGATGCAGAAATTAGGGTGCTGAGGACAGTCGCGCAAGTTCAAAATGCAGGGATGCATTTTGGCGCATATTTGAATTCAGTGTTTCTTTGATACAAACTTGAGTATAGGCTAGAAAACAGAAAGTGAATATTACCAAGAGAATATAGGCTTCTCGACCTTCACAAAACACCACAAGGTAGCCAAACAGGAAATTGCACTATCGGTACAGAAAACCATACTGTACGAAAGACGACAACCCAACTTATGTCCCAGTCCAGTTAGATATGCATCTCAATTGATATCCAAACTTCAAATTCAGTGGTGCGAACACCACAGGCCGAGAAACCCTGGTGTATAGCCCATAACGTTTAAGAGGTTATAGAGCATTTTCAATGTAAACTAAAGAAGTTACTACCGTTTCTCGAAGGCAGGCAAGTAACACTGAGGAAAAATACACACGAGTGGTGGGATGAGAGATTATATTTAAGTGACACCGTGACATGTCTGGCACAAGACATTGAGCTGGGGAGATTTTAGAAGGATTTTTTAAATTAAATACTTTGATTGAGTCGTACAATCGTAGTAATCAAAGAGTATATGTTACAATGGTAGTAATCAAAGAGTATGTGTTACAATCATAGAAATCAAAGAGTATGTGTTACAATGGTAGTAATCAAAGAGTATATGTTACAAACGTAGTAATCAAATAGTATGTGTTAGAATCGTAGTAATCAAAGAGTATGTGTTACAATCGTAGTAATTAAAGGGTATGTGTTACAATGGTAAAAATCAAAGAGTATGTGTTACAATGGTAGAAATCAAAGGGTATGTGTTACAATGGTAGAAATCAAAGTGTATGTGTTACAATCAGAGAAATCAAAGAGTATGTGTTACAATCGTAGTTAACAAAGGGTATGTGTTACAATCTTAGAAACCAATGTGTATGTATTAAAATCGTAGTAATCAAAGAGTATGTGTTACAATGGTAGTAATCAAAGAGTATGTGTTACAATCGTAGTAATCAAATGGTATGTGTTAGAATCGTAGTAATCAAAGAGTATGTGTTACAATCGTAGTAATCAAAGGGTATGTGTTACAATCGTAGTAATCAAATGGTATGTGTTAGAATCGTAGTAATCAAAGAGTATGTGTTACAATGGTAGTAATCAAAGAGTATGTGTTACAATCGTAGTAATCAAATGGTATGTGTTAGAATCGTAGTAATCAAAGAGTATGTGTTACAATCGTAGTAATCAAAGGGTATGTGTTACAATCGTAGTAATCAAATAGTATGTGTTAGAATCGTATTAATCAAAGGGTATGTGTTACAATCGTAGTAATTAAATGGTATGTGTTACAATCGTAGTAATCAAAGAGTATGTTTTAGAGCTGTAAGGGGCGCTAGAGGTGTGGTGGGAAATGAATGACTATTAAATAAGAAGTGATGTCACAAATCAAAAGAGCAAAGGAAGTAAATAGAAAACTTGAAGAGAAGTCTTATGATTGTGAGTGGCACAAATGTTCTACAAGTAATCCAAAAATAGAAAGCATTGTTGTTAGGAAAAAAGAAATCTTATTGTGATGGGCTTAATGTTTCAGAACCTTATTTAAAATATAATTGAAGGGCTGAGTAGAAAAAGTACTTAAGTTACAATTTTTCAAAAATGAGTTAAGACAGGCATTATATTTGAGTACTTCCCCTGAATCCTTCCTGTAAATTTCATTCATGAAAATTGTGCATGAGTGTTTGATTCAGAGTTACCTCGAACACATTTTAATGTATCTAAATAAGAATTTAAAAAAATCAACCTCAATTTTCTCAAAACTTCAAAACTACACTTGAGTACTTTTGCTACTCAGCCCTTCAATTTAGCTTTTCCCCTTTTTTTTTTGTTTTTAGGAAATCCACGAATATTTGACGTTTTCTTATTGGTCAGATTTTTCATCTCGTCGGTTACGCCGTATTCCAATGTCAAAGTCAAAGTGGATCTCTGGGGGGGGGGGGGGGGGGGAAAGGCAATTTCTTTATAGTGCCCATGACATCTGGGTTGAACGTTTAAATCCTTTACGTTGTGTACAGCCAACTTCAGCCTGTAAACAAGGAAGAAAATTGAATACCACACCTTTGATATCCTGATATATGAGCTGTAGATAAGGCTGCTCTTGTTGTTTGCGATAAATGCGTAGGAAGGAAATCGCTTGTCAGGATCGGTCCAACATTTTGTGACAGGACGACTCTTTATTACAATTTGTGAAAAAAACTGGTGTCATGTTCTAGCTCTTAAGTTCTAATGTGATACACGGTGGACTTAGTATGGCGTTAGTTCAAGGCGAAATTATTTGAAGTAGGTATACACAGGAACTGGAAAGAACGAGCGGTTTAAATGCGTGTATAATAGCGTACAGTGGAGCAGCAATAGAGGGACAAGATCGTACTCATAAGAGCCAAAAGGAAAACATAATATAACAAATATTTAATATTGTATGTGAAGACAAAATGTCCATTCCCCACAGTTACATTCTTTTATTCTGCGCTCATTCGTAACATTTGGATTTAACCTAAAATACAGTCCAGAAGTATTTCGTAATACACCTTAATTCTTAAGTTCATCATATTTTTCTTCATAACAAATTGCGTTTTATATTTTTAAACTTTCAAAATAAATAATAACGCTAGACAGTGGATTAGGTATAGGGAGGAGGGTGTAAGGGCTGATCCACCAGAGTGGCTCTTTTCCCCTTTATATTTAGGGTGGCATTTTCGGGAACCTATATAGGTTTTTTGTTTTCGTGGAATGGGCGGCAAAACGGTTGTGCACGTCGCGGGCGGCAATAGCCCTAGCTACGCCACTGGCAATAGGATGACGTGTATGCAACCAATGCTACCGTGACGTCGGGCTTAAGGTCTCTCTGCTTTGGCTTAAGGTTCTAACTCAAGAAAGGTAACAACACAGCATCACTCGGAGACGTGTCGAATGGTTTCAGCTTAGATTACACACACGTACAAATGACACATAACTTAACAGCATTTCGGAGAAAAAAATAATATAGAGACTGGTTTTTTTAACACTTCAACTGTCACTTCGAACAAGTGCTGTTGTCAACGTTGTCATGTGACGGCTGAATGTCCATTTTCTCTCTGTCTTTTTTTTTTACTTGTGGTCTGAAAATTGAGTTTTTGTTTTTTCGTGTGTGGTGTGCAGGGCCTCGATACCTTATCAGACTTGTCTACCCTCAAACTCTTAAAATCGTGCAATCTCATCACAAAATCGTTCAATACATTATCTTAATACTAAAAATAAACCTACAGTATATAATATATACACCTCAAAATCGTGAGTAAACAGGTCTGCCTTATTCAACATAGTCCTGTGATGCCATGTCAATTTTGATTGGGACTGCGGATGTTAGTGCAGTGGCGTAGCCAGGGTTAGGCCCGCACGAGGTTAGGAAATATTTTTACCACACACTTTCCAGGGGAAAAAAAAAAGATTCTGCAAGTGGTTGATAATGCCGCCCCACATAATTGCGAGAGAAAGTGACACGCGGGGGAGGACAAGTCCCTACACCACACCCCACCCCACGCCACGTGTTAAGTGATCCGAAAGATGTCATAAACAGCTAAAATTTCAGTCAAATGTGGTCTCTGCGGAAACATCTCGATGCACGTGATCTTATATGAAATGAATAATGAAAACACGAGTGATGAAGTACGCTCAGCAAGCGTTCAACAAGTGGGTCCAAATGTTGAAAGACATATTTGATGCCAGGCTTATTAAAATAAAAATAATAATAATAATAAGCAATGCTACTTTTTGTACTACACATTTTTTTAAAGCGAAATGCAGGATCAACTTGAATCAACCTTCCTAATGCCGCGACCCTGTAATACAGCCCCTCATGTTGTGGCGATCCCCCCACCCCAGCCAAAAATTATTTTCGTTGCTACTTTATAACTGTAGAGCTTATGTGTTTTCAGATGGTCTTAGGCGACCCCTGGGAAAGAGTCGCTCGACCCCCAAAGGGGTCGCGATCCACAGGTGAGAACCACTGCTTTAATTAGTTTAATTTTTTTGCTTTGATTTTTGCTGTTGTTGTCATTTTGTTAAAAAAAAATGTTAAACGGAATGTCACAAGTGGCCCCGAAATTAACTTTGCGTCAACACTGTAACGGCCTCACCACAAGCTACGAGTGGACATCTCCAGCGTTGAGTGAGAAGAGGTCATGAGACAAGAGATGCGTGCTTTCTCACGTGTCATTTACTCAGTCTGTGTGGGGGGGGGGGGTAACTAGAGATAGTGGCCCCCTCCATAAGCCCCCCCCCACCCCTTTCCTCGGAGCGGACCCTTGACTTTGTCGCCCTTACGAACGAAGACGAATAAACGTGCGGATCCCTCATCATACAGCTGGCCATATGTCATATATGCGGTGGACCAATGTGTTTCGCCATTAGAGGCTGACGCTTCGTATGGAGGGGGGGGGACGCTTCGCGGGAGGGGGGTCGCCTCTGCACTAACCTTTCGGAGAGGGTTGGGGGACCACCCTTCTTCCTACGCCGGTGCACGTGTTCTAGATTTGGTTTTGACAATTGTATGTTGGGTCATTGCTTTGGACAAAAAGTGAGTAAGTGTACATACAAAATTAAAATGAAGACTTTCACATATAATTGCTGCTAGATGATGCTTGTAATTTGTACACACACATATTTGTACACACAAAACACTAATATGAAATACATTGCAAATCAGGAAAGAAATTGCCTGAAAATCGTGTGGTTTTGTTCGTCACTTGCCATACAGATAGTTCAAAAATGTATGTAATGTGTTGAATCGGAGATCTGTGCACAAAAGTTGAGCTACCACAAAGAAGCTAAATTTAGCATCGTGCTATCTATAATTATTTTGAAGTGGAGGGAACAATGTGCGTATATATATTTATATTTTTTTTAAAGTGGACCAACCAACCAACCGCCTGGTTCCAGTCTACCACAATTAGCTTAAGTTTTTTTTTACTTAAAAGGGGCGTGTTTTCATTTCACAGCTAATTAGCCATCAAGTTATCAGGAAGCCATTGTTTGAAACGTTCTGATTTACGCCGGGAAACAATAGTCAAGATCGAACTTGTGCGACTTATCAGATAACTCTATCTTAGGATGTAGCGTGTGGAGTTGTGCGTCGATGGTTCACAGAATGTTGGCTAAGGTGCACTCGAAGAGCGTTCGTCATGTATCAGTGTTTGAAGAAAGTTTTACGTCATGTCGGTACATAGGACAGAATACAGTTGAGTAGTCGGAGTGTAGAAGTTAGAGTGGGAGCAGTTAGAGTGGTAGTAGTTAGAGTGGAGTAATTAGAGTTGGGTACTTAAAGTGAGAGTATTTAGGGTGGAGTAGGCAGTTGGATAGTTAGTGTGGATCAGTTAGAGACGAAGTAGTTAGAGTGGAGTAGTTAGAGTAGTTAGAGTGAGAGTAGTTAGAGTGGGCGTAATTAGAGTGAGAGTAGTTAGGGTGGAGTAGCCAGTTGGATAGTTAGTGTGGATTAGTTAGAGAGGAAGTAGTTATAGTGGAGTAGTTAGAGTGAGAGTAGTTAGAGTTGGAGTAGTTAGAGTTATAGTAGTTAGAGTTGTAGTAGTTATAGTGAGAGTGGAGTATTTAAAGTGGGAATAGTTAGAGTGGGAGTTGTTAGTATGAGAGTAGTTAGAGTGGGAGTAGTTAGAGTGTTAGTAGTTATAGTGGGGGTAGTTATAGTGGGGGTAGTTAGAGTTGGAGTAGTTAGAGTGGAGTAGCCAGAGTGGAGAGTTAGTGTGGAGTAGTTACTATTTTTTTTCTAGACTGGCGTAGCTACAATGGAGTAGTTAAAGTATAATAGAGTACAGTAGTTGGGGTGGAGTAGTTAGAGTGGAATAGTTAGAGTGGAATAGTTAGAGTGGGAGTGGTTAGAGTGAAGAAGTTAGAATATGTGACAAATGACTGGGTTGGGATTGAAATATGGCGCGCCATTGATATTCATATAACTTATAATGCGTTTTGTTCGGGACTTCCCCATATGTGGCACCACATTTATTTAATGATAAACGTGCTGAGGTGGATTTCCGGGGGAAGTGAGGATTGTTTTGGGTGAGAGCTTATGGAGGTTGAGATTAATGGAGGTTAACGTTACGTTTGAAAGTTGAAGAAACATTACTGGACTATATTAATCTATCAATACATTCTTTTGTTTACAATAGTTAATAAGGAATTCCTTGGTTATTCATTGACGTCTGCGTTGTCTTCGTTAAAAATCCCCAACGTCTGGATACTGAACTTTCGCAGAGAGGTACAGCCCCGCATTAATCAACACCAATATTACTTGGTACGCGAAGGGCCAGACCTTAGAAGATCTCATTCTGTGACATCTGGGGGCTCGTTACCGGGGTCCAGACACAACGAGGGGACGACGAGGATGCCAGTGACAAGTTTGAATGAGATAGTGGCTCTAGTAGATGCTCTTCAGCTTAGAGGAGATGAGAGGAAAGAATATATCGAGAGAGAGGTGAATGGAGAGAGAGAGGCGGCAGAGAGAGCAGCCGAGAGAGAGGCGACAGAGAGGGCAGCCGAGAGAGCGGCTGACAGAGAGGCGGCAGAGAGGGCAGCTGAGAGAGAGGCGGCAGAGAGGGCAGCCGATAGGGCGGCCGACAGAGAGGCGGCAGAGAGGGCGGCTGACAGAGAGGCGCTATTGGAAGCCAAGAGGATAGAACAATCCAGTGGCTGGCGTTCCAATGGTAATGATGGTCGACCTAAGCAACCTAAGCTTCCACCTTTCATGGATGGAGTGGATTTATTGGATGGATGGCTCACCAGATTCGAGTTATTTGCTAAGACCAGCAATTGGCCGGTAAGCGAATGGGCGTTGTCGCTTAGTGCGCTTCTGTCTGGGCGTGCTTTAGAAGAGTATTCCAGAATGCCCTATGAAGATGCACTAAATTATGAAAAGGTGAAAGAGGTGCTGTTAAAGAGGTACAACCTTACAGAGGATGGATACAGGATCCTATTCAGAGAAAGTAGGCCACAGACAGATGAGTGTCCGGCCGTATTCATTGGACGATTAAAGAATTACCTCAAGAAATGGATTAGTCTATCGAAGACAGAGAGTACAGTGGAATGTATTATGGACATGTTTGTCAAGGAGCAATTTATGAGTGTGTGTCCCGTTGATTTGACTTCTCACTTAAAAGAGAGAGGGATTAATAGTCTTGATGAAGTAGCGAGAGTATCAGAGCTATTTCTTGAGGCAAGGAGGAGACGCTTCAATGATCAGCCTCACGTGATCCGGTTGGGGAATCGGAGAAACGGCCCGAACAATAGAGAAGATGAAGAGCAGAAGACATGGCCTGGTCCAATGAGAGATTATAGTGGCATTAGGGGACAGGTGAAACCTGACTTTAAGTGTTTTGTGTGTCATAAGAGTGGACATATAGCGAGAAACTGTCCTAATGTATGTGAATCGGATAAAATTGATTCAAAAATGGCTGCAACAGCAATATTTTATCCTGGGAAGCGACTTTCGGGCAACAGACGAGAAAATAAAAGTTACAGATTGCCAAACGAAAATAAAGAGATTGACACAAAGATAGATATCAAATGTTGCGGAGAGATTAGTAAGCAGCACAACGAAACAAAAAGAAAGAGGAGATTGCCGATTCTGGAAGGTTTTGTCGGGTCTACTAAAGTTGAGGTGTTAAGAGACACTGGATGTGAAGCAATAATTGTTAAGCGAAAGTATGTAAGGGATGACCAGCTAACAGGTGGAGTAGGATTCATTGAGTTAATGAACAAAGACATTGTAAAAGCAGAAAAGGCTATCATCGACATAGCAACACCATACTTTAGTGGAAGAGTAGAGGTGCTCTGTGTTTCAAAATCTATAGTGGACCTTATAGTGGGAAATGTGGATGGCGCGAGGGGTGCTGATGACCCAGACAAGACAATGACGGGGGCCATGGTGACCACCAAGGCGCAAGATAAAAGGGCTGAAGATATATCTCACTTAAAATTACCTGTGGTGGAAAAGCACCCGGAGGTGAGTCGCGAGACTCTCATACAGCGGCAACAAGGCGACCCTGTTATTTGCTCATTGCCACAAGAGAAAGATTCGGAACAAAAGAACAACACAATCTTTGATTTTAAAGATGGCGTAGTTGGTAGAGCCTTTAAAGACAAGAAACAACGAAGACACAAACATTATTATGATAGAGGGACGAGAGATAGAAAGTTCGTGCTAGGTGACAAGGTGTTGGTATTACTCCCAACCAAGGTAAACAAATTGTTGATGCAGTGGAAGGGACCCTATTTGATCACTGGAGTCGTAGGGCCCTGTGACTATTGTGTTGATATGAAGGGAAAGAAGAAGAAATTTCATGCAAACCTCCTTAAGAAATATGTGTCTCGTGATACAGATCAAGGAAAAGATGCAGTTATTAAAAATATCGATTGCGATAAACGTGAAGAGAAATCAGAGACATGGATTGTAGCTGGTGTCGGGGTGCTAGAGGATTATGAAGAGGATGACGAAAGTGGACGCACCGAGGTTCTGTCTGAACTTGGTGTTTGGTCACTAAAGGAGTCACACCAAGATGTACAGTATGGTGAGCAGTTAACGTCCGAACAGCTTCAAGAAATCACTGAATTTGTAACGGAATATCAGATTATTTTTACTGACTGCCCAGGGGCCACCAATTTGACTGACCGCCCAGGGGCCACAACTTTGAGTGTAAGTTATATCAAACTGACATCAGATGCCCCCGTCCGATTGAGGCCATACCAAATTCCTTACGCAGTTCGTGATGCCCTCCAGACCGAGCTACTTAAAATGGAAAATGTAGGTGTTATCCGCAAAAGCACATCACCTAATGCATCATCCGGGGTTATAGTGAAGAAAAAAGATGGATCAAACCGAGCCTGGTTGTCTATCGAGGCCTAAACAAGATTTCCGTTTTGATCTAGTGCCAATTACGTCATAGTGGAACAAGTAGTTTAGTATTTCTATGTGAGTGATTACAGTTTGTAAGCAGAATTGGTTATCAACCGATAGAGTGCTCAGTTGATATGAGAAATATTTCTATGGTGTCATCAAGGAGATTTTATAAAAAGAGACATTAGGCATGTTTTTTAAGACTCTAGTGTAACTTTAGTTAATTTAGTTGTGGTATCTTGATTTAAGTTTTCAGTTTCATACATGCATTTTTTTATAAAAAAAAAAATTGTGTAATTTAAATAATGCTGATAATAAGACTTATAGTATAATCATTTGTTTTAACACTTGTTGGGTTGTGTTATACATATTTGTAATGAATTATATATGCGAGTCGCTGCCCCTTTTGCAATTATTAAGAAGACAGTGTAGGTGGATTTAAAATGTTTCAGTTATGTTGGTTATTTATATCATCATAACACGAATGTTGTTATGCACATCACCGGTACTCGTCTACACAAGAGTGTGCAGGGCACATAATGGCTTGTGGTGTAGACGATGTTTAAGGTGTCAAATAGAATGGGCTATTTTGTGTTGGTGAATATGTTAATTGGATATTATAAGTTGTATGGCTATTTTAAACTAAAACAGCATTGGAGATAGAGTTGGTCTAACTTAGAGAGGTGTGAGATAGCTTAGGATGAATAGTAAGCCTACACTGGATAATGTGTAGAGTAGCATGAGGTGGTCAGCTATAAACTACACTGTGTAATGTTTATGATAGCTTGGTTGGGTTAGCTATTTTCCACGCTGGGTAATGTGTGGGTATAACATGGGTAGTGCGGCTATACCCTACACTATGTGTGAATGTGTGAGTTAGAAATGGATAATCCGTCGACCAAATCCGTGGAATCGGATGAAGAGATTAAGACTTAGGGGTTAAGTCTTTTATGATAGTAGTTTAGAGTTACCATGTTAGAGACACGTGTTCAGAAGTTGCATTGAATATGGTGACTTTTTGGGGATGCAACTAAGAAAGATATTGTCAATGTGGAAATTGAAGATGATTTTGGTATCTCGTTATTGCAGAGTTAACCAGGATTCTGAGATCAATATATCTTAATGACAGAGCAGAATTGTTTAATTACGTTTTTTTGGTTTAGCTTAGAGTTTTTAAGGTACAATGTTGACGCTGTTGTATAGGCGATTGTTAATTTGTGTTGCTTATTATTGACATATGCATGATGTTTCGTGTCGCTATAAGTTAATTATTTTGGTTGAAAAAACTGAAGATGAGGAAAGGTGATAATGGGCGTAGCGAATCATAGACTAGGAGCTGGACCCATGTGATAGTGGTGTGCATAGAGTAGTAGGATGGTCATTTGTGGAGTTTTTGAAATTTGTCAATGTATTGAAAAATTTCTTGAAAGGGGGGACATATGTCACAAATGACTGGGTTGGGATTGAAATATGGCGCGCCATTGATATTCATATAACTTATAATGTGTTTTGTTCGGGACTTCCCCATATGTGGCACCACATTTATTTAATGATAAACGTGCTGAGGTGGATTTCCGGGGGAAGTGAGGATTGTTTTGGGTGAGAGCTTATGGAGGTTGAGCTTAATGGAGGTTAACGTTACGTTTGAAAGTTGAAGAAACATTACTGGACTATATTAATCTATCAATACATTCTTTTGTTTACAATAGTTAATAAGGAATTCCTTGGTTATTCATTGACGTCTGTGTTGTCTTCGTTAAAAATCCTCAACGTCTGGATACTGAACTTTCGCAGAGAGGTACAGCCCCGCATTAATTAACACCAATATTACTTGGTACGCGAAGGGCCAGACCTTAGAAGATCTCATTCTGTGACAGAGTGGGAGTTGTTAGAGTGGAGTAGCCAGAGTGGAGAGTTAGTGTGGAGTAGTTACTATTTTTTTTCTAGACTGGCGTAGTTACAATGGAGTAGTTAAAGTATAATAGAGTACAGTAGTTGGGGTGGAGTAGTTAGAGTGGAATAGTTAGAGTGGAATAGTTAGAGTGGGAGTGGTTAGAGTGAAGAAGTTAGAATTTAACTTTTTCGCCTACTTAAAACAATACAAGTACACTGTTGGTTGAATTTGAATGGTCGCAGCTTTCCCGAAAATTCAGTCACCAAATATATAAATGTATGCATAGTCTTGTGTTATACAGGACTTGTCCTTGGAGTTACAGGAAACTTATAATTTCCACACTACACACCCACCCACCCACATTTTACAGTGGTTTCTTTGTGCCCATGAGAACATGACGTGAAGATAACGACACAATTATTTTTTTTTTTAAATTGCTTTGAACAGGATGTAAATTACAGTGGGTGTTTCCTTTGTGCATTGCTACTAGTGACATGACATACCTTAACTTTTAACAATTTGAGATCCTTTGGTTTCTTGCCTGTAATCATATTTTGAAGTTAGCTTTGTCACGGTAGGGAGGTGGGGAGTGGGGGCGGATGTGATATAAAACTAAGTGTTTATTGTTTGTGCAACACTCACCGGGAGAGCGTTGACGATATACACGACGGCCTTTGTTTTCCTTTTTGCTTCTAATTGTTAGCATTCTAATTTTGTTGAAGTTTTCGTTTGGAATAACTCAGTATGGCTGTAAGTTGGCGTACACATAGTGCTTAATTGTTGTTTAAGTTCAATGTGTTTTCATGTTATTTCACAAGCTTGGGAGGACAAAAAACATAAAGAAAAGAAACAAAAAGCTATCTCTGACTGATGTTGCTGACTCAACCAAATAATTTTTATCGATTAAGCCGGTCAGTCATCGATCTGCTTTAGATTAACGTGAAAATATGTGTTCGAAAATTTTGAAGCAGGATTCAGAGCTGAATGAAAATATAATTATAAGACTCTAAGACTCTGTGACTTCAGAAGCAGATGATACTTTAGACCAGTGGTTCTCAGTCTTTCTAATGCCGCGACCCTTTAATGCAGTTACTCATGTTGTGGCGACCCCAACCACAAAATAATTTTCGTTTCCACTTCATAACCGCAGAGTATATGTATTTTCCGATGGTCTGAGGCGACCCTTGTTACAGGTCGTCGGCAATAGGAAAATTTAGGGTCGCGACCGACATGTTGAGAACTGCTGCTTTAGACAATAGGCGCAGCATCACAAAGGTCTCTGAGGCTCAGGGGGGATCTGGTCCAACCTGTCTTAAGAGCACGCCCAACCTATTTGAATTTGTTCACAGCCGGTTGTGTTAACTGACACTGCAATAAAAGTGACAGAATCATATTCCAGCTAATGATATGCAAATATGGTTATAATCATGATACGCGGGCTCGTGGTACAACAACAACGATGTAACGACATTTACATAATATATGGCCAAAAGCAGAATGTACGTGGCTTTCTGTTGGCTGCAACCATGTTCTCTCCTAATGACCTTAACCCCGCCTTGACCAACCGGCAGTATATTTGCGACACAGCCAGTGTGTCGTTGTTTACTGCAACGGTTCTCATTCTCTTTTCTCTTGCCAAAGCCAATTGGTACGATCAAATTTTTTTTTTCCAATTGCCCAAGCACAGCTTCAATATACGAATTATCAGAATAATATTTTGGACGGCAAACCGAGGACTACAATTTTATATTTAACCAAAATACACAAGACGTTTGGCTCCAAAATTAATTTAAAAAATCAACTGATTAACGAGATCCAGCGATACCACAATGCGTTAAAGCAGTGGTTCTCAACCTTTCCAATGCTGCGATCCTTTAATAGAGCTCCTGATGTTGTGGCGACCACACCAAACACAAAATTATTTTCCAAGATAATTTATTACGGTAGACTGTACGTGTTTTCAGATGGTCTTAGGCGACCCCTGTGAACGGGTCGTGCAAACCCCTTAAAAGATCGCGACCCACAGGTGGAGCATCGCTGTGTTAAAGTAAGCTATGTATCGATAAAAAGTGAGAAATAACGGATCACTGAGGGTCCTTAAGGTGATTGGTGATCTTGGTCAAGCCAGAACAGTTGTTTTAATGAATTTGGTTCGAGTCACTCAGTAAAGGCTTAATCCAAAAAACCTTCAGAAATGTTCGGTTGTTTCTTTCTCTTCTCTTGCAGCAAAGTTGGGCGACCGCCACAACCAACGTTTCACCAAGTTCAGGGCATTTTGTTTATTTAAATTCCTATTAGTTCTTTTGTTGTTTTTTTTAAAAATCATTCTCTTGTGATTTAAAAAAAAATTGTTTTTGTATATGGAAGGCATTCAGCCGAAACGTTTTCATTCGATTTCCCTGTGTTGTTGTTAATCAAGCTTTCTCAAAGATCCTGTTCTTAATATTTCATGGTGAATCTACACGGAGTGTCTTAACCATATCATGCAGAGCAGTGCAGTGATATAAAATGTCCTACTCTCTCTTTTATCTTTATATTAATTCCCCCCCCCCCCCCACAGTACACAAACTGTCTTCTTATCTGAAAATAAAATTATCAACGAAGCAGGAAATCTAATCTAAAATATCATAAGAATCGTTCAGACTATCTTGTAAAGGCGTAGCCGCAAACGGCCGCTAAATAATTTCAAGTAAAAATATTGTAACACGGCTGGACACCTTCAGCTCAGAAGAACTTGGAATTTAACGGTACTCGACGTGGCCAACATTGACCCTTCAAATGAATTAAGCTTGGATATCAAAGGGGAAAACACAGATTTGGTTTTTAAGAGATTCATATTATTAAAATTGCAATAAGTTTCATCTCAATCCATTACAATAAGTTCCATATCATTCCACTGCAATACGTTTCTTCTCATTCCACTGCAATACGTTTCTTCTCATTCCATTGCAATAAGTGTCATCTCATTCCATTGCAATAAGTTCCATATCATTCCACTGCAATACGTTTAATCTCATTTATATATATATATATATATTTATTTATCGATTGATTGATTTATTTAATATTACAACGTTTTGTGTGTTGTGATTGGGTTCAACACTAAGCAATAATGCACACCACCAAATTTGAGCAGTACTGGTCTAGAAAGTCGTCTAAACTTGCATTTTATGGACCAGTCTAACACCATGTTTTATCTCTACATCTCTACCATTTAGTACTCAGTTCCACACACAGCCAACATTCCATTCACACTGGCCGATGAGAAAGAAATCATCATAGACGGAGTCGTCCCACCATACGCCAACAGGTAGACGTATTACTGTAGCTGTTACACTAAGCTCAAAACGTGATCAGTGTAGCTGTCACATTAAGCTCAATACGTGATCAGTGTAGCTGTTTCATTAAGTTCAATACGTGATCAGTGTTCCGAATTTACCAATATCCCCCTGTTAACAGCAATGTTATTTTTCAATATTTTACAGACTTCCATTATAAATTGCATTCGCGACGACTAATTTATCTGGAAAAAGTATACGCCGATGTTATCTCTGTAACACGTGTCGGTAGAAGCAGTTGTGTTCGAGGTTATGATATGAATGTGGGACGATAGGATTGTATGAAAAGGTTTGTGATTGTGTGATGTCTTTCGTGCATGTGTGATGGTGTCCGTGATTGTACGATGTTCGTGATTGTTTGATCTATTTTGTGACTGTGTGATAAACTCAGAGATTGTGTGTTCTATTATCTGATTGAGACCGTGATTGTGTGGCCTATTTTGTGATTGTGTGATAAGGTCAGTGATTGAGGGATGAGGTTCGAGATTAATGAATATAAATTGTGCGATTCAATCATGTAGTTTTTTTATTGTAACATTTAGTACATACGATGTGAGGGGACGTGGCGATCCTCATCGATGATTCTAAGTATGCAGTCTTTGAGGGTACTGCTCCTAGGCAACCTCTTTTTTCTCTCCCAGCTGTGGTGTGAGTTAGTCACACCGCAGAAAACCACGTAAACCCTATTAGAGGGCGTCTGTAAAACACCTGCATGTCTCCCCGGGGTGGGAGGGGGGGGGGACATAAAATCGAGTGGAAGGGGGGTGAGGCTGTCTCAGGGGCGAAAAGCCCCCGGCGTGCCGCTTCGCGGCCTGACTGGAATAGAGACCACTGGAGGAGGGGTTGAATGCCGGTTGGGAGTGGCGGGGGTGCGCTGGGAAAGACGTCATGAGCTTCGGCTCGATAGTTTGCTGATTCTCTTAAGTAGATTAGATTTGATTAGTACATAAGATGTACTTTTAATACCTTTTTATGATCATAATTTACATATATTTATATACTTATACTTACCTTCATGCTTCTGACCGAACCTTACACGATAACATTTATTTGTGTGCGTGTGACTGAATGCGGTGGGCGTGACTGAATGCGGTGGGCGTGACTGAATGCGGTGGGCGTGACTGAATGCGGTGGGCGTGACTGAATGCGGTATGTCAATCACACCTGATTCACACGTGAAACCCTCTGTACACAGGTTCAGCATCAACTTATGCTCGGGCCCTAACTACGACAGTGGCGACACGGCCCTGCACTTCAACCCCAGATTTGACCAGAATGAAGTCGTCAGGACCCACAACAGAGGCGGGTGGGGTCATGAGGAGAAGCACGGCGGGATCCCATTCTATAAAGGATCCCCTTTTGAAGTGAAGATAGTGGTCAGACATCACGCTTATCATGTACGTAATCAAACGTGGCGTTGTGGGCCTTTATGGCATTGGAGGGTCAGTCTCAAATGCCAATGCAATGGTATCTTTTGTTTTAAATCGAGTATTTATTTTAAACCCAGAATATTGTTTGAGGTGTCAAAGTAGAGTATTCATAATGTGCCAAGTTAGCTTTAAGCAAATAGACTTTAAAAAAAGGGTCTGTCAAAAAAATAATTATAATAATAACAACAATGGTCAGAAAATCTACTATTTTCGATCTATGTTCGTTAATCTTAAAATTTCTAAAAATAATTAATTAATTTATATATTTAAAAAAAAAATCCAAACGTCCCATGTTAAAATGTTTGTCCCATGCTAGAACTATGTTAATGTGTTTTCCCCATACTAGAACTATGTCAATGTGATTTCCCCATACTAGAACTATGTCAATGTGTTTCCCCATACTAGAACTATGTTAATGTGTTTTCCCCATACTAGAACTATGTT
The DNA here is from genome assembly GCA_964017045.1 of Omphiscola glabra. Lineage (NCBI taxonomy): Eukaryota > Metazoa > Mollusca > Gastropoda > Lymnaeidae > Omphiscola > Omphiscola glabra. The sequence continues at coordinate 38,811,929 of OZ024796.1, forward strand.
AATGTGTTTTCCCAATACTAGAACTATGTCAATGTGTTTTCCCCATACTAGAACTATGTCAATGTGTTTTCCCCATACTAGAACTATGTCAATGTGTTTTCCCCATACTAGAACTATGTCAATGTGTTTTCCCCATACTAGAACTATGTCAATGTGTTTTCCCCATACTAGAACTATGTTAATGTGTTTTCCCCATACTAGAACTATGTCAATGTGTTTTTCCCATACTAGAACTATGTCAATGTTTTTATCCCATACTAGAACTATGTCAATGTGTTTTCCCAATACTAGAACTATGTCAATGTGTTTTCCCCATACTAGAACTATGTCAATGCGTTTTCCGCATACTTGAACAATGTCAATGTGCTTTCCTTTCAGATTTTCGTGAACAACTCCCTGTTCTGTGAGTTCAACCACAGGATCCCCAAGGAATCAGTCCGCTGCTTGTACATCAATGGTGACGTCACTGTCAACCGTGTCGCCTTTGTGGACGTGGTGAGTAGTTGGTGACGTGGCAGGGTTCCAAAACCATTCAGATCTTAGTTTGTAAACCCAATTTAAAAAGAATATCAACTTCATGTATTTATTGGCTACTCCAATTCAACTGCTTACATTTGTGGTTCGCGGAGTAATTTCAATGAATCTTAAATTAGGTACACAGCTTAGAATCTATGGGCCGCTTAATCGAGCGGAAGGTGATGGATGAGTAATCAGTGCAGTGTGAAGGGAGGGGGTGACTTGGGCAATTGCTCCGTGCGCCATCTATAAGGGCACGAAAATCCCCATTTTTTCCCTTTAAATGCACTTTTTGGGGGGGAAGAAGGTGCCTTTTTTTCTTAATACTCATGGGTGGCATTTTTGTCAAAGTGCTTAGATATTTTTGTGAAAAGTGCGCGGCAAATCGTTGATCCGCCCGGGCAGCACTAACCCTAGCTGCGCCACTGGGGAGGGGGGGGTATATAAAATTATTTAGTTCTTTTATTGTTTATTTATTAATAAATGATAGTAATGGGACATAACCCATGCATTAATTTAAAGGGGGAAAACTTTATATGTTTCCCTCGTTTTGTTAAAGTATGTTTTTAAAAAAGATACGAAATTAAAATAAAAATTATGACATATGAATATGCCCCTAAGTTCTTATTGTTAGAAATACCATTAAAAAAACTGAGAAAGGAGCAGATGGATCACATTGACCTTCTTGGTTAAAAAAAAAGTGTGCAATATAATAAAACTCATCCAAATATGTTTACATATAAATATTATTAAATTAAAAGCAATTTGAGTAGTTAACAAATATGAATAAAAAGTTATCACTTAGATAATTTTGCCTGTAAATAATTTTAATAATTTATTCTGTATATGTTGAAATATTCCTTTGTTGAAAATCTAATAAAAAAATATAAAAAAATGTTCTAACATAGTGGCAGATTTTTCCTCCAATTCAACTTGATTTCGATCCTTAGGTTTAAGGATTACTTAATATCAATGAATAGTTGGTGATTGTTCTAAAACCATATACTCCCTTTATTAGCTCGCCTTGTCAACTAATGAAGGTGAAATCACTCATCTCTATTAAAGAATATCCTAAGGTCAATTTGAGATAACATTTTGTACACTCACCCATATCCAATGAAAATAAAAACTTTCATTATCAGTAAAAAAAAAAAAAACAACAACGATTTCTAACAACATGACTAGAGATTTTAAATAAAAATAATCGTTTATTGAAAAAAAAAAAAAAAAAAAAAAAAAATGCCGATAACTTCAATTTAAAAGAGTATTATCCCATTTCATACGTGTAACAGTATAACTTTGTATTCCCTATTTTAATTTTAGGTTTATTTAAATGAGATACACAAATATAAAGATATAACGGAGCAGGTGAGGCACACACAAATCATTGAGATGACGTGTTATGAGTTTATGCCATATCAAAGGCGTGTGATAATTATTGAACAAAGAAGTGAACACATATATATTTATGGATATGTGCATTATAAGTAAAGTTGTTGATGCATAATATGAATACAGTATTATTGTAATAAATTGTATATGTAAATTCACTTCGCTAACAATCACCTCTGCATCAACAACAACAGGGTGAACAGTTACAATACATAACTTAGGAACTCCTTAGAGATATATCCATACATATACTGATGTGTCGCCAACATTTTTTTACAACTTTAGTTAGTTTTATAATGTTCTAATATCATATCTTTGTATTTAATGATTCATAACACAACATTTGTTAACTTGTTTAGCAACTTTTTTAATAAAAACATTTCAAAAATTTTCTTAAAGTAAAAAAAAAAAAAAAAAAAAAAAAAGTTATCTTACCGAATCATTGAAACATGGCTTATTTGTCAACTACAGCCTATAAGCTTGAACGGCGTTGACTTGTGGCGTACGTATCAGCAGCGAGCGTGCAACAACTGTCGGTACTGTTTGTAATTAGGCTCAAAGTTAGCCAGAGGGGAAAAACAGATATTGAACTTTCCTTTTTCATTCCCTTTTTGCCGCTAATTTCTTTGCTCACCTTTATCGAAATATCTAAAACGAGGCACACCGATCTGCATTCTGCTGGCTTGTTATACGTAGCAATAAAGTATTTACCCAAGGCTTGATAGGAGTGCAGTTTTAGCTGACGCCGAGGGCGCCAGTTGTCCCCGTCACCAGTGGCGTAGTGAGGGGGGGGGAAAGGGGGGCATCATGCCCCGGGTGCTACTCACAAAGGGGCGCCAAATGGTATATTTTACTATAATATTTTATGGTTTTTTAATAGGGGGCGCTAAAAGGTATTGTGGGGCGCTAAAAAGGTATTGTGTCCCGGGCGCGAGTTAAGCTCGCTACGCCACTGCCCGTCACGCCCCCGCATATCGAGCCACATGTCTGTCACTGTTTTCTCACCCCCCCCCCCCCCCACACCTCAGAGTCATAACAAAACTTTGTTCTCTTATAATCGATATACAATTTAGGAATCCCCGAAGCTTAGATCAGAAATTTTCTATTCAGCTTGGGTCTAATAAACAGATTTAACAGAAATATATATCATGTCTTATTTTGATTAGTATATAAATATAGACGTCATTTAATAAATCACCTTATTTTTCTCTTCCATTTCAGATCAACAATCCTGTAAGTAAAAGAGAAAATAAACGCTTTTTTCTTTGTTTTTTTAATGACTGATAAAATCATCTTAATATGTATAGACTATATTTTTTTACGTTGAATAACAGCTACTATAGTCTGCAATAAACAAAAATTAAAAAACAACAACCAGGAATTTGAGTTTGTGCTGGGGTAACTTGTTACAGTTTTGTAAACGCCCCGATTACGTTTAACTATAAAGGACTGCAACTTCCTGAAAAAGCAGGGCTTTTTGCCCTTGTTAATCTTTTTCGCCTATAAATCGATAATGACAGATCTGCTTGCTAACTAAGAGGCTCGCGTGTCATCTGTCATCTGTCTTCAGTAAATGGTCTACACACGCACCATTTTTAAAAAAAAAATCATACTCTAATTACATTATCATACACAGGTAAAATCCTTGCTTATAAATACCACCAAGTGTATGAAGAGTTGTGAACGTCATTATATGGCGTTAGGCTTGTGGAAACAAATAATATATGATTTTGCATTGGAAAAATGTTGTGACATTTTGGGTGGTTAACAAAAAGAGACAGCAGGGAGTCCCTACTTCAATTGATGGCACGGGGTCGAAGAGGATTCCGTAGAATCGATACATCATTTGGTGTGTGCTAAATTAGTGGTCCTTTGTTGACGATACATTTACCATTGTTTATAATGCATTTCAACAGTCTGTCCCGGTAGTGACACCCATTCAAGGGGGGCTAGTCCCTGGCAGGACAATCGTTATAAATGGAGTGCCTCGTCACGGAGCCTCAAGGTATGTCTTAACTCTGATGTTTTATCTGTTATGCTGACCTAATTATATATATAGCTTAACTGGGTGCTGGGTGGCTATATAGTCTAAACTGAGCAAAATCTCAAGTTGATGGTCTGGAGTTCAATCCCCACCAAAGCCCAGTCAAGCAATAACATAACCAGCACCCCGGGTGGAAGGGGCACGTTAACCTTGGGCGGCATCTCATCTAAAACTCTGAACTCAAACCGCGGATAACGTTGATACGATGAAGTATTCCGACGGCGCTCCCGCGGTGCCATGCCTGTATCATACACATGCTGTATCATGCACATAATGCTCCCATGGGTTTATCCAGCGGCGTGGACAGAGGCGATTTGCTGTCGGGGACCAGAAGAAACACCCACAGGCCTTGTGGATCTCGTCCTGCAAAATTCCACGCCATCGTTTCAAAAAAACACAACCATTCTTTCACCATCTATCTTTTTAAAAAGTAAGACACACGTTTATGACACTTTTCCCTTTCTGTCATATCCATCTTTGATTATGTTTCTTTCATTTCCTGCTATTTTTACATCAATCCCCATAACTCATACTTGACTTTCAATGTCTCATTTTAATGTACACTTCCTTTCACACAATTATGTGATTATTCTGATCAATTCATGTTTGTTTTTTTGTTTTTTTCAAAATACATTCGAAAAGTTAATGTGTAATCAATGTAAAATCTCTTCTGGCGGATTTTTATTTAAACTAATTTTAAACATTTTTAAACGTAATGCAAGAAAACATTCACAATGCTACTCCTGATCCAATTCATATCTAGAGTCAGGCGCTACATCTATGCTCCCCATCTCGTGCCAGAAAGTTTCGCTCATTTGATGCACATAACGTTTGCTGATATGATATACCTGTGTGTTACAGATTCAGCGTGAACCTGGTGTGCGGGCCGAGCTTCGACGCCAACGACGTGGCCCTCCACTTTGACGCCCGCTTCAACTACGGCAACTCCCACCACACGGTGGTCCGCACCCACAAGTCTGGCGGTGCGTGGGGAGGGGAGGAGACGCACAGCCCTTACTTCCCCTTCAGTCACAACGTCCCTTTTGAGATCCTCGTTCTCGTGGAGCACCATGGCTACAAGGTGAGAACCCACGGACTCCTGATATACGGGGGGGGGGGGGGGGTGGTTCTTAGCCCGCACCCACGGGGTTTGCGTTAGGTATTGCCAGGGGGTGCTTGAAGACCTAAAAAATCAGGGTTGGTTGCTCCTTATATTGTCAGCAGCAGGCAGCGGATGTTTTTGTGGGGAAATTCGTATGCATGTTAACTGCACTGGTTATTTAATTAATACATTTTTGTTAGTCTCTAGCAAATTAATTAAAGAAGGAACACTTGAGGTAAATGATTTATTTTCATAGTTACTTATTTATTACAATTTTAAACCAAAAGTGTGGGTGTTGGGGAGGGTTGGGGTAAAAGTTTCGATATTGAGAGTGGTTGGGGCACAGCCAAAAGGGTTTCGAAAACTTGAAATCTACGATATATTGTTTTTCTCATCTAGAAAATCTCCATTTAAAAGAATCCGATTAGATATAAAATGCTATTTATTACATTCCGTTTAGGGGAAAATGGTCAAACCCAAGCCTTTAAAATAATAATACATTTGAAAAGATGAAGATTCTAATATTCTACTTAACACCCCCCCCCTTTTTTTCCCCCCAAACTCCTCCATACTCTTGATATACTTTACTAAAACCGACATCTGTTGCTATGCAAGCCTAGTAAACGTTCAGCGCACCGCGATCAACATTTTAACATTCTGTTCCAGATCGCTGTAAACAACCAGCACTTTGTGGAGTTCAATCACCGCATCCAACCGATCCACCGCGTCAACTTTCTCAACATCCAAGGGGACGTCGCTATCAACAGCATCAAGATTTTCTGAAAAATAATGGGCATCGCATTCGATGTTCTGGGGAAAACTATTCGTCAGTTGAAGGACTTCATAATTAAATACATCGATTAAAGTTGCTTTTTTTTTTTTTTTTTTACCTTTATCACTGTCAGTGTGAGAAGTTAATGCACTTTTAGCTTATTTTTAGAAATATTTGTAAAATAAAGCATAATAAATGTGTGTTCTACATGTAAAGTTGTTTCCTTTCAATGATCCGTATCTAATGATATCTAATCTACTTAAGAAAAACAGCAAGCTGTCGAGTCAACGGTCATTATTGCGTACCCCCCCTCCCCCAAACCCGAATAGTGGAATATCAGGCCGCGTAGCGTCACACAGGAAGCACTCCCGCCACTGAGACAGCTCCTACACGTCATCCACTCGATTGGCCGACAAAGCGGGGCTTCATCAAATTAGGAGCACCCGGTCGGTTGGTCATATTTGACGTGGAAGTCTTCCAAACAAATTTTACTATGACATTTTTATTCAATCAATCTGATACTATGGAGCAATGAATTTTTTGTTTTAAACGAATTTAATCAAAAGTTAGGACTAATAATTAAGTCATTTAAATATCCATACAGAAACAATCTCTTTCCAAAACAAATATAAAAGTAACAAATTAAAAATATGTTATTCAGCTCAGGAAATCCTCTGACCACCACACCCCCACCCCTTGTTTTTTTGAGTCATGTTATCAATGCTGACAAGATTAAAAGATTTTAAGTGTTTTACATACAAAATATGATTACATTTTGCATTTTGGCACGTGCCCTTCAGCCTGAATAATATGTATACAACAATTTTGATCAATTGTTGCAAAAATAAAATAAATAAAGGTAACAATGTCAAATTAAATGCTAGTAGATTTGTTTTGAATCCTAACTTTAAATTGATTTTGCAGCACTCAATAAATTTGATGATTTTATTTTAAAAAACAATTAAAAAAAACTGACAAAAAGTTTTTTGAAAATTTAATTCAAAGTTTTGTATTAGAAACTAGTAAAGAAGAAGAGAAATATTCTTTTTTTTTATTGACAAAGTTTGGATTTTTTAAAAAAGTGTGTTTAAGTTTTACAACTCACCTGTAAACATTTGGAACAGAAATTGTTAAAGAACTTTATTTTAAAAAATTAATTCTTACATCAGTTTTAAAAGAACTGAAAGATAGTAATTATAAATATAATGAATGAAATATAGAACCTTTTTATATATGGAAATATAGACTTATTTCATAAAAATTATCATCATAAGGGTCCATTCACAAATTACTTTGCTCATCTAAAAAAACATTTGGGGAGAGGGTCATGAATTTTTAACAAGATATTGTGAGGATGTCTAATGTGTGTGACTAATTTGTGACGATTGGGTGGGGGAATGGGGGGTGTGGTTAATGGGCAAATATAGAAGTCGAGATTTCTAAAATAGCCCAAACAAAAGTGTCATTTAGAAAAATAAAATTTAATTGCTTTATGAATTTTTTGTGATTTAAATTTCGAATGACCAGAGGAAACAAAAAAAAATGTTGTCATATTTACATAATAATTAATTTCTGTAATGGTTCATCTAGGAACAGGGCCGGCCTTAGGTCACTGCAATCTATGCAGCTGCAGTGGGCCCCGCACTTTATTTTCTAATACAAAATCTTAATTTTCACTTATTATCCTTATCCCTACCCAGACTGGGCCCCGCGCAATTCGTTTCGCATAAGGCCCCGCAATTGTTAGGGCCGGCTCTGTCTAGGAAAGGGGGGGTGGTGGTGCCTTGGGAGCAGTCTGCATAGGGCGGCCTTTTTGTCTTATATTGAGGGTCAACTGCTGAATTTTTTTTAATGGAAGTGAGATGGCAAAAAGATTGTTCCACCCCAAGTGGCACTCACTCTAGCTATTTCAGTGAGACACAATATTGATTGTTAAAAAAAAAATTAAAGAATTTGATTCATTAATATTGATATAGCCAGTAAAAATTATAAATAAAAATAAATGACCTTCAAGCAATGTAAAAGTAAATACAGTAGAGAGTCCTACAAATTTTTTTTCAAATTAATCATCATTAAATAAATTCTGTTAAAATTTTATGACATGGGGCTTATCTCATATAGTTAGAAAATAGCAATATAAAATGTCTCTACAATATATTAATACATAATTATAAATGTAAATGTAAAAAAAAATGGCTATTAGATCAGGTACCAATAGCAACACAGAAATAATGAAATATAAAAGTTTACATTAGTATTGTCATGAGCATTACAGAAAAGGACTGGAAATAAACCAATGAGTCAATACTCAACACTTGATTTTTAAAATTTGAACAAAAAAATGTGTACATGTTAAAATAAACCATATCACGTGGATATTTGACCGAATATTCATCATTATTGTTGCTTTTGTAAATTTGAAATTGAATAGAAACAAAAATTACATTATCTTTTGTTGAAAATCTGTGATGTAACTTTTATATTATTCAATTTAAAATTTGTTGAAAAAAAAGTGATCAATAAAATTAAATGTCTAATAAATTTTCAGTTGGATTGAAAGAATTTAATGACAATTAGATATTTTTCTAAAGGTTAGCATACACATAGCGGTCTTCATCACTTGTTGAAACGAAGGCAGGATTAGTTTTTCCTTTGTTGTTGTTAGCGTGACCAAGATTATAATACACACTCCCACTCTCACTATACAGCTTGACCAATTGGTACAACATTTTGTACTGATCCTGCAAAATAATAAATTATCAATTATGTTTCGGACTCTGACCAAAGTCATAACTCAATCCCTGAAGTTAACCCATCTTGTCACACAAGAATAAGAAGAGATAATGCAGTTAAAAAGGGCCTTAAATAAATTTTAAAAAATGGTTTGAGAATAATTACAGAAAATAACTTAAGGTAATTTTAAGTGTGAACATACTTTCTCAAATTAAAAACATTACTTAAATTATGTTACGCAGAGTCAAAATCTATATTCATTCAATAACATTTCAAAGTTGTAAGAATTAAGTGAAAAATCATGAATTATCATATTAAATGTTTTATTAAAAAAACCTGCTTTAAGTCTTTTAAAAACCAACTTCTCTCAATAACAATTGCAAATATTTCTGTTTTTGAACTAGTTTCTATTTCTTGTCATTTTTTCATTATTCCTGTCTGCTGAGGAATACTCTTAGCCAAAACGCTCTTCTTTTATTGTCTCGTCTTTTTATTCAAGCCTCCACATACCTTGTTCTACTATTTCTTTAAGGCTACACTTAAATGGGGTGATGAAAAATACTGTAAAATTTTGGAGATCTAAACAAGATGATAACTCACCAATGTGGGTATAACCTGTTGTCTTATAGTTTTTACTGCACCTACAACCAGTGGAACTGTTAAATAGTGGTCATTGTCAATTCTATCCAAGAGGAGAGACAAGACGCATGCCAATCCACTCATGTCAGCACCATTCCTGAAAGAATATATTAGAAAAACAGTATAGAATTTTAAACAGATGACTTGAATTACAAATAAATATGCAAACGACAATCATCACGTCCTGAAAATATTCTTTATATTTGTAGGTACATTTCTTCTTTTAAATAAAATATCTGTTGTACTTAAAAGGCAACTCTCAGCACACAACTAATGATCACTGCTTGTAATCATTCTTTTATGTTTAACAAATTAACATATAATAACAATCCTAGCTGGAAAGTTGAAACTCATCAAGACATTTCTGTGAGGTAAAATTGAATGGTTAATAGACATGCAATCTTGCCTGCAAGTATACAAAACTTTTCCTTGATGGGCACTGCAAGATCTGGCATGTGAAAGGAAGGCCAAGAATTTCTCTGTGTTATATACAGTGCTGGTGTATTTGAGATGGGTGACAGATAAATCCACAAAATGGGAATGCTGAACATAAAGTAAATAGGGTAAATTAATTTTTTAAAATCTATATTAATCAGCATTTTAATTTATAAGTCATCTATATATCATTAAGCATTTTAGATCAGAAATATAAATATTAATTAATTATTTTTCATTTATTGATTTTTAAATGTGTCAAAATACTTAATTGTCAATAAAGATAAACACACACTTTTGTTATATTTTCAATCAATGGAAAATAGGTGCAATGTAAATTATCTTAGAGTTAGGGAAATACGTTTGGGGGGAGATGGGTGAAAATAAATCTTCCAAATTCGTGTGATGTAACGTTTAATTTGTTATTTATTTTTAGCCGGAGCTAAAGAATGTGTTTGTTATTTTGATAACTTATTTATGCTTCAGTATAAAAACTTCATCTTTCAATGAGCATGTAGCTTTTGAACAAACAAAAAAACTTACAGTGGTCGGAGTTGGAATCAGTGATTTCTTTCTCTTCTGAACAGTGATTGAAATATTCTGCTCTTCCCATGAAGCTCCAAGATTAACTGGACCAGCCTCTACGTTTATGTTTCCACAGGTCATCGGTTCACTCATATTTGCTGGAAGATAGCTTCCTATGGTCTGGAGAAATTAAAATTAAAATTCTTTTTTTTTTTTAAACGCAATAGAATAACTTGTTTAACATAACAGGAAGAAACTTATCGCTACATATCAATTTGATTAAATAGCTTATCTAAGGGAGTTTTGTAAAAAAAAAATGAGAAGATTTGAATCAAAATAGTTGATTAAATTTTTATATTATTCAAAAGCTGTTTTAAAAAATAAATAGATTTTTTTTTCATTCATAGAATTTAACCAGCAACAGAAACAATAATATGTTCCATGTTTGATCACATGAATATAAAACTTTATCAAGTACATAAATAGTATTACTGAATCAGCTTCCTTCAAGTCAAGTTCAAATGCAACAATTAGTGTGACTCTGTACTGGGTTACAAGCCTCCAGAAATCAACAACTGTTGTAGGTAGTGGAAGCTGTGTCAAAATTTGGTGGTTTAGTTTTGTCAAACTCTGTAGATGAGAGACAAAAACAGCAGTAAGATTATTTTTGAATGACCATTCATTTTTATTATTTTCCTATTTTAAATAATGAATAATTCAGAATATCCTGGGTTCACCATGTGTGTAGGGAGAGGTGATTTGCTGTCTAAGGAGAGGTGATTTGCTGTCTAAGGAGAGGTGATTTGCTGTCTAAGGAGAGGTGATTTGCTGTCTAAGGAGAGGTGATTTGCTGTCTAAGGAGAGGTGATTTGCTGTCTAAGGACAGGTGATTTGCTGTCTTAGGAGAGGTGGTTTGCCGTCTAATGAGAGGTGATTTGCTGTCTAAGGAGAGGTGATTTGCTGTCTAAGGAACCAGCTTATCCTTCTGAAAATCCCAGGCCCTGAGATTTCATCCTGCATGGTACACACCATTCTCACTGTTATGGCGCATATGTATGGCGCATGTGTATGGCGCATGTGTATGGCGCATGTGTTTGGCGCATGTGTATGGCGCATGTGTATGGCGCATGTGTATGGCGCATGTGTATGGCGCATGTGTATGGCGCATGTGTATGGCGCATGTGTATGGTGCATGTGTATGGCGCATGTGCATGGCGCATGTGTATGGCGCACGTGTATGTCGCATGTGTATGGCGCATGTGTATGGCGCATGTGTATGGCGCATGTGTTTGGCGCATGTGTAAAGCGCATGTGTATGGCGCATGTGTTTGGCGCATGTGTTTGGCGCATGTGTATGGCGCATGTGTTTGGCGCATGTGTATGGCGCATGTGTTTGGCGCATGTGTATGGCGCATGTGTTTGGCGCATGTGTATGGCGCATGTGTTTGGTGCATGTGTATGGCGCATGTGTTTGGCGCATGTGTATGGCGCATGTGTTTGGCGCTTGTGTATGGCGCATGTGTATGGTGCATGTGTATGGCGCATGTGTATGGCGCATGTGTATGGCGCATGTGTATGGCGCATGTGTATGGCGCATGTGTATGACTAATTTTAGTGTTGTGCCCACCATCACTTGTCTCCACTTTTTGTGGATATTGATGTCCCCAAGTAAATGTGATGTGCCACTCCTTTTACCACCCCCTCCCTTGATTGGGAAAAGGTTGTTGTACATTCCAATACATTCTATTTGTTCTAAGTTATAGTATCAGGTGACCCAATTCCTAGCATTTTGTATCTGGAGGGTTCTAATTTAATCCTTATATATAAGGCCAGCAGCTTTCACAGACGTACACAATTTTTTTGCTATATTTCCTAGACATTTATGAGACGTTATATAATTGCAAGAATGCACTCTTTATATGTGTGTGTAAATTAATATAAGTATTTTTTAAGGATTGTGACTTTTCCCTTGCTGTGCTTTAAGTTGATATAGTTTTTTTTTTATTTCTGTATATTTGAATTTATATTTTATAGAATACTGAAAATCATGCAGGCCTACTGCAATGTGTTTTTATACCTGTTATTCAACCAATGATTTTTTCAAATTTTTCAATAATTTGCCTCTGTTAGGTGTATATAATTTTTGAGACTCTGATTTCAGGTATCTGACTTGTGTTGATTGGCATATGTGTAAGAAAAATTTCAAATTCTAAAATTGTCATATGTCAATTAAAAAGTTCGAATAACTTACTGGTACATATACAGCATTGATGTAATCACTGACATCCTTATTTTCACAGAAAAGAAATGGTCTGTACTGGTCTTCTGGCAAAAAAAGTAGGTCTACCTTAAGTCTTCTTTGTAAGCAATTCAAAGCGAATTCTTTTTAAAAATGTACCTTATGTTATTCAACATTTAAAATTCCTTTTTTAAAAAAATCACAAGAACACAATGATAACATAAATATTTGATTTTTAGTAGTTTTTGTAACCTTTTGTGTCAATTAATAAATTCAGCGTACAGGCTAATTATAAGTATTTGTAAAATTATTGTTAGTAGACGTACTGAAAAACTAATGATGTTTACTTACTAGGCAAAATGTTGCTAAATCTGTTCTTCAGTTTGTTGTTAAGACTTCTACTGTTGTGATATAAACCCGTAATACTTCCACCTGACCCCTCTTCATCTTTGCCATCCTCCTTATCGGCACAGACTGTACAAATCGACTGAAATTTAAAAATCCGTTAAAAAAAAACAACTTTTAGACATTCCAATTTTCTTGGGGGAAAAAAAAGGCTTCATTGAAAACATGATGTCAAGTTACCTTTTTAAACATTTAAAGATTAAATTACTTGAAACAACAATTTAACATTAGTGATAAAAGCAGCTACAATTTTTCTTACCAGCAATGACAATAATCATTTGAAAATAACTAAGTTCAGTTGCTAACAATTTTCTACACTTCTCTTATAGACAGTTTTCTTACATATCAGGGTTAAATATTTTTTTAAATATTCTTTTGAATTTTAAATATCACATACTTAAAGATAAATAATAATTTCTTATATTTGTATGTATTTTTAAAAAAAACATGCTAATGAAATTATTTGACAATTCATTGCATTTATAAAATACTTGAATAATAATAGATCTTTTGACTCATGGTGGGGATGAACATCTGTTCCTAGCTCCATCATTCCTTAGATATTCCCTAGATTAAAACTATGGCCACCAAATGAACACCTAAGCTATTCTGTGAAAACTTTAGGTAAAAGCAGTAAGCAGAGAAATAGAACGTTTTAATTTACCTTAAATTCTTTCTCAAAATTACTCTGCCCACGTGATGACCTTGCTTCTAACCTTTTCATCCTGTCAATAATGTCACTGACATGCACAGTTGTGTCTACACAAATCATGGCCACTTGGACTGCTTTGTGTAGAAAAATATATTGCTCCTGTCACAGAGAATAGAAAACAATATTTCATGTCCATTCCTTTATTAGCTTAACTAGAATTGCAGCATTGTCCACAATAATTAAGTAGTTTTAACAACATGACATGCATTTATTTTAAATTATACTTTTATGCTTGGATGATAAAAGTCAATAAGAAAATAAGTTTTATTCCCCAACCATTATTATTTAATACATATTAATAAAAATATTTATGATCCTCATAAGGGAGCTTTAAAAGAAATAATGAATTAATAAATTGTAGTTTACTGAAACTTTGAAATAAAATTATGATATCTTGTATAAAATGCTTACCACAGTTTGGATCATGTACACCCTGTCTTGTCTCAACTTCCATAAAGTGGTGCAGAAGTCTAGCTGGCCTGTTTCTTTGGCCTCCGCAATCAAGTTATGAAGAGCAATGAAGGTGCCAGTTCTCCCAACACCTGCACTGAAAGCAAAACCTGATGCTGCATTGATTGTTGTCACTCATTTGTTCCATTAGCCATTTAAGGAAAACAAACTAATTTTTCTTAAGATTTTCATTCTTAGCCTCTTTCTTTTAACAAAGGGTATTTACTAAATAAAGTGTGACAACCAACAATTTAAGCTTTCAGAAATTCATACGCTTTTGTTATTCCCCACTTCTTCAAAAGTTATTTAAAATATAAAAACAATTTATCTGATACTGCACATAAGTGCTCATTAATTTTATTACAAAAATATCTTTTGTAACAGTTAAGATTTTGTAACGTTATTTTTGTTAAAATTATAACTATATATAACAGCTCCAATGCAGTAGCACCACTTTGATCAGCTATTGAAAAAATAAGTATTTTGCCTCAAGATTGTTAGAATCAGTATTCTACCTGCAGTGCACAACAATTGGGCTGCTAGAGGGAAAGAGAGAGACCCTCTGTTCAAAGTCCACCAAACTCCAAGCTGTTTTTGGTACCCCTTTGTCAGGCCATGAGGTAAAATGGAAATGAGTTAGCTGCTGTGTTGTCTCCCCTGTCTGGAAAAAGAAAAGAAACAATGATTGATTGAATACAAATAATTAAAAGGGTGGGGGGGGGGCTGTGAAGTAGACTTTTTTTTAAAAACAATGATTAGATACAAATACAAATAAAGTCAATCAACATTTCTTGAATGTCAGACACAAACAAGTTTAAGAAAAATGCTCACTAAAAGTGATAAATCTCATGGGTATACAAATATTTGTAGATTTATTTTAGAGCTTTATTCATAACATTAAAAAAATTCTGAATGATTTGGGGATAAGCCTCTTTAGCATTAAAGTAAATCTGAGATGCATATATTATGTTAGCTAAATTAGCATTTTAATAAAAATGTTTTTTGTTTTTGTTTTTTAAAAATAAAACCTCACAGTTTTATCACGCACAGATCATTTGTGTCATTTAGTTAACAGTTGCACAATGAGTAAGTATTCTCTTAGCTTTCAAACAAGAGTACAACACAAGAGACTGAAGTTTAAATGTTGTTAAATAGATTATTGTGTGAAAAGTATTATTATTTTATATATTAAATGTATGACCATGCAGGTGTCATTTAATTTTTCTTAGATTTTTTTTAAAAACTTAAATTGCATTTAATTTACACGGTCATTATAAATTTCGGATTTTCAATTAAATTTCAATTCATCTCTATTTTATTGAATATTTCTGTATTAAGAAAGCCATGTCGTGTTCTATTTGATTTGCAGTAGTAGTAGCTCACCCTCACCTTAAGGAGTTCCAATTTTCTTATTGTGTAATCAGCAAAGATTTGTGTATTTACGAGTCGTACTCTGATTTCTCCAAACTGCATCTCACCATCTTCAGGCCAGTACTGATCACATTTATGCTAAAGTAACAAATAACAAAAAAAATATTTATTCAAAAATTAGTATAATTCTATATTCTATAGGTTTTGAAATAGATGTTCTTAAAGCGCTTTAAAGTTTTAAATTTAAAGAGGTTTTAAAATTGTTTTAATAATTAAAAAATATTGCAATGCAATGCTAAAAAAAAAAAAATAGAATTTGTAATTTGTTTAACTTAAAGTAGCTCTATAATACTCTATTGAATAAATTAAATATTTTACATAACAATTTCATGGAAGTTAATTTCTATGATTACTGCATATAATTTTGAGCATATTTTAATCAGGAAGAACAGTTTAATTGATATTAGGTAGTTCTGTTTTTCCTATGTTTTAGACAGTTAGAGTTACACACCATATTTAAGTGTAAACATAAGTTAATGATAAGTTTTTATCAAAATCAAAGTAGGTAATCTGAAATTTGAATGTTTAAATTTTTTTAATAAAAATGCCAAGAAAAATAAAGTTTTATGGTGAATGTTTATTTAATTCATAATTTATTGTGATACTCACTTTCCCTTCTTCAATTAGGTTTGTTAGCATCACAACCTTCTCTACTTTCTGTTCCCACAACATTCGAATAAAGTCCTCTATGATAACTTTGTTAGGTCCTGTAAAGAGTTGTATTCACAGTCAGCGGAAGTGAATATGTAAATACAAGAAATTATAATATAGTTCAAAAACGTCTTATAGGAAACTCTCTCCCCGAACAATTACAACTGAATCTAAGCATAATCTGTTATTGATCTTACTAAGTAATCTTACCTTGTGAAGCTATAAATCTTTTATAATCTTTGTAATCCTGCATGTGAAATTTATTGCATAAAATTTGTTAATAAGTGCAAATAAAATTAACAAACTTTACTATGTATTTGAATTATTAAATTATTTGTTTTCGTTTTTTATATATATTTTTTAATTATTTCAATGACAATGAATTTGGTTATATTCATGAGTTGGATAGACATTTTAAGATTAAGAGTGAAAATGATAAATGCTATGAGCTAATACTAATAGATAAATATTGTTAATAAATAGCAGTATTGCTTCGGAAGTTAATACAGAGACTAAAGACATTTGTTGACACATGA
This sequence comes from Omphiscola glabra, assembly GCA_964017045.1. Taxonomy (NCBI): domain Eukaryota; kingdom Metazoa; phylum Mollusca; class Gastropoda; family Lymnaeidae; genus Omphiscola; species Omphiscola glabra. The sequence continues at coordinate 38,828,511 of OZ024796.1, forward strand.
TGCCCCGATAGCATGTTAAATTGACTTTAAAAATTAATAACATCATGTACTGTTATGACTGTAATAGTTTTGGGAAGTCAACCTTTAAGTTTAATATAATAGATCATTGCTTGGAACAGAGTACCTTAACAAATGATGCATTGATATAATCACCATGTTTTTTTTCAGGACAGCTTATGAGATGGACTCTTGAGTGATCATCTGTGCGTAAGAAAAATACCTAATTTTATCAGAAACTTGTGTAAGTTGTTACATTCAGATTACGTGCTGTAGCTTTTTTCTTTCATAATTTGTTATTATATGCGTGAAAGATTGCATTTTTCCTTTTAAAATAATATCTTGAGTCAACTCAGTCAAGTGGGAGTAGTCTATTCTTGAGCTTGACAACACGGCTATAATAAAAGACGTGTATGTACTTTTGTGCGCCAGAGAGGCGAGAAATTATTATTATTAGAAGTTTTCTATAGCTCACCACGCTGTAGGCATTACATACAATTTAACTAACATAAGCATGAACTTAAAAAATAAACATACATTAATTAAATAAAACAAAACAAATTCGTATTCACTCCAACCATTCCATAACTATTTACATGTCAAGATATGGATGGCACTCAGCAGCATCGTTTGTCGGTCAGAAAGTGCGTGTGTGAGGGGGGGGGGGAAACAGTCAGGATAGTAGAGTTTAAAGAGATGGTTTTGAGTGCAGTTTTGAAGGCTGTGATGTGTAGTGGAAGAGAATTACATTGTTTGGGGTGACAGAAAGAGTACGCGCGTCTGCGGAGGAGCGAAGCTGTCGAAGGGGTGAATAGACAGAGTGAAGTTCGGCTAGATTAGAGTAGATTAAACTAGATCAGAACCATGAGTTAATACACCATGGTGATATAGGGGAGAAATTATAAATATTTCATTCCTGTGCAGTATTATTTTGTGATAGATGGGTGTTATTTTTCTTAAACAATTGTATTTAATTAGAACATTGGTTGTTTTTTCGTATGCAAATTATTTCACTGTATTGCACACTTAGCCGATACACGAAGAACCCGAAATTTTAAACGTCTCATGAGTAATTTTAACTTCTAACTACATATCAGCATTGAAATGGTTAGGAAAAAGAAACGAGTCTTAGACTCTTGACATTGTTTTCTGTGGCCATACGAAAGGGATCTGTTCCTAGACAACGTAGGCTACAATCCAACTCATAAGTACACAATAAAATAACGAATTCTTAACGATAGTTATTCGCAATCTAATTTTTAAAAGTGTAAATACATTCTAGTGATACACAGGTATTTGCTTTGACATAGTGGCAGAGGCCTATTGTTAAACTACCATTAAACTCAAAAGGTAATTTAGTGATATTTAATAATTTTTCTGGGCATATATTTGTAAGTTACTTTATAATTAACAACAAACAAAAACCAAATTTTTCGCTTTTCTCTAAAACATTTTCTTTCCCCGGCTGCTCAAAATATATCACTTGTGTGCATTATCATAATCAGGTTTAAAGTAAAAGAGTGTAGGCGTAGGAAATAACACAAAACTCACAAGCACTGATATTTTTATAGCGATTCTTGGCTTTGTTCTCAGCACTGAGACCAACACTCATAGAGACATTCACATTGGCAGGAATATTCTGTGGGGAAAAAAAATGTAGTAAGAAATTAGAGATTTATCGTAACTTGAAATAAATGTCTGAAATTCATTAACATGAGTTTTATTCAGAAATATTTTTTTTGGGGGGTGGGGGGAGCAGTTTTTAGAAAAAGCTGTTAGCAATTTTCATATACAGTTCAGGTAAAAATAAATATTTTGTTTTGTTTTAGATCTTTAAAAAAATCATGACGTTTAAACACATTTGAATGTGTGCAGAAGTTTGATAAGAAATGATGAATGATGTAAACATGCTCATTTGTGCGCTTAACAAATTAGAAATGGCTCATTTTGTATTCATGCATTCAAAACATTGATAAAATTAATCAAATTTTATGAAAAAGCCATACTATTTTTTTATATGTCTTTTCTTTTACAGTACTGTTTTTCTGGCACGTGTACAATTTTGATTTATATGGACTTTTTTGGACTGTTTTCCCCCTGTTTCTTTCTGGTTTTTTTGGGCATGTATGATAATATTAAAATGGAAAAATAGTGTTTAAAACTTAAGGTAAGTTGTATTATTTAATTCTGTAAACGTAATAGGCTACACTAGTTCAGATACCTTGAACTGCTCCTCAAAGAAAGCGTTGTTGTGTGTTATCATGTAGTTGTTGAGATTTTCAAGACTTAGAGACGTCTTCTGTCGACCACCGGTCACTGTATTGAAGTAGACATCATCACTGACTTCCCCTGAAGGCGTCGGATCGTACGCGTTGGGATCTCTCGTTTTTTGCGCTAAGATTAATTATAACTTATTACTTTGAGGACATAGTAATTGGGACTGATGAAATTGAAATATTAAATTTTCATAACCCTACAAACATGCTCATAAATTTTAGGCAAAAAAGGGGGGGGGGGGATGATGTGGATATTTATAAGAGGTAATCTAAGTGTAACAGTCACCATCTTTTATTACAAGATGTTTTTTTAAAATTTTAATTATTTCGATATCCAAAACAAGAACTAGAAAACTTGGGCTTGAGCCAATGCCTGCTATAGTTAATGAACGATTTAGACATTTCAGACACCTTCAGACTAGGTAAATTAAATAGCGAAGTTTGAGGGAAAAAAATTGTGCTGAAAGGTTTTTATCCATAAAAGTTTGATGACCCTCGATGTGTATTTCATTATATAAATTAATATAAGCACTTGAAATTTCAAAGTGGAACATTTTTTTATTTGGGGGTGGGGAGGTCGTGGACGAACAGCCACTAGAAGATGAATGCAAAGATTTAATTACTAACTCAAGTATTTAAATTCAATAGCTAAGTTAGTTTGAAAGTAGTTGTGGTAAACTAATCACTTATCGGGCATTTGTTCTCAATCCGCTCATTTATGGCAGTGAAGGGTGAACCACTCACGCCTATCACTAGTGGAAGCGACAGCTATCACATTATACATCTGCGGCTCATTCCCAGCTTTCAATAGCAGGACAAAGTGCCTACCAAAAGTGTTCAGTCACGAGCGAAAATGTGCAGTGTGTTGTATACTCGTAGTAGGAGGTGCCAAGGTCAAGGCCATGCAAAGAGAATGGAATGATACCGAATTGGAAGGAACTGTTGTACGGAAAATTTGGCAGTTGGGATTGGGGGGGGGGGGGGGGCACGACATATGGACTACCGCGTCTACGCTATAAAGACATGTGTAAAAGAAACGTGAAGACATTTCAAGCAAGCCAACTTTGAAATTGGCTGATGTGAGAGGATCGCTGATCCAAGTTTCAGCTTGCGAACAGCTGTAAATAAAATGGGAATCCAACAAGAATACGTTTCGCGAAACGAAGCCCCTGTAGCAAGAAGAGCAACGCGGAAGGCCAAAGAAAAGCACAGAAATGCAGCTGATGCACAGGATCGACCCACATAAGACTATTGAGAAAGTACACATAATACACAAGCTGTGCCATCATTTAATTTTTAGTATGTTTTTGTAAAAGAAACAAGAGGGAAGCCAGCATAGTAATCGGCCGATTGGAGATAAATGCTGATCACCGTTCTAGCTTGCGAACAGAATTATAATTATTGCATGAGGGAGCCAATCTAGCAGAGATACACGCAAAATGAAGACCTTAGAGCATTACCGAGGCGTAGTAAACCGGAAGTCAAGATTATCCTGCGAAAAGTCAAGCAGAGGCAGCCATTACAGGATCGGCCGCACAATCCATTTGATGAATTTCAATAGGCTAGACCATAATCGTCACTAAGACGGAACGATGTCTTATACACGACATCGTCTCATGAAGACGGAAGGATGACATTACATATACATCATCTAGTCGCGACGACGGAACGATGCCTGATAAACACTATCGCCTCTCAACGACAGAAGGATGTCTCAAATACACCATTGCATAATAAAGACGAAAGTATGCCTTATTTACACCATCGCCTCACAAAGACGGAAGGATGTCTTATATACACCATGGCCTCACACAGATGGAAGAATCCCACAAACAATATTTGTTAATACAAATCCTATGTTAATTTCCATGATATTTTAGTAAAAATAAACTTGGATCTGTTTTACCCAACTTCTTCTGTTGATTATTTAAATTTTCAAAAGTTTCTAATCATTAACTTGAAAGGCAGATTGACGCAATTAAATGTATTGTTTAAAAATCATTAAAAAAAATAAAATAACTAAATCTTGGATGTCAATGCCAAGATTACCTTGTATTACTGTAGTCTTAGAATTAGAAATCATTGGTTCTGGGGCATTCTGGTGAGTTGCAAGACCAATAAAATTCTTTTGTTTTCGTATCTTCCTCTTTCTTAAAAAAAAAGAAAGAAAGAAGATGATCAAAGTACATGATACGTGGTTAAGTTGACTAAGAGCAGGAAGGTAGTACCTTAACAAATAGTTCACCAACAATGCTAATGAACACGTCTGGTGAGAGAATATTAGTCTCGTATCTTGAAATATAAAGTTCATTAAAAACAAATAATTAAATATTAAAATGAAGACTGTCACTGATCAAGGCCAGCGGTTCCCAACCTGGTGGTACGCGGCGGATCGGCATGGGGTATGCAGAAAATGCAGAAAACGACAAAAAATGTGTTGTCTTTTCTACAAGTTCATTTACGAGAAGCTATATTTCAACATTTAGCTCTTTATTAACAAAAAACATGTATACACATAAATATATTTTTCTAATAAAATTAATAATGAGAAACCCGTATTGTTGTATTAAAGTTCAATTTTGATAGTTTTTATTGGTCTTTTCCCCCTGTTATATGGCCAAATATAACATTGTCATGTTTAGTTTTGAGATTCGTTAAGGTTAAGATATTTGTAGCTACAGAAACTGAAATAACTGGTAAACTAGAAAATAAAATCCTACAAATGCCATTGGCTTAATCTGATTATTCAGCTAATCTATTTTTTAATATTATGTTAGGGATGAGGAATGGTAAGGCATAAAAGGTTAGGGGGGGGGGGGTAATCATAACTGAAGAGTCTAATCAAAGGGTACGGGAGTAAAAAAGTTTTGGAACGGCTGATTTAGACCACCAGTGACATTGTCAAAGTCAAACTACAATGCAATAAATTATTTTTTTAAATATGATTGAAAAAAAAACTTATTTTTAATAAAAGTTTCTTTATATTTTGTTTAAAAATCGGTTTTGACACGAGATATGTGAAAATACTCAAAGATCACTTTCTCTCAAAATACCTCCAAAATACAACGCCAAGAGCCATTATGACAGCCAGAATGATGACAGCAATCAGGGGCCCTACAATTACTCCCGTGTCGGCTCCACTAGTTGCTGGCGATGCTGTCAAGCATAAGAGCGGGAATTATAAACTTTAAAATTTGTATATGATAAGGAAATCAAAAGATAAGATACTCTTAATTTTACTGCAATATAGATTTGGGAATTGTATTACTTTAAAAAAAAATTAGTTTAGAATGTATCTTAATGAAGGCCGACCCGTGAGACAATGATATCCTTCATAGCCACTTTGGCACCCTTTCAGACATTCTCCTGTGACGTGGTCACACGCTCTCTGTGGTGTCGTTGTGTTGCTGGTTGTGATGTCCGAGAGACAGAACGCACTGCAATTTGTGTTGCATCCCGCACCGTACAGTGTAGCGTCACATTCTAAAAAATGAGATGAATAATAGATACACCATCAAGAACTAAATATCATATTTCAAATTATCTTTTTAAGTGTCTTTATGATAATTTTGGTATACATCTTTATTCGACTCATTTACTTTAAAAAAAAAAAAAAATAAAAAAAAACTATAGATACACAGAACAACTAAATATGGTTATTTCAAATGAATTCATTTTTTTTCCTTTATGTTAATGTTTGTATAATTTATCATCAGACAACTTACTTGAAAAAACAAACACACACACAAAAACTGTAGGAACAGAGTACATCAATTTTTTAAAAATAACCTATTTAATACAAGGTGGCCCACAAAATGTGATAACATCGCTTTATAGCCAGAAGCATAAACGAAGCGCCAACGCTTACAAAAAGTCGCTGAGGAGCAAGGAGAGTGGGGTTGGGGGGGGGGGAGAGACAGATTGAACATGTTTTCTAATTAGCAGAATAATTTTCATACAACTGCCAAAAACACAATTTTTTTAAAAATTACATAACCCTTTGTTACGAGATGTTCTCCGTTTTTCTGGGCCACCCTGTAGGACTTGCGTGCAAATAAAAAAAAAATAGCTTAAAAAAAACCACAACCCATCTTTAGTTACCTTTCTCACACCTCTCCCCGGTATATCCTTCCTTGCATCCATAATTGCAGTGACCACTGACCGGGTTGCAGCCTCCGTCCCCACCACAGTTGGTGCCGCACGACTCGTTGCACCCGAGGCCGTATTTCCCCCCAATGCAATCTGTTATAAAGAAAGACAAACGTGTTCATTGGGTGAAGTTACTTTTGAGGACACGTGTCATTAGAACTTTAGAGCAGTTTTGCCAAATTTTATTTTATTTTTTAAAAATTACGGAAGGTACTAAGTGCGTAACACTTTGATTTAAAAGGCATGGGCGCAGGAAAAGAGGCGCAATCCGCCACATGTGACATTTATTTTAAGGTGGCATTTCCGGTCTACTAAATTTTTGAGTGTGTTTAATTGGGTTACCGGAAATTTGTTGAAAGAAATTTCGTCGACGGAAAATTGATCGACGGAAAATTGATCGACGGAAAATTGATCGACGGAAATTTGATCGAACGGAAATTTGGTCGGATCTTTTTTTTTTCAGTTCACACTTTAAAATGTTCGTCAAATTTCTTTTTGAACGCTCTATACTGTATAGTAAAACCAAAATAATGCGTTCGGTCAAATTTCCGCTTGGGATTCTTCTAGTTTGGTGGAATTTAATTCAAAGAAATAATAAGAAATTGAACACTTCTGAGACTGCCATGCAATGTAGTAACGTTATAAATTAGGATCGTGCCTTGTGATTCCATATGAAATAGTTATAAAGATGCGTCATAAAAAACACACTAAAACAGATATTTGAATACTGTATTAGATATATAGATTCCATAAGTTCATGTAGTAAATATATGATGGTAACATTTTTTGTTTTTCTGTAAAATGTTTTTGGAAATTTAGAATATTTGACCACATTATCACTATTTTGAGTAGGTAATCCTAATTATCAAATAGGAATCACGTAGTATTTTATCATATACGACTCCTGTGATTAGTTAGGGGCAATCAATCAGGGTTGCCATCTCAAAACAAATTATGTAAGGGAAAAAGTTTTAAATGTTACTTAATTTTACAGAAAACACCCCCTTTTAAAAGGGTGGGCATAATACGTAGGCCCTATAAACATTCATGCACTATTCTGCAATCCGGGTGATCTTACACTTTATACATTGAATAGTTAAATCTCTAATAAAACCCATTGTCACTATGAATATGTAAAATTCATGATTTTTAATTTCTTTTCGAAGGCTATAGAAATTTGACCGCAAACGGTGTCTAGTTCAAGGGTGAGCAAACTTTTTGTGCGGAGGGCCACATTGACAATTGTAAAGCTTTTGGGGGGCCCCATGTATATTATCTCCAATTTTTACATGTCGATAAACATTTCTCTATATTAAAATAGGTAAATTCGCATTTTAGAAGTCAAGGACTGTTTGAAAAAATAGAAACTTAGAAAGAAATTTGATCAAAAATGTTAAAACCATCATAACGGTACGTGAAATGATGTAAAATAACAACAAATAACTTGAAAACACAGTAATTTTTTAAAAAATTTAAAAGGCCTTAGAGGGCCGCATAATATCAGTTGCCCGGCCGCATGCGGTCCGCGGGCCGTAATTTTCCCACCCCTGGTCTAGTTAAACTGTTGCTTTGTATTGTCACAAATGAACTCGCTAGATATCTTAAATGTAACAGAAATATCTAGCCTAGAGACAAATTTAAGTCCACCATTCACCTTTATATGTTTCCGTGTGTGTGACATAATAAATGACCGTGACGTAATTTTTTTTCTGTTGCGCCAGTGATTCACAAATTTTTTTTCCGAATTTCGACACCCTTGTTAAATTTAGTTTGTCCACTGGGGCTCTACCACAATTTACTTTTAAAGTACACTATAAAATAGCTGTAAATTATTGGGTACATTGGTAACAATTTTAAAAACACCCATGTAGATCACTACATATGACGTAAGCATACCTTGATCGCAGCGCTCCCCCATTTTCCCAACGCTGCAAGCCTTACAACTGCCATTGACATTGTTACAGAGCTGATCCAAACAACTGGTGTCACATGATAGTTTGCACCCCGTGCCGTACAATTTTGGAGGACATTCTGAAAAATTGCGATTAATTCTGTTGCAAATTTTGTTATAAAGACTGAATGTATATAAAAAAAAAAATATGGGTATGTCTACAGAAATTCACCTGGGCTAAAAATTTAAGATGTGTGATGATGCTTTGTAATATCCTATAATTTGTTGTAGTGGTTGTTTTGTAATTATGTTTGATAGGCCACAAACGTATTTTGATAACGATGCTGTGTAATGTTTAGATGATACATATTTGTGCGATTGTTTTGTTTTTTTAAAATTGTATTTTAAGTAAACATACCTTATTTTAATGACCACCAGAAGTTAGAATATGAAAAACACGAGAGATAATAATAAGACAGATTATTTGACACCAAGTCTTTTTTTTAAATCACAAAGTAAGTGAAAATGGTTAAATGCAAATTACAACAAAAAAAATTAAATAAATAAATAGATTTAAAAAAAAATAGAGATAACAACGAACAAAACTGTTGGTATTGCTTTATTATTATTTTCAAGAAAGCCAAACCATTAGTAAGTATACACAAATTATCATAATAAATACATAAACGTATATTGACAATTAATGAAAGATGCACAGCATAGATATTAGTATCAACGAATCAAAGCAATAATTATTCCAAATCCGTTTTATTTGTATAGTCAAGAAATCACTCCGCATATGTTTTATCGAGCTTTATAACGCCCAAAAGGGATTCGTAAATAAAGTGTTGCGTAAATAAAGGCGGGATTCGTAAATAAAGGGAATTCGTAAATAAAGGGATTCGTAAATAAAGGGATTCGTAAATAAAGGGATTCGTAAACAAAGGGATTCGTAAATATAGGGCTTTGTAAACAAAGGGATTCGTAAATAAAGGGATTTGTAAATAAAGGGATTTGTAAATACATGGATTTGTAAATAAAGCGATTTGTAAATAAAGGGATTTGTAAATAAAGGGATTTGTAAATAAATGGATTTGTAAATAAAGGGATTTGTAAATAAATGGATTTGTAAATAAAGGGATTTGTAACTAAAGGGATTTGTAAATAAAGGGATTCGTAAATAAAGGGATTCGTAAATAAAGGGATTCGTAAATAAAGTGATTAGTAAATAAAAAGATTCGTAAACAAAGGGATTCGTAAATAAAGGGATTTGTAAATACATGGATTTGTAAATAAAGCGATTTGTAAATAAATGGATTTGTAAATAAAGGGATTTGTAAATAAATGGATTTGTAAATAAAGGGATTTGTAAATAAATGGATTTGTAAATAAAGGGATTTGTAACTAAAGGGATTTGTAAATAAAGGGATTCGTAAATAAAGGGATTTGTAAATAAAGGGATTTGTACTGTGAAATCGGAGTGAGTTCAAGGAGGCGCCGTTGTGTTTTTCTGTTATAATATTTTATATTAGTTTTTTAAATTTTATTTTGCTGTACCAACACCAATTATAAAAAAAACAACAGATAACCATGTAAAATTTAAAGAACCCAACCAGTTTACTATACCAACACCGAATGTAAAAATAACAGGTAACCCAGCAAAAATATACTTTAGAAACACAGCCAGATTATAATACAATTTTAAAAATAACTCGAAGCTGACGTTTCTCCGACGGCAGGTTCTTGTAGTTGTTGTTGTACCTTGGTCGCACGTGTCCCCTGCATACCCTGGCACACAGCTACACGTGCCGTTGGTGGACGCACACGCCGCATTGGTGCAGTGGGTGGAGCAAGGAGAAGCGCAGTTGACGCCGTAGAATCCACTCTTACAAGCTGAAAATTGAAAGTCGCGGAGATAAAATATGTAACAGCTTGGCATCATCATGGAACTGGTTGAGATGATGTTGAGATGATATTGAGATCATATTGAGATGATGTTGAGATGATGCTGAGGTGATGTTGAGATGATGTTGAGATGATATTGAAATCATATTGAGATGATGTTGAGATGATGTTGAGCTAATGTTGAAATCATATTGAGATGATGTTGAGATGATATTGAAATCATATTGAGATGATGTTGAGATGATATTGAAATCATATTGAGATGATGGTGAGATGATGCTGAGGTGATGTTGAGATGATGTTGAGATGATGTTGAGATAATGTTGAAATCATATTGAGATGATGTTGAGATGATATTTAAATCATATTGAGATGATGTTGAGATTATGTTGAGATGATGTTGAGATGATGTTGAGATGAAAAAAATCGAATATTGTCATAATGAGCATATGGGGGATGGATGTTTAATGATATATAAATAATAAAAGGGGTTTCGTCCCGCTTTTGAAATTTATAGACGCGTAACAAAGTGATATTAAAAAAAAATTAATGCTTGCACGCCTGTTTCTATTTTCAATGGCGCATTTAAGATAAGACAAATGCTTCCGAAAATTTCTGCACTGTTCTTTCTTGATCCATCCTTTCCAAAATCTGACGTACTGCTACCACAATAAGAGAATATTTTAATGTGAAAGATCATAGCTACGAACCTTAGGAAAATTGTTTTTGTTTTATTTAGGGTCAAATTTCGCGTCAAATTGTTGTATGAATGCACTTTTTTTTTTTTGCGTGGTTTCTTTTTTGGAGAATTGGATCAAACAGTAATTTGAAAGTTGTGACAAGGCTTCATTCACGAATTGAATCAAATGCTTGAAGGAAAATTTGATCATGTGAACCGACCCTTGTTCTCCAATGTTGCTTAGAGGATCTCAAGTTACCGATGACCATAGTGCAAGATTCAGGAGACAATTATTTCACTTGAATAGCGGTCTGAAACTGCAACACTTACGATCCTCGCAGTTCGGAGGTTCATATCCCTGGACACATCCACCCGTGCACGCCCCCGACACTGGGTCACAAGATCCCATAGCACATTGGTAACTGCAAAACTTGGAGCATTTTTCTCCGTAGGTTCCGAAATCGCAAGCTGAAAAAAAGTGTGTAGACGTAGGTTAATGGCGAGCATAACAATTGGTTGTGATAGTTTGAGTTTTGAAAAAAAAATAAATAATAATTGTATTGTGTGGAGGTATTTAAATGTCATCCACAGTTAGTAATAAAAAATGTATGTGACGATTAGTCATGAAATTAATTTTCCAGACAGTATGCAAATGATATACACTGTCTACTATAAATAGATTTATAGAAATATAATTTTATTACGCAAATTCCGACTTAATGAATCTAATTTTTCCAAACCTTTGTCACATTTGATTCCCTTCCAGCCAGTCTGGCATCCATTACAGAAACCAGCCCTACAAGTCCCGCCCAAGCAGTTCTGGGGACATCTGTCCGTGCACTGTGTGCCGTAGAAACCAATTGGGCAACCTATGAAATCGATTCGGAATATTCAAGAACTCATTTTAAGTTATATAATAAATTATGCAAATAATTATAAAAAATAATTTTCTCACAATGCTGCCATGAGATATTTTCCACAAAAAAATGCTTAATACATAAAATAATCATTTTATTTATATCAAGACACTTCAATACCCAGGATTGTATTTAGTACACCCCCCTCTCTCATGACAGTCATCTCTTTATTTAAAGCACAATCATTAACCTAATATGAATGACGTAAAAAAATGGTTATGAGATTTATTTTGCTTTCAAAACATCAACATTTTAAAATGTGTTTAATATCATTAATGTGACTTTTTTTTTCAAATAAATATATTGAAATATTTTTCCTATTTTTTGTTTAGTTGAAAACATGCAGTGCTGTCTTACAGACTCAGCAACTAACCCAGAAGATGTGAGTTTCAAAGCCTATTTTAGACATTCAGTTTCTTAATTTTGTGTTAAACGGAAAATGACTTCATCCTCGGTTGAATCAGATTAACAAATGACTGGGGTATTGAGAGATGTCATCTAACAAATGACTGGAGTTATAAGAGATGTCATGTAACAAATGACTGGGGTTATAAGAGATGTCATGTAACAAATGACTAGGGTTATAAGAGATGTCATTTAACAAATGACTGGGGTTATAAGAGATGTCATGTAACAAATGACTGGGTTTTTAAGAGATGTCATGTAACAAATGACTGGAGTTTAAGCGATGTCATGTATCAAATGACTGGGGTTATAAGAGATGTCATATCATAAAAAATAACGATTTCATGTTTTAAACCAACAAATGACATGAGTGGTTAATGCATAATTTACATCTCACATCCATGGGTGGGCTGTATGAGTAGGCTGTATGGGTAAGCTGTATGGGTAGGCTTTATGGGTAGACTATATGGGTAGGCTATATGGGTGGGCTGCATGGGTAGGCTACATGGGTGGGCTGTATAGGTGGGCTGTATGGTTGGCCGTATGGGTGGGCTGTATGAGTAGGCTATATGGGTGGGCTTGGGCTGTATGGGTATGCTGTATAGGTGGGCTTCATGGGTGGGCTATATGGGTGAGCTATATGGGTGGGCTATATGGGTAGTCTATATGGGTGGGCTATATGGGTGGGCTATATGGGTAGGCTATATGGGTGGGCTATATGGGTAATCCTTATACATCAGCTCAAACAAGAACACCGATCAATATTATTAATTATTATTTAAATCCAACTTTATCTTCCATGTACTTTGAAATGAAATTCAACAAGTCTATAGGAAACTACTAAAGATGTGCATTTAAATCTGTGTGGGTGGGAGAGGGTGACTAGGAATCCATTGTCTATACATGTATCGTGACTCAACGAGACACCCTCCAAATCCAAACACCATACAAATGTATATATTTTATGTTGTAAAAACTTACATGATATACAACCGTAACACTCATCACTTTTTAAATGTAAATATTATTTTTTTTTAACAAAGCGATTTAGTGCAATGACATAATTAAATTTAGCATAGTTAAAAGATTCATTTATCGCATATTTTTCATCAAAAAATTTTTTTTTTTAAATTTTTTACTCACCTGCTGAAGGAGTTGTTGACATATTCGATGTTGCTCCTTGCACTCAAAACGTTAAACACTGTGCAATAAAGATCCCTGAGAAATAGTTTAGGCCGTGGACATAGAATCGAGTACTGTTCTTTCAAAAATAAAGATCACCATTACGCCACTATTGTGTTTGTACCGTAAATAAAAAAAAGTTTGCGTCAAAAATGTATTCCGAAATTTCAAAGGGGGGAAAAAGAAAATTACGAATAGACGTCCAATGAGATTATTAATTTTCCGATCATTTTACTGGTTTAACGTGTTTAACAACAATCGCTTCATATCTCGCAATGACAACCAAACTAAATTTTACAGGTGAATGGCTGTACGAATGTGTGACAGATGAGAGGAGCAGCAGGATTGATGACCACCACGCGTTGAAGCTTGTCGGTGTTCAGGGGCAACGCTTGATGTGTCATAGATTTACTGTAAAAAATCTTTCTGTTACTAGCTGTGTTCATCGTCTCCACGTAAACGGCTATCTTGGTTGTTAGATATTATTAATGGATATTTTTTCCTACGATCAGATTTAAAAAAAAAATTATCAACTTAATTAAATTATTTCCATAATGAAAATTCTAGTAGTCAGCGCGTCATTAGATGCACCTGGTCCAGATCACGGTAACTTCGCGTCCGTAAACTCGTTAACTGGGCTATTTGTGCGATGAACCGAGGCATTAAGGATATGCAACAAACTGCTGAATGCAAGATACAAATTTAAAATAAAAAGAAATGATTCATTCGGCAAAAATGTTATGCAACTTGATTATAGAGGGTAAAGCTTAGAGAGACTTCCCTTTCTCAACAAACATTTAAAGTTTAAGAAGTTGGGCGCAACAAAAAAGAAATGACAAAATTGTTTTTATGTTTAAATTAGTATTGTTCCTTTGAAATCAATAAATGATAAGTAAACTATAGAGACATAGTCAAGGGGATGAGCTTATTTTAAATGGTAATGGTGGACATCAGGGGCGTACCAGTAGGGTTCTCGAACGCCCCGCGAGGCACTTTTGGGGCTTAGATAAATATCCTTATTAAAATGGTATGTGTGTGTCGGGCGCCCTTTTTTGGAAATTCGTCCCGCACGGCACGTCCGCTGGTGGAAACGGTTACCGGAAATTTGATCGAACGGAAATTTGGTCGAATCTTTTTTTCAGTTCACACGTTAAAATTTTCGTCAAATTTCTTTTTGAACGCACTATTCTATATAGTAAAAAAAAATAATGCGTTCAAAAAGAAATTTAACGCACAATTTTAACGTGTAAACTAAAAAAAAAGATTCGACTCGACCAAATTTCCGTTCGATCAAATTTCCGTTCGATCAATTTTCCGTCGACGAAATTTATTTCGATGAAATTTCCGTCGATCAATTTTCCGACGACGAAATTTCTTTCGATCTAATTTCCGGATACGGGTGGAAACACGTGTAATCTATACTGTATATCCTAGCTTTAACTACGCGACTGTTGTGAGCTAAGATGTTCTTAAGTCACTTGCAGGTCGCGACGTCTTTACATCAAGCGTGTTGTGTGCAGTCAGAGTCACTTACCCTAAGTCGTAGTAACGACCAGTTTAAGCCATTCGGTGGTTTACCGTCTTGTGTTGTAAATAACCTAATTTGGTGGATTCAGCAAGTGACCCCAGGGCGGTTTATTTGACAAGATGGGAGAGGTCATGTTGAAGTGATTGATTCCCCCTACAAAAGAGGGTTTTTTAACGTGACCAGTCCACTTCCTTAGCTTCTAGTTCATACGTTAGCGTACGGACTTAATAAAGGGTCTAAATTATTAATTAAAAAAAAAAAATATATATTAAAAAGTACATTTCTAGAAACCCGCAAATATTGCCATTTGTAAAAGAAAATGTTGAAAAAAAAATATTTAATGTTTATCTGTAGGTTAAAGTGATGGTCTAGTCTAGTCTAGTCAAATCTAGTGGTTAAAATATCAACATTTCCTGTTTGCTCAGTAATTACAATAATCTCTCTCCCTCTCTCCCTTTCTTTTGGCAACCACTCGAATTGACTACATCATTTTGTTCTCCTTGTTTGGGAGAGTGTGGTCATTTCTATGTATCCACGACGCTAATCTGACATTTGGGGAAATGATACGAATTTTTTAGCCCTTGAAGAAAAAAAAGGTAATTTATGATATATATATATATATATATATATATGTATATATATATATATATATATATTTATTTATCAAAGAAAACTAGAATTCTTGATGTCTATTTCTCTTGACTCGCCCTTGTTAAAAAATTGTCAAACTTTTTTCCAATGCCTCCAGCTCCCCACTATTTGTTGAAGCAGTTTATGAACAACCCCCATAGTGGGCAGGCTACTCTGTTTTACAAAAATCTTGACATACCTCATGGGATCTAATGATCAAAGTTAATGAAACGTTTGCAGTAGTATCACCGTCTCACCTGCCAGACATCCTTCACCAGTGAATCCAGGTGCACACCCCGATGCACAGCCGCCGGTGCTCACGTGACACGCCTCCGTACGCTCGGCACAGTTGCACGTGTGCTCACAGTCACGGCCGTACAGCCCGATTGGACAGATTGAATCTGTCAAACAATTGTTGTGACATTTGTACTGATATTAACAACTGATATTATATCACATCAGAATCATCAGGTAATTAGAAAAGATCGGTCTTATTCGACTCCTTTTTTTTAAAGGGACCTGCCTTTATGTGAAACATGTGTTTTTGAAAATATCACGAAGAAGGAAAAATTATAAATTCAGTTTTTCTAACCCAGTGGTTCTCAACCTTCCTAATGCCGCGACAGTTCCTCATGATATGGCGACCCCCAGCCACAAAGTTATGTTCGCTTCTACTTCATAACTGTAGAGTATATGTGTTTTCTTATATTCTTAGGCGACCCCTGGGAAAGGGTCATTCGACCCCCAAAGGGGTCGCGACCCACCTTTTGAGAACCGCTGGTCTAACCACACTGCATGAATTGCGCACCTCAAGTCAAACTACATTCTAGACTTTAAAAACACTATTTGCTTTAAAAAAAACAACTAACATATAGTTGACTTTTTATGAATCACGTGACATTATCAAAGTAATGTTAGCCATACATCAGACACCGAGCTTGACTCTAAAATTTCCAATTTTGTTAAAGAACACTTTTTAAAAAAATCTTCATATCACAAACATTTTAAAGAGATATTGGACATTGCCATGCAAAGGCGTTACGTCAATGTTTAGGAAAGCAGGTTGGAGGCGGAGATATTCTGGAATTGTTTTGTTATGCGAAAAACTTTCCAGCTACTAAACAAGAAACGTCGATACAATGTATTTCGTGGAAACTATCTGCTCATCTGATAGTCTACCTTCCAGACAAGTCATTTAAAACGAAGCTTCTCAAAGAGGCTTAACAACTGAATACGCCCTTTACGATTTAAAAAAAAAATTAACTCCTTTTTAAAAAAAGCAATGAAAACATTTGTGTTTTGTGGAGTTTTTTTGTATGTGGTCTAAACACAAATTAAATACCGAATTGTGCTAACCTAAAAATAAATAAAAATGTAAAAAAAATTGATTTGGGGAGAAGGGGTAACTCACCTCCAAAAACTTCGACTTCGCACAAATTTAGAATTTTCTCCTCATGCGTACCCTCTATGGTCACGTACGATATCTGTTGACCCACACCATCCTCGTGTATCACTGTATATCTATCGCTAACGTCCAAATATGGGCTCTGATAATCAAAAACAATCTGGTTACTCGCGTCTTTGCTGGTTAATATAAAGCCTTTGAGTCTTTGTCGATTTTTTGGGCCTGCGGAGTAGAAAAATATTTGGAATTTATTCTTTTTTTTTTTTTTTAAATATATAAATTGGGAATAGAAGTTAACGTTAATGGCGTAGGAATCTCCGCAGAAACTGTGCAGTTGAATTAATAGAAAAGGAACATTTTCATCAGTGCATAGGAGATTGGGGGTTGCAGAGGGGGAGGCTCTTATTTTGCTTTTATCGAGGGGCGACATTTTTGGCCAACTTAAGAGGTTTTTGTTTTTTCGTGGAACCCTAACCGGACTACTTCCTTAAATTGTATATAAGATAATTTACTTCATGGTCATGTATAGTTTTACTTAAAATAACCTTTAAGCATACATTAGAAAATAGGATCTTTGAAACGTTCATAATTCTAACGTGATATTTTAGTTAACGTTTGTATTATTCTACCATAATTATAGTTTACGTGACCACCTTTTCTGTTGTAAATTCTGTATCTGTTAACTACATGATGTCCAGAGAGCATCACTGTCCAGGAGGGTGTTTGACCCTTGCTGTCAGTGTGTGTGCAACTTTGCTGGTCAAAGTTAGCGTTCGTGTTGCCATCTACAGCGTTCCCTGACCACGAATACGTGTTTAAATAGAGGTAAGTACCAGTCTGGCTGGTAATTTGTTTCAGAGCGACGTTGCGACCTGTTCGACAATATACGAATGGGCATTAGAGGAATTTGTAATAGTGCAAGCAATACATATCACATTTTTGTCTTTATCTTAAAAAAAATATGTCAAATTTATTCCATGTAATAAGGCGTTTCCAAACATGAAAATTAATACTAAAGGTTAAATTAAATCATATACTTTTCATTGAATTATCCAAAGAGGAACAAATGGCTAGAGGGCAGAAAAACGTCTCAAAGATTGCCTTAAAATGTATCTGAAATCTACGGACATCCCTCTGAACTCATGGGAAACACATTTTCTTTATTGCTCAGGGTTCTCAGGCAATCTCATTGTTGGATCACGACTTTCAGCACGTAAATACCCTCTCTTGCCACTGAGAACACAAAATAAACGCGACCTACACTCGGAGATATCTCCTGCAACGAATAGGTCTCCCAATCCACATGCGAACTCGCCGTCGAACATATCCTTGAGATTTGCATGCGAAGGACAAAGAACTACAGTTATACTTGCCTCCACTGACGTATACCGAACAGAGAGGCGTTTTAGTCGAGAACTTGAGAAGGATGGTGTAAACTGCTGCTTGCACATCACAATGAATATCAAATACTCCATTTTCAACTATACTGACATTTCTTTTGCCACACTCTATTGCAGGTGGGTGCCAATTCTTTGAGAATTTTATACTAACTTGATCTTGGTCAACTGTAGAAGATTCAATAAATTTTAACCGCTGTCATTAGTCGGGGTTGTAATAGAAATGCAAGTACATTATTATTTATGTGTTGGTGTACTTATGCATAGGGAAAATATCGAAAGACAATACCATATCTTAAATACAGCTTTAAAGACCTCATTTCTACTCACAAATTCATCGTGTTTTTATGTTTGAGGTATATATTTATTTATTTGATGTATATTTTTTGTGGTCCAATCATTTTGCTATAAATCGTTGTAAGCTATGCATGCAGTGTCGGAAGGGCTCTTGTCAGTGGGATGACAGCGGGTTTAAAAAAAACAAACACATAAAAACTAATATTTTCTTTTTAAAAAATCCTTTATCTGCATGATTTTGCGTCTTAGCGTTGACTAAAGCTCTTAAAAAGTAATTGCATAACATTTCATTCAACTCCTACCACCTCCCCCCCAGGGTCACAACCGCTATTTTTTTCACGCCCTTGAACTATATTAATATTCTAATGTCCCACCAGCGTTTACACCGCATATTCATTACACCACAATTTCCGTAAAATAAAATAAATTATTACGCACAAAACGAACTTACGAAATTTTTAAGAATCTCATTTAGCGCAGTTATCGGAAATTTTATTTCGTGAATTTGATGGCTCCTGTAAGCAATAAACTGATTTTGAGTGTGGGGGTGGGGAATGGGGCTGAAAATTTGATAGAATATGTCTTCTTCGGCAAAAAGTCTATGTGCATAATTTCTGCTCAATTGGATGACTGCAAGTGGGTCAATTAGCCTTCCTAAGATGTTTCCACAAACCCAGAAAAAAACAAAAACATATTAACGAAATCGTCGTTAATATAAAGGATTTTGCCATGAACTCAGTATATAAAGGATTTTAAAAAAGAGAGTTGATAATGCATGTAAAGCGATAGTTGTTTTTGTTTTTTTAAATGACAGAGCTTTTAATTATTTTAATTTTTAAAGTTGCAATTATTCTTATTGGAGACCTCCTTGTATTACTGTAGAGATATGTCACCCAGTCATTTATATGTGTTTATAAATGATAAAAATAGCTTTCAATTAAAAAAAAAATCCCATTTACTTATTAAGGAACTGTATTCTATAAACCAGCTGTTTAAACTATTGAGTCAAGAAGACTAGAAGCTCTTCAGTGGTAAGGGTATGGGATGTCGCGAGTTTTCAAATAACCATAATAAATGTACTTTGAACGTGTGTTTAAATCAGATTCCATGCGAACTGACCGTGATTTTTAAAATTCAGCCTCATCCAGGTAAAGGGTATTGCAGTGTTCCAATCTATTTGCACTACTTCTCTTCTAAGGCATGATGATTCGTCTCCATCGAATAATAGTTTGGGAGTTTTCCCACTGAGCTGCCCAATATCTTCTGAAAGCAGAACATAGAGATTTTATCTGTTACGTTCTTGGAACTATAAATAACTTTTTAGTAAATGGCCGTTCATCTCGACTGGTCGTCTTAGAGCCAGGTCAATTTATGTTACGTCAAGTAAAAATGCATTCTCTTACCCCACCGGCCCCACCGTAACCAAACAAAGCGGGATCCGTGGAACACTTCATCTCCCACATACAACCATCACGACAAATAGAGGGAGACAAATGCTTTTCTAACAAAGTAAAAAGCGGCAAGAAAAGTCCACTTACCCTCCCCTGAAACCAAACGACGGTTCAGACTATCTTCTAGCCAGACACCATCTAGGAAATTCTCTGGAGTATATTTTAAAATGGTTGATTCTTTACAGAAAGAACTTTCTGGTAAAAAAAATCTTAGAAGACAATCGGGATGAAAGTTAAAGTGTGATTAAACGGATTCCTGATTACAATCAAATTCCCAAGAAAACTGTCTAAATATATTTGCTAAAGTTCAAAAATAGTTAAGTCTAGTTCTTTTCTAGCTAGAAGTCAGGCGTCGTAATTGTACTATTGCGCATGATTTCCTTTCTTAGAATGCCGAGTGACAATGCTTTGCGCAAGATCTTTATTAACTATTATTAAATGGTATTTATGATGTATGTAGTTTTAAATTTAAATGCCCGATTTAATCAAGTAATACTCAGCTGCTTTTATCCTGCCTCACCTGGCATCAGAGGCGTAGCTAAGGTGGGGGCAATTGGTACATGTGTCACCGGGCTCAAAATTTCATAACTACGCCTCTGGCTGGCATATGCCGAGACAATATGTTTCAGTTTTAAAAAGTAGACACAGGGTTACACAACAATGCGTTTAGTTTTGATATGTTCATAGATCTTAACATGCACATGCATATACATTCGAACTGAACAAACGATTCACTCACCATACTGACACTGAGGACCGAACCACCCTTTAGCACAGCCACTTGGACAATTTCCGTCACGGGTACATCGGTTTTGACAATGGCATTGGTATTTGCATCCAGGGCCAAACCAGCCGTCGCAATCTGCTGTGGTGAATGCGAGATCAGAATTTAATACATATAACTTATGTGTAGCTATTATAATTTATCTTTGTAGAATGTATGTCTTAAGAGATCGCTCACTTAAAAATTGAAACAGAAAATTTATTTCCTATATATTCAGATTAAGCCTTAACCAAGATTCAAATTTATATTAATGAATAAAAAATGTCCAAATGTATTCTGAATATGTTGATCACATCAGAAGAACGCGCCAGTTTTATTGTTTTAATACAATTTGCTTTATTTATTTATCTTTTTTGCATTTTTCTCACGTTAGGTTATTATTATAATAAAGCACCTGTGTTCTCTAATATTATTATTTGTATAGACTTATCTGTCTGAGTATAAAGAATAATATATGAAGTACTGCATTCAAGCCTTGTGAAGTAAATCAATAGGGGAACGAGATATGTTTTAAGCTTGCAAAGAAAAGACAAGGCATTTAAACGGACGTTTCAGCTCGATGTTACTTCAGCCGACAATACAAAACAAGAACAAAAGATACTTTAAAATAAAAAATAGAAATAACAACCTATGTTTTGGATAATCTCAATAATGTCAGTAAGCGCTGTATGTTATTGTTAGAAACGGAAGTTAAGTTGTTCTGTTATTCGTACTATCAAGATCAAATAATTTAAGTTTGATTAATGTACAATTTTAAATAATAAAAGTTGAGAATAGCCTCGGAGAAAATCAGAGCAGTTATGGATATATCTGCCCCAAGTGTTCATCTCTGTTGAAATGGGATGAGACCGGGATTTGTTTTGTTTATTATCCCGAAGATATTCAGTGAACCTATCAGATATAATTCTTCCTGTCTCACCTATATAACATGCGCGGCATCTCTGGCTAACAATCAAATAGACCACATTTTACCAAAGCAAGGCTGGGAAATATGATTTCTTTCTGACAGCCCCATCGGGGTAAATATAACTGATAATGAAAATGACAATATGTGATCTGATATCGATGTCATATGTCTAACCATGTTAAGTTATACACTTGTTACGTTTAACATGTATTGCTTTGTCAAAATAAAATTAGTTATTTTATCTTCACGACACGACAGCCTTGAAGGGGTCAGAATTGTGTGTACAGATGGGTACATTTTTTATTTACTTATTTAATTTTTTTGAAAGAAAACAGGAGCTTATATTCACTGCTTACCTTGAAAGCGTCGTAAAGCTACTCAAATTTAATTGTTCTTTGATATCGACTCATTGATATACAACACAATAAATTTAAAATCATTTTTTTTGTAAAAATCTAATTTAAGATAGAGAATGAAAAATTAGACATGCATCTTTCTTTCTTAAAAATTGAAATGAAAAAGACATTAAAAATATTTATATATAAACTAGCCGATATACCCGGCGTGGCCCGGGATTGCATTAGGACCCCGATCCCGGTGACCTACAGATCCGGTTAGTATACTGTTCTCTATGGGATCCCGTTCCATCTTGGCCTATATCGAGCTATTCACATATAAACTGTAGTGTTGTCTAAGCCTACTGATATTTATATAGCTCATATAAGGAAAAATGAAACGGGGCCCCCGGCCCCAGAGGAATGGATATTATGAGTTCGGTACCCTTTGGTATTTGATTATGGACAATCAAGTGTATTTGTAATAAGTTTGGTCAAGATCTATCTATTCATGCAGGAGTATTTTTGTTAATTGTATTGATATAGATCATATAAGAAAAAAACAAATTCGGGGCCCCCGGCCCCAAACGTAATGTCATAAAAAGTTCTCAACCCTTAAGAGTTCTTTCTGGATAATGATGGATATATGTGTCAAGTTTTGTCAAGATCCATCTATCCGTGTAAAAGCCTTTGTGGAACAGACCCACAAACAAACAAACAGATTTTCACTTTTATATATATACTAGCCGATATACCCGGCGTGGCCCGGGATTGCATTAGGACCCCGATCCTGGTGACCCACAGATCCCGTTACTATACTGTTCTCTATGGGATCCCGTTCCATCTTGACCTATATCGATCTATTCACATATAAGCTGTAGTGTTGTCTAAGCCTATTGATATTTATATAGCTCATATAAGGAAAAATGAAACGGGGCCCCCGGCCCCAAACAGAGTGTCATAAAAATTTCATATACCCTTCAGCGTTTTTTCCGAATAATGATGGATATATGTGCCAAATTTGATCAAGATATATCCATCCATGTAGGAGTATTAAGCCTATTGACCTATAGAACTTTCTGGAACATTCTATATTAAATGTATTATCCTCCTGGAACTGTGTAAAAACTGTATTTTCTTAGTAATTATTCTTCGAATACGAAAAATTATACAGCTAAATGCGTTTTTACAACTAAAGTACATTTAAGTTAAAAGATGGGCCCCGGGGGCCCATTCCAGAATTGAACCGAATTAGTTTTTGACTGAGATGGGGCCCTATAAAAATCATTCAGGTAAGTTATGAAGTTAAAATTTTTAATTTGTCCCATTAAAATCTATTGAATAATCCCATAGATATAGCGTTTTAAAGTTATCGAACTTTCTGGAAAATTCTATATTGGATATTATTAGTTTTAAATCCACCGATGTTTCAGTATGGACAGTGAAGTGAATTGCTACCACCCTAGGCCTACAGCCATCAATTCACATAGAACCTATAGTGTTGTCTAAGCCTATTGATGTTTACATAGCTTATATAAGGAAAAATGAAATGGGGCCCCCGGCCCCAGAAGAATGGATATTATGAGTTCAGTACCCTTCGGTATTTGAATATGGATAATCAAGTGTACTTGTACTAAATTTGATCAAGATCCATCCATTCATGTAGGAGTATTAACCCTCTTGATATTTATATAGCTCATATAAGAAAAAAACGAATTCGGGGCCCCCGGCCCCACACCAAATGTTATTAAAAGTTCTCAACCCCTTAAGAGTTCCTTCTGGATAATGATGGATATATGTGCCAAGTTTGGTCAAGATCCATCAATCCGCGTAAAAGCCTTTGTGGAACAGACCCAAAACAAACAAATTTTCACTTTTATACATATATATGATATGATATATGATATATATATATATATATATATATATATATATATATATATGTACGTTAATAGCTGTGATAACACTATGGCGCTAACACAAACTAACATGGAGGACATGATTAAATTAGGAAATTCTAAAATGATTGTACTGCTTTACACCTATAACTATCCAAGTTTATTAACAGCTGAAATCTATCTAAGGAATGGGTAAGATAAAATTACAAAGACACATTTTTGGGGAAAACAACCCAAAAGCTAATACATCTATCTATCTTCTATATATATAAAAATGAATGTATGTCTGTATGTATGTATATCTCACATGCGCTCCCATACCATTCATGCGATTGCGCCAAAACTTTAATTAATTGTTGGCCACCTAACCGGGCATTTAACTGTGTCATTACAACACTTATAAAATGTTCCGTTTTTGGCCGTTGGCCCTTAATTTGTTTTTTTTTCTTACACGAGATTTGTAAAAAATATTTCCGTCTGTGCTCCTACACAATTGATCCGAATGCGCTAAATCTTTGGTGAGATGTTGCGAGCATGCCCACAAAGGTTTCAGAATAATTATATCTGTTTTAAAATATTCCGTTTTGAGCTAGGGGCCGCATGTTCGTTTTTTTTATATGAGCTATATAAATATAATTTCAAACCGTATACGCTACGACACCATTCATGTGATTGCGACAAAACTTTGTTGAGTGGTCGTCCATAACCTTGCGCATTTTACTGAGTCATTACAACACTTTAAAAGTATTCCGATTTTGGCCGTTGGCCCCAATATCGTTTTTTTTCTTATATGAGCTTTGTATAAAATAATGTTCGTCTGTGCTCCTACACCATTTATCGAAAACACTAAAACTTTGGTGAGTTGTTGCGAGCACGCCCACAAAGTTTTCTAAATTATTAGAACCGTTTTAAAATATTCCGTTTTGAGCCAGGGGCCCCATGTTCGTTTTTTCTTATATGCGCTATATAAATATAATTTCAAACCGCATGTGCTCCTACACCATTCATGCGATTGCAACAAAACTTTGTTGAGTGGTTATCCATAAGCTGGCGCATTTTAATGAGTCATTACAACACTTTTAAAATATTCCGTTTTCGGCCGTTGGCCTCAAAATCTTTTTTTTCTTAAATGAGCTTTGTAAAAAGTAATTTCGGTATGCGCTCCTATACCATTCATCTGAATACGATAAAACTTTAGTAAGATGTTTTTCCCACGCCGCAAAGCTTTTTGAATTATTACATCGTTTAAAAATATTCCGTTTTGAGCCAGGGGCCCTATGTTCTATTTTTCCTATATGAGCTATACAAATAAAATTTCAAACGGATCTAATGCATGGATTGATAGATTTTTAATCAAATACAAATAGCGACATTAAATTGTGTGTGTGACATAATAAGTAGGTTTCTCAAGTAGTTACAACACTTTTAAAATAATCCGTTTTTGGCCGTTGGCCCCAAAATCGTTTTTTTTCTTAGATGAGCTTTGTAAAAAATAATATCCGTATGCGCTCCTATACCATTTATCTGAATGCGATACGACTTTAGTAAGATGTTTCTTTTTTTTTTGTTGAAATTTGTAATATAATAAATAGGTTTTTGAAGTAATACAACAATTCTACAATATTCCGTTTGTGGCCGGGGGCCTTAATTCGTTTTCCACCCTTATATTATATATATAATTATCGTATGTATTCCTATACCATTCATACGATTGCGATAAAACTTTGGTGAATTGATATGCGTGAATTGATGTGTGCAGGCCCGCATGAGGTTTCTAAATAAGTACAACCAATTTACAATATTCCGCTTTGGGCCGGGGGCCTTAAATTCGTTTTTTTTTCTTATATGAGCTATTTAAATATAATGTCAAACAGCTATTGCATAGGTGAGTGGAAATAAATTAAATATTAACTGTGACATTTCATTTTGTATATGTGACTCAATAAATAGTTTTCTGAATTTGTACAAATATTACAAAATTTTCCTTCTGGGGCCGGGGCCCTAAATTTGTTTATATGTAATAAATGAGCCATATAAATATAATTTCAAACAAAGCTATTGCATGGGGGGGGGGGTATCAATCGCTAGAAGTTTGGGGACTAAACTGCATATGGTAGGCTCCCGCTTCGAAAAACCTTCTAATTAATTCGAATACGCACGAGACGGTAAAAGAAATTTGTATATTAAAAGTACTTACAAAAAACATTATTAAAACACAAACACTTTATTTCGATGAGTGGCATTGCAACGCATGCCGGGTACTCGCTAGTCTATATATATATATAAATGAATGTATGTCTGTATGTATGTATGTCTCGTATGCGCTCCCACACAATTCATGCGATTGCGACAAAACTTTGGTTAGTTGTTGACCACCTACCAGGGCATTTAACTGCGTCATTACAAACTTATAAAATATTTCGTTTTCGGCCGTTGGCCCTAAATTCGTTTTTTTTCTTATATGAGCTTTGTAAAAATAATTTCCGTATGCGCTCCTACACTATTTACTCGAATGCGATAAAACTTTGGTGAGATGTTGCGAGCATGCCCGCAAAGGCTATTGATTCATTACAACCATTTTAAAATATTCCAATTGTAGCCAGGGGCCCTATGTTCGTTTTTTTAAAATGAGCTTTATAAATATAATTTCAAACCGTATGCGCTCCTACACCATTTATGCAATTGCAATAAACTTTTTAAGTTGTTGTCCACAAGCCAGCTCATTTTATGAGTCATTACATTACTTTTCAAATATTCCGTTTTTGGCCGTTGGCTCCAAATTCGTTTTTTTTCTTATATGAGCTTTGTACAAAATAATTTTCGTCTCTGCTCCTACACCATTTATCGAATACACTAAAACTTTGGTGAGTTGTTGCGAGCACGCCCACAAAGGTTTCTAAATTATTAGAACCGTTTTAAAATATTCCGTTTTGAGCCAGGGGCCCCATGTTCGTTTTTTCTTATATGCGCTATATAAATATAATTTCAAACCGCATGTGCTCCTACACCATTCATGCGATTGCAACAAAACTTTGTTGAGTGGTTATCCATAAGCTGGCGCATTTTAATGAGTCATTACAACACTTTTAAAATATTCCGTTTTTGGCCGTTGGCCCCAAAATCGTTTTTTTACTTATAGGAGCTTTCTAAAAAATAATTTCCCTATGCGCTCCTATACCATTCATCTGAGTGCGATAAAGCTTTAGTAATATAGTGACATAATAAGTAGATTTCTGAAGTAATACAATTCTACAATATTCCGTTTGTGGCCGGGGGCCCTAAATGCGTTTTCCACCCTTATATTATCTTTATAATTATCTTATACATTCCTATACCATTCATCCGATTGCGATAAAACTGTGGTGAATTGATATTCGCACTGCCGCAAATGTTTCTAAATTAGAACATTTTACAATATTCCGTTTGGGCCAGTGGCCTAAAATTCGTTTTTTTTTCTGATAAGAGCTTTATAACTATAATTTCATACAGAGCGATTCCATAGAATGATTGAATTTAATCAAATACAAAGAGTGATATTTCAGTTTGTATGTTACATAGTAAGTAGGTTTTAGATTAGTTCCACCATTGTTCAATCTTCCGTTTTTGGTTGGGTATCAGTGCTATAAATATATAATTTTTGTTTGCGTCCCTTTACCATTCATCCCATTACGATAAGAAGTTGGCGAGTTGTTGTGCGCATGCCAGCAAAGGTTTCTAATTTATTACAAACATTTCAGAATATTCCGTTGGGGGTCGGGGGTTCCCAATTCAATTTTTTCTTAATTAAACTATAAAAATATAATTTAAAACAGAGCTATTTCATGGGTGGATGAAATTGAATCAAATACAAATAACGACATTTCAGTTTCTGTGTTACATAATAGGTAGGTTTCTGAATTAATGCAACCATTATACAATATATCGTTTGGGCCGGGGGCCTTAAATTCGTTTTGTTTTCTTAAATGAGCTTCATCAATATAATTTCAAACAGAGCCATCAAAAGAACAATCCTCGAACAAATGCCAACAGACAGCAAATTTGTAGTAAGAGCAGCGAAAACACATTGTTGCATGATTAGTCTAGAGAGTATTTTTGTTGTTTTTATAAATAAGCTTGAATTTTGTGACGTATTTTAGAATCGGATATGACGTTGTAAACGTGTTATGGTTTTGAACAGCAATGTTTGAGTAATTCTATAATAGAGTGTTAGAATTTCGGAGTTTTTTGTTTTATGAAAAGACATTTGACATGAATCGATGGTTTCTTAAGTATTTAAAATACCACATAGACAACGAACTATAATAAAATCTAGGATTTATTATTGTTATTATTAGTTGTCTTATATAGCGCGGTACCCCAGCCTAGGGCTAGGCTCACAGTGCTGTACATAAAAATATTAGAAAAAGAGACATAATCGTGACAATAAAATAAAATACATTTATGTAATAAAGAACAGCTGTATAGAGACAAAACAAAAACTAATGCATATTCACCCCATCCACCCCAGAACTTTTACATGACAAGCCATGGACGGCGGCCAGCAGCATCGTTTATCTGTCAGATGTGAGGAATCAGTCGGGGTAGTTGAGTTTAAAGAGATGTGTTTTGAGTGCAGTTTTGAAGGCTGTGATGGTTGATGTATTGCGGATGCGTAGTGGAAGAGAATTCCATTGTTTGGGGGCACAGTAAGAAAAAGATCTTTCACCGTATGTTTTTGTGCGAGTCTTGGGGACAGAAAGAATACGCTAGATTTTATGATGTATAAAGTAATGTGACCCCTATACAACTTGAATTGTACTCGCAACAATTCATTGTACTTCCTAACATGTGAAAACTATTAACGTTAAAAATATCGTACATTAATTGAATGAAATACAAACATCGATATTTCATTTTGTGTGTGACGTAACAAGTGGTGTTAAATGTGAAATTACCATTGCCTATCGACATCTAATAACAGATATTACATGCATTTGTAATATTCGTCACAAAGCAATAATTTTGATGTCAAATAAATGATGCTGCCCAAACGAAAAGCTATTGGTTTTTCCACACCTCTGGCGCGAAAGAAAAAGTCATCACTAGCTTCGGAAACAGTTGAGCAACGAGAAGCACGACTGGAAAACGCTCGAGTACGCAATGCTCAAGCCCGTACCTTTGACACAGTTGAGCAACGGGAAGCAAGACTGGACACTGCTCGAGTACGCAAAGCTCAAACCCGTATTTTTGACACAGTGGAGCAACGGGAAGCAAGACTGGAAACTGCTCGAGTACGCAAAGCTCAAACCCGTATTTTTGACACAGTGGAGCAACGGGAAGCAAGACTGGAAACAGCTCGAATATGCAAAGCTCAAACCCGTTCATCTGAAACAGTCGAGCAACGTGAAGCAAGACCGGAAACCGCCCGAGTACGCCGTGCTAGATCCAGACGAACACTGCACGTTGAATTAAATCGCTAAAAGTTTGCGGACTAAATTTAGAAAACCCATGCTTCTCCCATGGAGAGCTGTATGTCGCCTGCTCTCGCGTAGGAAAACCTTCCGATTTATTCGTGTATGCACCAGACGGAAAAATCAAAAAACATTGTGTATTTAAAAGCTCTTCGAGAAACATAATTAAAACGTAAAACACTTTCTTTCTTGAGTGGCATTGCAACGCATGCCGGGTACTCACTAGTTATAGATACAAAAACGTGAGTTGTGTTATAAAACACAATCAGATAGTTAGCGATAGGGCTTCAAGTGCAAACACAAATAAATTTAACAACGCAATTCGTCCTTCGATTAACTTACAATTTCTCACAAATATTAATTTATCTAAATTTGTAAAAACAAAAAAATCCGTCGAACTGTAAAATATTTTCAGTAGCTTTGAAACTAAATCAAGCAGGCATCTAAAACAAATTTCAACTATTTGGTTTATTGAAAATTCAAACAAGAAACAAATCAACAAACAAAGTGAGGTTTAAAAATGCATTAAAAATTTGACCTACTTACCGGTCTCGGCTAAATCCCTGGCGTCAGCTGACCAACAGGAAAATATAATGACCAGGTGAATCAACGACATGTTGGTTCCAAAGAGAATTAGGTCACTGGAAGTCATCAAACATCGCCTTAAGAAACAATGACCATTTTACTCATACGTTTTCATTGTCAGTTATCTGTGCAAAGTTTCATGACATATCATTTTAGATTTAAAAAAAAAGTATTTATATAAAAATAAATTACCTTCCAGGAAAACGTTTTATTTAAACTAAAAATAGAAGTTATTAAAAAGAAAAGTATCAAGTGTGTGTACGCCAGGCATCATGTCCAGGTAGGTAATTGCTGAAATCAATAGGCTCAAAAGTCTGATGACATTCTATTGCAGATTCTTAATTTGTTAAATATATATATATTTAACCTTTTTTTTGTAATTGAAAGATAATTTAAACTGAAATAAATTGAGTGAGTCAAAATAAAAACGTTTTTTGGTTTCCGTCACGGAAAACAACTAACGAGGAGTGCAAACAAATTGAGATCATCAAGAAGCCAATGTTTTTGTCCATTATTTCGAATATTTTGGATTCATTTGAATCCCACGTCACTTCCAGAAATGTAACACACAGCTTTCTTTATGTAACCAATTTTAAGAGTGTAGAACTGCGATAACGCTTTCAAGTGAATTAAGGAGATGCAAAATATTTGTGTAAATAAAACAATGTAGGCTCAGCTATAATAATGATTGTACAGAATACAGATGGTAACGTTTCGGCAATTGCCTTCATCAGTTTAAAAAAAAATCATGTAAGTTTAAATTAAATGTACACAATATTTATACATATATATTACATGTATCATACCTAGAAAGGAAAGGAAAGAATAAGAGAGAAACATCTGTACTATATGTGACTGCACCCAGTAGATGACTAGCAGTCGTATTGTTGATGACAGCAGCAAGGCAATCAGGTCATGTAACAGTATTAAATGTAAGAGCCACTTACAGCTCAAGTGTATACCAAGCATGGTGACCAGGAAGGTAGTTACAGAAATCAAGTGGCCCGAACATCGTTTGGGAAATCATACCCGGAAGTTAGCGATAAAAATAATAACATTTTAAAAATATTTTTTTAGAGATGAACAGAGTGGTTGGCTCTGAGATGAACAGAGTGGTTGGCTCTGAGGTGAACAGAGTAGTTGGCTCTGAGATGAACAGAGTGGTTGGCTCTGAGATGAACAGAGTGGTGGCTCTGAGATGAACAGAGTGGTTGGCTCTGAGATGAACAGAGTTGTTGGCTCTGAGATGAACAGAGTGGTTGGCTCTGAGATGAACAGAGTGGTTGGCTCTGGATGCAGGACGGGAGATTTCTTTGAGAAATTGTTTTTACGCGATACTTGCATGGAGAGCGGGAGCTTACTTTGAGAATCAATGTCTTCACACGATCCTTTTATGCATAGGAAAAGGTGGGGGTATCTCTGAGAGTCAGTTTTATTCACAATAAGTGTATGCGGGCAGTGGCGTTGCGAGCTTAATTCGCGCCCGGGGCACAATACCTTTTTAGCGCCCCCAATACCTTTTTAGCGCCCCCCTATTCGAAAACCATACAATATTACAGTAAAATATACTATTTGGCGCCCCTTTGTGAGTAGCGCCCGGGGCATGATGCCCCCCCTTGCCCCCCTCACTACGCCACTGTATGCGGGGCCGTTGCAATACTGCGATACCTTGCACACACAAAAACACGATGTCTTCGCTCTATCATAATTATCCACTTAGGATGGTATATGTTGACCAAATATTAGTATCATTAAATTAATTATTTGTTTTAAACGTTGAGAATTAATAAGAGTAATTAAGCTTGCTAGCTCTGTTAGAAATATGAGCTACTCGCTAGTTAAAACACTTCCCTGCTTAGAATAGAAAATATAAATGTATTTATTATACTCATAACTAAATCCCATATTGAAATCACAAAATGACAGATAACATGTCTATCTTAATAAATTAGCCTGACTGACATTTCTGGACTTTATGAACACTATAAAAATAATTCTTTTCATGTCCTATCACTTGGAATCATTCGCATTTGCGCCCCCAATGCGCTCGTATTATCACATTTGAGTATTTTAAGCCAATTTAATTACTTGTAATTAACTTAATAGTGTTGCAGAGATAAGCATTGGTTACAGGCTCACAGTTAAATGTCTTTAACACATTATCGGCTATCTGACAGTTAAATGTCTTTAACACTTTGGTCGGCTACCTCACATTTAAATGTCTTTAACACATTGGTCGGCTATATTCCGCCCTATTTACCAGCGTGCTTCCCCGCCTGATATAACGTCAAATAAATCACTCTTAAAGTCATTGAAGTCCTTAAGAAAGTCTGGTGTTATGATATATAATAACTGATTTTTGCGCTTGAGAAATACTTTAAACGTCTTACTTTTAAGTTGTTCTAGTTTTAAAACAGAATATTTCTCCATATGCTGTGACATAATGTATGCTACAATAGGGACGTGGCCCATGCTTATAGTCACGGACCAAGTCATATTGGTTCTGTAATGACTAACACTCGGTCAGTCCACTCTGCTGAGTACATAACTCATCGCAAACCGTTTTGTGGGGAGAAAATATTTGATGTGATTATATTATATCACTCCTATAAAAACGTCTTCCTAAACTCAATATTTTGACTGTCTATCACCACGTCTACATTTGACACCGCTGCTATGGTGTTCAGCTTCAAAGCAAAAGTCCTTGATTCTCTAGCTCTGATGCCTTCTATCTTTCCTTTCAGACCTGAAAAAAAAACCACCCCTCTCCCCTAACAACGAAAGTGACGTCATAACAGTAAGTAAAAACACACCTAGCTAAAAAATTTCTTAGTTTAAAATTCAACACCCAAATACAAAACCATTCAATGTTGTCACGAAACAAACTGCAATTAGATTCGGCTTTCTTTTTTACAACCTCAGCCTTTTGTGACGTATAACGTATGCTGATATTGAATATGTTCAAGGCAATCTAATCCTATGTATATTTATTGTGATCAATAAAACGCTCTTAGTATTGGAATATCCGAGTAGCCCTTTGGCTGATGCACTGTTTGGAAATCTTGCGAAATGGCAGGGCAACACGAGCCTTAGGCACGCCGGCTCCTCTTTAGAGCAGGTTCATCCTGCGATGTACAATTTGCGCTCCATTTCCAGTGTCTCATTTCTGTTGATTGTTTTCACACACTTAGCATTTGAAGGGTCAATTAGAAAAAGTACTTAAGTGTATTTTTGAAGTTTTGAGAAAAATGAGTTTAAATTTTTTAAATTCTTATTTAGATACATTAAAATCTGCTCGAGGTAGCTCTGAATCAAACACTTGTGGATATTTTTTATGAATGGTATTTACAGGAATGATTCAGGGGAAGGTATCAAATATATTGCCTGTCTTAACTCATTTTTTGAAAAATTGTAACTTAAGTACTTTTTCTACTCGGCCCTTCATTTGCTACTTACTGGTTTTAATGATCTAAATATAGTTGTTGTTTTTTTTTAAAATAAATAATATTTAAAAGAAGAAGAAGCGAATAATTTCCTGTGATATGTTACAGTTACTAATTCAGATCACTCTGTGTGCTATTCATTTCCTGGTTTCAGAAAGTGATTACCGTACATAATCAATGCTGTTGAAGTTTGTTTGACATTTACCTTCAGCGATGCTTTGTTAAGAGACCTGCTAAGTTTAAGTTTCAATGACATGTTTGAAGTGATTTTTAGCGCATTTTAACCCATTGTGCATGGCGCTAACAGACATAATAATCAATTATACCTTGTAGAATGTATCACTGAACAGACCGCTCACTCAATAATTGAAACAGAAGAAAATGTATTTCCTTTGTATTTAGATTAATCTCTAACCAAGAGTCATAATTATGTTCATGAAAAGTAAAGAGCACCTACGTACAAAGTCGTTCGTGTAAATCCTTTATGTGCACTTATTGTTTGCCTTTATGTAAGTGTGCGTGATTTAGATTTCACATTTATGTGATAGTAGCCAGGGCCGTCTTTACAGCATTGGGGGGCCCAAGGCAAAATAATGACCTGACGCCCCATATCCCGTTATATACTCAGTGCCGTGCGAAGGAGACGACGAGATGGCCAATCACCCCTGGCGCCAAAATACTGGGCGCCTAAATCGTCTTAAGATATGCCCTAAATGGTGGATAAAACGATAAAATAATATGTTCCCACACATAGAAACGGGCGCCAAAAATCGTCTTACAAGTTCACCCTGGGTGCCGCTTTTCCTCGGAACGGCTCTGTCTATAGCCTACTATTCAACTGATTTTATGAAAAGCACTATGGCCCAGGTTGGCCCTCACGTTTTGACCAGTTTCTTTCAGGAAATCTTTCCGTCGGGCGATTAGGGTTAGTATTTCAGGCGTTTGGGGAAAGTGGTTCAAAGGCATCTCTCAGCATCGATATTAAAATTAGTTGCCCCCACCATACATAGCTATAAATTCATTCTGGTAGTGGAGTACCCTGGGGGTATGCTTTTAGTCCCATCTTATTTTTGATCCTGGAAGTACGTAGACCAAACTAAATAAAACATTATAATTATACCCGTTCAAAAAAAATCATTGTCATTACTTACATCCAGCGTTTAAAAAAAAGTGTCGATACAGATCTTTAATTGGGGAGGGAGAAGTTATCGAAGGCGCCGAACGAAACTGGTGATAAGATTAGGGGAGAGGTCTCAGTAAGTCCCTCCCCAGAAAACTTTTGATACCTTCAAAATGATGGGATTCATTTTGGCGCACACATGAATTTAGTTTTTGCACCATTCTATGCTTAACCGGCTAACAACAGAAAGATGCGAAATGAAATTTAGGTTCCGTTGACCATGAATGGGTTATATAGGTTCCTTTGATCATGCATAGGTTACATAGGTTCACTTGACCTTGCATGGGTTACATAGGTTCCCTTGACCATGCATGGGCTACATAGGTTCCATTGACCATGCATGGGTTACATAGGCTCCCTTGACCATGCATGGGTTACATAGGTTCCCTTGACCATGCATGGATTACATAGGTTCCCTTGATCATGCATGGGTTACATAGGTTCCCTTGACCATGCATGGATTACATAGGTTCCCTTGACCATGCATGGGTTACATAGGTTCCCTTGACCTTGCATGGGTTACATAGGTTCCCTTGACCATGCATGGGTTACATAGGTTCCCTTAACCATGCATGGGTTACATAGGTTCCCTTGACCATGCATGGGTTACATAGGTTCACTTGACCATGCATGGGTTACATAGGTTCACTTGACCATGCATGGGTTACAAACAGGTTCCCTTGACCTTGCATGGGCTACATAGGTTCCCTTGACCTTGCATGGGTTACATAGGTTCCCTTGACCATGCATGGGTTACATAGGTTCCCTTGACCATGCATGTGTTACATAGGTTCCCTTGACCTTGCATGGGTTACATAGGTTCACTTGACCTTGCATGGGTTACATAGGTTCCCTTGACCATGCATGGGTTACATAGGTTCCCTTGACCATGCATGGGTTACATAGGTTCCCTTGACCATGCATGGGTTACATAGGTTCCCTTGACCATGCATAGGTTACATAGGTTCCCTTGACCAGGTATGAGTTACATTTTCTCCCTTGACCATGTATGGGTTACACAATTCCTATTACTTTTAGTTTAATCTAATTAGTTGAAAGCACTGTGTCAATGAATGGGAAAAAAAAAGAAATATTTCCTTTAAAAACTGAAAAAAACCGAAAAAAGACGCTATGAGTAATTAGTTTATTACTGTAATTATTACCATTTTGCATTTATTAAAAGCTTAAGTAAGTTTTTTGCAAAGTTTACTGTTACACAAAAGAGATAAAATACTACTTTGAAGCAAAGCTCTATATATTTTGTATAACTATTTAAAACAGTTCACGTTTCCATAAATTGTATCTAAAAGGTATAACAATTAAGAATGAAATACTTACAAAGACGTCCTATATTTATCAATATGTGATTTATATGAAGGGTAATGAAACTTCGTGGATTTCCGAACAAACGCAGAAAAGTAAACAGTTTATTTTGTAAGTTCAAACTATTATAATTGTATTAATTTACATGGCTATATAAGCAACTTAAGGCACCCTTTGTAAGACTCTTTGATTTATTCCACCCCTTCCCCCACCCCAGGGCCCCCAACCAAGTAACAAAAAAAATATCCCTTGATTTTTTTTTCAAACGGACAATTTATGCCGAGAAACTTTTTTCTAAATATAGTACCATAAAAAAATTGAATTGACGTGAAAATCGAAACACTTGTTTTATAAATGTGGGGAGACGGTTTTCCAGCTGCATTTTGAAAACAAAGTGAGTCGCAAAATATAGTTCAATGAGCATTATCAAGTTTGGCAGCTTAATGCCGTTACAAGCAAGGGGACCCCCCGCCTAGACCACGGGGGGCCCCCTAGAGGCGTAAGGTCATGGGAAAGTATCCAGTGTGCCCATGCCCTAAGACGGCACTGCTTGTAGCAGCTGATTTCAGTATGGGCATGGGCTTTTACCAAACTTGGTGCGCGTAAAACACGATGGACTAAAGATATATTTAAACACAAATACGTCACAAATACAAAGCACACAGCAAGAGCTGCACAATTAATATCCTCAAAACACGCAACCATTGAAAAAATCGTTACACCCCCCCCCCACACACACACCCCCAATTGAAGACCTTAGTGCTAAAAGAACTTTTTTCACAAATTTAACAAAATCAATCTAAACTGTGGCATTTTCTTATCCGGTTTAGCCTAGTGTACTGCATTAATTTGAACACTGTAAAATTTACCTAAGTCCTTTAATTAAACAAGACAAAATATGAAAATTATCACATTTTATAGACAAAAAGACTATTTGAACTTGATTATCTTAAACTGAGCATTTTGTGACGTAAGTACTTTTAGCACTAAGGTCTTCAATAGAAAAACATAAAAGACCTGTTTTTGGGGGCTAGGACTCAAAGTTTGTTATAAAATAATCACCCAAAATGCTACACGTTTTAAGTGATTAAATTATAACAAATTTTAAGTGATTAAATTATAACAAATTTTAAGTGATTAAATTACAACAAATTTTAAGTGATTAAATTACAACAAATTTTAAGTGATTAAATTATAACAAATTTTAAGTGATTAAATTACAACAAATTTTAAGTGATTAAATTATAACAAATTTTAAGTGATTAAATTACAACAAATTTTAAGTGATTAAATTATAACAAATTTTAAGTGATTAAATTACAACAAATTTTAAGTGATTAAATTACAACAAATTTTAAGTGATTAAATTATAACAAATTTTAAGTGAAAAAATATACATTTGCAAAGATTATTTGTAACATGTGGCTAAATCCCAATATACAGGATGCTCATTAAGAATTAATTTTATTTAGAAATACGACCATATCCAACTGTTGTCGACAATACATGTGGCCTAATGAATGAAATAAAAACCAGCTCTGCAAAAAATTTGCAACATATTAAAAAAAATTATATTATAATTAATCAATATAAGACAAACCCACACACACGCAACCACACAAACACACACGCACACACACACATAATGGCATTTAAGTAATAACCAATGTTTTGTTCTCATTTCATCTTTTCTTTTTAAACGCGCTTATCTTCCACATTATATTTTCCAAATTTTTAGTGTAGATGAAAATTTTATTTTTCTTTGAAATATATACATCTCTTAATTTGTGGAGCCAACTTCCATAAATAAAAAAAGACATTTAAATGTAGGATGTACATACATTCATTATAATAAATCTTTTCTAGAGAATATGCTTCATGTATTGAAAGGAATATTTATCGCATTAGGATTTCTAAAAAAACAACAACATATAACTTCATTTCAAACCGTTTCTTGAGAGGGTCAAAGAAAACAGGCGGTCGGTGTGTGAAACGTGAGCTGTCAACTGGATGGCGCACGAAGAAAAATAAAAGCATTGATGGAGAAGCAGGCAGGGATCATCCTGTGAAGGATAAGGATAGTAGTCCATGCAACGTTCCCCTGAAAGGAATCTTTTAAAAATACCAACAAATACAAATTAATAAACTCACAAAAAGCTTTGTATAATTACCAGTAAGTAATAGATGGCAAAGTTGACTATAGTTAGGATTAGAATAATCTGGGATTAAATATGTATCATGGGATAGCAACTCATCTATGAGAAGGAAACACTGAATTCAAATTGTAACCAGTGAAATATCCTCATCAACACCAGGCACAGAAACATTGCAAATCCCATCTACATTCATAGGAGCCACAATGATCAATAAATTGACCGTGGGCCCTTAATATATAGAAGAAGAAGAGTCCCGACGGCAGATAACATTGATACTATGAAACTTCCGGCAATTCCTGTGACGCTAATGGTGCCAAGCTGTATCGTCCGCAAACGATGTTCCCTTATGCTATCAAGGTGCGTGGAGAGAGGCTTATAATCCTAAAAAAAACACCACGCTTTGTGATTTCGTCCTGCGAAGTCTACACCATTGTCACATTATTATGGATGGAAAGTCAGGAAATAATATTTTAAAAGAATCATTATAAAAATTTCCACAATTTCTCCTACTCACTACTTTTGTGTAGTTATTAGGGGCTGTCCATAAATTATGTCAACAAAATAGGGGGGAGGGGGGGTCTGAAAATTTTTGACAATTGTTGACAAGGGGGAGGGGGGGAGGTCAAGAAAAGTTGACGTCAACAATGTTACTTTTTTTAAATAAATTTAATTTCATAAGTTAAAATTAATTTTACTTTTTTTTCCTAAACATTTTACTTTTATTCACTTTTTTGTTGTAGTTGTAAACTAGTCTATTTAAAATATTGTTGTTTTTCCCCCATTTTATCTTTATTTGGGGGGGGGGGTAATCAAATGTTGACGTAATTTTATAGGGGGGGTCTCTGGAAGTTTGACAAGTTGTTGACAAGGGGGAGGGGGGGAGGTAAAAATTGCCAAAAATTTGTTGACATAATTAATGGACAGCCCCTTAATCATTGAACTTCTAGTCAGAAATATTCATTAAAAAAATCTAGCACCATTTTTTTAATGATAATCTTCTGGTTCTGGTAGCTCTGGGAACGAGTTAAGCTGGCGCCAAAAAAAGATTAACTACTAAACGTAGATGACCGACATTTATAATACAATCTGCGGTAACTGTTTTGCTGACGTGTAATTAATTAGAGCGATGTGTGAGATACTCTATTTAATTTGTGATATGAAGTGAAGCATAAAGAACAACACGTTTTACAATAATACACTGATATCATATGTTATTTCAACATCTTCGGTGTCAATAACCTCTAAAAATAGCATATTAGTGTAATTTTTAAAAAAACACAATAATTGTTTACAGACGGCTATTTTCATTTAAAGAGATCAGCGTAAGATGTCAAAATTGACAAATCATTTGCATAGTGAAGGGTCTACGACGAAATTGAAAAAAGAGTGGACATTTAAAAAAGGACCCGTAGAGGTGAAGAAGACAGCGCGTGATAGGATAAAATGAGACGTTAACCGTTTTTAAGTTACTCGCTCTCAGTGCTGTTTAAACAAAGATATATTTTGCTATGTCACGAGAAACATTGCCATTAAATTATGTTTGACTTAAGTTCAATCAGATCACATACCTTGGATTCAACAATATAAGCCTTTTGTCTAAAAAGTCCCAAGTCATTGGTGAAAATTTGTTAAAATTAGTTTCTATGGAAATTGAAGTATATTATCAATTATGTAAATGGCTGTAATATTTACGGGTACTATTATGTGTAGAGACATATGAATTTTTAGCATGTAAAATATGCAATAATCAAATTATTTTTGTAAAGTGCTGTATGTCTCAATTTTGCTTTCAAATGCATGAGAGGAATGCTACTAATTTGAAGGAACCAGCTATTTTAAGGGACATAATTCATGTTAGTTTTGTTAAAACGAACGCTTTCCCCTTACACAATTTTTATTTATTAATTTGTTTTATCGGTGGATGAAAAAAAAACCTAGATGTTAATCAATTAATAATGCTATTACTTTAAATGTTGGCCCAGACTTTCCAATTTATAAATGTA
This sequence comes from Omphiscola glabra, assembly GCA_964017045.1. Taxonomy (NCBI): domain Eukaryota; kingdom Metazoa; phylum Mollusca; class Gastropoda; family Lymnaeidae; genus Omphiscola; species Omphiscola glabra. Next base: position 38,868,684 of record OZ024796.1, read on the forward strand.
TATATTTAAATGTAAATTGCTTTCTTTTATGTTATTTGCATTTGTTAAAGGAAATTTCGCCCGATCATCTCCAAGGGACGATGCTGGGATTTTTCTGGAGAAGACGGAACCACGAAGCCTCAGCGTGGTATTTTTTAAATCGAGAACCAGTTAGTATGGTTTCTCAGTAAGAAGATACACCATCTTCACGCAGCTATACAGCCTGGCAACCTAAGTTGTCGGGAACTTTCGTTGTGCGAAAATTCACTCCATTTACCGGACTTCATCTACAGATTTATTTTGTCCCATAGCCTTGTGTCATGGTTATTTGCACAATTTGCCCTTAATTCTTCTCCTGCCCTCTCGGATTCTTCTTTTCAGCTAATTGCCATTATTTTTTTATTTAATTCCGTATTTTCTGTTGTTTGTTCGCTGGCGAAGGCTTTCTGCCGACACGTTCGTCGGTTTGTTTCATTCCCCTTTCAGGTTTTCACATACTTTGTTTTACTAATTGCCTTCTTTACTAGCTTGATTGCAGTCTTTCCCTCTTATTACCATGTTATTTGCAGTCAGAGTTTTCCAGAGTTTAAATTGTCCACCCTCCTAGGTGACGCAGACAGAGTTTTCCTTCTCTTAAATTGTCCACTCTCCTAGGCGACGCAGAAGGAGCTCTCCTTCTCTTAAAGCGTCCACCCTCCTAGGTGACGCAGACAGAGCTTTCCTTCTCTTAAAGTGTCCACCCTCCTAGGTGACGCATACAGAGTTTTCCTTCTCTTAAATTGACCACACTCCTAAGTGACGAGTCCCATCTATCTAAAATGACTGTATTTTGTCCCCGATTATTTGCTAGTCTTGGCATTGCTGAGGTTTGAACTGTTTGTCACATCTTGGTGTGGGAAAACTTGACAACAAAAAAACCAAAATGTGAATTTATACATAAATAAATAAAACAATCATGCATAAATATCATTTCTTACCCTTAAATGAGACCAACCGGCTTACCTTCTAATAAATCATACCGAAAGCCATCATCACAGCCAGAATTGTGATAGCTTTCAGCCGCCCTGCAACAACGTCTGTTTCAGCTCCACTGGTTTCTTGGTGATTATGGTAAAAAAAAATATATAAGCAGGAAATGCACACTAATTTTATTAGGCAAATTTGGATGTAATGAAAATTTATGTTAAAAAAATAAATAATACGAAATATGTTAGCTCTTGTCATTTACATTAAGTTAAATTTTTGACATTTAAACGTCTTTCTAAAGCCTTTATACTAAACTTCGCTTTCGTTCGTGGCTAGCTGGCAGGCAAAAATCTTGGGACGGTTAAGTGACCCAAGTCCCATCAAACTATCGAGCTGAAACGTGGCACATAGACCCGTTGCCAAGGACAGCATATTTTTTTTTCAAATTTTCAGCTCCACCCCAAAAACCCCAAAAATCATTTTTTTCCCCCATGTATTTTAAGAGGAACATGAAGGAAAATTCCCGACAACTGCACTAATTAAGATTATTTTTTCTTAAATATCGCAAGTGCGTTTGGTGCGTAGTATTTTCTTTGTTTTTCTGAAATAGCTGGTGTAACAGATCTGCAGTGTAAATGCGAATGGTTCAGTAGAATATTAATATAATTCAGGGGCGTGGGAAAAAAAAGTGTCGTTGCAAGTATTTTTTATTATTATTTTTTGGTGGGAGGTAGCATTGATTAGGATTTTTATAAAGTGCGTTACTTGTAGGCATGTTTTGTCAAATTTCTCATATAAAGGATTTATGGGATATTAAACGATGAAATCCTTTATATTAACTTCTCTTTTGTGTGTTTAGGGCTAAATCTTCGGATGGCTATTGACCCACTTTCCGTCAAACTTATCGATATGAAACGTGGGACATAGATTTGTTGACCATGTCAACACGTTCTTGTAAATATGCAGCCCCACCACTAAACCACAACCTCCCAAAATCAGTTTTCAGGGTGCTGACGTAGGAAATATGATGCCAATGATTTCATGAAATAAAATTCCCAAAAACAAAAGAAAAAAACTGAATAAATTAAAAAATAAAGCTTAGCTTAGAAGTAGTATCCGAGAAAGCAGCAAATGAATTGTGACAGAAAGTAAGTGGGTGAGAGATTAAATAGGGACTATGGAAAGAGAAGAGAAGAAGTAAGTCCACTGCGATAGGTCATAACGTGTAGGGGCGGAGCTAGGCCCAAGCTGTGAAAAGTGACATGACGTTCATACCATGCGGTGTCACTAAGGCTAAATTTTACGACAGCGATATCTCGCGAGCCATTTATGAAAAACAAAGAGCAATAGTATGCCGATGACCACGAAACATTGTCTTGATATTTTGTATAGACTTAATAGGTCCAGAAAGAAATCTAGGCTTTAACAGATTTCTAGGTGACAGCTGGCTCCATTAGAGAGTGTCAGGAAAATTATTGTACAATTCATGCATAATTGTAGGTAACATATCATACATTTCACTCGGGTTTAAATCTTCCAATAAACCATATTTCAGGATTAGCCAGCGTTCAGACTCTGTGCCGCGTCACGTGTTTTAAGGTCACTGGCATTGCAGCAACCTACAGAATTAGTCTTTAAATTCATGAACAGCTATCTGAAGGGCCTTAGATCGATAATATCTACTTTTTAGCTTTTTAGCTAAGTTCGGGGCATATTTCTCGGGGAAAAAAACATGAAAATAAAAGTTTTAAAAATTAAAATTTCACTTAATTAATATGTAACACACGCGATGATCTTTTATACTTTGACCCCAATCCTTTATGGTGTTTGGGCACGTTGCCCTCAATGAAGCATGCCATTAAAAAGTAATTTAACACCAAAGTAATGCCCCTTTATATTCAATTATAAACACAAAGGTGTAATTTTACGTTGCATTAATTTACATAATGTTATTTTTAAGTGTAAAAAAAAAAATCTATTAGTTAAAGACATCCACACTGTTGCTTATTTGTGCTGCTAAAGATTGAAGCGTATTATAACTGGAAAATACATAATAGATACACATCCTTTTGTTTAGGTTCGACTCATAACCCCCCCCCCCCCAAATTATATCATTAACATACCTGTGAGACAATGATATCCTTCATAGCCACTTTGGCATCCTTTCAGACATTCTCCTGTGACGTGGTCACACGGTCTCTGTGGTGCCGCTGTGTTGCTGGCTGTGACGTCCGAGAGACAGAACGCACTGCAATTCGTGCTGCATCACGGGCCGTACGTTTGAACCTCACACTCTGAGCAATGAGTGCGAGAAGGGGAATATAATAACCCATGATCAAATATATAAATATATCTTATTATCCCCATACAGTGGCATAACTAGGAAGTGTAGGGCGGGGGGATGCGGTCCGCACCGAGTGACACTGGTCTAAGCGAATTTCATAAAAAGATAACCGATCACACGTACATTTTCCACACACGTAACAATTCAAATGTTTTTGTCATTCCTATACTGTAGATTTACTTTATCAAGGAGCAATCCATCGTGTTAGTCACGGAGGTGGGTTGGGGGGGTGGGGACACCACGAGTTTACCGTACCGGGTGACACCAACCCCAGATACGCCATGCATTATTGAATATTTCTTAGTATGTTGCAACAAAACTTTGCAAAAAAATTATCATCTGAATTATATTTTTTTAAAGTTAAGTAGGTTTAGAAAAAAAGTGGCAATTGCACGTTTTTGAAATGTTCAGATATAAACACTGATCACCTCTGAGGGTTTAATTTCAGTTGTACACATTTTGTTCTTTTACCGTTCTCACACCTCTCCCCGGTAAAGCCTTCCTTGCATCCATAATTACAGTGACCACTGACCCGGCTGCAGCCTCCATCACCAGCGCAGTTGGTGCTGCACGCCTCCCTACACCTGTCGCCGTATTTACCAGCAGCACAATCTGTTTAAATAAAGAAATACATCCTAAGGGCAGTTGTCATAAGTTACGACACGTGTAATAAGTTGTAACGTAAGGTGGAGCGCGCACTTTTGAGGCACTTTTTAAGGAGATGCCACGGTTATTAACTTCATCTTGAATGCATACTGGTGCCGGGTGGTGCAAAATTGGGATTCTTAAATGTACGCTACTTGAGTTCATGTTTTGTCAAGTAACTTTAGTTAATGGGAAGTTCACGCATTGCTGTCGCCAATGTTTGGCAAGCTATAACTAGTATTTTATGATTCTTTTAAATAGAGGGGTGGAGGTGTGAGATTTCGGAGTAATTTCAAGCCCGACAAATATGTATTTCGTTATGCTCAGACTAATTACTACGAATAACAACTTTTTAACACCGAACCCTTAACTGATTTCCACTTTTAAGGGCTAACTTGAATATTTATCTGTAGGATTTGTTAGCGGGGACCCTTCTAATGTTGCACACAAAAAAGTATACTTTTTAAAAGGGTATTTACATCTGTAGGTTAAAATGCCATTTTTTAAATTCTGTTCTGGTTCTGGTTCTGGTTCGGTACGTTGCTGCATCCATAAACTGGCATATGTGCAACGGTTGGGGAAGCGATGTTGCCAATCTAACGGCTCCTAGCAGATGCCAGGGCGGCCTTGAAGCTTTCGATCATTGTCGAGTTCACGGCGGTATTGTCCAGGTTGTTCCAAGCGATTATGGTGCGTGGAAAGAATGACTGCTTATGTTGCACTGTGTTACTCCGAGGCACAGTGAAGCATTTGTTATTGTTTCGGGTGTAATTTCTCATGGGGTTGTCAGATGTTAAGTCAGTGTTGCATGTTCGCGTCATCATAAAACAACTGCTTCTTTTTTCAAGTTTGTTTAATTAACGGACTTCGCATGTACTTTGTAAAACGGATGAGCTGACGATAGTTTGAATTGTGAGGCAATAAATTACCTAGATTAAAGGTATTTAAAAAAAATATTTATATTATTTGGTATGCGATCATCAGCCCTTCTCAACTTAGTGGAATGGGGTTCATAAACAACATACAGTATTTAGAAGCTTCTTGGAAGAAACAATAGTGGACTGAGTCTAAGGGCAAGCTATTTTGCGTTACCGCAGTGGTTCTCAACCTTCCTAATTCCGCATCCCTTTAATGCAGTTCCTCATGTTGTGGAGACCCCCCACCCATAAAATTATTTTCGTTTCTTCTTCATAAATATGGGCTTTCCGTTGTCCTTATACGACCCATGTGAAAGTGTCGTTCGACCCCCAAAGGGGTCGCGACCTACAGGTTGAGAACCGCTGTGGTACAGGAATGTGGACGCACCTCGTTGGAGCAAAAAAAATTCAGTTAATTATTTATTGTAATATTTTCATCAGCTCACCCGCCAGACATCCATGACCTGGAAATCCAGCGGCACATCCCAAAGCACAGCCGCCGGTGCTCACGTGACACGCCTCTGTATGACCGGAACAGTTACACGTGTGTTCACAGTCACGGCCGTACCGTCCGATTGGACAGATTGAATCTGTTGATTTATTTTTTTTTGTACTGTCTTTTAAGATATCACATAAGAATCAGTAGGTGGTAAAAAAATTGTTTCTATCTGATCTCAACACAATCAATTTTTGTATGTGAGGCATGCAGTTTTGGAATATACTTTTATGAAGACACTTTTGACTTAATTTAAACTACACATCTGAATCCGATGTTGAGTTCAAATTTTCGACCGGTTTCATTTTCTTTTTTTTCTTTTTTTTTTTTTGATTTATTTATTTACAAAGAACAATTTTATTTCATGATTATCATATCAGAAATATTCTAAAAATTATTGAGATCTTACGCAAAGAATGAAAAAGTTGGAGGCTACGCTAGAAATGTTGATACATTTCATCAGTAACAACTTCTTGTGTACCTTCCTAGACGCCAATAAAATAGACCCTTAATGATGCAAAAGAATGTTGGCTAAAATAGGATTATTATAGTTTATTTTTGGCATTAAAATATTCCATTAGCTAATTGTAATTCATTTAAAAAAAGCTTACAATATTTCTGTCTGTAAAAAAAACACACAAAGTAAATACTAAATTATTCGTAACTAACGATTTACAAAGTACAAATGCGAGCTAATCACCTCCAAAAATTTCGACTTCACACAAATTTAGAATTGTGTCCTCATTTGTACCCACTATTGTGACGTTTGATATCTGTTTGCTCACTCCATACTTGTGTATGCCCGTATACACTGTCTGAACTTCCCAATGTTGGTTTTGATAACCAAAAACTATTTCATTATGTGAGCCGTAACTAGTTAATTCAAAGTATAGGAGTCTTTTTTCTTTATTTTTGTCTGTGGAGTAGAAAAAAAATATTCAGAGGCTGTTATTTTTGTATACTAGGGAATAAACGCACTTTTGTTAATATATGACATTGATTCTCAAATTGGGTGGATACCCCATTCCCGTAAGCATTTGGGTATGCCATGGTGGGGCACCTGACGAGCACTGGGGATATTTGGGGTCGTTGGAACGTCCAAAGGTGGGCGTTAAATAATCATACCTGGGAATTAAAATACGTGGTTTAAAGAAAGAAAATATACTGTTTTCTTTGCCGTACCAAAGTAGACACAAGTAAAGATGTTTTTTGTTATAGGGGGCCTACTATAGATTTCCACAAACAACAGAGAGACAATGCCCTATATCCAACTTTTCAAAACCTTGTAATGGAGGCTATTAGTTAGCAACAACATACAATGTGCATCGCAGGACACTGTTAGCTAGCAAGACTGGTGTTGAAATGGCCGAAGTGTGACACCGACACAGCTTTGCTTTTTTTCCACTTGCTTCACTGGGACGGTCAAAAAGAGTCGGTGGAAAAACTAAACTTACTTTGAATAGACGAAGGGAATGAGAACATTGAATATATGTTTGCGCAGAATACCAAAGTCAATAGGATTGGCGTTATAATTGGATGAGTTGACTTACCGGACAATGAATCTTATCTTCTCGCTTTTATAAAGCATTGTCCTGGAAGTCAACTCATCCAATTATACAGCAAATCCTATTGACTTTGGTATTCTTTCTGGGACATTCCTCTCCGATATAGTGTTGATAAAAAAATTTAATAAAAATTACAGCAGTGGTTTAAATTTAAGACCTCTCCCTCATTCATTAACTATTCATTCACAAGGGTCTATGCCAGTGGTCGGCAAATCGCGGCTCGCGATTCGCGTGCGGCGCTTTAGCAACCTGGGTGCGGCTCGGCCAGTCGGCCATAAATCGGTTTTGATTCCGAAAAATATGGTTCTTGACAGGGTCTTCAAAAGCTATTTGGCTCTCAAAAATGTTTTAAACAACCTGCTGCTGATTTTTGGTTCTTTTGACTAATGAGTTTGCCAACCACTGGTCTATGCTATGTGCTGAGAGCGGCGAAGATTTTTTTTATCAAACGATGCGATTGTATTTCAAAAATGTGCAAATTTGTATAGAAACGAAGATGCAGTTTCAGAGAAATGCACTCATTTTTTAAAAAAAATCACCAGGCTCAATTACTTTGAATGTTTAAAAAAATATTTAAGCATACTATAGGTTTGATTATAGTTATATCAATTTCCAAGCCGTTCTAAAAGAGAAAAGGAAGACGCAAGAGTATCATTTGCAAGAATTTGATTTTGATGAAAAATCTGATTGAGGAATAAATCCATTTTTAAAGTATCAATTGATACATTTAATGAAATGGATTTGGGTTTTTCTCCTTCAAAATAGATTTTGAGTGGGAGCCAACGATTATAATTTTCCCAGATTGTAATATGTACGTCTTATCATTTTTATGCACTTAGTTAAGGATTATTTCATTCTCAAAGCAGTACTTTGTGTGAATGTTCTGATTTTCAAAAAAAAAAAAAAAAGCAAAGATATCGCATAGAAATATTGTCAGAGAAGTTTATGTTACAGGACTTAAAATCAGACCAAAAAAAACGTTGCCAATCCCATTCATAACATTAAAAAGATTCAACAGTAAAGATGTTGCGAAACTGATGTTAAAGTATTATAATAATTTAAGAGCTAATGTTTTTACAATACTGGGCCGTGCAACATTTTATTCTGAGAATTCTTAAAATGGACAAAGTCGGAGGTGCTGTTATTAAGTTTACGCCCCCAAGGGGCAGTTACTAGCAGAGGCGTAGCTAAGGGGGCAGAGGGGGACCGATGTCCCTGGGCGGCCAGACTAGCTAGGGGCGCCAAAATGTGCTTTGGTATTATTTTATTGATAAAAATAATGGGGTTGAAAGTTGAAAAAAGAAATGGAGGCCTTTTAAAATGAGTCTTGTCCCCGGGCGCCAAACACTCTAGCTACGCCTCTGGTTACGAGGATGTCAAGTGGTACCTGGGTGGCCCGGGTACCCGCCGAGGCTAAATTCCCGTCCAATCCCTTGGGCTATCGATTTCAAGAATTTAAAAAAATAATAATTTAAAAGAAACGATACAATTTCTAAGTAATTTGTTACGTAGACCCTTTACTTGCCCTACCACCAGCCATCGCCCCCTACATTCACCCTAGGCGCCTGTCAGCTGCACCGGTAGGTTATACGTCAAATGGAATTTCACGTATGGTTCTCGTTCATTTAGATGGCTAGCAACTGAACTACCATACATTCGTATACTAAAGTGTGCCGCTTTTCTGGCAAAGAAGGAAGTGTTTTATTGTTTAAAATAAAATCCGTGTTTGGCCATCTTGTTTTCGTTAAATAGATTTTACGAAAGTTCAAGGGTCAGCATGATCTCTTTACACGCTCGTGGTATACGCCTCAAACGTGCTTTGTTTATCGGAGTAGAAAGTTTAGATGATGAAAATAATCGAAGGGGTCGACGGAGCTTTAATTAAAATTAATGTAGAAAGTAACAGGGATGATCTCTTAGTTGAAGATATATCTGAAACAGACTATACAAATTAATAACGTTACATCTTAAAACCGACCGGCAATGGTGACTATAGTGAAGATCCGGGGATTTTAGTGACAACAAACGTATAAAACCGGCTACTTCGTCGGGTACCCGGTCACTTTGTCGGGTACCCGGCTACTTCGTCGGGTACCCGGCTACTTCGTCGGATACCCGGGCACATCGTCGGATACCCGGCTACTTCATTGGGTACCCGGCTATTTTATCAGATACCCGGTTACTTTGTCGGGGACCCGGATACTTCGTCAGGTACCCGGCTACGTGGGTCAAAGGGTACCAGGGCATATGTGTTTTTTTTTCCTCCGATTTTTGTCACACCTAGCGGGGACTCGAAAAAGTTTGAGAACCACCGATGCTAATGGCAGCTCCGCAGAGTCTTGCTATGTT